>CAWUFW010004567.1:0-1200000 GCA_963921515.1 Calotriton arnoldi | reverse complement strand
TAGATTTACTCCTTACAATAGCATTTCAACAAATAACCAAATCTTGGAAAGCCTCCTCCAATTTATCTTTTCAAGCATGGTGGTATAGTGTTTGTTACAATCATAGATAAGACAGAGCATATGTTACTCCTATAACACTTGCCATCAAAAGTGACCTTCTTAGGCTTCCAGTGAGAAACATTTTAGACATTTCAGCAAAATTCACCACCCTTAATGATCCTCAAATTGAAGAAGTTTCCAAACCTACATGATTTTGATTGTATGATCAATGTTACTATGACTTGCCTTTTATGATATAGTTACGATATTTTTCTTAATCTTGTTTTTAGCACTGATATTGTATATAGTCTTTCATTCATGGGTTATTGTTTGTTACCTTATATTATTGTTTGTTTCCTATTATTATATGTTGAAAGATTTTCTTCTTCTCTTTCTTCTATTTTATTCCATATACTTTATTGAATGTATTTCATTAAATGCCAATAAACTTTCCTTAAAAAATGAGAATTGCATAGGGAAAACGCCTTTTGGGCCCCTCCCCCCCCTTTTTCTCAGCCCGCTTGACGAACCACCCCAAAACTTTCCAAACAACAGCTCAAGTGAGGAGCAAACTAGTTTTGAAACTTTCATGAAGATTCGTCAAACGGCGCCAAAGTTATTAGCAAAACAAAAAACGCTTTTCCTATGGAAACTAGGGGCCAGATGTATGATGCATTTTACTGGTTGCAAACAGCCCATCAGGCTGTTTGCGACTGGTAAAATGCATTTTTCTTTGTACAAACCCTATTTTGCGAGTCAGTAACCTATTACCAACTCGCAAAATAGGGTTTGTGAGTCGCTATTAGGAAGGGGCGTGCCAAGGGCGCCCATTCCTAATAGCGAGTCACAGGAGGATGTATGATTGTTTTGTAACTGAAATGCAGTCGCAAAACAATCGCTGTGTACCCCCTACTTCAAGAAGCTGGTAAGCCAGTGGTGAACGGAAAGGGGACCCCTTTCCCTTTGAGAATGCATGCAAAAAAACATTTAAGAGCAGGCAGTGGTCCCACGGACCACTGTCTACCCTTAGAAAATGAAACAGAAACATTTTCTTTTTCTTTTGAAAAGCATCCCGTTTTACATTAAGGAAAACGGGCTGCATTTTTTTTTTTTTTAAAGTTGCTTTATTTAAAAGCAAACACGGACATGGTGGTTTGCTGTCCCCAGCAGGCAACCATCCCTGTGTTATTGCCCATTCCCAATGGGTCGCAAATTGCCCATGAATATTGATGAGGCAGGTCAATTGCAACCCCATTGGGAATCGCTAATGTGTTTGAGACACATTAGCACATTTCATTTTGCGAGTCTATAATTGCAAGTTGCCAAAAATCGTAATTAGAGACTTGCAAAATGAAATGGTTTTACATCTGGCCTTAGGTCTTACCTAGAACTACTAGTTGGTTATATATATATATTCTTTTTGTTTCGTAATTTTTTATTAAGAAAATTTATGATAAATGCAAGCGCATGAATACATAAGAATATCAGCTAACATTTTAAGCTCACAAAAGATTATTATCATAAAAGTTACTATAAGAAACAGAGGAAGGAAGAATTACATTAAGGATCTTATATGAAATAGGGAATGGATTATGAAAGGAAACAATATATTATACAATAAGTTAATAAATACATAGATTGCATTACATAGGTAACAATAGAATAATTATAAGTAGGAGATTAAAAAGGAAAAATTGATCAATGAAGTATAAAATGTAGAGAGTGAAGTGAATATTTAAAAATATGAGGATAGCTGTTGGAGAATCATAGATAAATTAGTAGATAGATAGATTAGGAAATATATATATACATATAAATAGGGAAATAAAAGTAAGAGAAAAAATAAATAAGTAAATATATAAATAAATAAAGGAATATATAGATAAATACAAATATAAGTATAAATAAAAATATAGATAAATACAAAGAAAAATATAAAGATAAATATAGATAAATATAAATATAGATAAATATAGATGTATACAGATATATAGATAGATAGATAGATAGATAGATAGATAGATAGATAGATAGATAGATAGATAGATAGATAGATGTAGACTCCTTGTCCAGATGAAAGAAAGTAAAGGGTGAAGAAAGGATATGAGGAGGGGAAGTAGGTACTTAAGGATCTCGAAGAAAGGGAGTCCAAACTTGTTGGAAAAGTTCCTCTTGATCCTGAAGTCGATATATAATACGTTCGTGGGATGCTGTTTGAATCATTGCTACCAGCCATTCTTCATTCGAAGGAGGAGTAGGCAAATGGCAATGTCTTAAAATACAGATTTTAGCTGTAGAAAGTGCAGTGTGTAGAAAACGACGTTGTGGACGTGTAATCGTAGGGAGAGTCCTAAAATCATGCAATAAAGTAATAGAAGAGGTAAGGGGAATACGAAGGGAGGGAATAGTTCCCTGCAATGTGACCCCTATGTAAGTCCAAAAACACAGTATGGAAGGACAATCTCGAAGTAAGTGGGGAAGATCACAATTGACTTCAGAACACCTCCAACATTTAGAATGCGACAATAATCCTGCGTTTTGCAATTTCAGGGGTGTCCCATACCAATCATGTAGAATCTTGAAAAGACAGAATATCAAGTGAGCTTCTCGAGTGCTTTTGCCAAGGGCTTCCAATATATCCGACCATACATTATCTTCAATAGTAATGTGTAGACGTTCCTGCAATTTTATTTTAAGAGCCTTAGCAAGTGGTTGTGAAAATAAGTGATGAGTTTAAACACCATACAAGCCTGACATCACTCCTTTGTGTCATCCCCATGTAAGGAGATAATCTAATATTGGTGAGGAGTTTAATATCCAGGGAGGAGAACCTAAACATCGTCTTAGACAGTTCTGTAGCTGTGCATAATGTGAGATTTGGTGCGATGGGAGATCAAATTCTTCCCGAAGTAGGTCAAAGGATTTTAGCTCTCCATTTGATATGATCTGATCAAGTACTTGAATGCCACATGATATCCAACTAGACAATTGAAGCGCTTTACTATTTATTCGGATACTTTCATTACTCCAAAGTGGAGCTTTGTAGTGTAAACGGTAAGAAATTTGTACGAGGCGATGTGCTCGATGCCATGCTTGATATGTAGCTTGCATCACCGGATGTGGAGGGGAAGAACGTGAATGTCGAGTACCATAAAGAAAGTTAAGGCCATCATTTCGATTAAGAAGAAAATGTTCTATTTGAGCCCACTGTGGAGGGTCAGTTGTATCTGGGAGTAAATAAACTAGTTACGAAAGGTGTAAGGCTAAGGAGTAATGTTCCAGAGATGGTAAACCCAAACCTCCATAGGAGCGGCGAGCAAGTATTTAGCAGCAGCTAAGTGAGGGCGTATAGAACCCCAAACAAAAGACCGAATACGAGCATCCACTCGACATAGTGTAGATAAGGGAATAACAATCGGAAGCATTCCCAATATGTAAGTAAAGCGAGGTCAGGTGACCATCCTAACAACTTGTGCTCTTCCCCACATAGAAAAACCTAAGAGAGACCATTTAGCAAAATCAGTTTCCATTTGTGTTATAAGGGGAGTAAGATTGTCTGAGACCATACTTGATATACCTCTATTAACGAGGACTCCCAGATATTTTAATTGTGATGATCTCCAACAGAATGAGTAACCATCAATCGATGCCTTTGTAGTACCGGGAGAAAGTGGAAGAGCCTCGCTTTTATCCCAGTTCCCTTTGTAACCAGAATGGATTGCAAAACGGTCAATAATTTCAAGTACAGCTGGTAAGGAGTGCAGAAGATCTTTTAGTGTGAGGAGAATGTCATCAGCATATAAATATAGTTTAGAATCACCATCTGCTATAGGTATACCATGTATTTGTGGTGAGTGTCGAATAAGTGAGTCAAGAGGTTCTATTGCTAATAGAAATAAAAGGGGAGAAAGGGGACAACCTTGACGAGTACCCCTACGAATTGGGAAAGGGTCTGAAAGAAAACCACCACAGTTAACCTGAGCTATTGGATTATCATATAAAAGACGAACTTTAGAAATAAATGAATCACCTAGGCCAAAGCGCTTCATGGTTGCAAAAAGGTATCTCCAGTCAATTCGATCGAATGCTTTTTCTGCATCTAATGAGAGGGCAACATCGTCTTCCGTTAACTCATTTGCAGTCCATAAAGTATGAGCCAGAGTTCTGAGGTGATTTCTAGATGAGCGACCTGGAACAAAACCCACCTGTGAATGGTGTATAAGAGAAGGAATAACTTTGCGAAGGCGTGCCGCTAAAATGCTTGCGAAGATCTTAACATCACTATTTATTAGTGAGATGGGTCGATAACTACTACAAACAAGCGGATCTTTGCCAGGTTTTGGGATGACTACAATCAACGCTCTGTTAGAAATAGAACCAAGTGAATCTACTTGAACGGCCTCTTGGTAAGCAGAAAATAAGGTTTCAACTGTTTCCGTTCCAGTCCATTTTTAAGATTCCACAGGGAAACCATCTTCCCCAGGAGACTTATGGTAAGGTAGTTTGGCAATAGCTGCAGCTATTTCTTCCTTGCTAATATCCCCATCGAGGAAGGTTCTACCCTCATCTGTAAGGCAAGGGAGGTTAATGTCAGCAAGATAAGCGACTAATTGGTCTTCAGTTTTTGAGATATCGGAAGTATAAAGTTGTTTATTAAAGGATGCAAAAGCATCAACAATTTCTTGCTGCTTTGTAAGAATCTCACCCGTTTCTGCACATATTGCAGGAATAGCCATAGCTGCTTCGCGTTGTTTCAGTTGAGCTGCACGTAATCGACCTGCTTTCTCACCTTGTTCATAGTGCCTACCCTTAAGGCATTGGAGAGCATATCCAGCTTTAGATGTATATAAGTTGTTAAGCACCATTTTAGCAATTTCTAGTTTACGGCGGTTGGGTATCGTAGGGTGAGATGAATATGAATGTGTTAGGGAGGTGATCTGAGTCTCCAGCTCAATGCGACGAAGTGATGCTGATTTATTGGACTCTGCTGCATCTCTCATTAATTGACCACAAATAGTTGCTTTAGCAGCTACCCAGACAGTTCTATTGGAGGTAACTGATGATTTGTTAATGGTTAAATAATCCGAGAGATGGGAGCGAAGTAGGGTTTTACCTTTAGGTGGATGATACCTTTGGATATTCATGGGCTATGGTTTACGGCCTGGAGAGGTTAAACCTAATTCTAGGGCAAGAAGAACAGGCGCATGGTCTGATATTGCAGCTTCCAGGATTTGAGAATCAGTTGTGGTAGCAATCACCGAATGCGAAATAAGAGAATAATCTATCCTGGACTGAGTGTCATGGGTAGGGGGAAGGAAGGTGTACTCCTGATCGGATGGGTGGCAAAGACGCCAGTGATCTACTAGTCCATGATCTGACGTTATGTCTCCCAATAATGCTCTATCTCCCTCATTACATCTGTCTAGGGGGCCTATTCGGTCAGTGATAGAGTCACGGGCCAGATTCCAGTCACTACCAATGATATATCTGGATGCGCCGATTTCTATCAGTAGTCGATTCAAATTGAGGAAAAAGGAATGTTTGGCTCCTGTCGGAGCATATACAGAGCCCACGCAAAGGATCTTGTCTCCTATTTTTAGCTTTGCAAAAATGCATCTGCCTTCTGGATCAATCCAGGTTTTAATAACCACAACAGGTAGAGATTTATGAAGTAGAATGGCCACTCCGCATTTCCGTGGTTGGGCCTCATTAGGAAGAAGTTGTGTCGTTAGACCACAGTGTATGACTTTTCCTACCCAGTCTCGCCGTAATTTAGAAGATTCTAAAGCACTTAAATGATTTCCTTGTAGAAGAGCAATATCAGTTTTTTTCATTTGCAAGTAGGATAATACTTTTTTCCATTTAATGAAATGTGTAAGGCCATGAACATTACATGAAATAATACGTGATTGGGTGAGAGGTAAAAGGAATGTTAGATGCCATGTCAGTGTTAGGAGGTGAAGATACTAAATTGTGAGAGAAACAAAGGAGTAGAAAAGGAAGAAAGAAAAAGAATGAATTGTGGACAAGGAGGGAGAGTAAGTATCAAGTAGTTGTTAATGAATAGTAGGATAAGTGAGAGAGAGGGGATATAAGACACTAGAAAATAAAACTGAGAGGAAATTAAGAGAGAGAAAAAAGGAAAAGAAAGGAAAAGAAGAAGAAAATAAGAAAAATGGACAAAAGGACAAGTATATTTCGTAACAGCAACACAGTATTTAGGGGGATAAAACTGTTTTCTGTGGATCTAGACTTTCGGGCTATAGGCGCCGGGGAAGCCCCATCCAGCAACAAAGTGGATAAAAAGGATATAATAGTGTCATCGTATTAATAGTAACAAGTGAGCTTGTAATTATAAGAGTGAACGAGTCTTAAAATGTTGAGATATACAAAACATTGTATAAATAAGGGAAGATATAGAGTATGATAAGAGAGAGGAGGAAGGAATAGAAGGAGAGGGAAAATAAAAAGGGGAATATAGAAAATAGCACATGCGAGATCTTGCATGGTGTAATAATGATATTAAATATTGAATATAATCATGTCTAGGTAATATGACAATTAAATTAAACAATGCAATAGTTGTATAGTAATACAGTTAAATGTTATCACAATTAATTTCGATAAATATTAATACATCAAGATAATATAGTAAATGGATAGTGCAATGAAAAGTTGGTAAATAGAAAAAGAAGAAGAGATATGTAGGGAGATGAGATAATTGGAGCTAGACTCCCAGGTTATATACGTCGATGGAGTTTTTATGAAGTAAAGAGGAAGGCCTATGCTAATTTAAAGTTTAGCTTATATATACTAATTCTTAATTCATATTATTCATAAAAATTCATAATATTCATATAATATCACTGTAAAATAGTTAAACTCTATCATGTGCATATGCAAGGAGATAGGGGAAGGGAAAAAGGATTTAGGACAAGGAATATAATATAGTATAGCATAAATGACGAAAGAGAGAAGGAAGGAATAAAAGGAGAAGGAAAACAGAAAGAGGAATGTATAAAATAGTACATGTGGGATCTTGCATAGTATAATAATGATATTAAATATTAAATATAATCATGTTTAAATAATATGACAATTAAATTAAATAATACAATAGTTGAATATTAATACTATTAAATGTTATCACAATTAGTTAAAATGAATATTAATACATCAAGATAATATAGTAGATGGATAATGCAATGGAAAATTGATAAATAAGAAAGAAGAGGAAAAGAAATGTAAGGAGAAAAGAGCGTTGGCACCAAACGCCCAGGTTATATACGTTGATGTAATTTTATAGAGTAAAGAGGAAAATCTATGTTATTTTAGAGTTTAGTTTATATATATTCATTCTTAATTCATAACATTCATAAAAAGTCATAACAATCATATTATAACACTATAGAATAGTTAAACTTTATCATATGCATATGCTAAGAGATAGGGGAGGGGAGAGAAGATTAAGGAAAAGGAATATAATATAGCATAGCATAATATGATATAATATAATATAACCCAATACAGTATAATATAGTATAAAATACAGAATAAATGAATATTCAGATACTCATCAGATCGTAGTGTCAATAGATAGTGAAGTAAATGGCTTCTGACTGCTCTTCAGTAGTAATCAAAAATAAATAATAAATCAAAGTTCAGGAAACATCTTCTTCAGATGATGGAGGAGATTTTAAGGGAAAACGTGATTTGTCTCTATTTCTTTCCTGCATAAGAGCGGCTACTGCTTGCAGGTCTTGAGCTCGATCTCCGAAAAAGAGCGTATATGTCAGTCTGGATCTCTTCTGTCGCTTTGGGGTCTTATCGCTTCAGGGGGCCAAAAGGAAATTCCTATCATCAGAGCTTCAATATTAAGTACGAAAGTAGGAAAGCAGAGTTAATCAGGATTCAGGGCACGCCCTCCTCAGCTGATGAGGAGGATTTTAGAGGAGAGCGTGATTTGTCTCTATCTCTATCCTGCGTAAGAGCAGCTACTGCCTGAAGGGCTTGTGATCGATCTCCCAGAGAATGGACATGTCGATCTGGGTCTCTCCCTCTACTATTGGAACGACCTGAATTGCGTTGAGGTCCACCAGAAGATAACTTAGAGCTGAATGAAGGATGTTGGCATTTAAGCTCAGGTATAGGCATAGTACAGTCCATATTCTGAGGAGCGAGGTTCTCTAAAAATTGTCTAAGATCTTCTGGGTTGAAGAATTCTTTAGAGATGCCGTCTTTAGTGATTCGTAGGTGTGCCGGCTCAAAGAGGCCATATTTGATGTCTAATTGACAAAGGCGTGATTTAAGAGAGAGAAAGGCCTTGCGTCGATCATTCGTTTCTTTTGAAAAGTCTGCTGTCACACGAATCTCATGACCTTCAAATTTATATGGACCATGGATACGAGCATCATTGATTAAATGACAAGCCTGTTCGTGGCGTAGAAAGCAAACAATGAGTGTGTGTGGTCGCATATTTTTCCTTCCTTTGAGTGGACCGATGCGATGCGCTCTCTGCATCTCCAATGGCAGATCGAAGGGAAGACCTGTGATCTTTGGAAGAGTTGTTTTGAGAAAGGATTTAGCATCTGAACCCTCTATTCCTTCCGGAAAACTAAAGAAGCGTACATTGTCCCGGCGACTTCTGTCTTCCAAATCTATAATTTTGCTCCTAAGGAAAAGAGGTTCTTGATCTTGGTCTGGTATGTTGTTAAGGCGGTTCTCAACAGTGACAATTCGTTCAGTTAGACCTTCAAGACGATTTTGAAATCCAGCGCGTATGGATTTGGTTTCAGTTGTTAGGGCAGATATGGACATTTCCATGCCCACTAAGCATCGTCCTACTGCAGAAATATCCTGGAGTATGCGGTCCATAGTAGGGTCTGGTGCAGTTGCCATAATAGGATTAGATAATTTCTGAGTTGAGTGAATAATATTTAGAACCTCAGAGGTGGGTCGGCCCTGATTTAGAGCTTCAGAATAGATAGGCTGTTTTATGGATTTACCATTTGCTTTACCCGAGGGCATCTCCAAGCAGGTAAGTAATTCTCTTAACTGTGATCTTCAACACTATGGGCAGTGTAAGTAAGTCTTTGTGGTTTAAACAACGTAGAGATTGTTAGGCACTCTAGAAACTCGGAAAAGAATCAGGCTGTGTTAATGAGCTTTGTTTACTTCAGTGTTGCTATTCCTAAGCTGAAGTAGTACACTTCCTTCACTAAGGTGCGTGACGTTGCAGCTTATTGAGGAAGTCACATATGACTCAAAATTCCTGTTGCCACAGCCTGATAGTGATATTAGAGCTGTATGTGAACAATGTGTAACGTCTGAGGAGAAGCACTGACGGCAGCATTAGAAATCACCAAGGCAAAGCAGAATATCTTCCTTATTTGACTGAACCAAAGACAACAGAGAAGGAATGTTCCTAATATGAAGAACTCCTACGTCTGGTCACAGTTATGGATTAGTGTTTGAGGAGCATAAAATCACCTCAGATGCTCCTGTTTCAGAACGTCAGCGCACAGACCTGAAATAAGTGCAAAGTAAACACTGCGGCTTCTCGAGGGTCTCGTGCCTGTCTCACACGTTCCTAATGCTGTAGTATAGCGCTTACTTCATAAGTCATACAATTACAGTATAACGCTCACTTCAAAAGCCATGTAAGCCCAGCGCACACTATCTGAGGAGAAACACGGGCCGCAATAATAGGAATCGTGAAACTGCCATGGTGTTTTTGTTTTTCCTCATCTCACCAAATTATGCAATAGAAAAAAGAAGCATCCTGGAGAGTAGCGACCCTTAAAAAAGATATCTTATCCCCCTTGGCAGGTAGCTCAGGGCGGTGACAAGTAGCACAAGTCTCCTCAAGTGCTCCTATTGTGTAGAGATAGCGCCCCACGTACAAAGTCAGTGTGAGACCGGACGCCTTTACCTGAATGACGCAGCACTTCGCTTGACCCCAGGCATTTCCTTGTTTTTCTTGGTTTTTGGGGCCAGCGGGCAGGCAAATCCGCCTCAGACGCCCCTCATTAGCTTCCCTCAGACACTCCGTAAATTCCAAGATGGCCGCATCTTCCGAGCGCTGTTCAGCCGCTCATAAACACTGGATAGAAGGGCATGACAGGAGGCTTCCCGCGTCGTCAAAATTGCTGAGTCGGCACCACTGGACCTTCCAACACCCACCTAAAACCAGGGTTTCTGCAAGGTATTTATGCAATAAGGTGCCGCTGCCGTCCGGTGCTCCCCACAGCACGGAGCTCCGGAACGAAGCGGCCATCTCTTCTCGCGGCCAGACCACGCCCCATATATATATATATATATATATATATACATATACATATATATATATATACATATATATATATATATATATTCACTGAAAAAACCATAGGTTTCAGGGACGTTATACTTAGTAATTAGCATTTAAAAAACCTTAGAAATTCACTTAAAAAACCATGGGTTTCAGGGATGTTATAGTTAGAAATTAACATTTAAAAAACCTTAGAAATTCACTGAAAAAACCACAGGTTTCAGGGGAGTTATAGTTAGTTGGACATTTCACTCGTATAAAACCAGAGAAATTCGGCCGTTATAGTTAGTTGAGCTAACTATAACTCGCGCCCGCTCCCTCCATTTCAAAGCCCCGGGGAAGTGGTGGGGCCCGGGGGTCCGCTACGGACCCCTGTATTTAAATATTAAGTGCCCCAGGGAGGTGGTGGTCCCCGGGGCAGTGTGGGGGGGCCTGAACCCCCCCACACTAATTATTCTGTATAGCCCCGGGGAGGTGGCGGTCCCTGGGGCTCGGGGGGGCCTGCGAGCCCCCCCCCACCCATTTTAATCAATGCCCCGGGGAGGTGGCGGTCCCCGGGGCAGCGTGGGGGGGTTGGGACCCCCCCACGCATTTATTTTCAAAGCCCCGGGGAAGTGGTGGTCCCCGAGGCTGCGGGGGGGCCACGTGCCCCCCGCATATAATTACTATAGCCCCGGGGGGTGGCGGGCCCCCGCAAATTAAATACACATTGCCCCCGGGACCTGGCCCACCCGGGGGCCTCATTAAAATAATTTTTGGTGGGATTCACGACCCCTACGCGAATTCCACCAAAATTAGTTTTAAAAAAATGCTTTTTTTGGCCCTGGGGGTCCTTGTGGGACCCCCTGTGCAGGCCTAGGGGGTCAGGGTGTTTCTACCCTGCCTCCTTTTCTTGTTTTTCACCTTTTTTTCTCTGTTTTCTTGTGACTCGGTTCTACCGAGTCACAAGATGGCTGCCAACACTTCCTGGTTTGGAGTGTTGGCAGCCAATCAGAGTGAAGCTCGTGCCCGGGAGGGTTCGCGAACCCTCCTTGGTGCTCAGATATATACATTTTTTCTTTCTTTAATTTCTCAGCAACTACTGAATGGATTTACACCATTTAACAAAAAGGGCTCTTTCTGAACCAAGGGCTACCTTTTTGCCAAATTTGGTGTAATTCCGTTCAGCAGTTCGGGCTGTAGCTTTGTCTAAAGTTTCCTACGGAAATTAACATGGGGAAAATGCGTTTTGGGGCCCCCTTTTTTCTCGGCCCCCGCTTGACGAATCACCCCGAAACTTTCAAGACAGGAGCTGACCGGAGCGGGCCACTAGTTTTGAAAATTTCATGAAGATTCATCAAACGACGCCAAAGTTATTGGGAAAACAAAAAACGCTTTTTGAATAGAAACGAGGTCCTAACTATAACTACCTACTGGCGATGGCCAGTAGGTAATATACATATATATATATATATATATATATATATATATATATATATATATATATATATATATATACATTGAAGCTCCAAGGTTTCACCCAGCTGCCGAACTCTGGACGGGTACTTTGTCCTGGTAACGTGAGGGTGAATCACGTAGAAATAATGAAGCTCAGAAACAAGCACGGAGCACTCGCGGGACATTCATTATTTTATTCTGAGCAAATGCATTTCGGCCCTTCGCCTTCTTCAGTGCGCATTTAAACTTCATTGAAACTGACATGTTTAAATAACATGATTTTATTGGTGCAACTTCGAAATGGCAAGCAACAAAGGGCTGTTAGAGTTCTTGGTGCAAATGCCGATGTTTGTGGCAGCCATGTCAGCATGGATATTAACTGCTCAAACCAGATGGAAAACACTTTGTTTTGCCTTTTTTAAAAGTTCATAAGTCTCTCATAGACAATGCAATGTTAAACCTTGCATAGGGTAAAAAACGAAATATTCACGATGTAGCTTACAGGCAAATCCACACAGTCCTTTGTTAGATAACAGCCTTCGCAGCCCCAAACAAAGTGCCTTGGTAGCAGTCTCTCTGTCCCTCGCCGCTGCCGTGATTTTTAAATTGCATACTTCCCCACAGGTTTTCATCTGTATGACTGCATCCATTCAATTCAATATTTGACAACCCTCTAGGTTGATAGGAAAGTATCATATTTCCACCACAGCGGTTCTGGCAGTAATTAAATTGAAGCTCCAAGGTTTCACCCAGCTGCCAAACTCTGGACGGGTGCTTTGTCCTGGTAACGTGAGGGTGAATATACATATAGTATTTATAGGACTACAGGATAACTGAGTAGTTCTAAAGGGTGTATAAAGTCCTGTGACATCACTGCTAACACATTGATGACCCACCTGTGATAAAGACTCGAATGAGCTGAAACGCATTAGGAAGGGCTTACGGACTTGAAAGCTAGCTGCCAAATTGCTGTTTGGAAAATAAAGCACCTGTTATCCTGAAGGTCTGGTGTGTGGCATGCTTCTTTGCTGGTGACAAGGAAGGTTTTTGGATTTATGCTGGGAACTCTGTCCCCGTGAGCCGAGGCCACCCTGTGGAGGTTGGGGCTCTGACATGGAGTTATTGGATATATATATATATAACCTGTTTCTAAGTTTGTAGATTATTTTTTAGAGGAGTCTGTATCTAATTTACCATCTTTTTTAAAAGACACCGGGGACTTTTTAAGAAAATTGAATAATGTTGAATGGGACAGTGAGTTTTTACTAATTGTGATGGATATTACATCTTTGTATACGAGCATCCATCATGAGGATGGCATAAATGCAGTATCCTATTACTTAGGACAACGAGACATTGGGTATTTGGAACACAATAAGATGTTAATTTCTATGATTAAGATCTGTTTGACAAATAATTTTTTCTTGTTTAATAAGCAAGTTTACCATCAAATGCGGGGTGTGGCGATGGGGGCATGCTTCTCCCCTAGCTACGCATGTTTGCATGTGGGTTGGTGGGAGGAGCATGTCCTCAGAGGTCAGCACAGGGAAATGTTTGAAAATCATGTTTGCCATTGGTGGCGTTACATCGATGATGTGTGTTTGATTTGGAAGGGTTCCCATACATCTGCTCTTAAATTTGTGGACACTCTTAACACCAATGTGCTTAATCTGGAATTTACAGCCACCATTAGCCCTACGAACGTAGAATTCTTAGATGTTTCAGTCTATATCGAGGATGGTGCTATACAGACCAAATTGCATAGAAAAGATACGGCGGGGAACTCTGTCCTCCATGCATCAAGTTCCCACCCTAAACATCTCATTCGGAGCATCCCATTTGGGGAGTTCCTGCATATTCGCCGTATCTGTAGTAATGATAAGGATTTAGAATCCTGTCAAAATGATGCTACACATCGATTTCTATTACGTGGCTACAGGTTAAAAGATCTGAATTCTGCCCGTACTAAAGCCAATGCCTTATCTCGTGACACCTGCCTTGGCATGCCCAATTCACAGATTGAGATTACTGACAATGCCGCATCTACTGCAAAAGATAATACGCAAATAGTGAGGCTTATTACTGCCTACTCTAGACAACATAAACAGATTAGGAGCATTGTGCAAAAAAACTGGCCTATTATATTAACTGACCTTACCCTCTCTCTAATTTTACCCGCATCGCCTGTCCTTACATTTAAAAGGTCTCCTGCTATGAGAGACAGTTTGGTAAGAACCAGCCCAGAAGTTATTTCTACCAGCACCTGGCTAACGCCCAAACGTGGCTTTTTTAAATGTAGTTCTTGCAGGGCGTGCAAGTTTGGGACCAATACAACTGATTACATGACTGCATTCAGCGATACTCCAGTTCAGATACAAGGATATTTTACTTGTCGTACAGACTTTGCAGTCTACGTGCTCCGGTGCACGTGTGGCTTGCAGTATGTAGGGAGCACCAAGCTCCAGGTGTATAACCGCATACTACAACACCTTAGAGCCACAGTTAATTCTGATCCCAGCTATCCCGTTGCTAGACATTTGAAATTAGCCCACAACAGTAACTTAAATAATTTGGTTTATTTTGTCATTGGGGCAGTTCCCAAATCTATTCGTGAAGGAAATAGAGAACGCCAGTTAAGACAACTTGAATCAAAATTCATTCTTGAACTTAACACTAAGATGCCAAATGGGCTGAATATGGGGGAGGATTTGCACAATTTTTTATAATCTCTTCCCATTTCATCTCTTCCCATTTTATTTCTTCTGAAATCTGCATCTATTTTTGTGCTATAACATTCTTTAGCATGGTTTTTAGCTATACTGATTATTCCCGATGTTCTTCTATGTGATGGTTATATTTATGACTCCTTAATGATTCCTCCGCTTTCAATATTGATTTTTTCAACCCTGATTTTTTCTACCCTGATTTTTTCAACCCAGTTTTTTCTATATTCTTGATATCGTGGTGGTCCGTTATTTTAGGACTCCATCATTACTCTTTTTTCATACAAACATTTTGATTTAGTAAGGGCACTTGCCCGTGATCAAGGTTGTGATGCTGCTAGCCATTTATTGATTTAATTTTCTAAGGGTTCCCTCTGGGCCTCAGAGATTATTTTTTGTCATTTAATTATAATATTCAAGTTTTTTTCTTTTTCAATATGAGCACATTTTTGCACTTTTTGCACTTTTAGCTACATACCATCATTAAGCAACCATAAGATTCTATACATTGTTTACAACTGCAGACTATTTGCACATGAGTATGTGTTCATATGTACCATTTTGCACATATTAGTTGTGAGGGTTTAGTGTTCTTATGTGTGTGTCAATCATATATATACATTATGTATTTAATTTTATTCGTTGTGGTTATTGACACTCATGGATGCATTATCCATTCTCCCTCCTTCCTTTTAATGTGGTTTTAAATATTCATTGTTTTTTACTCCATTATCTGTATTTATATTTGGTGTAGATTTTCAATTATTTATTCCACATTTATAATGCATTTTAGGTACTCTCTATTCATTGTGTAGTAATATTTTTAGTATGTTTTCCATGTCTATATGTCATGTGACTTTGGTTGAAATGTACACAGGTGTGTTGCTTTTTTAATTGCTTTTCTAATCACTTGCACTATTTAATGACACAATGTCTTGTAGCGCGTTAGGTGAACAAGACCGAGTTGTTTCGGTCGAAACGCGTCATGCTGGGGCACTGGCCAGGACTGACTGGTTGCTGTTGTCATTTTTAATAAAGCACAGCATTTTTTTCAATTCATCCCTTGTGTGGTCCGTACCTGTGTTTGTACGCCGTGGAGGTCTGGTGACAACCGGGATTTGCTTTCTCATATATATATATATATATATATATATATATATATATATATATATATATATATATATATATATATATATATATATATATATATATATATATATATCTCCAACACCCACAATTGTCCGATCCCATCAAAAGTAATAGATAGAGCGCACTCTGGAGCAGAAATATTTTCAAATATTTATTCCACAAAAACCAGGATGACAGACGCGTTTCGGCACGGTCGCCTTCCTCAGTGTCACTCGCGCCCCGCCATGCACAGTTTTCTCATTAATAATTTCACTGCAAATGTAGCAGTGATATTATCAATGATGTCATAGAAGATGTCATGAGTGATGTAATATGTGGGGGTAATTAGCAGTGCATGGAGAGGGCGTGAATTATAGTACCTTAGGATACAAGTTATAGTTACTTGAGATAACTATAACTGCTGAATTTCCATGGTTTTGAGTTTGTAAAATCTGAACCTAACTATAATGTCCCTGCAACCTTTGGTTTTTCAGGGAATTTCTAATGTTTTTTAAATTTTATTTCCTAATGTTAACGTCATCGCAACCTTTGTTTTCTTCAGTTAATTTCTATGTTTTTAATGCTATTTCCTAACTATAATGTCCCTGCAACATCGGTGTGTGAGGGGGTGTGTGAGTGGTTGTGTGGGTGTGTAAGTGGGTGTGTGATTAGATGTGTAACTGGCTGTCTGGGTCTGTGAGTGGGTGTGGTAGTGGCTGTGTGGGTGTGTCAGTAGGTGTGTGAGTGGCTGTGTGGTTGTCTGAGTGTGTGTGTAAAAGCTGTGTGGGTCTGTCAGTGGGTGTGTAAGTGGGTGTGTAAGTGGGTGTGTGAGTGGTTGTATGGGTGTGTAAGTGGGTTTGTGAGCAGGTGTGTAGATCTGTGAGTGAGTGTATGTTTTTTTTAATTGGGGTCTGAATCCACCCGAATCCAGGAGGATCAGGGGAGGATCCAGGGATCATCGCATGGTAATAAAAAAAAAGGTTTGGGACAATTTCTTGCCCATGAGAGGTCCCACACAGACCCCTCCATTAGTCCCAAGGGATCAGGGTACCTCTACCCTGACCCCTTCTATCACTCTTTAACTTTATTTTCCCCACTGGGAACCGAGTCCCGATGAACAAAATAGCAGCCCCAACTTTCCTCTCAGGTTGCGGCCAGCCAATAACTGCACTGCTGTTGGCTCGTGGAATCGCGAATCCAAGGAGGATTCGCATGACAAGATATACAAATTTGGATTTCAGTCAATATCTCAAAAACTACTGAATGGATTTACACCAAATCACAAAAAGGTTGTTTCCTGGACCAAGATCTACCTTTTTACCAAATTTGATGCAATTCCATTCAGCTGTTCGGGCTGTAGTCGTGTCTAAAATCCCTATAAGAAACTGCAGGGGGAAAAGGCATTTTGGGACACCTCCTTTTTCTCGGCCCCCGCTTAACGAATCACCCTGAAACTTTCAAGACAGCAGCTGATGTAAGCGTCATACTAATTTTGAATATTATGTGAGATTCATCAAATAGCCCTAAAGTTATTGGCAAAACAAAAAAGGCTTTTCCTATGGAAACTAGGTCCTAACTATAACTACCTACTGGCGACTGCCAGTAGGTTTTATATATATATAACAACTGATATCTAAAGTGTTTTTTCGGTGTCTTTTAAAATGGTAAATAGTCACATGGTGTTGTATCACTTTTAAATGAACATGTCACGTAGCACGATCATGTGATCAAGGCCACTGGACGTGGCCGAAACGGGTCATGAGCAGCACTCTTTAATCAATAAAGAAATAACTCTGCACCGCATATCCAACAGAGCCTGTGCCCGTTTGTGTACATTGATGCACTGAAGGGATTGTTTCAAGTTGTATTTAAAGAAGTTGGCTGCTTCCGCATCACGGACCCCCTCCCCTAGATGTTGGCCGGGCGTATCACAGTCAACAATTGAACGTATCGCTCGTAGGAGTTTTTAACGTTCTGGCCCCCTGTTGGTCTATTTACACTCTTTGTGCGTAGTGCAGGAGACGTCAACGGGAGTTGGAGGAATAATGGGACCTCTCGGCGCACACGTTAAGTCTGTGACTTATAACAGGTGGGGAGGTCATCGAGGGTGCATACCGGACATTGACTGACTATCTTGTTGTCCGCGAAGATCAAGTTTAAGCATTTAGTGCGATGTCCGGAGACACGCTACGAGAGAGAGAACAAGCAGCGGAGGAGCTGTTTTTGAATGTGCCGACCTTTATTGACAATGGCAAGAACAAAGGATGTGGCAATCAAGCAGCCAGTACCAATGTTAAAGGTCTATTGAAGGAATTAGAAAAGATTATGAGAAGTGAGCTGACTAAATGGTGGGAGATGAAATCCCTACAGAAATATCGTGGGGCTGGCAGAATCCTGAGAGGTTTGTGCATTAAGTTAGCGCCAAGTTTTGAGAACCCAAACCCACTCATGCTGAAGGAGTGGGCAGAAAGTAATTTAGATGCCTCCATGAGACTCGTATGTCTGCTCATTAAGTATGCTGAAATAAACCAAGGTGCCAATTTAATAGAAATAGACCGTATTAATTAAGAATTGGAAAAATCTGAACACCAACAACAAAAAGACCTCATTGATAAGAGCCGAAGGGAAATCAAAGAACGGCTCAAAAAGCAAGAAGAATTTATTAAAACGAGAAAAGCATACAAATTTGCTCGGGATAGAGAGGACTACGAGTCTGGCCAAATCTTTACCTTTGCTCGGAAATTCGATTACATTCGTCGGCAAAGGGGTGCGAAAACAATGATGGACAACCAGAGTGCTAAATCAGCGGCTAGTACAGTAGACACTACATCGGCTTCTGATGTGAGCACCCTACCCAGTGAAACTGATACCGATGATGGGGGAACAGCATCGAATGGCCAAAGGGAAGATCTCAGTAACCTCACTTTGGCCGAAGAGTTGGATTTTTTACGGAAAGAAAGAAAACAAACCTTGAGACCGAGGAATCCAAACTCCTTTCAAAACAAAGAAGGAGTTACAGAGGGCACCAAAGGAGAAAATGTATCAAATACAAAAAGCAAGAGGCAGCAGAATTACAGGTGGAAAAAACTTTAAAATCTAATGATAAGACTCATTAACCTCACAGATATTCAACTCAATCCGGCCGAAATACAACTACTGGAGCTTGGACTCACTATTGCCCAGAAAGCAATTTTAACTATTGTCAAACATGGATAGATGTTTTCAAGTTCATAAGAAAACTCAAATTAACAAAATACCATAAGATCAAACAATTTGCAACTCAGAGTACAGTGGAATCTTCAAAGCTCAACACTGGATCTAATAGACTTCAAGTGGCTGATGTCCCACTACTACAAACTTTACATGAACTTTCCGATGATGAGCATGGAACCATAAATTTACCAGTGTCCACACAAACACTCATACGTAAAGAAGGTAGAAATCCTATGGGCCCATCAAAAGTTCTTTCAAACCACCCTCTACTTTTGTACCCATGATGCCACGGGATGCGGTGGATAATTCAACAGTTGTCATCAACAAGTCTGATAAAGGGGGAAATGTAGTCCTGTGGTGTAAGGCTGAATATAAACTGGGGGCAAATAGACATCTAAATGATATTGCGTGTTATATAAAATCCATTATGTTGCATGTCAAAACCATGACTAAGGCATTTAAGGAAGAATTGGTGGTCTGGAAAAGGGATGGTCTAATATCAAGGGATGAATTTGCATTTCTACATAAGGATTTTCCAGTCATGCTGACAATTTATTTAATTCCTAAAATTCATAAGAGCGTGTCACCAGTTCCAGGCCGGCCCATCATTTCAGCCAGAAAGAGCCTTTTCGAAAACACATCTCGTTGGATATATGATTAAACAACTACTGCCTAAACCACGAATTCCTTAACCACGAAGGCTAAACAACGAGCAATGCCAATCCACTACATTTTTTACAACGAATTCCTAAACCACGAAAAAAAACACCTCGTGACTGGCCAATAGATGGCACTATTGTAATAACAATACTTCCGTGTGTGAAGCAAAATGACCAACTGAGAAGAACTAATGAGAAGTAGGCAGCTGATGCTAAACTTCCGTGAAGGACAAGCAACTCTCCAGCTAAGAATGAGAAAAAAGAGAAGAATGGGAAGTCTGCCGGTAAGAACTTGGAAAAACGTATCCTGCATCAATAACATTGTTTAATTAGTCTTAAAAATCCTGGACTATCCACTCAGTATGCACGTTTGCACAGTGTTTGAAAACTTATTTCATATCTCAAGTTTGATCAGACCTGGCGATTCAGCATAATCGCTTTAAGTTAGATAAATTCCTATGCAACTGCACCCATCTTTTGCTGTTGAAAAATACCAAAATGTAATCAGCTACATGTGACCCAACTCAAACACCTTAGCATACAAGCACTCCAAATGCATTGTAACCGCGTACCTGTGAGCCTGTTCCTTTCGACTGCTCCCAAACCGACGGGATCAATGCACTGTACCGACTGACAGAAACTCCTCTTTCCGTCTGATTAAGTGCATCATATGAACTGTGTCTTCCTCATGTAAACACAGAAAATGGACTTACAAACCACAAAATCGCCTCAATACATATGACTGCCATCTTAAGATAGTGTAAATACAATTCAGGCACAGCTTATTCCCCGATGCCTGTGACCACACATAGCCACTACATGACCCCGAAGCCCAAAGTTCATGGGATGATTCATGGGAAATACCGTGGCAGATACGTGCCACGCATTACCAAGCTGGCAGGATGAAGGGGGCGAAGATCGTGTCAGGTCAGAAGGAGCGGAGGGGAGAGACTCGTGGTTTATGAAAGTCGTGGTTAAGGAAAGTCGTGGTTAAGGAAAGTCGTGGTTAAGGAAAGTCGTGGTTTAGGAAGGTCGTGGTTCAGGATTCGTTGTTTAGGTAAGTCGTTATAAAAACGTCGTTATTAAGGATGTTTCCCCATCTCGTTAAGTGGACTACTCTTTACAAGAATTCGTTGTGGATCTTCCCTCATACATTCATGACAGTACTGACTTTTTTAATAAGCTTTCCAATTTATCTTGGTCCAATGAATACATGTTAATGACTATGGATATCACTACGCTTTATACCAGCATTGAGCATAGAGATGGTTTGAGGGCAGTTGAGCACTACCTAAAAAATAGACCTATGGAATTGTTTAGTCATAACAAAATGCTTCTGAAAATGATCCACTGGTGTTTGCATAACAATTACTTTACATTTTGATAGTGCAATCTTTCAGCAGCTCAGGGGTGTAGCCATGGAGGCTTGCTTCTCCCCCAGTTATGCATGTTTACATGTGGGCTGGTGTGAGGGTCAAGTCCTCTAGGAGGAGCATAATTCTGATTGGCTCAACCATGTGGTTAAGTGGTGGCGCTACATAGATGATGTGTTTGTCATCTGGAGGGGGATGCAAACACAAGCAGAGGAATTTGTTGCCACAATCAATGTGAACATGTTAAATCTCGAGTTCACTGCTCATATTGATAAAGCTGCCACCAATTTCTTAGATGTGCATATTTATGTTGACCAAGGTAAAATTGAGTCATGTCTTTTTGGCAAACCTACAGCTGGTAATTCCATTTTGCATACGTCTAGTTTTCATCCGAGACACCTTATTAATAGTATTCCTTACGGGGAATTTCTAAGGATCCGTAGAGTATGCAGTTCTGACAAAGATCTCAGTAAGTACCAGCAGGAAGCCAAACAAAGATTCCTTCTCAGAGGATATAACAACAGTATCTTAGAACAGGCCATAATTAAAGCTAATTTCAAGGACAGAAAAGAATTGCTTAACCCACATGACAATGCAGGTCCTCCTGATTGCAATTCCTCAGTCAACATAAAAGATGACAGTGATGCCACAGCTAGACTTATTACAACCTACAGTAAGCAGGCTAAAAACATCAAGCTATCATCAATCAACAATGGCCCATAGTTCTTACAGATGCAACACTTAGGCAAACCCTACCGGACAAGCCCACATTCACTTTTCGCAGAGCACCATCTATGCGCAGTGAACTGGTCAAAAACAGCCCTGAAATTGATATCAAAACTAGCTGGCTGTCACCTAAGCATGGCTTTTTTAAATGTAGTAATTACCATGCTTGCAAATTTGGGATAAATACTTCCTCTTATTGCACGGCTTTCTGCACTGAACCCAAAATCTGAAAGGCTATTATACGTGCAGAACTGACTATGTGGTATATGTCCCTCAATGCACTTGCGGCCTGCGTTATGTAGGCAGCACTAAACTTCAGGTGCATGTCAGAATATTACAACATCTGAGAACAATCATCAATTCTTATTCTTCGTATCCAGTGGCGAGACATTTTAAATCCACACACAACAACAATCTTAATTGTATTCAGTATTTTGTTATAGAGGCAGTGCAGGCGCGCAGAAAAGGTGGCAATCGAGAAAAAACCTTACGTCAATTGGAATCCAAATACATTTTGGAACTCAATACTAAACCACCTATGGGTTTGAATATTGGTGATGACTTACACAATTTTCTGTAATCACTATAACCACCTTGCCCCGTTCTGTGATATTCCTGCCAAGCAATGAATCAATACACTGCCCTATGTTGCATTAACACAACTCCTTAGCTGCTTTTTTCTCTCTATATTAATCAGTTGATGTTTTTCAACACTTAGCACATAGCCCTTTCTAGCAAGGCACTTTCTGACACCAAAGCACTTTACTTTGTATATCTTTACAGCACTTTTTAAAACATTTTAGGGCAATGGCAGCCTAGATAGTATTGATTTATTAGTACATATAAATTTGTACTTAGGGACCTTTTTTGCACGTTGGCTTAGATTATGTTTGACATGCTATTATTAACAATGATTTTATGTGTGTATCAGATTGTAATGGAGTGTGTTTTGTTGAACTGTTTTCATGCTATTGTAGTATTTGAACATATGGCATATATAAAACGTCATTGCACTATTGCACTTTAGAATGTTTTATGCTGCTTATAGTCTCATTGTATGTTTAATGTAGTAACTTTTTATGATCTTGAATTGCTTTTAATTTGCATTGCTCATTCCGTATTAGTACAGTTATAATCTTTGAGTCTGCAAACAAGCATATTAAGTAATGACATAAATGCCACAAGATTGATAGATGATAATATTCAATTTGATAACTATGAATTTTTGATTAAGCCAAATGTAATTTGTTATAACATTTTCTGATACAGCGTTAATACGATTGCACATGCAGCAACAATTTGCTGTTGCTGCGATACTTGTTAAAGCATCAGTTTTTAAGCCAATGTTTGTGTATATATTTATACATGTTTATCCAACTATTTAAGGCTATTTATTCATGTGTCTATCAATTATGTAGTATTTATTACAAAAGTTATGCCACTGAATTTAGTGCGATATACGTTAGACATTTGTGCCTTGAACAACTGATATCTAAAGTCTTTTTTCGGTGTCTTTTAAAATGGTAAATAGTCACATGGTGTTTTATCACTTATAAATGAACATGTCACGAAGCGCGATCATGTGATCAAGGCCACTGGACGTGGCCAAAACGCGTCATGGGCAGCACGCTTTAATCAATAAAGAAATAACTCCGCACCGCATATCCAACAGAGTCCATGCCCGTCTGTGTACATTGATGCACTGAATGTATTGTTTCAAGATATATATATATATATATATATACAAATAATTTCAACGAGATCGTAATGATTACGAACAGGGAAGAATCTACACGTTTTCGAGGAAATTCGACACTATCAGGCGAGAACGACTAGAAGTCAGTAACCAAGCAAGACAGGACAACACCCTAAGTGACCTAAGTTCTGACACAGGGTCAGTATCCGATCGAGACTCCGCAGCAAACAAAAGTGGGCCTACAGCATCAGTGTACGATGAATTTCGTTTTTAAAGGCTGGGCAGACTGACAAATCACAAGCCCCAAACTCAAAGGGGAGGAAGAAGAGGAAGAGGTGGCAGAGGTGGGGAGGCCAAAGAAAAAGACAATGGAAGCGCATCGGGAGTATTGACAAGGAGCCACATGAAGAAATAGTGGACCCAAAGATGGTAATTAACTTATCAAATGAGACTCTAACTAGTGAAGACAAACAGATATTAGAACTTGGTCTTTCATACTGTTTACACACTCCATTTAACTATGTGCAGAGCCGCATTGACTTGTACATGTATACAAGAAAGTTGAAATTAAGAAAATTCTTCAAGGGGAAACATAGACCCAGCACAGAGTTAATATCACCTCCCGGCCAAAATGTGTTGACAGTAGATGATGCAGATCTGTTGAGTGATTTGATTGTTTTAGACCAGGAAGGTACAGGTAGACAGACAAGCTCTAATGTAACTGATGTAATCTTTAAAAGCCACAATAGTGAGAGAAGTATCACTCCCTTTAGACCTAAATCCCGTTTCGATCCTCGTATGCCTCATGACAATTTGGATACCTTCAATGAGACTGTAATGCATGATTTGAAAAAACTCAGACTACAAAACAACCAAGGGCCTAGAGTACGAACTGATTTCAGACAAAAACTGGATAAGGTACTGACCAAATGGTCTAAAAAAGATAACTGTGTGTTACGTGCCTCAGACAAAGGAAGTAATATAGTGATTTGGCCTAGGGATATGTATTTACAAGAGGCTTACAGCCAACTAAACGATCAACAATGTTACAGTAAGATCACTCATAGAGAATATGTGTTACGAGAAAAATTTCTTAAAGATTTGAAAAGATGGCGAGAAAACAACTTGATTAGTAAGGAAGAATTTGACTTCCTACACGTCAAACATCCACGCCTGCCAATTTTGTACCTTTTACCAAAGGTGCACAAGAGCATTGTCTGCCCTCCAGGCAGACCAATCATATCAGCCATTGGAAGTTTTCTGGAAAACATATCAAAATACGTAGATTACTTCCTACAACCTTTTGTATGTGCACTTCCCTCATACATTCAAGACAGCACTGACTTTTTGAGGCACATCTTTGACATACAGTGGGAACCAGATTTTCAGATGGTCTGTATGGATGTAAATTCGCTGTACACCAGCATACGTCACACAGACGGCATCAATGCCACATGTCATTTTCTAAAAACAAGACCTATTCAATATTTGAAACACAATGCAATGTTTGTCGGCATGATTGAGTGGTGCCTGAACAGTAATGTGTTCTCATTTAACAACGAGATTTTTTGACCAGTACAGGGGACAGCAATGGGCACCTGCTTCGCCCCCAGCTATGCGAATTTACACATGGGCTGGTGGGAGGAGCAGGTGCTCCACAACACAGAAATACATGATTGGTCATCTAACATTGTTATCTGGTTGAGGTACATTGACGACCTCTTCATATTATGGAGAGGGGACGTAACATCAGTTGAAGAATTCATAAAGATGATCAATGTGAATAACCTCAATTTGTCTTTTACCCGTCGCATCAGTAACAAATGCATTGACTTTCTTGATATAAGGTTGGAAGTAATTGGGGACAAAATTACAACCAAAGTATATAGGAAAGCAACCTCAGGGAACTCTACCTTACACGCGACCAGCTCACACCCTGGTGCTCTTAAAAGGAGTATTCCCTACGGGGAATTACTAAGAGCCAAGAGGATTTGCAGCACTCAAGAGACATTTACAGCAACTGAAAAAGAGATGGCAAGGAGATTAAGGGCTAGGGGATATGATGAGGTAACCTTTAAACAAGCACAAGACAAGGTAAAAACTAAATCTAGAATTGATCTGTTATTTAAAACTCAGTCCATTCCAAAGTCACGGAGGATAGAGAGGCCAACAACAGTAGCAGTCAACACTCCCACAGAGCCATGTAGATTCATCACTACTTTTAACACAGCAAATAACCAAGTAAGAAAAATTCTGCAGAGACATTGGTATTTGTTAAAACAAGATCCCACAATAGGCGTGGAAATGGAAGATAGACCTGCTATAACCTATAGGAGAACGAAGTCTATCAAAGACAGTATAGTCGAAAATCAGATGCCAGAAAGACCTATTTGGCTCAAACCAGCCAGAGGTTTTAAAAAATGCAGTAAATGCAAGGCGTGCATGCAAGGCATGAATGCCACTACTGTGAACACGGATTTAGGGGAAAGCATATCTATTAACAAAGCTTTGAACTGCAAATCAGAATTTGTAGTATATGTTTTAATTTGCCCCTGCGAAAAGAAATACGTAGGTAGTACTATACTACAAGTTCACAAGAGGGTGTTGCAACATCTCCGTGCAATCAAGAATGTAGACAAATCATATCCTGTGGCTAGGCATTTCAAGCAGTATCATAACTGCAATTCAGAGCAGTTAAAATACATAGTGATTGACCAAATAGAAAAATCTAAAAGAGGCGGTGATAGAGAAGAAGCACTTAGACAGCTAGAGTGCAGATATATTCTCAGATTGAATACAATAGAACCATTTGGTCTCAACGTAGATGAAGAAATATACACCTTCTTGTAAAGACATGAATAATGCAACCTGTTTCTATCTTTTTGACATTTTATCATGTTTTTAAATTACAATGGTGACTTGGGCAGGGGTAGATTGTAATATAGACAGTATAATATGAGGTTATTTAATGCTGGTCTTACATATTTTTGTATCTTTCATTTTCAGGGCCTGGTCAGGAGTTATTGTCTCATATGAATCGGGATTCCAGTTCTATGAGTATGAAGCAAAAGAGCTACAATATCTTTCCTCTTCTCCTTTTTTTCATTTTCTTATGTAATTTTTTATTACCAATGTATTTGTTTCCTTAATTGGACATGATAGATAGAATTTTTCTTTTTGGATCAAATCGTTAACACTGTATTCGGGGTTGTGCTGGTTGCTTACAGTTCATTAGGGTATTATGTGTATACTCGATACAGAGGCGGAACGCCCAGGGAGACTGCCCAATGGGGCATGAGTTTCCTATTTATTTGTTTACTTACTTTAGGACCTTTACTAGTTCCAACTGTCCAATGGGGCAAGATATCTTGTGGGAAAACACCATTAGTCAGCTCAGCTAGCATGGCATAATGTCAAATTGTCGAAATATTCTATAATTATTATCGAATTACATGACATTTTTCCTGGAAACCAGGTATGACGAGGACAGTACCTTGTATATAGAAACTTGATGACTGGTATTTGTACTATTAATTTCATTTCATTTTCTTTCATTTCATGAATGATGATGTTGACTCAATATTGTGCGAAATAACTGTATTTGAGTTGTTTTTGCTTTGTTTATTTGTTGCACATAGTTGTTTCCTAATGTTTATCAATTATCCCTGACTGACCAGTTCCTGTTATAAGATGGCCGCCATTGTAGCTGAATACTTAGTGCATTCATGCAGATATTCCTTCCTCTATGTTTACGTACCTCATGCTTATCAGTTGCCTGGTAACGTTGTTTCAGCGTCGTGACAAATGCTTTGCGCCAAAACGCGTAGACGCTCTTTTACCGATTTGTTTTTCATGATGGAATAAAACAACCTCTTGATTAACGCAAGCCCTGTCGAGTGCCGTTCCTCCCTTGTGGATATTTGGTGGTTGGAAGTTAGCTGCAACAAATATATATATATATATATATAGGATGGACATCATGCTATAACTTGAGGAATAAAGATTATGCTGCTTACCGGGAGTGCCTGCATTGCTCTTCTTTGTGGGGGCTGCTGTAATATTTATTTATATATATATATTTGCGTCCATGTCATGTGATCAAGACTCTACGGAGTTGAAACGCGTAATGGAGACGGTTGAATAAACACCTGAGCACCGAATTGGGTCTGTGTCCGTGATTTGGGAGAGAAGGCGCTTCCAGTGTGCGGAGTTCATGCTATGTAATTGATCGGCAGTTCCCAGCCGATCATTCACGGACCCCGTCTTCAAGCGAGCTCGACGCACAGTGTGGGAACACTGCTTCCGGGGCAACCTGGAAGCCCATTGCAGCCGAGAAGGAAGTGCGCGTCTGACCCCCTGCAGCCCGAAAGCAAGTCAAGACCTGACGAATCCCGGTGAGCGCTGAGTCGGAGGACCCGGTGGCAGCGGTTGAGTCCCAGGTAGGTGAAAAGTGGGCAGTGCGGGGAGAAGAGGTGTGCGGTAACGAGTGAGGGGCGGAAAGGCACATATACACAGCCTCGCAACAAAAAAACTCGGTTAAAATCGTTAAACATCAACATGTCGGCTGACATGGTACGCGCACGTGAGGAAGCAGCAATGGAAATGTTTTCCGATGTGTTACCGGCAGCCACGGAAGCCGTGACAAGAGGAGCCTGCAACCCAAGTGTGAATAATTCTGTGAAAGACAAATTCAGACTTCTTGAGAAAAAAATAAAGGCTGAACAGAATAAATGGTGGGAGTCACGGTCCCTCCAAAGATATATTGACGTGGGGAGGATACCTAGGGGACTGAGAATCCTAACAGCCCCCAGCTATGAAGACCCTAATCCTGAGCTTATGAAAGAATGGGCGGAATGCAACCTTGACTCATCCAGAAGATTAACCCTGATATTGATCAAATGCGCAGACATAGACAGAGGAAAGTTATTGAAGGAAATAGACGATATCAATGATGAGTTGGATAAAATGGAACAGAAGGAAGAGCAAGTGAAATTACGGAAGGAGATGATGACAAGAATCAAGAAAGATGAGGATAAAATCAAAGAAAGGCCTTTAAGTTTTTAAGGGACAAACATGATTACGAGTTGGGGCAGATATTCACGTTTGCCAAATGCTACGATGCAATTAGGACATCTAAATTTAAGAATGTTGATGGACAAAGTAGACAACACAGAGGGCCGAGAGAACAAACGGACATATCACAATCGGAGGCGAGTTCATTGGGCGGAAGTGAATCTGAGTCTGAAATGCGAATAGTGAGTGAAGAAAGCCAAACCCCTAAACCTTCACCGGGGGAAGAATTAAATTTTATTTGCCAAGAAAGAAGACAAACCCTGCGTCCGAGGCCTCAACAAAGGAACAACACAGGAGACATGCCAACTACAAGCGCCGGCAGAGGCGCAGAGCAAAAAAGAGGCGAACGGAAACCAAACAGAAGAGGTGGCAGGAAAAATCGATAACACCAGCAGATCAGACCGTGAAACCTAATAATACCATTATCAATTTGACCAATGTAACATTAACAAATCAAGAGACCAACATGTTAAATTTGGGACTATCATATACTCCGAATGTCAACTTTGACTACGCAACTACCAGATTAGACATCTACAAAGGGGTTAGAAAATTAAAGTTAAAAAAATACCACATACAAAGGAATACAAACCAAGAACGAAGAGGATCCAACAGAGACCCAAATATTGATGAGATGTCTGGCATAATAGCAACGTCGCAAACGGATCAAATGCTTCTCCATACCATGGAAGAACTGTGGAATGAAAATGCATGTGGCACTACAACTGATATCAGATCAGTTCCAGACAGAGGTGAAAATATAAGGGACAGAGGTTTGACTCCTTTCAAACCAAGATCTACATTTAACCCTATCATGATTAGAGACTCCATCGATTTATTTCATGAATCTACAACAGCACAGATTAAAAAACTTAATAAAACAGTGGCAAGTAAAGAGGGCAATCTAAAAAACAAAAAACAACAATATAGAAACTTGATCAAAAAGTTAAAAGAAAACCATGATGTGGTAGTGCGCAGCAGTAATAAAGGGGGCAACATTGTGCTCTGGCCACAAAAGCTTTATGAAAAGGAAGCCTATAGCCAGCTCAATGACAGGCTATGTTACAACCGGAGTAATCAAGCCAATCTAAGTGCCTCATACAAAGAGTACTACGGTAAGCTATCCATATGGAGAGAAGCAAACTTGATAACAGGGGAAGAATACAAATATCTGAAAAAAGAAAACCCAACTACCCCTTCGTTATATTTCATTCCAAAAATCCACAAGGATCGGAACAATTCACCCGGCAGGCCTATCATCTCGGCCAGGGATGGCTTATTGGAAAATACCACTAGATACATTGACTTTTTTCTTCAAGAATATGTCAAGAAATTACCAAGCTATGTACGTGACACAGGGGATTTTCTAAGACATATCTCTGAATTTGAATGGCAAGATGACTATCTACTAATAGCGTTGGATGTGACGTCGCTATACACGAGCATTGAGCATACAGACGGAATCGAGGCAATCAGACACTATCTATCACGTAGACCTGAACAATTTGAACGCCATAGTAACATGCTCATTGAGATGATTAAGTTCTGTCTGTATAATAATATCTTTATGTTCAACAGTCAATTATATCAACAGACTAGAGGGGTTGCCATGGGGGCCAGCTTCTCACCGAGTTACGCCTGCCTACACATGGGCAGGTGGGAGGAGCTGGTCCTCATGAGCAAGTATGAACTAAACATGATGAAAAATGTAAGAATGTGGCGACGTTACATAGATGATCTTTTTGTTGTGTGGCAGGGAACAGAATGTGAAGCCATGGAATTTGTTCAGTCCCTTAACACCAATGACATCAATCTTAGGTTTACTGCTACCATTAGCTCCAGTTCCATTGAATTCCTTGATACCCAAGTATACATAAAAAATCACAAGATTGAGACTAGGTTCTTCAGGAAGAAAACAGCTGGTAACTCAACTCTCCATGTGAGTAGTATGCACCCCAAACACCTTATAAATAGCATACCATATGGAGAGATGCTCCGATTGAGACGGATTTGCAGCAACAACAGTGAATTAGCGGCAGCACAGAATGATAACAAAAGGAGATTCCTAGAGAGAGGGTATCAGGAGAAAACCGTCGATAGAGCAATCATGAAATCAATGGAGCATAGCAGAAGTGAGGTCTTGAAAGAGAAACAGGGTAACATCAAACAACAAAAAATCAATTCATTCCGTATGATTATGAGGTATAGTAGCCAACACAGAGAAATACAAAAATTCATACAAGAATTGGGCCATGGTACTATGTGATCCAATCATAGGGTCCCTGCTCCCTCAGAGAGTATCAATTACCTATAGTCGGGAACCATCGACAAGAGATAAGATAGTCAGAACTAGCCCAGAGGTAATCGAAAGTGGAAACTGGTTGCAGATGAGGAAAGGTTTTTACAGATGTAAAACATGCAAGGCGTGCACACATGGCATAAACAAGAGTACCTACAAGACCCCCTTTAGTGATAGAGAGTTTAAAATCAACAAACTCTTAACTTGCAGAACTGAATTTGCTGTATATGTGTTGCAGTGCCCTTGTGGCTTGCAATACATAGGCAGCACGGTTCTGCAAGTGCATAAACGTGTTCTCCAACAACTGCGCGCAATAACAAATCAAGACAACACCTACCCAGTGGCGCGCCATTTTAAAGAAAAGCACAATTCTAACAACGCAGACCTCAAATATTACGTGATAGACAGTGCCTCCCAGTAGACGGGGAGGTGACAGGGTCACCAAACTGAGGAAATTAGAGACGAGATATATTCTACAATTAGACTCCAAAGTCCCGTCAGGGCTTAACGCAACGGAGGATCTGCATACGTGCTTAAGCTGAGATATCAGCAAGTTACCATCAGGGAACATATACAATTTTAGTTGGAAGGATAAGGGTCTATCAATATAGCAGAGCACAAGCTTATAGGAAATACACATGTTAGCGATTATACCATAGGAATGTTTAGTATTTTATTCTTTTTATCTGGTATTAGTCGCTATTTTTCTAATTGTCTATTTTTTTATTTTATAATTATATATTTATATATTTATATATTTATGGATGTATGTATTTATATTTATATATTTATATATGTAATCAAACTTGCTGCTATACATAGGTATACTCATACAAATGTTTACAGAATTGATAATGTATGAATATGCCTTAAGTCCACATTGTGATCCAATAATCAACAACTAATGGAGATGTGGGGAAATGTCATTGCCAATTTGCACAAAAGAAAATTTATGAAAATTGATGTATAAACATCTATATATACATTCAAATTCGATAATCTCGGTAATGGATGTATGAATCAGAAAGAAAAATGAATGAACAAGTCGGGTAACAGGAAATGGATAAAAGTAAAATTGAATTATTATTATGTTTACAGCACATTGCACTTTACACTTAGGCACTTTATAGATTTTTGTACGGACCAAGTTAGGGACACGAGAGGGGATTGAAATAACATGGAAATACACTTAAATTAGGATTTAACCTGATATTAATTTGTTTTCCTGCTTTTAGTATTTTACTCATATTTTAGAAGCAATGGATACACAAATTATTTCGCTGCTATTTTTTAATTAATTTTTTTTAAATAGCTGCAATATTATGAAGTACGAACATTAAGTATGGCCAAATGTGATGTGAACAAAGTACATAAAATAGTATGTTTTCAATGTCTATGACCATGTGATGTCCCAATGGTATGTACATTTCACTTTAAATATTGCACCAACCTTTGCGTCCATGTCATGTGATCAAGACTCTACGGAGTTGAAACGCGTAATGGAGACGGTTGAATAAACACCTGAGCACCGAATTGGGTCTGTGTCCGTGATTTGGGAGAGAAGAAGCTTCCAGTGTGCGGAGTTCATGCTATATATATATATATATATATATATGCAAAGCTGATCCCTGCAATCCTGGCAGGAAAAAACGAGCCACTCCAGTTTCAAGGCTGCAAAGTGTTACAGGTTTATTAGCGGCAACAGAAACGACGCGTTTCGATCTCAAACGAGAGTTTATGTTCCAAAATACTAAGGGGCCGATTCCGATCTCGGCCGGTAGTGCTCCGAATCGGATTCGGTTTTACCGGATCCGATCCGGAGCCCTATTTTCCGACCAAGTCGTACGCGCGTCCGGGCGAGCGAGTACGATGCGTATTCGCCGACCGACTCGTCCGGGCGACCCGACCGCTCCGACCGACTGGTTCCCGGATCGTACCGCTCCGACCGACTCGCTCGGACCCGATTCGCACCGCGCAATGGAGACGTTTTCCGGCCGGGTAAGCACGATGCGCACCTCGACCGCTCCGACCGACTCGCGCCGTCCGACTCGAACTCGCTGTCGGAGCCGTACTTTGGGGGTCCGTGTCGGACCCCCTGTATGCGTACCCGTGCGAGGCGCACACAGGGGGACCCATGGGTCCCCCTACCTGTGCGTGTACGCCGCGAGCGCTTCGCGGCGTACTCGCTGTAGGGGCGCCCTTGTCTGCCTCGCACCCATTGAGGCAATGGGAGCCCGCGTACGCGTTGTACGACCGGCTCCCATTGAGTTCAATGGGAGTCCGACCGACTCGTGTCCGGTGGCATACGAATGCATCGGACTCGTTCGGTCGGACTGCACGGGTCCGATTCGGTCGGAAATCTCTCCGAGGCCGGCTCGGTCGGAGAAATTACCGACACGAATCGGAATCGGCCCCATAGTCTAAGCGAAAATAGCACAGAAAGTCACTGAAAAACAAAAAGTTACAATTTAACATGTCATGAGTGATTTAATATATGAGGTCATAAGCAGTGAATGATGGTTGTGCAAGTTCTAGTTAGTTCACAGAATTATAACTGCCATATTTAAGTATTTGTTTATGCTTTTTGTATCTGCTAATGTTAGCTCTTATCTCATTTCAACACCTAACTATAAAGTGACTTACGTGTCTTTAACCATTGTTTTTTCAGTGACATTCACTGAAAAAACCAAAGGTTAATGGGACGTTATAGTTAGGTGAAAAGTTCAGTAACAACATGGTATTTTAAACAAAAAAAAATCAGAAATTCAACAGTTATAGTAAACAGTGTTAACTATAACTTGTGCCCTCACCTTCCACTGCTTATGACCTCACACATTACATCACTCATGACATGTTCTATTAGATCATTGATGACATCGCAAATGACATCACTCTAAAAAAACATAGAAAGTCACTGAAAAAAACAAAGGTTAACGTGACTTTATAGTTAGGTATGATATTAATATCTTACTTTACATTTTAAAAAACTTAGAAAGTACTCAGAAAAACAAATTGTAAAGTGGTATCATACTTAGGTGATTTTGTCAGTTAAAGCTTAACATTTTAAAGTGAAAAAACACTGAAATTCACCAGTTATAGTCAACTGAACAAACAATCACTATGCCCTTGCCATGCAGTGCTTATGACCTCACATACAATAACACTCATGAAATGTTCTATGACATCTGAAAGGACATCATTGATAACAACACTGTGCATGATGGGGGCGCAAGTGATAATTTCTATACACAAAATATAATAATTTTAATTTATGTGAAAGAACAAAACTCCACATGAACATATATTTAATAATAATTGTTAACGCATATTTTAAATTACTTAACCATTATACTTCTTAAAAAATATAAAAAATGTATATTCTTTAAATACTAAAAAAGTATAGTAAATTATTTAACAAAAATAAAAAACAATGGAAAATTGATTTCTAAAAATTTAATATTTTTAAACATACATTTTTAAAATAAATATGCTCAAAATATCTTTAAACTCTTGACAACTTTTTTCCACAAAAGTTATCAATGCCAAATCTATGTCCTTATTTCCCAACATACTGGGGAGTTTAAAGGTACCAAAGATCTGAAGATTACCGTGAAGAGAACTGAGAAAACAGCAACGATATAGCTAAACTTTTGGTCAGAAAAAGTGTTGTGTAAGAAAGCGTACATTTCTTTCTAAAAATAGCATCAACGAAAAGTCTGCTAGGAACAGCATCATCCCAGCTTTCAGAAACAAAGAGGGTTGTATCTAAAACAACAATTGTTTTACCACAGTATTTGAATTTTTCTAAGTGGTAGTCCATTTTTCTTAATTTTTATGAGCTCATCCTGCTTACAGTTTGTGGCAGAAACTTGTGTAAAACCCATGGGTGATCCTGTAAAACTATAATAAAATTCTGAATTCAGCATGGGGTCATTTGTGTACATCGTTCCAGGTTTTCTCAAAGAAACTTACTCTTGAACTAAAAAAGAATTGAAAATGAGTAGGAAAATCAGACATTTGTGACAATATTTTCATCTGCACCTTCATGTCACCATAGCTGATTTACAAACGCAATATATTGTTATGTCCAGCAGACCCTTCTTGTCATAGTGATATATAAGGTTCTCTAAAAATATCAATACCCAGAACCAACAACTAAGAGGCACCTTACAATGATTTTTCATTGTGTACCGACTAGAAGCAATTCATATGGTAAAATATTGAGAATGGAAACTGGTTTAAAGGAAACCTATGTATTTCTGGATTGTACACAGATAATGAGTTTAGGAACAGTGGTTTCTTGTACACGGTTGAACTTGTGGTTATCCATACTGTCATGTGATTCACAGGAAATTTTGGAAAATTCTTCTTTCTTGCAAATTGGTTTACATGTGGAAGCCACAAATGCAGAGAAATCCAGTTGGTAATAACAAGTGTTCTACTATTTTGTTTTTCCACACATCTTCCAATGAAAATGGTACATCACTTGGGTGGCTGGGCCTAGTGCCTGCAACACAAAACATACCAAAACACGACTGAGAGACATCACATTTCACACATCAGAACCAATGCTTTTTTAACAATACGGGTAGCTGTGGATTTTGGGCCATAGCTTAGTCACCAGCCATGGAAAACTACCATATCCAGATATATCTGAAACCAGCACAGTAATCTCAAAACCCCGCGAAGTAGAGTGGGTCACCCAACAAATTTGCCCATTGCCCCCGGTCCTGTTCACCATTGCGATGGAACCCATCACTCTCACTTTTTACATGGGGCGACATTACAGAGGATTGCACTTCGAGAGCTGCCCCTTATATGATTCCCTGTATGCCAATGATTTGTTGTTATACTTGCGGAGGGAGCACTCAGATGTAGAGGGTCTCTATTGGGGCTACTTGTAAACTGGGGCAAGTTAAATACATACCTGGTGGATGCCTCGGTGTAGCAGGACCCCACCACTGAAATAGGTCACACCGTTCATTGGGAAACGGTCACGTTCAGATACCTGGGTGTTAACGTTTACCACTCTGAGGCCGCTCTATTAGACAGCAATGTGAGAGTGGCACTGGCCTACTTGCTCCAGTCTGTGCAGTTTTGGTTGACATTGCTCTTATCGGTAATGGGATGGCTTGCTCCTGTGGCTATTATATTGTTTCTCTGCCCTACCTATCTGCCTCTTCAAATCTTTGTTCCATGTGAGCATTTAGCTTTCCTTGAAAGCTCTATAGAGCACGCTACACAGGATAGTCGTACCCCCGTGAATTTATCATAATGGGGGACTTTAATTTACATTGTTGCTCTTTAAACTGCATCTTGGAGAGGGGAACATCGGATAGTATGGCTCCCGTGGCTCACTTTGAACACTCTCCCCAAGGTATCCTGTTAGAGAGTATATTAGCTGATAATAATCTACATTGTTTAGAGCACACAAGCGAGTCAGTGGCAGTGCCCTCCTTCTATGGGAGCGGGAGTGGTTCAACCATAGATTACATTGCGGTGTCCGCCCGTTGTCTCAAAACATAATGAAAGTGAGCTCATCTTGGACTGTTGTGTACTTCATAGGGTGTCCTTAAACGGGCTTTCTAGAATCATGACCATATATAGGCACAATCCAACTTGCCCTTATATAGGCATAGAATCCCAGACCTTATTTAGGCATAAACTATGCATACCAAATACAGGCATGGCTTCCGACATCCGTCCACCCTAGCGTCTCAACGAGTCCATGAAAAAACAGACCCTCTGGCGGCGGGAGTTTCCCTTGCCCAGGACTATTGATTTCTTCAAGGTCTCATACATTATGCATGAACCTCTTATTCCCTAAGGGATTCATTCATGACGTCTTTCGCTACCCAACTCACGTCAATGCTAACATTTCCAGGTATAAATATACCTTCCCAAACCCCTGTAAATCAGAGGAGACCTCGACTTCAGAGGAGCCCGATTCCCGGCCAGACGCACTGAGAAGACACTGCCCTTCCTGCACACAGAGTCCAGCTTCCAGTGATCTAACTTCCTTGCGGGGTGTTGGAGTTCGAGTCTGGATAGAGATTCCTACCTCTCTCATTCTTCAGGTATGGAGCAGACTAGAACCTAGAGGGACTCTTGGCATAATAGACTCTTGGCATGCTAGGCGTAACTTACTCTTAGTATACTCTAGTCAGGAATACAGCACCTACTTCTACTTCTCCCTACACCTAGGACAGGTTAGGCACACTGGGTAGAACTAGGCTAGAAACGCATAGTATGAGTACTCGCATTTTTAGGTTGTGTCATTTTATGTAAATACATATATGCTAAAAGATAATGCTGACGCAGTATTATTTATTTCTACTGCTCACCTTGTACATTATTTATCTTGCATACTGTCTTGTGATCGTAACAGCACATATAACTTACAACAGAAACAAGACTGTTCAATAAATCCTTTATTGAAACGCCCGTCTGGTTATTTCTGTGTAACTCTGAGAAAACTGAAACATGCACGACTGAGCTGAGTGAAATGGTTATCTATTGTTTCTACGACTCAGGGACACATCCTGATTCTGTGAGGGAAACACAGTGGTCATGTTTTGCGGCAGCCAGAAACTAATCCCTTCTTGTCGTCAAGAAGTTTCTAGTGGCCTCTGAGCTAGCTGGCACAAGTAATTAAGTTTAATATACTCGATAGGGACATACTGACCTCAGTCCTATGTCAAACCTATAGGATATATTATACCAATGCGCAGAGCCTATAAGGGAAATAGGAGCTACACTACATGGCGCCCAACGTTTGGTAAGGCAGTAATTCAACGTTAGATACTGAGTAACTCAGCTGTGCATATATTCTTTTCTCTCTCAGAGACCCCTACCCATATACTCCAAAAGACGTCTGGAGTGGGCAGGGATGGTATCCGCCACGGCTACATAGGGCAGTACCCTATATATTAGCTGTTTGGTTTGTTCAACGTTGAAGGATACAGTATTCCACAATATTGTGCACCTTATCTTTGTTTCCTTGAAACTTGTGCTACATTTTTCATAAAACAAAATGTCCTTAAACGGGGACAATCCCGCCGGAACCGGTGGAGCTGCGGCTGATCCAGCCCAACCAGCGTTATTTAACAACACAGGTTTAAATGAAGCCGAAGAGGGTGTCATAGACATTCCTCCTAACTTAAGAAGAGCCATTACTCTAAAACTTATAAAACATGGCCTATCTCCGAGAGGAGGTAGAGCAGTTTTCGTGATTGAGGCACATGAATCCTTTCAGACAGAGGTATTCTATTCATGGGTAATTCTTCCTGAATCCAATCCAGTAACACACTTGTTTCACTACTACAAAGAAGTTGAAGCACCAGAGGAATACATTCCTTTCGAGGATATTGAGATTCCATTAACATACCAGGAGCATCAGCTCTGGTTTAAAGGCGCCCTAAAACACAATAAAAATATAACCAGGCTCGGTCCACTAGGTAGACCAGGAGCAACATGGCCGATTCTAGCCGGCTATACACCTCATCCAGACATCGAAATAATGTCAGACGAGGAAATACTTAATCAACTCACAGAGTTAATAAAAATCTACAGACAATTGGTTCAATATGTCATGCGGACTGTCACAGTCCAACCACCATTAACAATTACAAATCATACTCCTCCACAGGGGAGTACACTAAAAATTACACCACAGACTCTATACGCAGTCATGGGTAAAATGCCCACTAAGCGGGAGCAAATCCCATTTTGGATAGCTCAAAAAATACTCAAATTGAAGCAGTATTTCCAAATACTAGCCCATATGAGAAACACAGAATCCTAACCATCAGTTTACCAATGGGGATCACACCACAACTGGAAAACTGCACCACTTGGGGCTCAGTCTTTGCTACCATCTACACTAAAACACACGGCATTCCGTCAATTGCGGTAAAACCAGATGTCCTGAAACAAATTCAAAACGAATATGGAGCAGAGCCTGCTTTAAATTTGGGTATGAAATTACTGAAAAATTTTGAACAGGTCTCAACGATAATATTATCTAATATTAAAGGGGAGGCAGCAGCAGTGGCGATCCGGCAAAAACTAAGGGAATTTGATGTTACAGAACATCAGACAGAGCTACCCAGAATTATAGAGCAATCTTATGCAGAATTAGGCAGAGATAGTTTGGGTGGGAGACCAGCTAAACCAAAACTATCGGAAAGTCTTGAAAAGGACTCAATTAAACAAACTCCTACATCTTCTAAAAAGAAGTGGGAATCTAACAAACAAAATTCAAACGAGAAAGGTTCTCAATCCCGAGGTAGGTCTCCTCAAAAGGAGCCCTCTGAAAGGAGGTACAACCTCAGGAATAGGGATAATTTGAGAAAACCTGATAGGTATCAAGACACTGATACACGTTCCTCTCGTCCCTTTCAGGTCTCATCACAGACTTCGGAAAGAAGAGGACGAACAGAACATAGAGAAGAACGCGTGAAATCGAAAGACGACAAGCACGCAACAAAAATTAAAGCTAAACCTCAATTCTCCAAAAAGAAAGTAGCAGGTCTGAAGATAAGACATGCCGAGAATAATGAGATCGCAACTCAAGAACGGAGAATGGGCTCAGACAATGCTGGACAGTGCAACAGAAGTCACAATAGCTCACCAGAACCTGATGGAACTTCTGGAGATAGTGGACTTGAATGAGTACATTACAGTAGAGACTGTAGACACCAGGGTTAGTACTCCACAAAGGTTATATGGAATAACACTCCGGATGGAGGGAGACAAACCTAGACAGGTAAAAGCACTTTTTTGGGAAAGACTATCAAAGGGTTATGACATACTTCTAGCAGAAAAAGACTGGCCACCACAATTTGTCAGGGAGTGCCCACACGGCGAGGACATGATTATGCCTGCCTTCTCCAATCACATTCCAATTCACTTAAAATATACATATGCCAGAAAATGGGCAGTGGCCCAGGCTCCAGCATTATATAAAAATCATGTAGGATGGGATGAGGACTCCCTCACCATCAAATACATCTGAAACATGAACCTACTGCTCAGAGGCAGTATCCAATTAAGCAAGAAGCTAAAAAACAGGTCAGGGAGATTTTAAATCAACTTGAATACCAAGGGGTGATTGAAACTAGCACCTCATCTATGAACAATCCTTTGTTTCCTGTCTCCAAACCAGACAATACATATCGTCTAGTTTTGGACTACAGACATTTAAACACTTGTTCTAAAACTTTTGCAGTGCAAAATGCACACAGCACAGCATTAATGAATAACATTGTGCGCAAAAAATACAAAACAACAATAGACTGTCAAATGGATTCTTTTGTCAAAATATAGCTCCTGAAAGTAGGTACTTAACGGCATTCTCCATAATGGGGACCCAGCGTCACTTTTGTCGACTCCCACAAGGGTTCAAGAACAGCCCGGGGTTATTCTCAGCGGAGTTACTACAAATTTATGACAACGAGGCATTGTCCTATGTCGATGATATTTATCTGACAGACGATGATTTGGAAAAACACTTGAATAGGGTGAGCACCATTATATTGGGCTACAAGTTCAACTTTAAAAAGTCCCGAATTGCCCATCTCAATGTCCTATTTTTGGGATATGAGCTTTCAAGTGAAGGCAAGAGCTTGGCAGCTAACTTTCTAGAGAAATGTGCGCTGCTCCAACCTCCAAAAACGCTAAAAATTTACAATCAATACTGGGATTCCTAAATTTTGGTAGAACATACATTCTAAACTATGCAGAAAGGGTTAAACCTCTCTACGCATTAATCAAACCTGATTTTTCAAATAAAAACTGGACACAGGAACACACAGAAATTTTGCGTTCACTCCAAGCTAACATGTTAGCAACAAGTCACTTACAAACACGCGTAAGTCAAAGAAATTTGGTGATTCGAATAATTTCGGGTCAATGTGGATTCACTTACTTAACCTTTAACGAGGGTGAGAAAGTATCAATTGCATACAAATCACATTTGTACACACAAGCGGAAATGCGTTTCAGTTCAACTGAAAACATTCTGACAGCAGTTCAAACAGCTGTAGCAAAAGAAAGAGCCTTAGCCCAAGGGAAACGCATAATTGTCGTTACCCCAGTACCGGCTTTAGAAGCGGTCACAAAAGCGAGCATTCCGAATGCTAAAGCTTTACATCCGAGATGGATACAGTGGGTTAATTCTCTTGCTGCAACTGATGTTGAATATGTATTTGATCCAGATTTAAAAACACAGGCATTTCTCCAATATGAACAAGAATGTCCTCTGCCCACTGAGATTCTGCCTCTCGATCAGTATGAATTCGTAATTTACACTGACGGATCCGCACAGCCCGCAACAGGGAGTAAGCAAGCTTACAGTGCAGCGTGTGCTATCGTTAAAGGTCGCATGCGAAATGGCATCTTCAGACCTATGGTTACAAAAACTCAGTCACTAGGTGATTGTACAGCTCAGCGAGCTGAACTACAGGCATTCAAACTGGCACTTGAAAGTACGGATCGAGAATTCCTCACACTAATCGTGTGCGATTCCTTTTACTGTGTTCAGTCGTATAATAACTATATACGAACCTGGCTTGAAAATGGTTTTAAGGATGCAAAAGGTGGCACAATTAAACACAAATTGCTTTGGGAACAAGTAGTTCTGTTGAAAAACGAACTACCAAAGGCTCACGTGATCCACACACTGAGTCATCAACGTGATGGCGTTCACGTTGCAGGGAATTCATTTGCTGACGAAGCCGCGAAGGGGGCTGTGCAAACGGCTTCCGTAGCTGCGATCACTCGTTCAAAAACGAAAATAGACGGTGAGATAATGTTAGCTGTCAATGCTTCAAGCAAAGGCAGCAGTGCAGCGTTACCAAAAAAGTTTCCACTCAAGTACTCTTATGTAATTGATGCGAATAACGTTCCTTTTGCTCGAATCCCTGGAGTGGGGGATAGGGTAATTCCAAACAAGGAACGCAGATTAGGACTTATCCTAGCAGCACACGAAGGGATGGCTTCTGCCCATGCAGGTGTTTCTGCTACAGTATCTTTACTCAAGCAAAGATATTGGTGGCCTGGCATTCGGAAACAAACTAAGAACTATGTTTTAGAATGTGATATTTGCCAGCAGATGAAAGTCTCAACAGTGAAACGTCCTGCGCAGACACCCTTATTAATTTCAGATAAACCATTAGCTTGTGTTTACCTGGACCACTGCGGTCGCTTGCAAAGGGACGGTAATTATAAATACATCATGGTTGCAGTGGATTCATGCTCTAGGTTCCTATGGTTATGGCCTCAGCGCTCAGCTGACGCTCGAACTGTTATAAAAGATTTGCGAGTCTTTATCGGCACATACGCAATAGGCACGTTTCATTCTGACCAGGGTCCTGCGTTTAGCTCTAGGGCTTACAAGGAGGCCATGGCCAGTCTGGGCGTTGCATTGCGGTACTCCTCTCCATTCCATCCTGAGGGAAATTCTGTTGTGGAAAGGAAAAACCGGGACATAAAGCAGTCTATAACAGCTAGGGTATTAGGCTCGGGTGATGGGTGGGTCAAACACCTCATTAGCGTTCAGCGCGCTATCAATAACTTGCCAAGAAGTTCTCTAGGGGAGTCACTCCATATGAGGTCCTATTTGGGACAAGGATGTGGGTTCCAGACTTAGAACACGTAGGCACAGTGGTGGACAGGAAAGAATTTGATATCAAAGATCGTTTGGCTGTTTTACAGGAACTTAACAAGTTAAGAACGAAACAAAGCAACGTATCCTTACAGCCAACCACCACTGGGGAAAATCGGCGGTCCCAGCAAGGCCTGTCTGGATTCCAAAAGTTGGGGATCTGGTCAGAGAAAAAATCGCGAACAAGAAGGAATTTGGACCTTCTTACAGACAACCGGTACCTGTTCTAGCTGTTGAAGGAACAAGGACAGTACTTCTGCCGCCCCTTGCTGGAAGAAAGGAGAAAAGATTTGTGTCCATCGACCTGATCAAACCACAACATGTGGCCAATACTCAGCAGTAGGCCTCGTGGACTCCGACCTAGTAGCAGAAGCACTCCTCTCGCTACTATTCAAGAGGTTCAGACTGAAAGACTGATCACGATCGAAAATTCAGCTGTAACACATGAAGGACTATGCAACCAAGCTATGGAACTCATCCCTCTTGACAACCAAATAACAGTTCGTCCAAATACACCTGTCTACACCAACGTGACACGTGAAGAACTGGTTCCTGTGATTTCAACGAATCCTGATGCAATTCCAACAATTGACAGAACTGCTTCTGGCTATTTCATTGACTTTGATACGTTCTCAGTGGATCCAAGCGAACCTGAAACGACGCCAGCATCATCGAAACTCAAGCAGCAAGTACAAGAATTTATTCACTTTCTGAAAAAGACTTATCTGGTTTCTCCATGGATTGAACTCTGGATTACATCTGGACTTTTTGTTTTCCTGCTCTGGCTAGCTTTGGTAACAACAGTAAGCATGCTTATAAGTGGCAGATACATCCATGTGAACATTGAAGGAAAGGACATAAACGTGCTTTTGAAACCACATAAATCTTCCCATCGTGAAACAAGAGACTTGTCATCAGTGAACATCACAGCTGTTCCTATACAGGATGGTATAGTGTGGGACAAAACAGATTATGAAATCTTCGGTCCAAGTGAACAATTGAACATTCCACATTTGTTTAAAATTTCACTAAGCGATTTGATAACGTCCAGTACCTATTCAGATGATTGGGACTTAGAGACTGTTCAAGATATGATGTTTGATCAGAAAAATCTGCTGCATTTTCTAAAAATGAATATTTAGAGGGCACAAATGATTACGAAGAAATGTATTGTTACAACCACTATGGTCATCATTATTTGCACAAAACTGCATATCCAAGAAATGTGTTTATGTTTAATCAATGGGAACATTGTCCTACACCACCACATGGTAGTTCAAAAACTTTTGCTACTAAATTTCCATATTTTTCAGGTTATAATACATCTGATCCAGAAACGTTTTACTATAAAAATGTAAACAAAACAGGACTGAAAATTATGTTAACAAATACGAAACAGATTTACTCTGAAGCATTTATTGCCCAACTGTCTACTCAGGGTTTCGTCTTATGGAAAGACACAATTGAGACAAAAACTGTCTGGGGTAGTAAAGATTGGCAAGTGCAGGGTATAGAAGCTTTATTTAGAGCCTGTATAATCCCTGAACAAATAATGTTTTTGAATGACACCATCCAACAGACATCTTGTCTTGGGTTAGCCAAGATAAAAGAGATGAAATCACCTTCTGTGCCAACACCTGCCAGTGATAATAATACAGAGGCAGTGGTGACAGTCGACAATATACTACAACTCAACAGAACTCATCCAAGTTGGAAGAAATGGTTGATCTGGCCCGCAGACACAAACAACTGTCAGGAAAGGTTCTTGAACAAAACTCAGGGCTTTGCACTTCATAGGCCAGACCCAAGATATGTCCAAAGACAACATCCGGGGGTAGTAACAACATATAGTGTAGGAAAATTATGCCTCGATTGGCTGCATAAATCTACACTACAGGATGTGAAGCAACACTTAACCTTACTTACACACGACGCAGATCTTAGGGAATTCTTGCTTGGACCAAGAAAACCGCGTCAAAAACGTTTCATATATGCCGGCATCTACGCTGCTTATAACGAAGCATGGAAAGTGTCACAGATAGAGGCTGCAGAACGAATACGTGAACTTGATCGTATTAATTTAGAGAAAACACTCTCTGTAGTCGACAATGGGTTAACAACTTTGTCCTCCAGAATTTATTCATTGGATGGCATTGTATCCTCTGCTATCGACATTCTAGAACAAGATTTGGCTATGTTACAACAAGGTCAGTCTCAATTACGTTCTATAGTGTTATTGACATGGACGCTGCAATCTTTGCGAGCGGGCTATGTGCCTTGGCGTTTCATCAACACGTCGTCTCTGTTTGCAGAATACAATCTAACTGATAAACAGATCGAATTGGCACAAAGAGGAGCAAAGTATACAGTGCTGAGCATTGAAAAATTGACAAATTACCATTCACAGTGGCAGAAAAACCAGCTACAGAATGGCTTATTCATGGCAAAATAACATTACCTGTGACAACTTTTCAGTTCCAGTATTGTGTCAGACAGATGCAAGCAGGCAAATATGAAAGGTTGGGTAAGGAATACATTAAGACATCTTGGAATTTACCGTATACACATAAATGTTGGAGTGGGGATCGTGAAGTGTTTCTTAGCGGTACTAACTGTGAACATGCACTGACCGGTTCACTCATATGTCAGGACATTATTTTACACGGAGCTTGTAATGATTCTGTGGCAAACCTGTCTTGCCATCAGCAGGGTTCTCCAGCTGCTGTGATTAATCCAACGTTTGGACAACTTTCGAATGGGAGTTACCTCATGTTGAATGATCAGAGCTGCTGTGGAATGTTGCCCGGCATCCCATATCTAGTAACGGTCAACTCCAGGGTCACTTGCTGTATGCAAGTATTGTTTCCCCCAATAGACACCGTCAGGGAGTCACCTTTGTGGCCTTCACTTAACGTCTCTTTTATAAGATTTGATACTTTAAGCAGAATGAAAGCCATGCTTTTACAGCAAACAGTGCCTTTGACCTCGGCCAAAGAAACCTACGATCTACAAATTGCAAGGACTTCGGCTGAGATACAGACTTTAATACGTACAAACTGCCCTATACATTTCGTAGAAATGATATCACGTATCTTTAACATGTCAGATACAACAGGAATTGTACATGTATTTAAGAGCATTTGCACCGGTCTCTTAGCACCGTTCCAGGCAATACTTGGAATCATTCCGAACTTTGCACATTCGGTGTTTGGTGGCATACCATTAATTCTAGCACTTGTTGGGGGAATTCTATTCATCTGTCTGCTACTGCGCTATGGCCAGCCGCTTCGCAGAAATAACTCCGAGCGAAATGGGGAAAGTTCTCCTTGAAAGAAAGTGCCGTGAGCGAATAGTACAGCTATTGGGCATGACTCGTCTACGGGACCTTAATACCACGTGGTTCCTGTCATTCCGACCAATCTGGCATGATTGCATCTTGCCTGTTCTACGATGCCTGCTATGCGGTGAAGAATGCGTGTTGGACGCCTGTCTAACATATCCATCAGCTGCGCCAAAGGACGTCAATACTTTGCTGGTCCCGATAACGGTCCATGCTTCGTGTTGTCCCCAGAGGCTCCCAATACTGATGTCAGCATTCATTGAGATCTCACAGTCGCCTCCTGCTGCTGCTGAGGTACGAGAAACAACTCCAGGCACACAGGTAACAACGGACGCGAACATTGCTGCAGCGGCCTATGCTGAGGGCGATGCTTCCCATCTTTGTGCGGTCAATCTCTTACGTGGGGTGTTCGAATTTACACCAGCGACAGTGGATGATGTTTTGTCTATTGAAATAGATGATCTAATGCTTACACCAGACCCGTGAACTGACTCTGTTTGGCATATTCTGTTCCAGTACGACAGCAACAATTTGGCCTTCATTTTTCAAAGACTTGGAACATTACCAAATTTGAACTTTTGTCCCATTTTTTTTTTTCTCGAACGAAAATGGCAATCCAATCTGCTTAAAGTAAAACTAGCCTTATAATACAGACTTGGCAGCACTTCCAGGGACACTTAGTCATCTTGTGTGTCTAACTCAGTTCATTTGAATTTTATGACATTCTCGTCATATGTAAATATTGCTTTTACGTTTCGTTCCGATTGCATTTATTTCACTCTTTATGCAGGAAATGAAAAGCACTGCTTAAAAATGTACAGCATCCTTTGCATTTTAATGCATCTTTTAAGGCTTTTTAGGATATGTTTTAATATGCGGTACTCCATTTTAATGTTTAGCATTTTAAATGTTTAGCATTTTAGTATTGTTGTATACACAAAAGAGGAGTGGGTGTTGTGTACTTCATAGGGTGTCCTTAAACGGGCTTTCTAGAATCATGACCATATATAGGCACTGTTAGAAATGGGATCTCTGGTCGGCTAAGGCTTGCGCCAAAGCCAGGCAGAGACCACCACTCTAGTCAGGGCGAGGGAGTTACACACCCAAGATAACCCCTGCTCACCCCCTTGGTAGCTTGGCACGAGCAGTCAGGCTTATCCCGGAGGCAATGTGTAAAGCGTTTGCTCAGCACACTCACACAGCAGCAACACACTAGGCACACCACAAAAGGAACTCCACACAAGGTTATATAAAAAATAGCCTTTGTATTGTCATAAGTACATTAGAAACATAACCACATAATATATAGTGTGCCAACTGGCACTAGGCAATATTCACAGGGGACTATTTACACACGACAGGGCCAATGGGGCCACTGTCATAACCATCACAAATCACCAATTGTAAATGTAGCACAAATAATAAATGTAGCGCACAACCAGTAATTACTGGTACAGTTAGGAACTAAGCCTGGGAACCTGCAATGTAAAACATAGGATGCATAAATCACCTTAGGCATAAAATGACATTAGGCCCAAACCTCCTTAGCATAAACACATTACGCAGTACAACCTCATAATCATACAAGTACATTAGAGGCATAAACACAGGGTGCGTAAATCAAAGTAAATGCAAATCACATTAGGGCCTGGCGCCTATTAAACTCACAGCCCCCTGGTCAACTGGCCATCTCAAAAGGGCTCAAATGCCCTATGTCCCCAGAGTCAGGGCGCTGCCTAGGCAGCAGGAGTCAAGGGTGCGCAATTGCTCAAGCCTAAACGTGGCAGCTGCCCACTACTTGCTGGGCAGCTGTAAACATGAGCAAGGGCACTCAATGGGCCCTCTGGAGTCCCCCTCAAGGACTCTGTAAATAAAGCTTTGCCCCCAACGTTGCAGCTGCCCGTTCTCTCTCGCGGTGCAGCTGGAGAATTAGGCTTGGCACCACTGTGCCTTCTGAGCCCCCACTGGGACTCTACAACAATATGCCCCACGTCACAGCTGTCCACTGTCCGGCGGGGCAGCTGTGAAAATGACCACGGGCACTCACTGGCCTCTCCTGAGCCCCCGCACTGGGACTCTGAAAAGAATCTGGCCCAAAAGAGAAGTAAACACTGGCACCAACTGTGCCTCAAGAGGTACGACCACAGGGGGAAGGGCCCCGACAATGGGCCCCGACACGCCCCCCACCGGACTTAGCAACGCGGCCCCACTCACCGGGCTCCTTCGTTGTCTGCTCCGTTTCCCTTTGGTGCCGCCTCTGGCATCCGCACTGCTTTGTGGAGCCCCCTTCACTAGGGCTCCTCTGGCAACGACGCTGAGGCAGCGGGAGGGCACCGGCAGTGTGCGCAGGCAGCCCCACTCACCGGGCTGCTCTGGACGCTCTAGGCGGCACACGGGGCTCTCCTCACTCACATGGGAGCCCCGCCTCGACTTCGCCTCGCCTCGCCTCACTTCACCCGGTCCCCCTTCTCGGGACCGGGACTTCGTTCTGGAGCCTGCGAGGCTCCCGGGCTGCTTCCGCCTCACGTCACGCGGCCCCGCCCCCGTCCAGGCAAGGCCGCCTGGCTTCCGGGTCGCGTCTGCAGCGGCCCGCCAACTTCTTTTCCTGAATCGGGGCTGGCGGCGATCTCCTCGATACGGGGTAGGCTCCCGGTATTTTTAAATAAGGTCACTTGCGGGGTGGGCACCCGCTAGCACACAAGCGGGATGGGCACCCGCTCAATTAAATGAAAAGGACGCGGGGTGGGCTCCCGCAGGAAGCCAGCCACGCGGGGAATCCCTACGCCGGGATTCCCTCGAAATGGATCGCAGCTCCACGCTGCAGGGAAAACAGGCTCCTCTCCCCTGGGAGCAAAATGAAAGCGCTCGCAAGGCGCTAGGAGCCACAGCTCCAGAAGTGTCTCAATGAGGCCAAAAATAAAGGGTCCTTGGAGCTGGGGACACCTCAGCAGCACAGCCAGGCAGGCCAGCACGCAGGGACCCCAGGAAACAGCAGCTGGGTCCCGCGGCGGTTCCTCCTGGCAGAGTGTCCCCTGCAAGTCAGCACAACAGAGCAGAACAAGAACAACTTCATGGGGTCACAGCCCCCTCTTTTATACACCCTTTTCCTTTGTCACATAGCACAGGGCTGTGGAAAAACCAGGTGCAACTGGTTTTGGGGGAGCTTTGGAGCACTTTGTTTTGCTCAGCTCCTCTCTCCTTTCACAGGACAGGCTAGGGACATCAGACGCACCACAGGGGGTGGAGCCAGCATTGTGGAGGGAAGGCACAGCCCTATTCAGGTCCCAGGTGCAACTCCTCCCTCCCATCTAGATGCAGATCTCCCTATTCAGCCCTGCGCTGACTCACCCTGCCCCTCCTGGAGCCACACACACCTCCCAGCCCCTGTCACTCACAAAGCCAGACATGCAATTCACATCAGGCAGGCAGACACAGAGCACACATAAATGCCAACTTCTAAAAGTGGCACTTCTCCACTAGTCACAATAAATCTGCGCACACCACTGCGCAGCATTTATTCTCACGAGTTCGCACATACTAAACTCGCCCCTGCCCTACTCTCACACCAGGAATTACCATGGACACACATATCCCCCATGCATTCCTAAGGGAGGGCAGGCCAATCTCACCACACGCACTCAGAGTGCGCACGCACTTTACACTGGGACACAGGGCTAAAGTGCGCAGAGGCCTAAAACCACCAACACTACACAGGGAAAAGGCTAGCAGACGAGCAAAAAGTTTAGGGGTGAACCTGCCAAAAGGGCCAAGTCCAACAGGCACAATCCAACTTGCCCTTATATAGGCATAGAATCCCAGACCTTATTTAGGCATAAACTATGCATACCAAATACAGGCATGGCTTCCGACATCCGTCCACCCTAGCGTCTCAACGAGTCCATGAAAAAACAGACTCTCTGGCGGCGGGAGTTTCCCTTGCCCAGGACTATTGATTTCTTCAAGGTCTCATACATTATGCAAGAACCTCTTATTCCCTAAGGGATTCATTCATGACGTCTTTCGCTACCCAACTCACGTCAATGCTAACATTTCCAGGTATAAATATACCTTCCCAAACCCCTGTAAATCAGAGGAGACCTCGACTTCAGAGGAGCCCGATTCCCGGCCAGACGCACTGAGAAGACACTGCCCTTCCTGCACACAGAGTCCAGCTTCCAGTGATCTAACTTCCCTTGCGGGGTGTTGGAGTTCGAGTCTGGATAGAGATTCCTACCTCTCTCATTCTTCAGGTATGGAGCAGACTAGAACCTAGAGGGACTCTTGGCATAATAGACTCTTGGCATGCTAGGCGTAACTTACTCTTAGTATACTCTAGTCAGGAATGCAGCACCTACTTCTACTTCTCCCTACACCTAGGACAGGTTAGGCACACTGGGTAGAACTAGGCTAGAAACGCATCGTATGAGTACTCGCATTTTTAGGTTGTGTCATTTTATGTAAATACATATGTGCTAAAAGATAATGCTGACGCAGTATTATTTATTTCTACTGCTCACCTTGTACATTATTTATCTCGCATACTGTCTTGTGATCGTAACAGCACATATAACTTACAACAGAAACAAGACTGTTCAATAAATCCTTTATTGAAACGCCCGTCTGGTTATTTCTGTGTAACTCTGAGAATAACTGAAACATGCACGACTGAGCTGAGTGAAATGGTTATCTATTGTTTCTACGACTCTGGGACACATCCTGATTCTGTGAGGGAAACACAGTGGTCATGTTTTGCGGCAGCCAGAAACTAATCCCTTCTTATCGTCAAGAAGTTTCTAGTGGCCTCTGAGCTAGCTGGCACAAGTAATTAAGTTTAATATACTCGATAGGGACATACTGACCTCAGTCCTATGTCAAACCTATAGGATATATTATTCCAATGCGCAGAGCCTATAAGGGAAATAGGAGCTACACTACAGGACAGGCTATAGTGACTACAACCCAATCATTGTGGAATCTAAGGGTTTGATGGTATTTCTGGGAACAGAGCCTACGCTCTCGTGATTATTGAATTTTATCCAACAGACCAGGCCCATAAAATTAGGTGGGGGAAGATTATACCAGAGGATTTATTAAACCAGCTGTACATTAAAGGTAGGGAAGACATTGAGCAGTGCCTCGATACCCATACTGAACCGGATGCGGTACTAGAGGCATTCGATAATTTGGCTAAGCGGATTGCAACAAATCTAACTGTTAAAGGAAGACCTGGTGACAATAAGGATGTTGAATGGTTTAACTCAGATTGTTCTAAAACCCATAAAGCCCTAATTTTCACACTAAAAAACAAGCCTAGGGATCATGAATCGATTAAAGTCCGTAGGAAAGCGTACAATATGGCCTTAAAGGCAAGGAAAGATGAAATAAGGGAACAGGCTTGGGAGGATTTAAATCAGGCTAGTACTATGACAAACAGTTCCAAATTCAGGAAGATTGTAAATAGCCCTTTTTTTTTTTTTTTAGAAGTAATGATATGCCAAAAACAGAGTGCGTTATTCCTGCCGATAAATGGGTCAGCCATTTTGAGCAGACATGCACTGAGGTGGCTGTAGCACATACGGATATCCCTTGGGAACCTAATACTGAACCGCTTTCTCTATGCTTTAAGACGGAGGAAGTACAGAAAGCTATAGCGGCTGCCTCAGCGCGTAAAGCCCCAGGGCCCGATGGGATACCGGTGGATCTTTATAAATCAGACCCAGGCACTTGGGCAAAGATCTTAACAAGGGTTTTTAATGCTGCTACAGTGGCTGGCCCGCATCACTCATGGTCCATGGCAGTGATCCTACCTATCTTTAAAAAGGGCACCAGAGTCGACCCAGCATGCTACCACCCGATCTCGTTATTAGATTCACCAGCAAAAATAATGGGTAAGGTAATTTTAGATCGTTTAAGCAATTGGTTGGTAGAAAAGAACGTGCTATCGGATTTGCAATTTGGTTTTAGGAAAGGTATGGGAACAGTGGACCAATGCATGAATCTACTTATGTTGACTAGTAAATACACCTTTGCTAAGAAAGGTCGCATGTTCATGGCATTTATGGACTTAACGTCTGCCTTCGATAGAGTGAACAGATCAAAACTATGGCCTTTATTGCTAGAGATAGGCATGGATGTAGATTTGGTATCCTTCTTGCACTGGTCTCATTTAAATTTAACTGCAGCAGCTAGATATAATGAAAATGGGTCCCTAACCAAACCATGGAAGGTTAGGAGGGGAGTGAGGCAGGGTTGTATCCTGGCTCCGGTTTTATTTACACTCTATATCAATAACCTAGGGACCAGACTATCCGATGCAAGCAAGGACACTCCGAGAGTTGGTTCAAAGTCTATCCCTGCCCTTTTCTATGCTGACGATGCAGTGTTACTTGCCAGGACACCAATTGGGTTAAAACGACTGGTAAATACTTTTATCGATTTTATGGTCTCATTGGACCTTTCTACTAATTTTACAAAATCTCATATAATGTCATCGGGTAAGCCCAGGCGTGAGAAGCAGGCACTTCTATGCAAAGGTGGGGAGTTGTCTATCGTTGCCACATATCCATATTTTGGTGTACTATTTGATGAAAAGGGATCCTGGGTGGCTCAGCGATCATTGAAGAATAACACTCTAGCGAGAGCCGCAGGGGCAACACTGGACTTTGCTAGATTAGGGAGCAAACCCTTATTGGCATTATTGAAAGTTTACAATGAGAAATGTATCCCTATGACAACATATGACAGTGAGATTTGGGGCTATAAGGAGGTAAATGATCTGCAAGGGGCCGAAAATAAATTTTTAAGGAAACTTTAGCTGCTCCCCCGAGTACCCCCACATTTATGGTGCATGAAGATTTAAAGCAGGTTATATTACAGATTGTATTGCAGTGGCCCTGTTAATAAGGTGGCTAAAAATCTGGTCTAAGCCCAAGCCCTGCTTAAATCAAACTATTTTAGAGGACTGCATGAAGTTAGACAGGTTTGCAGACATTCCCTGGCTAAGTTATGTTTTACAACAACTCACGGCAATGGGGCGCCCGGAGCTTTTTAACCAACCAAGACAACTGCACCTCGGGGCGGTGAAAGCCAATAAAAGTCAATTTTTAACTAAGAGAAGGCTGGAAAGGGAAACAATTGAACTCACCAAACCCACAGATAGACTTTACATGATAATAAGCCCTGGGATTTTAGACTAACCTTTTTGGGCTTTTATCAATAATCTGCATCAGGTTCAATTGCATTCACTGGCTCCTTACAGTACCACAGGGTTTTACTAAGGTAGGATCTTTAAAACCGTGTTCTTGTGACGACTTTTCGGGCCAAGATTTGATGCACTTTATGTTTTTTTGTAGTTTTTATAATGATCTACGGTCTAAGCGCATTTTACCTCTTTTTAAAGACTGCCAGTTTGCATAAGTAAGACCAGCCCTGACAACTTGCAAATGCTTCCATCCCCTTTAATATGTTATGGGGTTGCCAGCTTTTTAGTGGGCGCAGTACGTAGAAGGAAAAAAATGGACCGCAAGTAGAAATGACCTGGGTTTTATGGAGTTGAATGTTGAAATGTCCTCCAACCTATTTGATGAATTTTTAATTCTGGTAGTGATATTATAATGCTTTTATTTTTTAATATTGAATAGGTTGGCTGTACAGGTTGTATTACATTATAGCCTTATAGCCCGCCGTAGCGGGCTATACCTGCTATTAAAGGCCCGCTCCAGCGTTAAAGGCCCGAGCCGAAGGCGAGGGCCTTTAACAAGGGAGCGGGACTTTAATAGATGGTATAGCCCAGCTACGAAGGGCTATAAGGCTATTAGAACATTCTGCCACTAGAGGGCAGAATGTTCTAACAAATAAAACAAAGGCTTCAGGGAGCGCGAGGGTATTGAAATCCCCTCAGGCTCCCTGAAGCCTTTGTTCACAGCCACAGCTGTGAACAAAGAAACATTGGAATGTTGGAGCTCCGGGCTTATACCAGCCATTATAAGCCCAGAGCTACTCCATTGTTTTCAATGGAGCTCCCAACATTCCAATGTTCTAATATGTCATATGTACTTAAGGGCTAACCAACAACTTTTTATATTTCCTGCTTTTTACTATGTATTTGTACTGGTTACCATTTGTGTATATCTACTTTTATGGTCATAATGCGGCCGAATAAAGTTTTTTGACTGACTGACTGACTTTGTTCCATGAAGTGGCTGGTATGTTGACGCAGCTCCTCTGGGGGGGTGGAGCAGCATTGTATTGCTCTGGCCAAACTGAAGTTGCCTTTAGATGAAGGTGGAATGACTGTCCTGGATCTTAAACTCTATTATCACACAGCACAGCTCAAGTGGGTGGCTTACTGGAGTGATCAACATTGGGGCAGACTGGCTCCCCACTCCAGGTTCATCCCTACTCATCCTACCCTGCTGGCAGTTCTGCTTGCGCAGCAGCCCAGGGGACAAGATCACCCGGATAGAACGTTGGGTGACACCTTCTGCTTTGCATGGTCCCACGCCCTTCAATGTACCCAGGTGAAACTTTCAAATGCTAAATAACTCCCCCCTGGATGTCCTACTGAACTTACCTCATGGGGTGGCTGGTCTGGGCTACATGAATAGAGCTGACGCAGTATGGCTACTCTCAGAGACTGTTATTCCAAAGAGCGATTGCGAACCTTCCATGACCTGTCTGGAATACATGCTTCCTCCCCGCTATTTCCTGCGATCTGGTGCAGTTGCATCACCCTTACAATGCGTCTGGTGGTGTCGATATTTGGAATCAATGGAACACGAGGGCCTGAAACACATGTGCACTACCTCCAGCCACAGTAGAGTGATTAACCTTCTCTAAAAGGCACTGTTTTCCCAAGCTAGGATTGACTTGCAGGGCCTCCGCAAGCAGTGGGCGACTGACATAAGTCGAATGTTTAATAGTTTATCCCAAAGCACCACCAAAATTTCACAATCTTGGTCTGTCAAAGCAACAGGTCCAAATAATTGTTTACAAATATAGAAGACAAATTGGAGTTAAGTAAAGTATAATCAAAGTCCAAGTACAAGCGGAGTCCTTTGCCTAAGGTAGCAAACGCTTTAATTTTCAAGGATGAACAATCTGGATTGTAGTCCACAGATGAGCCAAACCAAAGATGAGTACAGCAGACACGTGTTTCGTCAAATGACGACTTTTTCAAGGCTGCAGATTACAAAATATTCAAGCTATAGAGGTTTGCAAGGTCATAGCAATCTACGACATTCTACAGTGACACAAAACATGGCTACAGAAATGAAAGGTAATTCAGAAGGGGGAAATCCCTCAATCTGACTTCTGTGTCCTTTCTGGGGAGCATAGGCCTATTTTTGGTGGGCAACCCCTATCTCTTTGGTGTTTTTAGGTTTTGTTTTGCCTGGTGTCTAGTTTTGCAGTGAAAGTAAAGTGAGCCTAGCAACTCGTTTTGTTTGCACCTCTTTGTGAATTTCATATCTAGGATTGTGTTCGATCCCTATAGGCCAAGCAGGCTTGGCATCACTGTTTATGGCCTCTGAATTCAACGTGAGATAGTGAAAGAGAATGCTCAGATGTAGAGGTGAGTGGCGTCCGCCGGCAAACTCTGCTCTGCCGGTGGGTGGCAGAGTTTTTGCTGAACTCCACACTCCAAGCAGAGCGCAGAGTGGAAAAACTCTGGAAACTCCGCTGACGGAGCGGAGTTTACACCCCACCCCTAATATGACTACAATCTAGCAAACATTGAGGAGAGTGCATTCATTGGTGGGGTCTGATTTACTACTCTCCAGTCCAACAAATATTGAGTATTAGGGTTCTAGGAGGAGTGAGCTGCTAAGGTTCACGCACAACTAGACAGGACCCAAATTAGTTTTTTTGAGGGTTGCACACAAACCTGGTGGTTACATCCCAAAAGTCCACCAGAAAATGAGGCGTAATTGTTGAGAAAAGTTAATGCCTGGTGTTAATGTTAACAATCCTTGGAATAAATGTCCCAATGTCAATTATTGTTTTTTTCTTTTTTTGTAGTTCTGTATTTATTCAAATCAAAGGAGGAACAGAAACAGCCGACACATGTTTCACCCGCATGGCTGGCACACCAAGGGCTTTTTCAAGGCTGATCCATATACCATGCGCAAATGATAATATCATCAAATTTATACAGAACATTTGGAAAAAATTATTAAGTAAACTATGCTGCAACACATATGACATAACGTAAAGTTGAAGGCAACAAGAAATAATCATGAAGAAGAAATAAAGATAAATGACAAAAGGGAGACGAAAAAAATGTCAATTAAGTGTGTGACTATCTTTTTGTTTTCACTCACAATTCCTATGCATTTTCCCCTTTTTTCGTCTCCCTTTTGTCTGTATAAATTTGATAATAATATAATTTGCCCATGGTATAACAATCAGCCTTGGAAAAAGCCCTTGGCGTGCTATCAAATATTGAGAAAAGTGCATACATTAGGGAGAAATACTTACTATTCCAACTCCAACCTAAGAAACATTAAGGAAAATGCATACCTGGAGGTCAGATATACTAAAATAACAAAGGTCTAACAAACATTGGGGAAAGTATAGCTATGGGGGTCAAATTTACTATTCTAGCTCAATCAAACACTGAGGAAAGGTCATGGATTGGAAAGGTCGGATTAACTAATCCAACTCCAAGGTAAGAAACATTGAGCAAAGTGCTGTCAGATTTGGTGATCAGGGGGCATATCAGCAAGACCGGCGATAAAATTATCGCCGTTTTAGCGGCAGGAAACTGCCGCTAAAACGGCGATAACGGGCTTACTAATATGCGTTATAGAATTCCAATAGAAGCCCAGGTTAGATGTGCAGGACATCTAACCTGGGCTTCTATTGGAATTCTATAACGCATATTATCAAGCCCATTATCGCCGTTTTAGCGGCAGTTTACTGCCGCTAAAACGGCGCCGGTCTTGCTAATATGCCCCCATATTTACAAAGAAATTAAAGAACATTGAGATAAGGGCATTCAGTGGGGGTGTCACATTTAGTATTCTAGCACCAGTCTAACAAACATTGAAGACATTTTGTATATGGGGGAATCAGATTTACTAATCTAACTCCAGTCTAACACACACTGGTGAAAGTGCGTACATTGGTAGAGTCAGATTTACAATGCTAACTCTAGTTTAACAAAAATTGGGGAAAATGCATACATTTGAAAGGTTCAGATTTAATTTTTTAACTCCAGACTACTAAACATTGAGGAAAGAGCATACATTGAGGAGAGGATCAGATATTAGTTTAACTACAGTCTAACAAACATTGATGATCAAATTAAATTAAATAAATAATAAACATGATTCATAAATGTATAAAAACAATTTAAAAAAACTAAATATATTGAAAATTAAAGAATTATAGTGAATCTTTAAAACAAATATCAGAATTGCACTTATTTAAAAAATAAATAAATATTGCTCAAAACGAAAAGGTATCTCTGAACCACCCTCAGAATAACACATAAGGATATAAGAAGAATACAACCTGTAAATAAATGTTTTGATTTTTTTTGAGTATAATTTAACTATTATTAAATGAAAACACTACCCACTAATTCCCCCAATAGCTCACATGAACCGAAAAAGTGTAAATTATTAAGAAACATGAAGAAATAGCAAGCATTTAAATAGTAATATATTAAGTAACAAAAATTAATATCACTTTAAAAATAACAATACTCACCCAATCCCTAAAGCAGAAAAAAATTAAATAAATCAATTTAAATCAATTTACATATGGTTTAATAATACAATACCAACCCAAACTTCCAATAAACCCCAAAACTCAAACTAGAAATAAAAACACAATTTATAAATGCATGAAAGATATTAACAAATAAATAACAAATAAAATATCAAAATATTCAATAAAAATGAATTGATATTTAATTTTAAAACACTGCCCACTCAATCAGCCAATAAACTGAAAAACCTGGAAAAATTATGCATATCTATATCATTATAATTAAAATTCAGATTAACAAATAATTAAATAAAACATAAAACAATACATTAACACAATATAATAAAAAATAGATGTTAACTTTGAGTTGTTTTAAGACATTTATGTATAGCTTATTTTTATCCTTTTTTAAACATATTGTAAAATAGAGTGAAATGTACTATACAGTATTTTTTTCTCCTGTTTTGGGGATTATTTTATGGATACAATTATATCCAAATGAAGAGATATTGATTGATAAATAAAAAAATAGATTATAGTAAATCATGTTTTTAACTTCAATATTATTGTAAAAAGATAAACTTACCTTTCATATATTTGTCTATGTCACAATATTTTGATTATAATATTATGGTTCAATGATATTTTTGAGTCAATATTTAAGCGTAACACCCAAAGAAGCAAATACACTTAGCATTAGTACTGAGGGTAACTTGGACCAGGCTCAATCTTGAGACTGGCATTTAATGCTAAGGCTGTAAGAATCTTCAGAGAGAGTTAAATAGCAAGCAGCTACACAAGAACTCAAAGGGGGGCCCGAAAATATAAAAACGTTGCATAACAAGGAAGGAACCTAGTTGTGCAAACTACTCGGTACCCGAAGCACCCAACCACTATGAATATTTCCAGGTGTAGTCTAGAAGACAGTAATGGCTTATATAGTATTAGGATTCTTTAAACCCAGATTAATCAACTCGGAAGTCAATGATGGCCAACTTGGATTGAGAAATCAGCCAAAGGTTTCACCGGAACAGGAAACCAAGTTCCTAAAAGGGAGGTATCCAGAACTCTAGCCATGAACAAGGCAGAGAGCAATATGAGCAAGTAATTTCAATCGCTGTACTGGTGACTATTTGCACAATACCTCAAACATTTATAAGCACTGACCTCTAGCACCTTCTGATGCAGAAGGAGAAGCAGGCTTCAACTATCTGTAAACCCTGAAGTCCCAGTGAGCCCCTCGGTAAGTCCTGACAGATAGATACAGAGTGTAGCAGCTTTGGATGAGGTGGGGTATACTTTGTGCTTATATGCTTTTTTTTTATAATTTGACTAAGACAGAAAAATGCCAACATTCTAAAAGTGGCATTTCCAAAATAGCAATTTAAAATCTCACTTGGCCATTAGGTTTGATTTTAAATTCCTATTTCAATGAGCCCTTGACTCATTTTTCTAGCTAGTCCCAAACTGAAGCTATGCATTATAAGGAGTTACAATGTACCCCAGTGCTTTTTTATGTAAAGAGTCAGCCTTGTGACAATGAGAAATGATTTTAGAGATTTTTCACTGGCAGGACATGTAAAACATTAAAGAGATATGTCATACTTTTTAATTACTATGCACCCTGACTAATGGGCTTAAATCCTACCATAGGGGCGACTAATAAGTATTTACTACAAAGGTTTAGGTCTGTAAAACGTTTTATTTTGCAGGTCTAAATGCTTAAACAGCACTTCAGGCTGCAATGACAGGCCTGAGACGTGTTTTTCAGTGCTACTTTAGTGTGTGGCAGAGCGAGTGCTGCAGACCACTTGTACGATTTAATTTACAGGCCCTAAGTGCATACAGTACTATATACTAGGGACTTATAAGTAAATTAAATGTGCTAATTAGGTGGATGTCAATTTTACCATATTTGGAAGGGAAAGCACAAGCACTTTACCACTGGTTAGCAGGGATAGAGTGCACCGAGTCCTCATGCCAACAAAATCGGGTACAGAAGGCAAAAATTCCGGGGAATACCATGCAAAAGATGGTCATTTCCGGCAATAATACACTTAAGTGGAGGGAAACCAAATATTTTCTTAGGAGCCATTAGTGCTCCTTAATTCTGGTATTGCCAAAATACCGAGGGCTGCCTAGTTTTGAATCCACCTAATGCCTCTTTCTTCCACCAAAACTACGCTTCCCATCTCATTTCACTTCTGCGGGTATTAAATTGCTGCTTCCTCCTTTTGTCAATATTTTTATTACTTATTCCTTTTCCCTTCTGTGCCTTTCTCTCTTTCTTGCTCTAGGCCAAAATCTGATGATAATAAGTCCAGGGACCAAAAGTTGAGTTCCATGCTTATCATCTCCAACCACCAGCACAAATTAAGCACCGACTGCGATTTCTATTGCTCGACATTGTTATTGGTACGTATATAATAAAATGAATTGTTCTCATGCGGGTGTCGAAACGTGAGTGATCTTTTTCTATAAACGAGACAGCGCCACTGATGTGGAGTTGTTCTGCCTTATGTACTTCTCATTTTTGTGCTATTAAATATCTCCGAACCTCTATACGGTCACATAACTCCCTCCATTACTGATAACTCCGAGATGAATGTGGTTGTCAAAAAAACAGAACCCAATATAGGTATGCTAATTTTTTTCCAAACGGAATTAAATTATAGTGAATTATATTTTTGAAGCCTGACCATTACACTTCAGATCATGCAAGGAAGTTCTGGGCACCTGCACGAACATCTCTCTCGCTCCTTAATCCGCCGTCTCTGGTGCTAATCACGTTTCCTTGCTTAAACTTAGTTTGCATTTGATGGATATGAAACAATATTGCAAGGGACAGAGCGCCTGGGTCAAAGCGTGGCGTTGACAGCAATGTGAGCTGAAGCCTCCGGCTGAGTTACACACGAAGAAGGAAGGCATCAGCGGCCTGCCTGTTTGTCTGACACGCCATTACCTTTTTTGTTTATATCAAATTTCAGAGAGAATTGTGTTAGGATTCAAATCTGTCAGATAGTTGCAGAACAGAGGCAGGACACAGCGACCGACCCCGTATAATGGTTTATCAAAGGTGGGAGACCTGCCTGGAGGAATTCATGCGTGATGTATTACAGTGGTTTCCTAAAACGAGACCCATGTTCGGATGCAATTCTATGACGTCAGCATTGAAACTACGGGCTGAAATGAAAGCACATGAGTACCATTTGGTCCTCGTGGATTCCGCTGAGCGGCAAGCATACATAACCTTTGCATTTAGGATTTCAGCCTCCTTAACGCACATTTCTCATTACATTTTGACAGCTGAATATTGTTTACAATTGCTGACTACAAAGAGGACATGAAGAAGGAGAGCAAGAGTGGTCGCTTCCATTCCCAGAACATCCCTCTTGTGTAACAAATTGAGTCAAGTCTCTTTAAATTTAATTATATTGCACAATAATTAAAAATGAAGCAACTGGCGAGGGCTCAGATACCAAAATGCGTTCTCTCGAGCAATCCTATGCTTTACCTTGAATCAGACTGGCATGCGTGCAGTTTCTGAGCACCCATTCACAAATTCTCTAGTCGTTCCAGTTTCTAGGAGCTTTGTCTATGTTTCCACATATATGGTGCTGTGGGGTCGACAAAAGAGGGTATCACCCTCTTTTGAGTGCTGACCAACGACCAGTGGCGGCTCCTCCACAATGTAGGAGGAGCGTCGCCCCACTGCCTGGTTCAGAGCCAGGATATGTAAAATAAAACAATGCTCTTGCATTGTTTTATTTTACATAACCCCTCTTAGGGGCGAGTCCACCTCCCCCTCCCCTGAACTTTAACTGCGTCCCTTTACCTTAGATTACACCACTTGACCACGTACTATGGTGCCTTAAAAGGTCGCAGTTTATTCAAACATAACATGGTCATACATTTGAAATTCATTGGTTATTCATAAACATCCATGTTAACGCATGCTTCATTGTCTTTGAAATTATGAATGTCCACTCCTTGTTGATATGCGCTCCCAGACAGTCTATTCGTGGGAGGGCCTAAGCGTCCGGGCCTCTGTTTCTGCGGTTCCAGGCTTCAACTTGCTACTGAAATGTGTGGGTGTCCGTCAGGACCTGCCCGGGCTGCAAGTGCCATTCCGCTTGCCTTGGACCCTTTGCTGGCCCCTCCCTGCTCCTCTGGGGGCCCTGCCATGTGGCATCCCAAGGACCCCGTGTGAGCCTTTCATCTATTTTGCCAGAGGCTGCGCCCTGACCTTCCACTCCCCCAGTACCCCTGCCGTGAGGCATCCCAAGGGCCCTGTGAGAGGATCACATCTACTCTGTCATTGGCTTTGTGCCGTCCTTAGCTCCCTCCGTGCCCCTGCCGTGAGGCATCCCAAGGACACTGTGTGAGCTTTCCATCTACCGCTAGTACTTTTTCTCTCTTTTTGTCTAACTTTGCTCTGTTTCTTCCGCCTCACCTCTGTCCCTACGGCTGCGACGCCGCTTTCTTTTGGTGTGGGTGGGTAGGTTTCTTTCTTCTTCTCTGCTGGGGGGTTGAGCGGTTTACCCAGGGCCCTGTGCCCCTTATTTAACCCCCTCCCCGGCCGCTCGCCAATTGGCCCCCGGATTGGGGGCGCCATTGCTTGCCCTGGGGCGACCAATCCTGGTCGGCCCTTTTTCACGGTCTTCCGTGACGGGAGAGGTGGGGGCATGTTTCCCGCCCCGGGCGGCGTTTGCCCCGGGCCCCCAGAGGGTCTGGCTTTGCCTTCCCCGGCCCGGGCTTCAACCCCTCCCAGGGACGAGTCCACCTCCCCCTCCCCTGAACTTTAAGCGCGTCCCTTTACCTTAGATTACACCACTTGACAACGTGCTATGGTGTCTTAAAAGGTCGCAGTTTATCAAACATAACATGGTCATACATTTGAAATTCATAGGTTATTCATAAGCATCCATGTTAACGCATGCTTCATTGTCTTTGCAATTATGAATGTCCACTCCTTGTCGATATGCGGTCCCAGACAGTCTATTCGCGGGAGGGCCTAAGCGTTCGGGCCTCTGTGTCTGTGGTTCCAGGCTTCAACTTGCTACCGAAATGTGTTTGAGTCAGTCAGGACCTGCCCGGGCTGCAAGTGCTGTTCCGCTTGCCTTGGACCCTCTGCTGGCCTCTCCCTGCTCCTCCAAAGGCCCTGCCGTGTGGCATCCCAAGGACCCTGTGTGAGCCTTTCATCTATTCTGCCTGAGGCTGCGCCCTGACCTTCCACTCCCCCAGTAGCCCTGCCGTGAGGCATCCCAAGGGCCCTGTGGGAGGATCACATCTACTCTGTCATTGGCTTTTTGCCGTCCTTAGCTCCCTCAGTGCCCTGCCGTGAGGTATCCCAAGGACACGGTGTGAGCCTTCCATCTACCTCTAGTACTTTTTCTCTCTTTTTGTCTAACTTTGCTATGTTTCTTCCGCCACGCTACCTACAGTTTCCCGACCGGTGGGAGCTCCCTCTTCGCTCTCTTGCACCTTCCCTTTTACGAGAAACCCAGATGCTCGAGTACCCCTACGATGTTTAGCAGGAACATATCCATCCCTACCCCCGTCAGGTGTACTCCGTCTTCCAGATGGTAGCCTGGGGATCTCAAGTTGATGAACCTGTGCCTCACGAACCCCCAGCCGTTGGCCCTACATATTTTTGCCATGGTGATGTTTAGTTTTCGCCTGGACTTCTCCACCGCCCCCAGATCTAGTGCCCCCCTCCATGCTTTCCGCACTATTATCTCTGAGAAAATTATTTCGGCTGGGCGCACCAGTCTGGCTAGGGCTGTCAAGCCCGCCTGCATTTTCTCGGGGAGTGTAACGTTTAAATGCTCCGGATGACCAGCGTCCTATACCCTTTATTTGGTCGGCCCCTAAACCTAGCTCTGCGGCCATGGTTGCTGCCCCAATTCGGAATGAATGGGATCCGAAAGCCATAGCCGGGAGCCCTATCATTTCCAGCGCCCTTCTCATCACTGCTATGAATTGGAACCGGCTCAAATAGGACCCAGCCCCATGCGTCAGCAGGGGCCCCGGCTTGTGTTCCCCAGGGTGCATGTTTTTGAACTAAGCACACTAGGCAGCAAGACTTGTCCCTGATGCAGTTTATCCTGGTCCATCTTCCCCTGCCTACCTGGTCTGTCTTTGACCGCCACAGGAGGGCGTTCATGTACCCTTTTCCTAGCTCCACGTTGGCCCAACGTATGCATGCTGCACCTGGGTTGTCTACTGCGGGTGCCACCAACTCGCTGACCCTGTAAGCCCCAAAGAAGGCCAATGTGAACACTGCCGTAAAGAGTATGACCTCTAGCTTACTGGTGCATATTTCATCCAGTGCCCCCAACATCTGCTGCAGTGTTGCAAAGTGAATGGGCCGCCTGCTGTCCCTCTTTGCTTGTTGCAATCTGCACCAGCCTCTCAGAGCCATTCTACATCGGAAAGACCTTGTCGGATCCTCCCCCTCCGCCATCTTTGTATAGTATGCAGCTGCATTAAGATGGGCCTGGGCCCAGGATTTAGTCTTTACTGTTGTGAAGGCCCATTCTATGAAGCACAAGACCTCTTCCTGCCCTGCTAGCCGGCCCCCCGTGACCCCTGTTATGTCAGCAAAAGTCGCCCAGCACTTACGGTATTGGCACTCTGTCTTTGGGGCCAGCGCATTGTCCAGCATTCTCTTTATCCCAAGTCCACCCATGCCCATGCCTCCTCCGGCACCGGCGTCCGCGTCTGGGGCAAGCTCCCGGAATCTGTCCCACTGAAAACGAGAAATGGCATCCGCAATTGAGTTGTCTACTCCTGGGATGTGTTGAGCCCTAAGTGCGATGTTTGCCTTTAGCTGGCTGTCCACTAATTTTCGCAACAGATTTACCACTGCTGGACACTTTGCTGTTCCTGTGTTGATTGCCTGTACTACCGCGTGGTTGTCCGACCATAGAATTATTTGTTTGTTGGTCAGCCTTTTCGTCCAGATGTGGATTGCTAGCACGATAGGGAATAACTCCAGCAAGGAGATGTTGGCAGTGATCCCCACCGCCTTCCAATGTCTCTGGCCACGCCCTGGCTGTCCACGCTCTGCCCAGGATGGCCCCGAAGCCGAACCCTCCCGCCGGGTCTGTGTAAAGCTCTAGATGGTCGGCCTGCACCCATGGCTCTCGCCACATGAGGGTCCCGTTGAAATCGTTTTGTAACGTTTCCCATTGCCCCAGGTCTTCTTTTACCCCCTGTGTCAGGCGTACCCTGTGGTGTTTCTGTGTCATTCCCCTAATCATCCAAGCTAGGCGTCTCGCGAAAGTGTGCCCCGCGGGAATTACCCTCGTGGCAAAATTCAACTTCCCCAGCAGCTGTTGTACTTCGCCTAGTGTCGCCTTCCTTTGCTGCCTTAGCCGGCCAATGGTCTGCCTTTGATCTGCCACTTTCTCAGGAGGAAGCCTGCATGTTACAGCCACCGAGTCCAGTTCTATCCCTAGGAAGGACAGTTTCGAGGTTGGGCCCTCTGTCTTTTCCTGGGCGAGTGGGACCCCCAGTTCTTGAGCCTAGCCGATGAAGTTGTCGAGGAGGTTTGCACATTCCCCCGTGCCTGCCCTGCCGATGAATAGGAAATCATCCAGGTAGTGGACCCTCCCCCCCGCCGGGGCCCATGCTCCCAGTTCCCACTCCCAAAAAACTGCTAAAAGCCTTAAAATAGGCGCATGAAATGGAGCAACCCATCGGTAAGCATTTCATAGTAGTACTGCCGTCCAGTCGGAACCCCAGCAGAGGGTAGCTCTCCGGGTGCACTGGCAAGAGGCGGAAGGCCGATTCTATGTCTGTTTTTGCCAACAGTGCCCCCCTCCCTGCCTGTCTTATTAGGTCTACCGCATCGTCCACTGATGCGTATGCTACTGAGCAACTCCCTTGAACCAGCCAATCGGTGATGGAGTCCCCGTGGGGGTGCAACAGATGGTGTATTAACCTGAATTTGCCTGCCTCCTTTTTGGGCACCACGCCCAGGGGGGATACCACCAAATCCTCCATCGGGGGAGAGGTGAATGGGCCTGCCACCCTCCCCAGCTGAACTTCTTTGTCCACTTTCTGCCTTGCGGCCTCCGGGTTGTCTCCTATTGATTTTAAGTTCTTGCTCTCCCTGGCCTCCTGGGTCCCTTGTAAGGGATTGGGAAACTTGCTGTGAAGCCCTCAGCTAACCTTTGTTTGTCTGATGTCTTGGGATAACGTCCTAGTAAATATAATAGTCTGCTTGTTTTTCTGGGGGTGGGTAGTGTGTGTCCCCCGCCTTTCTGGGGCTGCCCGCTCCCTACTTTTTTGTGCCTCCTTTGTCCTTGGCGGCCCCTGTCCCTTGGGCCTGCTTGCAGCGTATGGCGGGGTGGTTTCCGCCGCAGAACCCACAGGCGTGCCTGAATCTGCAGTCAGCCCCCCACTTACAGTCATCTTTGTCAAATTTCCAACATGCCTTTCCAGTTTTGCCATTGCTTTGGTTTTTACCCTTGAAAACATGTCCTTCATATTTTCCCTAACTCCCGTAGGGACAAAAATTGGGCTCCCTCGTGCTGACCCCCTCTGGCAGCTACCATGTGGGTTGTGAACCCCTCCATGCCTTGGCAATCCCATTCGATCACCGGCCACGTCTGCATCTTTTCTCTGAAAGTCTCGTCGTATCTCAACCATGCGTCCCCCTGGTATTTTTGTTGTGCCTCCTGCACTTTCTGTTCATATAAAATGAGTGCCGCCGCACTCTGGGAATTTTCTCAATGAACACACATGCTAGGGTCCTGAAAGCCCTTAGCCAAATCTCCAGGGACCTTTCTACCCTGGGTTTACGTCTGTCTCTCCTATCCTCATCTTTTATGCCCTGCGACGTCATGTCTAAGCCTGCTTGGCTCACTTCCAGCAGCGAGAAAATATCTATAAACTCTTTCCTCCAGATCCTTTCCTTCACTGTCAGCGGGATGATATTGGCCAGTCCTAGCAGTTTCGTGGTAGTAGGAGGGTCTCCTGAGGAGGGGCATATGTATTCACTGGCCGGTTTACCCAATGGGTCTGGGCCTTCTCCCGCTCCCCCTTTCCCTGTGCTGGTGCCCCTGGGAACTGTCTCCCCCCCTTGCGTTGTGTTTTTGGGCCCTGTCGCATTTGACTGGTTCACCTGTTGGGGGTTCTCCTGATCCTTGCCCGTGGCGACCTTGGGGTCCCCCCTCTCTTTGTTCTGTGGTCTGGCCCCTGGCTCACCCCTTTCTTCTCGGTGTTCCATTGGGGCCCTCCCGCAAAGGGGATCCCGCCCCAGGCCATTGCCACCAGGGCATCCATGCCATGGGGGGGTGGTCCCTGTCCCCATTCTTCTCCCTCGAAGCCCCATTGGTTACTTCCTTGCCCCACCTGCCAGGGGTGTTGTAGTGGCCAGGGCCCCTCCATTGCTAGATTGTTGACCCCTAGCTGCGTTCCCAGGTTCCCTATCTGCCCTGGTTCGCTCTCCGCTGACACGGCGCACTGACCCCCCTTGCGCCTTCCCCATGCGCTCTTTGCGCAATGCTTACTGGTGCCATCGTCCGCTGTGCTGCTCTTCCCTCCGTGCGACTCCGGAGGGGCCGCCGTGCTGGCCACAGACCCCTCATTGCTGCTGCTGTCATTGGTATCCGAGCTGGACACCGTCTCGGGGATGCAGCCCTTTGCTTCTTGGCCCGGGCCTTCTCGCTCCCGTTGCCCTTTGTCCTTTCCACAGTAAAATCCTTCGGTCCAGCTTTGGCGCTCTTCGTGGGGGCCGCCGTTCTGGCTGCATGCCCCCTGCTATCCGGTTTCTTAGGGGGTGGTGCTGGAGAGGGTGCCGGTCTGGGCTTCTGGCCTTTTCTGTGGGCCCCGTCCCCGATGTGCTGGTCCATCCATGATTCCCCTTTCAGGGCCACCAGAGCCCTGGCTTTCTCTAACATGGCCTGCAGATCTGCATCCAGATCTGGCCCTGTGTCTTCTCTCTGCCTCTTCCCGCCCTTTTTGGGGGGCTCTGGCTGCCCCTTTGGCTCCCTTAACCGCGCTGTTAGCCTTGCCTCTCTTCCGGTTGCCCCACGTCTTCCCGCCATCCTGCTGCTGGGCCCTTGACTCTCCCTCCGGGGATCCGCTGCCTTTTCCCACAGCTGTCACTGCTCTGTTGCCTGCCAAGGGTGCAGCTGCTGTTGTTTGTTGACTGCCCTGAAGGTGATTTTGCCGGTGCTGGCAGCCCAAGACCCCCCTTGTGCAAGGTCTGCGGTCAGTCCTGCCAAAAATTGCCTGCAATTGTCTTTGGTTCAGTGCTTATTTTTTCATACAAAGAGCCCGGTCGTTGTAGGCCCCTCGTGAAGTTTGCCCACTCCTGCACTCCTTTATGAGCAGCAAAACATCCCTTTGAGGCCAGCCAGGCCGTGCATTGATCCTTACTTTTTCTTATCGGCCCTGGGCTCCTGCCCCTTTAACTTGCTGGCCGCCGGCCCCGCCCTTGCAGACGCAGCGTACCTTTGTCCCTGCTGCTCTTCGACGCTGCTGCCTCTTTCCCGCCTCTCAGGATTCAGGCCGTGCGCTGCTCCTTTCTTTTCCTTTGCGGTCCCGGGCTCCTGCCCCTTGAACTCGCTGGCTGCCGACCCCGCTCTTGCAGACGCAGCGTACCTTTGTCCCGGCTGTGCCTCGATGGCGCTGTCCCCTTCCCGCCTCTCAGGATTCTTCGCGCTCTGGGGGGGCGGGACACGCCGGCCACGGCCTCTGCTCCAAGCCGCTCCGGCTTCAGCAGTCCCGATGCGACGACCCACGGCAAGTGCCTCACGCCACCGGGTCTGAGCTGCCTTCTTCCTCCTCTGCGCCGATGGCCCAAGGACGCCTGATGGTCACGGCCGCCGCCTCTTCCGCGTCTCCTGCTGCCAGAGGCACCCAGAGGTCCTGCTGCAGTCTCGCCTGGTTCGGTCCTCGCTCGCCGTCGTCGCCGTCCGTCCAGGTGAGCCTTCTTTCTTCTTCTCTGCTGGGGGGGTTGAGTGGTTTACCCTGGGCCCTGTGCCCCTTATTTAACCCGCCCGGCGGCTCGCTAACTCGCCCCCGGATTGGGGGTGCCGTCGCCCATTTTTCTCGTGTTTCCCCCCTCGGGCGGCGTTTGTCCCGGGCCCCCATCGGGTTCGGGTTCGGCTTCGCCTTCCCGGGCTTGGTGCCGGCTCTGCCAGCGGTGTTGGGAGGGGCAGAGCTTAGGCACGTGAAGCTGGAGGCGATCGGCCGCATCGGCAAAAGGTAAGTTTCATCTTTTTAAAATATTGTACTAACACCCCACGCGACCCTACCCGCCCCACCACCCTTTGTTTATGGTGGCCGCTGCTGCCCACGATCTACAGACCTGCCAACTCATACGGTGCCACCATGTGACACACGATACCGGCTCGCATCACACGGTCACCCGATGAGGTACCGATATCACATGGTGGCAAGAATAATGAGCTGAAAACCACTGTAAGTAGTGGATTTCCAGTTCGTTTTACAAGGCTTTGAACTGCTGATGTGCATTTAAGGGTGTGAAAACAACCCAGGACATCGGCACCAGCTTTAGCAAGCTTTTTTGTTTCTATTTTGTTTCTTTTAAGGGGCTTGGGGGCAAGGAGGGGGCAAAAGTGCCTCTTAGGTACTTCTCTGCATGAGGCCCCGCCCCTTCCTCACATGGGGAGATTTTTGTTCAAGTTGGCAGGTATGGACCTATCATTAATGCCACCTAAACACCCAGAAAAGGTACATAACACGTGATAAAGTAAGAATGTAAACATTTTTCCCTCTTCATATAATAGCGGCTACACGTCACCTATCTGACCAATCAAAGTGGGTCACAAATTGCGGCCAACCTAAACATAATTAAAATTAATTACATAGGTCAGACTGTGACGAACTCTGATTCCTTGTTTTGCTAACCAAGCTATTAGTACATAGATCGGTTTGCAAAATAAGTTCTTGGTCACAAAAACACTGGTCGCAACTTGCGACCACTTTTTGCGACCAGAAAAATAGTACATCTGGTCCTTAGTCCTGTGGCAGATAAATCAGCCTGCATACAAATTTACACATCACAATTATATATATTAGGCAAATGCACTCTGAGTAATCATATTAAATTATTGAATACATGTATTACATACTTAACTAACTGACTGGACCTGTAATTCATTATTAGATGTAAGATAAACATTACATTCATTACAGGCTGTTAGAAAATGGGTTATTGGTTGACTGGGGTGTGAGTTCTGATCAACCAGCAGCCACAAAACTAGTCAGGGTAAGGCACAAGCAAACCCAAAATTAACCTGTGCTCACCCCCTGGTAGCTTGGCTCTGAGTAGCCAGGTTTAACTGGAAGGCAATGTGTAAAGTGTTTGTGCAGCACTTCAAACAGTAAAGCAGTGAAAACACCTAACAAAAAGATCCCACACCAGGTTTAGAAAAATAGAGTAATTTGTAATAAATTAGACAAGACCAAAACAACAAAAATCCAATCAGGTAAAACAGTAGATATTGAACTTTAAAGTTTTAAATTGAAATAGCACCAAAAAGCACAAAGCACTAACAAGTGTTATGTGGTCATGCCGGACTGGGACAAAGTCACATGTCCAGGCCAACTGTGATGGAGCGTGGGCCGGCTACAAGGCTCCAGTTAGGCCCACTGAACACACTACCTTAAATCCTGTTTGTGGAATGTTGCGTGGATCCAAGTCGAAGAAGCATCGCACAACCAAAGTGATGCATTGGTTCCAAGATATGGCAAAGCTGCGGTGTGAGTTCCTGTTGCATCGATATCAAGGATCCTGCTAATGGGGCTTCTGATACGAAGTCCGGTGATTGGGGATATGGCATGCAGCTGGCGAGGCATCAGTTCCGAAGAGCTGTGAGGCTGCGATGCGGAGTCCGGTGTCATCGTTGAGGCTGCCGTCGACGAGAGATGTGAGGACCTGAGTCGCAGATTCGACAATGCATCGGATTCGACAATGCATCGGTTTTCTGGACTGCGGGGGCGATGCGTGCATTCAGCACCTGTGTTAATCCAGTCAGCAGCGGCGATGCATCAATTCTGCTGGAGGATGCACTGCTCAGCCGAGGAGATGCGTCAGATTGGCTCGAGGATGCACCGCTCAGCAGAGAAGATGCATCAGTTCTGCTGGTAAGCACCTTAGGCCCACTTCCAAGGTCAGGGACTGCGGGTGGCACTACTTGGCAGGGTAGACTCAAATAGTAGAGTCCAGGTACAGATGCAAAGTTTTTGGAAGCCTGTTATGTCCCTGAAGCTTCAGATTAGGAGGTCAGCCAACTAACCCTTGGAGTCACTCTGGGCTCTGAAGTCAAGAGATGCAAGTCCAGCCTTTCTCACCCTGGCGCGAGGGCAGCAGGCAGTAGGTCAGCACAGCAAAGCAGGAGTCAAGCAGATAAGCTGTCCAGTGGAATGACAGTCCTTTCAGCAGCACAGCAGTCCTTCTTCCTGGCAGAGTATCCACAGGTCCACAGGTCCAGAAGTGTACTGAAGCAGTGATGTCTGAGGCCCTTCTTTTATACACAGTTGTGTCTTTGAAGTGGGGAGAAGATTCTAGCGGCATGACTTTAAAGTGCGCAGATGCCGTGCCCTGCCAACCCTGGCTCCAGACTAACTACAGGGAGTATGCAGTGATTTGCGTGGGGACAGGACACGGTCTATTCAGGTGTAATTGAGGCTGTCCCAACTCCTCTCTCCCATCCTGTCAGTGATGGTCCACTCAGTCACACCTATGATTCCATTGTGTGTGGCTGTCTAGGAGGAATACATAAAGCCCAACTACACCCAGTCATGTGACCAGAGACAGGCTGCAGGCACCAAATGACTAAGGCAAGAAAATGCCAACTTTCTAAAAATTATCTTGAGCACATGCTCCAGACACAGTGTGCAATACGATGGCCCTCCCAATAGGTAACCCGCTTGCATATCTCATGTGTATTTGGCGCTCGAGGAACGCACGCATAGCACCCAGTTGTTTGTAGAGTTTTTGAACACTTGGAATATTAATGCATGGGCATGTGCACTTGTCTTTTCCATGCACTACTTGTGGTTAACTTTGGGTATTTTGGATTTCCTTTTCTTTTCTCTTCTCAGTGTTGATAAGGTGGAAACATGAGGGTTTGTTCACTAGCCTGTGATTCTTCATTTGAATACACTTATATGCACATTTCGATAGTGTTCTGGAGATTTTGGAGCATGGCTTTAGATTTATGGGAATTCATATATGAGCATCATGTCTTGTGCTTCACCATGGAGGTTTTTACTTTGAGTCGGATAGTCGAATTCAGACAATCAATGTTTCTTATATTTATAGATACCCCTGACGAAGGGCTTCTGTTATAGCCCTAAAAGCGCTGGGATGTACCGTCTAACCAGTCTTAAGAATGTCAAGATCGGCTTTCAAGTGTGAACATCTTTACCAAGAATCATGTTTTTGAATTAAATTAACTTGATTCACATTGTGGCTTTGAGTACTGTATGATATATGCAATTACTTAACTTGGTCACGTCTGATTAATGTTTTGATTACTTGTTGAATTCACTTGTTATTCAGTAGATTTGTTTAAGCCCTCATGAGGGCCATCGTAGTGCACACTGTGTCTGGGGCATGTGCTCAAGATAGCTTCTTGGAATTCATACGGGGGTGAGGGTGGTTCCCCCTCACAGACTGCACACTAAGTTTGATGGATCAGTTTATGTAAGTTTAAGCATTTATATTCAGATCATACAGGGAGTGCAACACAACGACTTGCTTATTTCTTTTGAACTTTCTAAAAGTGGCATTTTCAGAATTGTAATTAAAAATCTGACTTCACCATAAAATAAGATTTTAAATTAGGATTCAAGAGACACCAAACATGAACCAGTCATATCATCCCATTTGAAAATTACACTTATAAAAGGTAAGAAGGTAATCCCAATGTTATCCTATAGGAGATATAGGCCTTGCAGTAGTGAACAACACATTTGATAGATTTTCATTACCAGGACATGTAAAACTGATAAGTACAAGTCCTGCTTTTTACATGCATTGCACCCTGCCCTCTGGGTTGTCCAAGGCCTACCCTAGAGGTGATTTATATGTATTAAAAAAGAAGGATTGCGCCTCGAAAGAGGTTTACCATGCCAGGTCGACATGGCAGTTTAAAACTACACACACAGGCTCTGCAATGGCATGCCTGAGACATGTTTAAAATGGCTACGTAAGTGGGTGGTACAAACAGTGCTCCAGGCCCACTAATAGCATTTAATGTACAGGTCCTGCACTTTACCAGGGACGCATAAGTAAATTAAATGTGTCAATTGGGGATAAGCCAATGTTACCACATTTTTTAGGGAAAAGGCACAAGCACTTTAGCACTAGTTAGCAGTGGTAAAGTGCACAGACTCTAAAGCCAACAAAAACAGGAGGTCTGAAGGCAAAAAGGTAGGGGAAACCACACCAAGGATGTCAGGTCTAATACAGATGAAAATGAATTTTGCATAGGTTTTGTAGGCAGTCCAAATTCATCCTTTTAATTTAACCCACTTTTAATGACTTACATCTTATTGAAATTTTTTCTTTCAGCCTATGGGAAATGCCCTGCTTCGGAGGGTGACATGCTTGCCTACATTTCTTCTTCGTCTAGTTGGACATGGTATAAATTCCAGGCCACATGACATAAGGATGACCCATGGTTAGAAATGTCTTTATGAACCACAGTTAGTAATGCCTTTAGATTACATTTTATAGAACTGTCAAGTGGAAGACTTGAATTTCAGCTAAGTCAACATTTTCATCAGCAAAGTCATGTTAGCTGAAAAAGCATTTAAAATATTGAACAACCTAAAGTAATGAATGAGTGTCACATTTGTCATAACATCCTCTTGATTCTGAGTTACCATTAAAGCATAAAGGTGTTACTCCATATGTCTGTGGGACACATATATATTTAATACCACAGAATCTGTTGTTAAACAAAGATCACTAGATAAACAGAATTGTGTTTGCTGTTCCTGATTAGAGAGTTTGTACTCAAATGAAGGGCATTCAATTTCCAAGAGAGGTCTGAACATAAATTAGAATTTATGCAATGTATCTTATATCCATGAATCAGGAGTTAAAATACATACCCAGTATTTTTCCAGCAATAGGCATGCATTTTCGAGCTATAATCCTACTCAGGCCTCCATTTATGGTTGGTCAAAAAATTCTATCTAGGTGAGCCTCTTTGAAAAGATTTTCTTCAAACCAACTCACCCATTCATTTCCGCCAAACTATTCTACTGAGCTAGTATTCAAGAGGCCATTTGGTAAATGATGTCACAATAAGTCTCAAACTCAAGCAGATGTCACTAAACAAAGCAACATTCTAGAATATTATTATTTTTGAGTGATTGTTAGTGATGCAGGACTGGATAAAGAGACATGTTTTTTCTTTTCACTGGATGGCCCTCTTCAGACTTTACAGTCATTCCATTGCTAGATGAGCCCTTAAATGGTATCCTGGAGTTCACCCATCTCTAAATATGTGAGTTTCTGCCTCTCAATAAGCCTATCATTAAATTAGAGGGTGGCATCCTTCCCAAAGCCATTATAACAGAATTATGGGCACCTTCCTCATTACTGAGAAGAGGGCCCCTAATAAATCTCACAATTGTAAATTGCCATAGGGAATTTCTTCAACTAATACTCAAGAGAGACTCAGAGAGTTCTTCATTCTCAAAGGTCTTCCACAACTGTTACTTTCACTAGCACTTAACCAGCTGCATCTCAGCACAGTATATGCCTCTAACTGGTATTCAGGGAGTATGAAACATACAGGGCAATACAGAAGCAGCAATCTGTTAATTCACACCACATACAAAACACCCTGCATCCTCTGTACCTCTATTATACCTGAGATTTGTTATTATTGAATACAAAAATAAATGTTTATACCTGCTACACATAATTGATCACACCCACCAGCCAAACAGCAGAGCACAATGTCTAATGACATCTACCTCTTCACAGCCCAGCTAAGTATGTGACCCTATAGTTAAGTAAAGCATATACACGTATAACAATATTCACTAATATAAAAGCTCTTCTCTGTTTCTGATATCATCCACTAAGGTAGTTTGCATGCTCAATATTTTTGATCCAGATAGTTTTTTAATACAAATATCACAATATTTTAGATACATATTGGTAACCTATTGTGTCTCGTAAACCTGTTCTGATACTTATTTGAACAATGCCTGTCAGGAGGCAGGGATTACCATTGGTCTTTTGGAGAGAGCAAGAAGGCTGTGCTGTGGGCACACCTGCACAAAGTCCTTTCTAAGGGCAGAAAGGCTGTCGGTGTGCATTGTAGACCAGTGCGGACTGGTGAAAGGCTCCACTCTTGGTCAGGATGCACTAAGTGACTTAGTCAGAACAGGAACTACCATTCCCAAGAGGCCACAAACTATCATGAGGTTTGGAAATGATGGCCTCTATCTTGGATTGCTGGGTATGGCTTCCCTTGTGTTTCATGGCATTCGTTGCTAGGCAATCGAGTTGCTGTGTTGCTGCATCCAGGATTCTTTTTTCTTGAGTCATGATTTGTGTTGGTGGAACAATATTTTCTTAAAAGAGTTTGCTGAGAAGATATCCTTATTTACAGAGAAGTAGCCTGGTGTCATGTGGTCACATTTAGGCCTGGGCAGGAACACAACCATTTTACATGCTCACGTTTAAACTTGACATCATTTTTTGAACGTTGACACTTGACACACTTTTTGCTTGCGTGCTTGTACGGATAATGGTCCATGAAATAGCTTTGCTTACATTTACACCTCTTCGTAGGCACATTACCAGAGCCTTGAACATTCAGTATGAAAGCTAAAGTTCACTGCACAGATGTTGTTTATTATTGTTCGCTCTGCAACAGCTTTGTCAGGGTAGAATCAATAACGGCAGCCTGACTGGGACTTCAGCAAGGCAAAATGGGTGATGTTTATTATATAAACATCACCACTCCTATGCTTAGTTAGAGGAGCATTTTGCTGGCACTGAGAGGTCGCCCCATGCTGGAATTCCAGTCCAGCTGATTCCTGTTTACCACCTGCGATGGATGAAGCCCAGCTCTCCGCCAAGTCGGGCTCCCTGATCCCACTTACACACAGGTAACAGGAGAGTTAGATCACTCTACAGGGATTCTGGCAGATTCACCCACCCTAGGCACACTAGGATAGGTAGTGCTAGGTAGGAGTACAAAATATAACAGTAGTTAATAAGCGATCATATATTCTCTGTAACAGCACGATTGAATTGTTTATCTTCTTCACCATTCTCGTAATGCTGATCATACTATTCTGTTTCCTTCTATTGATTATTGCAGTGCACGTATTTCACACAAGCATTATAATGCTTCAATAAATATTGAAACACCATGTTGTGTATTTCTTGTGTATCTCTTTGGGCATGCATGAGTTACCAAACATAAAGGCTCTAGATCATATACCACAATTTACCTTGAGGAGTCAGGGTTGTCATGTTCTGTGGCTGCACATTCCACCTGTTACCTTACCTGGTTAGGGGTCCAGTTGGTGCACTGTGAGCTAGCAGGACAAAGGCCAACATATCCTGATGGTGTGCATAGCAACAGTCTTGCACAGTTTTGGCATTTATGTTGTCCAACAAAAACACAGTTTTACTGAGACAGTATAAGCTGTACGACATGGTGCCGCTAACGTTCTAGCTTGGGTTCTTATTTATTGGATTGCTCAAGTAGTTCTTCTTTTGTGTACCCAAAGACACCTATTAAACCGAGACATCGGTGGTGTTGGGGAAAAATCCTCCTCAGCTGAGTGGGGCACCCCTGTATATTGGCTGTATGTTGTTCAAGCTTGACATTTTCAAAGGATTACCCCACACAGGTACCCTCTCTGAATTCCCCATACTCAAATGGCTAATGCAGCACCAGTTAGCATACCAGTGAACTGCAGACAAATAGTCATGCAGATGTTTCAACAACAACATTGGCTCCCCCTTACAGGATAAGACATGACCTTTGTGGTTGAGGCCCACAAAGCATATAGGACAGAGGTATTCTATTCATCGGTTACATTCCCAGCAGTGAATCTAGTGAATTTCTTAACATTTTCATGAACAAAATACAAACTGTTTTATAACAGACACTATCCAACAAGAACCCTTGCTACCGCCATTTCCAAGAAGTGAGATCTGACCCAAATTAACATCACTGATGATTTACTTGTTTTTATTATTATTTTATGTCTCTGCCTCCATTATTTTCTATGGGAGGGTGTTACAGTACCAGTGGTTGGAAATGTGTGGTGCTGGACTTACTCAAGATCGGAGTCGGACTACATTTGCTACTGTTTTGACACCTTTTTGGATGAAGTAGTTTTAGAAAAGCAGTTTGTGAATAGGAATGGGCTTACCCTTTTGTGGGTGGGTCGCATATCCCACCCTAAACCAGTCCTTAGCCCTCTCTGAACCTCTCATTGGGCCCCTACCTATTTAGGAGTATGTATTCCTCATTTTCCAACCACTCCTCCATACATATGCAGAGAACTCTACAGTCAGGTCAGAGGTAACATTTAAAAGATAGGACTGGCACAGATGTAGACCTCTGTACGTAGGGCTGTGAATAGGATTTTATGGTACATGAGCAGTACTATTGAAGTACTACTAAATGTACTTCAAAATTAATTTAGTTAATAATTCCAGTGTGTGCATGTGTGAGCATGTGTGTGTGAGTGCAAGTGAAAATGAGTTAGGGGGAATGAAACTCTGAGTGAGAATGAGTGAGTCAGATTGAGCAAAAATAAGTGAGATTGAGACTATGAAACTGAGAGTTAGTTGCGAGCAGGAGTGACTGGCAGTAAGTGAGCTGCAGTGAGTGAATGAGAATGAATGAGTGTAAGGGATTGTTAGAGAGTGGGAGGAAGTGAGTGGGTGTGGGAATGAGTGTGAGTGAGTGAGCATGTGTGACAGTGTGTGTCTGTGAAAATGAGTGAGAATGAGTTGCAAGGAAGTCAGCATGAATGTTTCAGAGTGAGTCACAGTGTGTGTGAGAGAGAGTAAAACTGAGTGAGAATGAGCATGCCAGAGGAAGTGAGAATAAGGGAGATTAGGTTGTAGTGTAGTTCCTATTTCCCTAATAGGCTCTGCGCATTGGAATAATATAACCTATAGGCTTGACATAGGACTAAGGTCGGTATGTCCCTATCGAGTATATTAAACTTAATTACTTGTGCCAGCTAGCTCAGAGGCCACTAGAAACTCCTTGAGAACAAGAAGGGAGTAGTTTCTGGCAACCGAAAAACATGACAACTTTGTTTCCCTTTAGAATCGGAACACGTCTCAGAATCGTGGAAACAATAGATAACAGTTTCACTCAGTCAATCGTGCATGCTTAGTTTCTACAGAGGTACACAAAAAGGAAAGACGGGCGTTTCAATAAAAAGGGTTTTATTGAACAGTCTTGTTTCTCGTGTAAGAGATATGTGCTGTTATGATCACAAGACAGTATGCAAGATAAATAATGTACAGCGTAAGCAGTAGAAATAAATAATACTGCGCTAGCATTATCTTTTAGCATATATTCACGTACATAAATAACATGAGCTAAAAATGTGAGTACTCATGCGATGCGTCCCTAAACTAGTTCTACCCCAATGTACCTAACCTGGTCTAGGTGTAGGGAAAGGTAGAAGTAGGCGGAGTATTCTCTAGTCTGGTATACTAAGAGTATGTTTAAGTCTAGTATGCCAAGTATGATATGCCAAGAGTCCCTCTAGGTTCTAGTCAGCTCCATACCTTGAAAATGAGAGAGGTGGGAATCTCTAGCCGGATCTGGAACTCTAACACCCCGCGAAGGGAGTCAGAACACTGGAAGCTGGATTCGTCTGCGTGCAGGAATGACAGCGTCTTCTCAGTGCGTCAGGCCGGGATACGGGCTCTTCTGAAGTCGAGGTCTCCTCTAACTTGCTTTGGCAAGGGAAGGTATATTTATACCTGGTAGGTGTCTTGGAATGTTAGCATTGACGTGAAGTCGGACAGAGGAAGACGTCAGGAATGAACCCTTAAGGTATAACGGTTCATACATAATAGATGAGTTCTTGGAGAAATCAATAGTCCTGTGCTAGGGGAACTCCCGAAGCTTAAGGGTCTGGTTTCTAAGAACTCGTTGTTCTATATATATGTTCAAATACAGGCATGTCGGTGACCATGCCTGTATTTGGAGTGCACGGTTAATGCCTAAATAAGGACAGGGATTCTATGCCTATATAAGGGCAATGCGAATTGTGCCTATATAGGGACATGATTCAGGAAAACCTATATACGGACCCCTAAAGCGGAATACAACACCCACTCCATCTTCGATTGAACGATAATACTAAATGCTAAACATTTAAATGCTAAACATAAAATCGAGTACCACATGTTGCTAAAAACATTTCTAAAAGCATTTTAAAAGAAGCTCAAAACTGTTGAAATGCAATAGGTACTGTACATTTGAAGCATCGTTTCCATTCTAAGCATATAACGGAAGTAAAATGCAACGTGAATGAAAACAGAAATATATACATATGATGAAATGGTCGATAAGTTCTCAAAATCAAAGCCATTGCATATCATAGAATTAAATGAAATGTTAGACAAGTAAGGTGACAATGTGTCCCTGGAAGTATTCAAAGAAGTCCGTTTTATAAGACTAGTTCTACTGTAAGCAGATTGTTCATTTGCCATGTTTCCTTTTTTTGAAAGAAAAAAAAAAAAAATGTTTTGTTCAAAGGAAAAAGTTCAATTTCTGGGAATAGTTCCAAGTTTTGAAAATATGAAGGCCAAATTTCAATGGTGCCCTGGTACACTGTGAGCCGAATCAAAGTCAGTGTATGGGTCTGGCGTAAACATTAGACCATCTATGTCCGTAGCCAAAATATCGTCCACCGAAGTTGGTGACATTTGGAACACCTCGTTCAGAAGGTTAACTGCACAGAGATGAGAAACATCGCCTTCAGCAGAAGATGCAATGTTCGCGTCCGTTGTTACCTGTGTGCCTGTTGATCCATCTCATACCTCAGCAGCAGCCGGAAGCGTCTGTGAGATCTCAATGAATGCCTTCATCAGGATTGGTAGCCTCTTCGGACAACACACAGCATGGGCCGTTATCGGGTCCAGCAGAGTATCGAAATCCGTTGGCATGACTGATGGAAGTGTTAGACAGGTGTCTAGCACGCATTCTTCACCGCAAAACAGGCAGCGTAGAACAGGTAAGATGCAATCTTGCCAGATTGGTCTGAATGACAGGAACCACGTTGTATTAAGTTCCCGTAGACGAGGCATGCCCAAAAGCTGTACTATTCGCTCACGGCATTTCCGTTCAAGGAGGGCTCTCTCCACATCGCTCGGAGTGATGTTGGCGAAGAGGCTTGCCATAGCGTAGTAGGAGGAATAGAAACAGAATTCCTGCAACAAGTGATAGAATTAACGGCACACCACCAAACACCGAATGTGCGAAGTTTGGGATGATTCCGAGGACAGCCTGGAAAGGTGCTAATAGTCCGGAACAGATGGTCTTAAATACATGTACAATTCCGCTTGTATCTGACATGTTAAAGATACGTCCTATCATTTCTACAAAATGTATAGGGCAGTTTGTACGAATTAAATTCTATATCTCAGCCGAAGTCCTTGCAACTTGTAGATCATAGGTTTCTTTGGCCGAGGTCAAAGGCACTGATTGTTGTATAAGCATGGCTTTCATTCTGCTTAAAGTATCAAATCGTATAAAAGAGACATTCAACAAAGGCCATAAAGGCGACTCCCTGACTGTGTCTATTGGGGCAAACAATACTTGCATACAGCAAGTGACCCTGGAGTTGACCGTTACTAGATATGGGATGCCTGGCAACATGCCACAGCAACTCTGATCATTCAACATGAGGTAACTCCCATTAGACAGTTGGCCAAACGTTGGATTAATCACAGCAGCTGGTGTACCCTGCTGGTGGCAGGACAAATTCGCCACAGAACCATTACAAGCCCCGTGTAAAGATATGTCCTGACAAATCAGCGAACCGCTTAGTGCATTTTCACAGTGTGTACTGCTTAGAAACACTTCACGATCCCCACTCCAATATCTATATGTGTATGGTAAATTCCAGGATGTCTTAATGTATTCTTTACCCAACCTTTCATATTTGCCTGCTTGCATCTGTTTAAGGCAATACTGAAACTGGAAAGTAGTCACAGGTAGACTAATTTTGCCATGAATAAGCCATTCTGTAGCTGGTTTTTCTGCCACTGTGAATGGTAATTTTTCAAGTTTTTCAATGCTCAGTACTGTATACTTTGCTCCCCTTTGTGCCAGTTCGATCTGTTTATCAGTTAGATTGTATTCTGCAAACAGAGCCGTTGTGTTGATAATACGCCAAGGCATATAGTCCGCACGCAAAGATTGCAGCGTCCAGCTTAATAACATAATAGAATGTAATTGAGATTGGCCTTGCTGTAACATGGCTAAATCTTGTTCCAGTATGTCGATAGCAGAGGATACAATACTGTCCAATGAATAAATTCTGGAGGACAAGGTTGTTAACCCATTGTCGACCACAGAGAGAGTTTTCTCTAAGTTAATACGATCAAGTTCAAGTATTCGTTCTGCGGCCTCCATCTGTGACACCTTCCATGCTTCATTATAAGCAGCATAAATGCCGGCATATATGAAACGTTTTTGACGCGGTTTTCTTGGTCCAAGCCAGAATTCCCTAAGGTCTGCGTCTTCTTTAAGTAAAGATAAGTGTTGTTTCACATCCTTAAGTGTAGATTTTTGCAGCCAATCGAGGCATAATTTTCCTACACTGTATGTTGTTACTACCCCCGGATGCTGTCTTTGGACGTATCGTGGGTCTGGCCTATGAATAGTGAACACCTGTGTTTTATTCAGGAATCTCTCTTGACAGTTGTTTGTGTCTGTGGGCCAGATCAACCATTTTCTCCAATCAGGATTTGTTCTGTTGAGTTGTAGTATGGTGTCAACTGTAACCACTGCCTGTGTATTATTATCACTTGCAGGTGTTGGTACAGAAGGTGTTTTCATGTCTTTAATCTTGGCTAACCCAAGGCAAGACGTTTGTTGCACAGTGTCATTCAAAAACATTATTTGTTGAGGGACGATACAGGCTCTAAATAAAGCTTCCATCCCCTGTACTTGCCAATCTTTAGTACCCCAGACAGATTTTGTGTCTATTGTCTCTTTCCACAAGTCGAAACCATGTCTAGACAGTTGGGCAATACATTTTGCAGAGTAAATCTGTTTTGTATTAGTTAACATAATTTTCAGTCCTGTTTTGTTTACATTTCTACAGTAAAATGTTTCTGGATCAGATGTATTGTATCCTGAAAAATATGGAAACTTTTTAGCAAATGTTTTTGAACTACCTTTTGGTGGTTTAGGACAATGTTCCCATTGGTTAAACATAAACACATTTCTAGGTGTTGCAGATTTATGCAAAAAATGATGACCATAGTGGTTATAGCAATACAGCTGTTCATAGTCTGATGAACCCTCTAAATATTCATTATTAGAAAATGCAGCAGATTTTTCTAGGTCAAACATCATGTTATTTACAGTTTCAAAGTCCCAATCATCAGAGTAGGTACTGGATGAAACAAAATCACTTAGTGAGATCTTAAATAAATGTGGAATGTTCAAATGTTCCGTCGGGCCAAAAATATCGAAATCTGTTTTGTCCCTCACTATACCATCCTGTATAGGAACGGCTGTGATGTTCACTGCAGACAAGTCTCTTGTTTCACGATGGGATGATTTGTGAGGTTTTAAAAGTAAGTTCACTTCTTTTCTTTCAGTGTCCAAATGGATGTATCTGCCACTTATAAGCACGCTCATAGTCATAACCAAAGCTAGCCAAAGCAGGAAGAAAAATATTCCAGAAATAACCCAAAGTTCAATCCATGGTGAAACCAGATAAGTCTTTTTCAAAAAATGTAAAAAGTCTTGTACTTGCTGTTTAAAAGTTTTTGATGCTGGCGACGTCTCGGGCTCACTCAGATCCTCAGAAAACGTATCAAAGTTAATGAAATAGCCAGAAGCAGTTCTGTCAATTGTTGGAATTGCATCAGGATTTGTAGAAATCGCTGGAACCAGTTGATCACTTGTTACATTGGTGTAGACAGGTGTATTTGGACGAACTGTTACTTGAGTTTCAAGAGGGATGAGTTCCATAGCATTGTTGCTCAGTCCTTCATCTGTTACTGCTGAATTCTCGATGGTTATCAGTCTTTCAGTCTGAACCTCTTGGATAGTAGCGAGAGGAGTGCGTCTGCTACTAGGTCGGAGTCCACGAGGCCTACTATTTAGTATTGGCCACATACTGTGGTTTGATCAGGTCGATGGACACAAATCTTTTCTCCTTTTTTCCAGCAAGGGGCGGCAGAAGTACTGTTCTTGTTCCGTGTACGGTTAGGACAGGTACTGGTTGTCTGTAAGAAGGTCCAAATTCCTTCTTGTCCGCAATTTTTTCTCTGACTAGATCCCCAACTTTTGGAATCCAGACAGGCCTTGCTGGGACCGCCGGTTTTTCCCCAGTGGTGGTTGGCTGCAGGAATACGTTGCTTTGTTTCGATCTTAGTTTATTTAGATCCTGTAAAACAGCCAAACGATCTTTGATATCAAAGGGTTTATTTTCCACCACTGTACCACTACATTCTAGATCGGGCACCCACATTCTTGTCCCAAATAGGACCTCATATGGAGAGACCCCCCTAGAGAACTTCTTGGCAAATTGTTTAATGAGCGTTGGACCCCATAAAGATGTTTGACCCACCCATCACCCGAACCTAATACCCTAGCTGTTATAGACTGCTTTATGTCCCGGTTTTTCCTTTCCACAACAGAATTTCCCTCAGGATGAAACGGAGAGGAGTACTGCAATGCAACGCCCAGACTGGCCATGGCTTCTTTGTAAGCTCGAGAGCTAAACGCAGGGCCCTGGTCAGAATGTAGCGTGCCTATTGCGTATGTGCCGATAAAGACTCGCCATCTTTTATAACAGTTCGAGCATCAGCCGAGCGCTGAGGCCATATCCATAGGAACCTAGAGCAAGAATCCACTGTGACCATTATATATTTATAGTTACCGTCCCTTTGCAAGGGACCGCAGTGGTCCAAGTAAACACAAACTAATGGTTTGTCTGAAATTAACAGGGGTGTCTGCGCAGGACGTTTCACTGTGGAGACTTTCATCTGTTGGCATATTTCACATTCCAGAACATAGTTCTTGGTCTGCTTCCTAATGCCAGGCCACCAATATCTTTGTTTTAGTAAAGATACTGTTGCAGAAATACCTGCATGGGCAGAGGCTATCCCTTCATGTGCTGCTAGGATTAGTCCTAATCTGCGTTCCTTGTTTGGAATTACCCTATCCCCCACTCCAGGGATTCGAGCAAAAGGAACGTTGTTCGCATCAATTACATAAGAGTACTTGAGTGGAAACTTTTTGGGTAACGCTGCACCACTGCCTTTGCTCGTAGCATTGACAGCCAACATTATCTCACTGTCTATTCTCGTTTTTGAACGAGTGATCGCAGCTACGGAAGCCGTCTGAACAGCCCCCTTTGCGGCTTCGTCAGCCAATGAATTCCCTGCAACGTGAACGCCATCACGTTGATGACTCAGTGTATGGATCACGTGAGCCTTTGGTAGTTCGTTTTTTAACTGAACTACTTGTTTCCAAAGCATTTTATGCTTTATTGTGCCACCTTTTGCATCTTTGAACCCGTTTTCAAGCCAAGTTTGTATATATTCATTATACGACTGTACACAGTAGAAAGAATCGCACACTATTAGTGTGGGGAATTCTCGATCTGTACTTTCAAGTGCCAGTTTGAATGCTTGTAGTTCAGCTCGCTGAGCAATCTCCTAGAGATTGAGTTTTAGTGACCATAGGTCTGAAGTTGCCATCGCGCATGCGACCTTTAACGATTGCGCATGCTGCATTGTAAGCTTGCTTACTCCCTGTTGCGGGTTGTGCGGATCCGTCAGTGTAAATTATGAAGTCGTACTGATCGAGAGGCAGAATCTCAGTGGGCAGAGGACATTCATGTTCATATTGCAGGAACGCTTGTGTTTTTAGATAAGGATCAAAAACATATTCAACATCTGTTGCAGCAAGAGAATTAACCCATTGTATCCATCTCGGATGTAATGCTTTAGCATTGGAATGCTCGCTTTAGTTACCGCCTCTAAGGCCGGAACTGGGTTTACGACAATAATGCGTTTCCCTTGGGCTAGAGCTCTTTCTTTTGCTACTGCAGTTTGAACTGCTGTCAGTATTTTTTCAGTTGAAGTGAAGCGCATTTCTGCTTGTGTATACAAATGTGATTTGTATGCAATTGGTACTTTTTCACCCTCATTAAATGTTAAGTAGGTGAATTCGCATTGACCCGAAATTATTCGGATCACTAAATTGCGTTGACTTACGCGTGTTTGTAAGTGATTTGTTGCTAACATGTTAGCTTGGAGTGAACGCAAGATTTCTGTGTGTTCCTGTGTCCAATTTTTGATTGAAAAATCAGGTTTGATTAATGCATAGAGAGGTTTAACCCTTTCTGCGTAGTTTAGAATGTATGTTCTTCCAAAATTTAGGAAACCCAGGATGGATTGTAAATTTTTCAGCGTTTTTGGAGGTTGGAGCAGCGCACACCTTTCTAAAAAGTTGGCTGCCAAGCTCTTGCCTTCACTTGAAAGCTCATATCCTAGAAAAAGGACATTGAGATGGGCAATTCTGGACTTTTTGAAGTTGAATTTGTAGCCCTCAGAGGCGAAGCCCAGTATAATGGTGCTCACCCTGTTCAAGTGCCTATCCAGGTCATCGTCTGTCAGATAGATGTCATCGACATATGACAATGCCTCATTATCATAAATTTGTAGTAACTCCGTTACTCTCGCTGAGAATAACCCCGGGCTGTTCTTGAACCCTTGTGGGAGTCGACAAAATTGACGCTGGGTCCCCATTATTGAGAAAGCTGTTAAGTACCTGCTTCCAGGTGCTATGTTTTGACAAAAGAAACCATTTGAGATATCCAATGTGGTTTTATATTTTTTACGCACAATGTTATTCATTAATGCTGTACTGTGTGCATTTTGCACTGCAAATGTTTTAGAACAAGTGTTTAAATGTCTGTAATCCAAAACTAGCCGATAGGTGTTGTCTGGTTTGGAGACAGGAAACAAAGGATTGTTCATTGAAGAGGTGCATGTTTCAATCACCCCTTGGTATTCAAGTTTATCTAAGATCTCCCTGACCTGTTTTTTAGCTTCTTGCTTTATTGGGAACTGCCTTTGTACAGTAGGTTCATTTTTTAAATGTATTTTATGGTGAGGTGAGTCCTCATCCCATCCTACATGATTTTTGTATAATGCTGGGGCCTGGGCAACTGCCCATTTCCTGGCATTAGTATATTTTAGATGAATTGGAATATGGTTGGAGAAGGCAGGCATAATGATGTCCTCACCATGTGGGCACTCCCTGACAAATTGTGGTGGCCAGTCTTTTTCTGCTAGAAGTATGTCATAGCCCCTTGAAAGTTTTTCCCAAAAGAGTGCTTTCACCTGTCTAGGTATGTCTCCCTCCATCCGGAGTGTTACTTCATATAACTTTTGTGGAGTACTAACCCTGGTGTCTACAGTCTCAACTGAAATGTACTCATTCAAGTCCACTATCTCCAGAAGTTCCTTCAGGTTCTGGCGAGCTATTGTGACTTCTGCTGCACTCCAGCATTGTCTGAGCCCATTCTCCGTTCTTGAGTTGTGTTCTCAGTATCCTCGGCATGTCTGACCTTCAGACCTGCTACCTTCTTCTTTGAGAATTGAGGTTTGGATTTATTTTTTGGAACGTGTTTGTCGTCTTTCGATTTCACGCGTTCTTCTCTATGTTCTGACCGTCCTCTTCTTTCCGATGTCTGTGACGAGATCTGAAAGGTACGAGAGGAACGTGTATCAGTATCTTGATACCTGTCAGGCTTTTTCAAATTATCCCTATTCCTGAGGTTATACCTCCTTTCAGAGGGCTCCTTTTGAGGAGACCTACCTCGGGATTGAGAACGTTTCTCGTTTGAATTATGTTTATTAGTTTCCCACTTCTTAGAAGATGTAGGAGTTTGTTTAATAGAGTCCTTCTCAGGACTTTCAGATAGTTTTGGCTTTAATGGTCTTCCACCCAAACTATCTCTGCCTAATTCTGCATAAGATTGTTCTATTATTCTGGGTAGTTCTGTTTGATGTTCTGTAACATCGAATTCCCTTAATCGTTGGCGGATCACCACTGCTGCTGCCTCCCCTTTAATATTAGATAATATTATTGTTGAGACCTGGTCGAAATTTTTCAGTAATTTCATACCTAAATTCTAAGCAGGCTCTGCCCCATATTCGTTTTGAATTTGTTTCAGGACATCAAGTATTACTGCAATTGACGGAATACCATGTGTTTTAGTATAGATGGCAGCAAAGACTGAGCCCCAAGTGGTGCAGTCTTCCAGTTGTGGTGTGATCCCCATTGGTAAACAGATTGTTAGGATTCTGTGTTTCTCATAAGGGCTAGTATTAGGAAATACTGCTTCTATTTGAGTAATTTTTTGAGCTATCCAGAATGGAATTTGCTCACGTTTTGTGGGCATTTTACCCATGACTGCGTATAGAGTCTGTGGTGTAATTTTTAGTGTATTCCCCTGTTGAGGAGTTTGATTTGAAATGGTTAATGGTGGTTGGACTGTGAAAGTCCGCATGACATATTGGACTAATTGTCTGTAAATTTTTATTAACTCTGTAAGTTGAGTAAGTAATTCCTCGTCTGACATTATTTCGATGTCAGGATGAGGTGTGTAGCCGGCTAGAATCGGCCATGTTGCTCCTGGTCTACCTAGTGGACCGAGCCTGGTAATGTTTTTGTGATGTTTTAGGGCGCCTTTAAACCAGAGCTGATGCTCCTGGTATGTTAGTGGAATTTCAATATCCTCGAAAGGAATATATTCCTCTAGTGGTTCATCTTCTTTGTAGAAGTGAAACAGTCTTGTTACTGAATTTGATTCAGGAAATATTACCCATGAATAGAATACCTCTGTCTGAAAGGATTCGTGTGCCTCTATCACGAAAACTGCTCTACCGCCTCTTGGTGGTAGGCCTTGTTTTATAAGTTTTAGAGTGATGGCTCTTCTTAAGTTTGGATTGATGTCTATAACACCCTCCTCAGGTTCATTTAAACCTGTAAAGTTAAAAACTGTTGCTATGGCTGGGTCAGCCGCAGCTCCACCGTTCCCGGTGTTATTGTTTTTTGAAAAATGTAGAACAAGTTTCAAGGAAACAAAAAGATAAGGTGCACAATATTTTGGAACACTGTATCCTTCAACGTTGATCCTGTGAATGAATTACAGGAAAATATCAAACAGCTTGTTGGAGAAGCAAAAGAGAAAAAATGGATTACTGTTAAAGAAGCAGATTTTTTAATCAATACCAAACCAAGAACCCCGGCGTTTTATATATTACCTAAAATACACAAGGCCCAGCGGCCCCCGCCGGGCCGCCCGATAGTTTCGGGTATTCAATCGATTCTTGAGCCCCTGTCACAATTCGCTGATTTCTTTTTAAGGGAGTCAGTGATAAAACAACCTGCATATGTTCAGGATACCAGGGATGTTCTTAACATTTTGGAGGACATACAGTTTGATTCTATGTCTGAGTTTTTGGTGACAATTGATATTGAGTCACTGTATACTTGCATACCCCAGGATGCCACGTTGGTGGCAGCAGCGCGTGCTCTTGGGGAGCAAGAGTGGTTTTATGACACTCCACAATCTTTTGTTTTGCAATGTATTGAGATTGCCTTAACCAGAAACTATTTTAGCTACAAGAATGATTTATTCTTGCAAGTCTCGGGGACTTCTATGGGCGCGACTTTCGCGCCCATTCTGGCCTGCATTTATGTGGGCCAGTTTGAGGAACATTGCATATTCCATCTGTCTAATCCCTTCCAGAGGAATCTCCGCCTCTGGAAGCAGTATATAGAATATGTTTTATGTATTTGGTCTGGCACTGAGATAGTGCTGTTGGAATTTTTGAATTGGCTGAATACACTAGATAGTAGTCTCAGGTTTACTTGGGCATTCAGCAATAAAAAGGCAGTATACTTGGACTTGGACATAGCAGTGAGCAATGATAAACTTTGTACCATGGTACATCAAAAGGCAACCGACAGAAATTCACTTCTGCATTATCAATCATTTCATCCTCGGGCACTTAGAGATAACCTGCCGGTAGGGCAGTTTTTGCGGTATCGTAGAAACTGCTCTTCTACGAATGACTTTGTGCAGCAGTCAGAGGTGCTGTGCGATAAATTGGTGAAGAGACAGTACCCAAGGCAAATGGTGAAGCATGCTAGAAAAAGAGCCTTAAATACTCCACGGAGTGTGTTGTTGGAGACCAATGTAAGACCTAAAACCGATTGTCTTCCGGTGGTCATGACTTTTGATCCGTTGGCAAGTAAGATCCGCCAGGCCATTCGAAAACATTGGGCCTTACTGTCAACTACAGATTTTAAGATGCCTCAACCTAGATTCGCTTTTAGAAGGGCATGTAACTTGAAAGACAAGTTGGTGCATTCTCGTCCAAAACCATGCCCCAAGGAATCCACACTCCCCGCCGGACATTACCCATGTGGGTCCTGGTCTGTGTGTGATCTAACGGTGAGGACAAACAATGTGGAGCTGCTTGATGGCAGGGTTTGGCATTTGACAAAATTTACTAATTGTAATACAGTGAATGTGATTTACCGGCTAACGTGTGTGTGCGGTCTACATTACATAGGACTTACATCTAGAAAGATTAAGATTCGCATTCAGGAGCATCTCAGTACGATTAGAGCAGGGAAACTCACGGCGAGGCTTGTACAACACTTTAAAACTGAAAATCACGACGCCAGGTCATTGACTTGGGTTGTATTGGAGAAAGTGGTGGGGGACACATACAATATGGAGAAAATACTATCCAAAAGAGAGGCCCGTTGGATTTTTTTGGAGAGAGCAGACCAAGTGGGGCTGAATGATTATATAGAGTGGAACAGGGTGAGTCTGTGATCAAGGATATTAGGGCACTGATTTTGATTAAGAACAACTGCTCCTTGCCTGTCAGTGACGGGTGTGTCTCTGAGATACTTCTTTAACAATTCTCAAAAAGGATGTAGTCTGGGGATTTTTTCTGGTTGAGGTTGCTGGCTGCTTCCTTGTCCTGTCTATAAAAAAATCATTAAACAAATAGCTAGCAAGAGAGGGCACTGCTGTGAAGTTAAGTTTATCCCTATAGAAGCCGGTGACATGAAGTGTTGTCATCCCAAGCTGATGGTGAATATGTTGTCTTTTATTCTGGTCAGTCGGGCTGGTGTGAATAGTATTGATTCCGGGACTGATATATGAATGGGCTGTAGATGTTGACCCGTTTCATGTGTGTATTTATTTTACACGTGATTTTCAATATACTATGTATGGTATATTATTTAGTTTGTATGTAAACATTGGTGCAATGAGTATTTGTGCCATTCAAAGATGGCGCTCTCTTTGTAGTGCCTGAGCATGTGACCTGATAAGCAAGCAGGTGTCCGTTGTTGATTTGCCACTTTTAAATATGGCTGCTGTTTCCGGGCGCTGAATCTGAACGAGACGAGGCTCGTCGGGTGGCAGACGCGGTAAGAGCACCGGGCAATACACAAAGGGAACTGGGATTCTCCGGTTCCTTTACTTGAAATGCAGTACGTGAGGTAATGTGTGCATGTTGTGAAGAAGACGGAGGTCAATCTGCTTGCCTGGCAGACGTTGGTTACACTTAGCGAGTCACATAGTGTAGATCGGGCTGAGAGCCTCTGTTATTGTCCTCAGAGGATTACTTACAAGATTTGTGACTGCAATGGCACAAGTTGTTAATGAACTGGGGGGCTTGAATCCGCATTTAGTAACATAATGGGATGTGGTATTTAGGCTATTGTGGCTGGTGTTTCTTGACATTTTTTCGGCAGATGACAGGAACATTTTTCTAGCATGAGTAAATTAGTATGCTGGTGAGTCATCATTGAAACACCGTCAAAGTTTTATGTTCGCATGATTGATTACAAAGGGTGATAATGAGTGCCATAAAAATTGTGGTTACAGGCAAACTGTTGTATATGAAAATGCTAACGTGTGTTTGTCTTTGCAGAATACGGGCAACATATGTGTCCTCTTACATGAAACAGGGCTATTAATAGTATTTAGTCCCTCTGTGACACGGTGGTTAGCTGGTACGAGAGGCCTTGGCTGCTACCGGGTAAATATACATTCGTGGGTATAATTATATACAGGATAAATGTAGGCAGATGAAGTCTGCATTGGCTGGAAGTGCTTTTAATGAACCTTCTTTTTGTTTAAACAGTCACTGCGTGTTCACAATAAGGGTCCAGAAAAGGTGGACAAGGCCCTCGTGCCCTGAAGAAATTGCCATTACAATTCACAGGCAATGAAACGTCGGCCCAACATTATATGGTCTGCAAACATGCAGTATGTTTTTATTTTGAATAAGCCCTCGAGTTGAAAATAAAAGTGGCTCCCTGGTGACTGAGTTGGCTTATTTCAATTTTACTCACACGGGGTTGATTTGTGTTATTGTATACACATATTCACTGGTTTTCACTGGGTTTCTGGACACCGATTTTGTTTATCTTTGTTTGCGAGGTAGCGACCAATGATGAGAAACGTGGGCATGACTGGTGATAATTAACCAGTAAGCTCCTTTGGTGGTGCGCACGTGAGGTGCTACCTCGTGTTTTCATAATTTTTTTCACATTTATGTGTTATATATACCTGTTAAAGTACAGGGTATGTTATGTGAACACAGTGACTGTTGACTCATGGGTCGGTTCTTTTATAATTAAATATAGGGCGAGTATGAGTTGGGACAATACCTATAAAATATGAAGGGTTGCTGTTGAGGAAGAAAATAAACTTCCATTCCCACTCATGAAGTGAACAGGATTCGTTGGCCCGATCAGATTAGGTCTTTGTTGTTATTTATGATTCTGAGTGGAGGGCGACCTGATCTGAGTTCCCCCTCTGTAGCTCCTTTTTGTGTAGAAGCAAAGACTGAGCCCCAAGTGGTGCAGTCTTCCAGTTGTGGTGTGATCCCCATTGGTAAACAGATTGTTAGGATTCTGTGTTTCTCATAAGGGCTAGTATTAGGAAATACTGCTTCTATTTGAGTAATTTTTTGAGCTATCCAGAATGGAATTTGCTCACGTTTTGTGGGCATTTTACCCATGACTGCGTATAGAGTCTGTGGTGTAATTTTTAGTGTATTCCCCCGTTGAGGAGTTTGATTTGGAATGGTTAATGGTGGTTGGACTGTGAAAGTCCGCATGACATATTGGACTAATTGTCTGTAAATTTTTATTAACTCTGTAAGTTGAGTAAGTAATTCCTCGTCTGACATTATTTCGATGTCAGGATGAGGTGTGTAGCCGGCTAGAATCGGCCATGTTGCTCCTGGTCTACCTAGTGGACCGAGCCTGGTAATGTTTTTGTGATGTTTTAGGGCGCCTTTAAACCAGAGCTGATGCTCCTGGTATGTTAGTGGAATTTCAATATCCTCGAAAGGAATATATTCCTCTAGTGGTTCATCTTCTTTGTAGAAGTGAAACAGTCTTGTTACTGAATTTGATTCAGGAAATATTACCCATGAATAGAATACCTCTGTCTGAAAGGATTCGTGTGCCTCTATCACGAAAACTGCTCTACCGCCTCTTGGTGGTAGGCCATGTTTTATAAGTTTTAGAGTGATGGCTCTTCTTAAGTTTGGATTGATGTCTATAACACCCTCCTCAGGTTCATTTAAACCTGTAAAGTTAAAAACTGTTGCTATGGCTGGGTCAGCCGCAGCTCCACCGTTCCCGGTGTTATTGTTTTTTGAAAAATGTAGAACAAGTTTCAAGGAAACAAAAAGATAAGGTGCACAATATTTTGGAACACTGTATCCTTCAACATTGAGCAAACCAAACAACTAATATATAGGGTGCTTCCCTATTTTAGTTATGGCGGATATTTAACCCTATATGAGATCACGAAAGAATCCGTGCCTGCGCAGTGCACAGCTAATGTCCATATGGTTTCAACATCTACATTTCATTTTACTCAATTTTCATAATCGCAAATAAAAATGTTACTCCAAAATAATTTCTCAATATATTTTTCTTAATGCATCCTTATATACAACAATTTTCTTTATGCAGAAAATATTGTTGGTAACGAGATTTAAATACAATCCTTATGTTCTATGTACTATTACCAAATGAAAATTAACATTTGAAACTTAACAATCGACCCAATGTATTTCGGGTTAGGAAACCCTTCTTCAGGGGTACATGTAATCAAATAACGATAAAGTTATACATTGGACAAATGACTGATAGCTGCCGCCGTTCGGAACTACAAAAATAAAATTAAAAACATAGTCAAATTCATGCGTTCATTACAAACAATTACAGACAAATAAGTAGGATTGCCACACTACATGAACAAACCCAATCCGTAACGTGCAGAGAGTGAGTAAAGGTTAGAAAACGTGCCTAATCATTCAAGGTGTAAATGATAATTAGAAAAAACCAGTACAAAACCAAACTACCATAGTTTTGCGAGTGATCTATGCTATGAAACAACCTCAACCGGTAAAAATTTAAAATTCAACCTATCTATCCACTGTCAACCCTCGTTGTGTGCCCGAATGTGATCATAGCCTAAATACATTCGGTGTATATATCCGAAGAACCAAAATAAGCAATGTGAAACCATGCCGAGCTTACCTCCAATACTTGAAAATGTGAGCTCAAAACTCTATTTGAACACAAACAAACTCACAGTTACATTGATGCCAAACCGATTAACCAAACACACACACCCAGTGAACCCCTTATAAGCTAACATCTTACCAAGATCCACGTATGCACATTCCATATCTAAAAAAATACCGAAGTACCGAGGCATCAATAACTGTACCCAATTATATCAATAGTTTCAAATGAAGAGTATCGCAAGCGTTCAAGACTCACCGGTGGATTGCTCCGTGAAGCAAAAAGTGAAAGAAGACCTCGTGACCGCTATCGGGGGTGCGTGCGTCATAACGTGTGTGGTTTTAAAGAAGGAAGCTATTCAAACTTAACTTTATAAACAACTGTTTATGCAAACACGGGTGCTCGCAGCGTGTGAGTAAGCAAAAGTAAACAACCTAAATGTATGACAGGCCGCGTATGTATTTAACTGCTCGTGTCATGAACAGTTCTACTGTTTGAAACTTCTTACCAAGTCAATCCTTAAACACCATATAACTATATGTGAAAGTTATAAAGTTTAATACACTAAAGACCCTGGACGCTTTTCAAACTAGTAATTATATATGAAAGAAGAAAGTGCACAACCTAGTGCATGGATTGATAAGTGAGGCGAAATAAAAAACGTAAACTTGTAATAGTATATGAAAGAAGACAGTGCACAGCCTAGTGCATGGGTTGACAAGTGAAACAAAATAAAAAAAGTAAAGAAACTGAAGCTAAAAAATAAATAAGGAAAAGAGTTCAGAGATTGAAACTATGAGTTAGAAAAAGAATACAGATATAGATAAATTCATATATGCATGCCAATCCTGTACAAGATTCAGGGTTACCACATGTGTTTACAGAAAGCACAATAATTCATAATGGTCATTAAGCCCTCCAGGCATAATGGTGCCTAAATATTTAATCCAAAACGTTTCTCTACGTGCTAGCGAAACATTGTGATCTATTCCTGGAACCGAGTCAATTTTTTCAAGTATAGTAAACCTGATTTGAGGGATGGTATGCGCTGAATTAACCCATTGAGCAGATAGACAAGAATTACAATTTTTATTACGAATCATGCTTTTGTGTTCTATTATGCGGGTTTTGATTTTACGTGATGTTCTACCTACATATGTAAGTGCACAAGGACATTGAATTGCATAAATAACACCCTCTATGTTACAATCTGATGTGTGTTTTAAATGAGTCTTTTGGCCTGTGTGAGGATGAGAAAAAGTGTTACCTAACATTATATTTCCACACTGACCGCAGTTCCTACATGTTCTCATGCCCTTGTAGGTCTGACTTTCAGGTGTTCGTTTGGGTTTTAGCAATTCTCTCAAATTCTTCGAGCGAGTGTGTGCAAACATAGGTTTATCCATAAACACCGATGTAAAATCTGCCTCTTGTTCAATGATTTCCCATCGCTTGGTAATGATTTTCTTGATTCTTGTGGATTGTTCCGAATGTTTTATGACAAATACTTCCCGTCTGTTAGTTGATTTAACAGATTTTTGTAGCAAGTCTTCGCGTCTTTTCTGTGCTACTACTTCTTTTGCTGAACTTAGGACCTGCTGAGGATATCCCCTTTCTTTGTATCTGTTCAGTTGTTCCTCAATAAGCAACTCACTTTGCTCCTCTTGAGATGTGATTCTTTTAATCCTGATGAATTGTGACACAGGCAGGTGCTTTTTAAAGAAGTAGGATGGGCACTAGTATAATGTAAGGCGTTATTTACATCTGTAGGTTTGCTATATACAGATGTCTGTAAACCCCTGGATGTCTTCCGTATATCAATGTCCAAAAAGTGAATTGTCTGAGAGTGGATGGTATGCGTAAACTGAATGCGTGGTTTGCATTGATTAAGTTCGTTGATACATCCTTCCAACTCGTTACGGGTTCCTTTCCAAATTACTAAGATATCATCGATATAACGCATGTATGTAATGAGGTTCTCCTGCCACCTTAAGTTGTGTAATATGTGCATCTCTTCAAAGTGTGCCATGTAAGTGTTAGCATGCGAAGGGGCTCCTGGAAACCCCATGGAAGTTCCTGTGCGTTGTAAAAAAAAAAATTCTTTCCAAGAAAAATAACTGTGATAGAGCGAAAAGTGGAGCAGTTCCAACAAAAAGACTCCATTGCAATCGTGTGTAGAATCCTGTAAAAGTCTCCATTCCACTGCTTCTAAGCCTTCATTGTGGGGGATGGAAGTGTATAGAGCCACTACGTCTATGGTACAAAGCAAAATCTCTTCCATGAAATGCTGACTTATGGCTTCTAGTTTATTCAGACAGTCAGTAGTATCCTTTACATATGTGCCCCAGGATTGTACTAGCGGTTGTAAATGGTAATCCAAGTATTGTCCAATTGGTTCATGAATGGATCCACATCCAGCCACTATTGGTCGAAACGGAGGGTTCACCACGTGTTTATGAATCTTGGGGCGCATGTATATATGCGGTGTTTTAGGTGTGTTGTTCTATAGAAACTTTCTTGTGGTGGCATTAATCCAACCCAAGTCTTCAGCTTTAGTCAGAATGGAACCTAGTACCTTCATTAATTCCTTGGTGGGATCTGTGTCTAACTGGATATAAGTCTCTGTGTCATAAACATGTAAGTTCACACTTTGTTCATAAAAATCAGTATCCATGGCGACAAGCGCTCCCCCTTTATCTGCCGGCTGGAATGTTACCTCCTTATCCTGTCTTAAAGAGTTGAGAACTCAATTCTTTCTTAGTCAAAATGGTATGTTTAGGTATGTTATATTTTATAGACTCAAGATCTTTTTTGACTAACAGTTCAAAACTATCCAAGCTCTTATGTGAGAATGGAGCCATGAACTTGCTTTTAGGGCGAAATGTCTCTGAAGGTTTAATTTGTTCTTGTTCCTGCGTGCTTGAAAAACCCTACCCACTCCAGACGTCTTATGGAGTATGTGAGTAGGGGTCTCTGAGAAAAGCACGACTGAATTACTCAGTATCTAGCGTTAAATTACTGCCTTACCAAACGGTTGGGCGCCATGTAGTGTAGTTCCTATTTCCCTAATAGGCTCTGCGCATTGGAATAATATAACCTATAGGCTTGACATAGGACTAAGGTCGGTATGTCCCTATCGAGTATATTAAACTTAATTACTTGTGCCAGCTAGCTCAGAGGCCACTAGAAACTCCTTGAGAACAAGAAGGGAGTAGTTTCTGGCAACCAAAAACATGACAACTTTGTTTCTCTTTAGAATCGGAACACGTCTCAGAATCGTGGAAACAATAGATAACAGTTTCACTCAGTCAATCATGCATGCTTAGTTTCTACAGAGTTACACAGAAAGGAAAGACGGGCGTTTCAATAAAAAGGGTTTTATTGAACAGTCTTGTTTCTCGTGTAAGAGTTATGTGCTGTTATGATCACAAGACAGTATGTAAGATAAATAATGTACAGCGTAAGCAGTAGAAATAAATAATACTGCGCTAGCATTATCTTTTAGCATATATTCACGTACATAAATAACATGAGCTAAAAATGCGAGTACTCATACGATGCGTCCCTAAACTAGTTCTACCCCAATGTACCTAACCTGGTCTAGGTGTAGGGAAAGGTAGAAGTAGGCGGAGTATTCTCTAGTCTGGTATACTAAGAGTATGTTTAAGTCTAGTATGCCAAGTATGATATGCCAAGAGTCCCTCTAGGTCGTAGTCAGCTCCATACCTTGAGAATGAGAGAGGTGGGAATCTCTAGCCGGATCTGGAACTCTAACACCCTGCGAAGGGAGTCAGAACACTGGAAGCTGGATTCGTCTGCGTGCAGGAATGACAGCGTCTTCTCAGTGCGTCAGGCCGGGATACGGGCTCCTCTGAAGTCGAGGTCTCCTCTAACTTGCTTTGGCAAGGGAAGGTATATTTATACCTGGTAGGTGTCTTGGAATGTTAGCATTGACGTGAAGTCGGACAGAGGAAGACGTCAGGAATGAACCCTTAAGGTATAACGGTTCATACATAATAGATGAGTTCTTGGAGAAATCAATAGTCCTGTGCTAGGGGAACTCCCGAAGCTTAAGGGTCTGGTTTCTAAGAACTCGTTGTGACGTTAGGGTGGACGGATGTCGGTGACCGTGCCTGTATTTGGAGTGCATGGTTAATGCCTAAATAAGGACAGGGATTCTATGCCTATATAAGGGCAATGCGAATTGTGCCTATATAAGGACATGATTCAGGAAAACCTATATACAGACCCCTAAAGCGGAATACAACAAGGTGAGAGTAAAACTGAGTGAGAACTAGAGTGGAAATTAGTGAGAACGAATATGAGTGATTTAGTGTGAGTGAGAACAAGTGTGAGTGAGAAACAGAAATGTGCCTGAGAATGAGTGAGTGTGCGTGCAATTAAGCAGGAACGAGTGAGTCAGAGTGAGAGAGAATAGATGAGAATGAGTGGAATTGAGATTGTGAAAGTGAGTGACAGTAAGAGTAAGTAGAGGTGAGTCATAATGAATGAATGAATGTAAGTGAGTAGTAATGAGTGTGTGTGAGGTAGTAAGTGAGCATGAATGAGAAAGTGACAGGAAAATGAATGAGAGTGAGTGAAACTCTATGCAAATGAGTGAGTGAGAGGGATTAAGAATAAGTGACACTAGGTGGGAGTGAGACTAAATGTGAATGCGAGGAAGAGTCATTGAGAGTGACAATGAGTGAGAATGAAATGAGTGTGAGGGAGTGACTGAGTGCGAAAATGAATGTGAGTGAATGAATGTAAGAGACCATAAGTGAAAGTGAGTGAGAGGGAATGAGATTGAAAAAACTGAGGGAGAGTGAGTGAGACTAAGTGAGACTGATTGACAGTGAAACTGTGAGAGTGGAAGTAAGAATGAGTGTAAGTGAGTGAGAGCAAATAAGTGTGAGTGAATGTAAGTGAGCATGAGTGACAGTGTGCTTGTGAGTGTAAGTTAGGGTTAGTGAGTGATATAAAAGTGAGAGAGAATGAGTGACAGTGAGTATAACTGTGTAAGAATCAGTGAGACGGAGTGAGAATAAGTGAGACCTAGTGAGAGTCAGACTGCGACACTGAGTGAGATTGAGAGTAAATGCACATGAGTGAGTGAGAAGGAATGTGAGGATGGGAATGAACATGAGCAGGTGTGACTGAATGTAAGTGATCAAGAGTGTGTTAGTGAAAGTGAGCAAGAACAACAGGAAAGGAGTGAGAATGAATAAAACTGAATGAGTCAGGATAAGTAGGTTGAGAAAGAGTGAGACAGACTAGGAGCGTGTAAGAGTAAGAGTGAGTGCAAGTGAGTGAGAAAGCAGTGAGAGTGAATTAGTAAAATTGAGTGTGGGAGAGTATGAGAATCAGTATGAGTGAGTGAGCAAATGCAAGTGAGCGCGTGCGTGTGTGTGTGTGTGTGTGTGTGTGTGTGTGTGTGTGTGCGCGCGTGTGCGTGTGTGTGTGTGTGTGTTTTATACACTTGCAAGTCTGAGCTGGCCCTAACATAGACTGAAGGCAATTTTAGGTATATGGGGTATCCTTGGCAAAATGTTGGACCTGGCATTTTGAGGTAATTCTTGGCATACGTGATACTGTGGGAAAAACGCTGCCACTGCTACACTAGAGTTTATTCTTAGCAAATGAGACAACACTGGAACATTGCTGATGCTGTATATCAGAGATAATTCTTCAAATATGGGGTAGCCCTGTCAAAATTCCACAACTGACATATTGGAGATACTTCTTGCCATATGGCGCACCAAGGGTAACATGCCAGTGCAGGCATATTTGAGATAATTGTTGGCATTAGGGAGGACACCCATGGCATATTGAGGTGGTGGGACAAGCAACCGTATCAAAGAGCTGTCCCTGACATTTTTGAGGTCATTTTTAACATATGAGTCTTACATGTTGTATGTATGCCATTAATGGCAAACATCTGGCATATTTTTTGTAATTCTGGGCATAAGGGAATCCCAAAGTCATATGGGGATGTACCTATGACAAACCCTGGCCCTGGCCACAACACAGGCAATTATTGACCGGTGGATATCCCCCAATGCACATTTTTTTTAAATGGGAGCAACCCCTGAGGAGTGTCAGGCTATGTTAGATTGCCACATCAGTTGCTTGTGAGTCAATCTGTGTGAAAATGGTGCTTCAAAATTAACTATTAGACTCATTCTTTCAAACTTTTCTCTGGAGATATCCGCTCCCCCTCCCCTGCCAAACCCTTCTAGAAGAATTCAGGCTTGCTCGCTTCACTCGTCCACTCGAACTGAGGGCTAGTTTTACATGTCGGCACTATCAAGGATCACTGCCCGGCACTGAAACAGCTTAAATATATGTTGTGGTGTGGGCTATAGGGAATCAGGTATCCTTTTATGTTACTGCATGGGCTGTTTAAGGTTTACAGGCGGTTCCAGGGCCGGACTGTGAACTAAAAGCAGTCCTGGCAATTTTCTCGACCAGGCGAAGCACCCACCCACGCCACGCCGCCGGCCACACGCTCGACTCCATCTTTTCCGCAAGCCCACACGTCTCCTTCAACCACACCTCCGAACCCCACTGGACTGACCACCACTGCATCCACTTCACCTACAGGAAGCCCACCACGCACCACCGCACCGAACAAATGCCTCGCCGCTGCAGGAGCAGAGTCACGGAAGACCAGCTAACCACAACCCTCGCCCTGAGCCCACCCGCCGAACCCTCCGACCCCGACACCGCCGCCCGCAACCTCAGACAGTGGATCGACGACTGCGCCAACACCCTCGCCCCGCTCAAGAATCCGCCCAACAGCCACACCAGCAAAAAAGCCACCTGGTTCACCAAAGACCTCCAGGCCTCCAAACGAACATGCCGAAAACTGGAGAAGATCTGGCTCCACGAACGGACAGCGGACAGCTACGCCGCCCACAAGAGCGCCACCCGCAGTCACCATCACCTCATCAGATCCGCCAAAGGGCCTCACTCAAAGACCGCCTAGACAACAACGCACACAACAGCAAAGAGCTCTTCAACATCGTGAAGGAACTCTCCAACCCCAGCTCCAACACCAACGACATCCAGCCGTCGCGAGACCTGTGCGACTCACTGGCCACCTTCTTCCACCGCAAAATCACCGACATCCACGACAGCTTCAACACCACGACCGCCCCGGCAACCACCGAGACCACTGCCCCCACAACCACCAACCGCCTGCTCTCCTGGACCAACATCAACGACGAGGACACCAGCGAGATCATGAACACCATCCACTCCGGTTCACCGCTAGACCCGTGCCCTCACCACATCTTCAACAAAGCCAGTACAGCCATTGCGCCCCATCTCCGGAAAATAATCAACATCTCCTTCGAGACAGCAACCTTCCCGGAAAGCTGGAAGCACGCCGAGATCACCGCCTTACTCAAGAAACCCAAGGCAGACCCCAAGGACCTCAAGAACTTCCGACCCATCTCTCTGCTCCCGTTCCCCGCGAAGGTCACCGAGAAAATCGTCAACAAACAACTGACCCGCTACCTCGAGGAGAACAACATCCTGGACCCTTCCCAGTCCGGCTTCCGCAGCAACCACAGCACCGAAACCGCCCTCATCGCCGCCACCGATGACATCAGGACCCTGCTAGACAACGGAGAAACAGCAGCCCTCATCCTCCTGGACCTATCAGCCGCCTTCGACACGGTCTGCCACCACACACTACGAACACGCCTTCACGACGCCGGGATCCAAGAGAAGGCCCTGGACTGGACCACATCCTTCCTTTCCGGCAGAACACAAAGCGTCCGCCTCGCCCCCTTCCGATCCAAGGCCACCAAGATCATCTGCGGCGTACCCCAAGGCTCCTCCCTCAGCCCAATGCAATTCAACATCTACATGGCACCCCTCGCCCACGTCGCCCGACAGCACAACCTCAACATCATCTCCTACGCCGACGACACCCAGCTGATCCTCTCCCTCACCAAAGACCCTCACACCGCCAAAGCCCACCTCCACGAAGGAATGAAGGCCGTCGCCGAATGGATGAGGACCAGCCGCCTGAAGCTGAACTCGGACAAGACGGAGGTCCTCATCCTTGGTTCCAACCCTTCAGCCTGGGACGACTCCTGGTGGCCAACATCACTGGGAACAGCCCCGCCACCCACCGACCACGTACGCAACCTAGGGGTCATCCTCGACCCCACCCTCTCCATGTCTAAGCAGGTCAACGCCGTTTCCTCATCCTGCTTCAACATCCTCCGAATGCTCCGCAGGATCTTCAAGTGGATCCCCACCGAAACAAGAAAAACAGTCACCCAGGCCCTCGTCACCAGCAGGCTGGACTACGGAAACGCCCTCTACGCAGGAACGACGGCTAAGCTCCTGAGACGGCTGCAACGCATCCAGAACGCCTCTGCACGTCTTATCCTCGACATCCCCCGACGCAGCCACATCACACCCCACCTGAGAGACCTGCACTGGCTCCCTGTCAACAAGAGGATAACCTTCAAGCTCCTCACCCACGCACACAAAGCACTCCACAACTCCGGACCAGCCTACCTCAACAGACGACTCAGCTTCTACACCCCCACCCGCCAGCTCCGCTCGACCAGCCTCGCCCTCGCCACAGTCCCCCGCATCCGGAAAACGACCGCCGGCGGCAGATCCTTCTCCCACCTCGCCGCCAAGACCTGGAACACCCTCCCCACCAACCTCCGACAGACCCAAGACCTACTGGCCTTCAGAAGACTCCTCAAGACCTGGCTCTTCGATCAGTAGCAGCACCACCCCCTTCTTCCCCCAGCGCCTTGAGACCCTCGCGGGTATGTAGTGCGCTTTATAAGTGACATGATTGATTGATTGATTGATTGAAGCACGGCTTGGCCCCCGGAGGCTGGAAACCTTGCTTGCTGCCTTTGTTACTGGGGGCCAATATTGCAGCACCGCTGCAAAACCGGCCCCCAGTAAAAAAAAAACTGCCCGCCACCGCTGCCAAACTGGCCCTCAGTAACAAAACTGGCCTCCACCTCTGCAAAACCGACCCCCACCCTTCCAGCCTCCCGGGGTAATGCCTGATGCCCAGTACAGCCAGTCCAGCCTGTGTGGTTCACCTTGTTTGATCGCTTGAGTTGCCTTCTGCTGCTCATGAACCTAGAGTTATCAAAAGCATTCATTACAAGTTATCTCCATGCACCTCCCAGCTCACCATTGGTCAGCACTGTGCAATATGCTTTTTCTCCATGCTGACTCAGTTTTCTGAATTACTTGTGCAGTGCTTTTTTGATTTACCACTAAAAAATCATGTAATCAAAAATAATGAAATATTGTCCAAAATGGATAGACATCTTCATTAAGTGTGGGTTTCCTGGATCTTAGGAGGGCCTGAAACAATTGAGAACGTCCACAGATTAGCGGTGGCATTTTAGTTCTGTGCATAACCTTTGCTGGCATGACATTCAATTTTCTCAAAGGATCTAAAATATTAATCACCCATAACAGTTATGTTTGCCTATTGATAAATTATGCATGCGTAAAGTTGACCTACTCTACTCTAGCAATACACCACGTCCATCAAAGGAACTGTGTCCCGCCCTCTTTGCACGGCTTGTCAGTTTCGATGGGAAGGCTGTTAAAATAAATGCCAGCCTCACCATCGGCTGCACTTACCTGGGTCCTCTGCAGCGAGTGCCTCCATGGTAAACTAACTATAAGTTATCAATTATTCTGACAGCTCATTTTATTTTAATCATTTTGTGTGTACAATTCACTGCGGCGCACTCTTTTCATTACATTCTTTAATAAAAGGGTTTTAGATATGCTATTTACATTCGAACGAAATTGTTTCTAGTGTGAAAATTGTTAGCAAAAACTCCCATGGAGACAGAGCGCGGAGCTTGACAGCTTGACGTTAGCACTTTCTTAGCCTTTGCCTTTCTCCATATTACACGTTTTAGTATGATTAATAATTTTTTGGTTCAAATGAAATCACATTTTTTGATCTTTAGGATTCAATGGTACCTTATGGCTCACTCATTCAAATTTAAATCCTCCCACTTTCATTCTCAGAAGTGGGTTCACGCTCCACAGACAACCGACCGAGACTCTGCAGACAGAAGGTTGTGCTGATTTCATCCGACAGGAACCCTTATACAGGCTCTGAGTCTGAGGCTGTGAAGAGCTGAAATTGTCACAAATGCGAAATTGAAATCTTTGATAACTTCAAGCTGGCACACGCTCTACTTTTGGGAATAGCACTATGTTAACCTTTAGAATGCCAGCACGTTTGAAAAAAGAATAGCTTTATTGATTACAGATAGTTCACCGATACGCACTGAAAAGATGGGTCAGATTTTTTTTAACTAAAGCTAAAGATTCGGGGCTTTGTTTATGAGGCCTTGTGACACTTTTGCACCGCCGTTGCATCACTTTTTGTGACGCACCGGCAGCGTAAAAAATGCGCCATGTTGTGCCCTATTTACAAAGTGACGCATCTAGGCAGATGCGTCACTCTGTAAAGAACATGACACGTTACAACGAGTACTAATACCATGCGTGCCATTACAACGCAGGTATTACTACGCGTTGTCAATTACAACGACCTGCCATTACATCGCATACTTTTACCATGAATATGCCTTTACCACGCATGCCATTACAACGCAAAGGCATGCGTGGTAAAGGTATACTCTTGGGAAAAGTATCTAAGGTAAGTTAAACTACCCTGCCCTGCCCTACCCTAAACCCTAATTTAGTACCCCTGCACGACCCTCTCCCCAACCCCCATTCCTCTCCCTACCCTAATACACTACCCTGCATGACTCCCGACCCTACCCTAGACCCTACAACACTACCCCTGAACGACTTCCTGACACTAAAACACTACCATGCACGACACACCAACACTACCCTAAACCCTAAAACACTAACCCCTGCTTGACCCTCCCCCGACCCCCAGTCCTGTCCCTACACTAAAACACTACCCTGCACGACCCCCGACACTACCCTAAACTCTAAAACACTACCCCCTGCACGACCCTCCCCCGACCCCCAGTCCTGTCCCTACACTTAAACACTACCCTGCACGACCCCCCGACCCTACCCTAAACCCTAAAACACTACCCCCTGCACGACCCTCCCCGACCCCCCGTCCTGTCCCTACACTTAAACACTACCCTGCACGACCCCCCCGACACTACTCTAAACCCTAAAACACTACCCGCTGCATGACCCTCCCCGACCCCCAGTACTGTCCCTACACTTAAACAATACCCTGCACGATCCCCTGACACTACCCTAAACCCTAAATCACTACCCTCCACTACACACACACCCCACCCCAACCCCCTTTTACCCTAAAAAAGTAACCCCACTTCAGGCCCAATCCCCCTTACCTCTATCTCTTCGTGGTTCCTCTCTCCTCCTGGTTCCTGCAACACGTCGGGTCTGAGGGGCGGTGCACATCGTTGTGAGGAAACGGAAGAGCCTCTGTTTCCTCACAACGAAGAGGATTGCCATTTTTTTTACATCGCATGCAAGGTAAAAGCGCATGCGAAGGAAAAAAATGCGTAGTAATGACTACACATTGTTACATCGCATGTGTTGTAACGCTTGCGATGTAATGGTATGCGGGGAAACAGACGCGTTGTAATGGCTGTTTCCCCTTTGTAAAGCCCTGCGCTACATTATACCTGCGCCGGGTGTAATGTATGCAAGGTTGACGTTACCACGCAAAAAGCGTCATAGAACTGGTGCATTGAAATCTATAAGAATTCAGTGCGCCACTTCTAGGACGCTACTGCGTCAATATCTTACACCTGCCTCACAGCAGGCATAAGACGGATGCAAGCCCTTTCAAATGGGGCTTGCCCCATGTGAAAGGACACATTGCTGGAGTTGCGTCTGTTTTCAGACACACCCCAGCAATTCGCCACTTTTGTGCAGACAAATACGTCAGTAATACTGACGTATCTGTCATTCCATGTGACATGATACGTCATACAGTAAATATGACGCATCCATCATGTCGCAAGGAGGGCGCACTGAGAAGTGTTGCATCACTGCTTTGTCGCAGCGATGCAACACTTTTCATAAATAAGGCCATCAACTTCTGTAATTCACGCTTATAATCCGAGGATGGTGGATGGGTGTGGGTGAGTGTGAGTGGGTGGGTGGATGGATGGATGGATGGATGGGTGGGTGGGTGGAATTTGGATTAATTTATCAGCACTACATGTTTTGTGGGGAAATGTACTCCAAACTATTAACAAGAAAACCAAAGGACTGGGGGTTCAACACAGAAGACTACATTGTTAGTAGAAATTAAATAATGCAAACCATTTCAAGATTTCAAATTTCTTTGAAAACAGCATGAAGGGAGAGAACACAATATATTAAATGAAAAGCTGGAATTAGCAGGAGACACGACTTTAATTTGCCCAGCGAATGATATTGCTGATTTACAGTCTGATGATTTGACATCTTTCTCTCATCTTTTCCCATGTTGTTCTTCTGATACCATATTCCCTGATTGGTGATTATATATCCTAAAGTCTCCCACAGCGAGAACCATGATGTCAACAGCAACCTCAATTGGCTGCCAGGCTCCGTGTTGCTTCACACGGTCCAACTGGGTAGAATACAGTCATGCCTTTTTCTAAGATCTTTGGGCCCGATTACGAGTTTGGCAGTCCATAGAACCGCCAAACTTGCGGTGGAGGTGCGGTGTGGTCCGACCGCCGTATTATGAGTACAGTGGTCGGACGACAATAGGACTGCCGCTACCACCAGGGATCCGCCATCCCTGGTGGTGGTGCGGCAGTCTGAGGGCCACAATATGCTGGCGGTGCTGCTGCAGCACCACCAAGCATATTACAAGTTTCCTCACATCCACCCTGTTAGAAATGGGGGTCTCTAGTTGGCAGAGGTAGGTACCTTTGTCCAAATAGGGACCCTTGCTTCTAGTCAGGGTAAGTGGGATACACTACTAAAATACCCCTGTTCACCCACTTGGTAGCTTGGCACGAGCAGACAGGCTTATCTCAGAGGCAGTGTGTAAAGCATTTGTGAACACATACAGTAATACAGTAAAAACACTACAAATGGACACCACACCAGTTTAGAAAAATAAGTAATCTTTATCTAAGCCAAAACAAGAACAAACGACAAAAATCCACAATACAGTACTAAAAATATGATTCTTAAAAGGTAGAAACAGTTCAGTTCCAAGATAATGTGGGATGCAACAATTTTACAAAGAGTACCTTGGATGCGTCAAAAAATGCAAGCAAAAAGGGTAGCAGGGAAGGTGATGCGCCGGTTCCTTACACTCAGGGAAGGTTATGTGTCGGTTCCTTGCTCCGGGGGAGGTGATGCGTCGGTTCCTTACTGCTGCGCAGGGGAGGTGATGTGTCGGTTCCTTACCGGAGAGGAGGTGATGCATTGGTTTCTTACTTCGTGGGGAGGTGATACGTCAGTTTCTTACTGCGTCCCCCAATGATGTGACAGACTTGGCGCTTCGATGTGATGCATGACGATCCTGTACGATGCGTCAGTTCTTCTCCAACCGGGCCTGCGTCAGAATCAGTGCAGTAATCTCGGACATCGGAGATTGGTGCACAGGATTCGCCGCACGGCAGACACTTCAACCGCGAGCAGGTGCTGCGTCAATTCTTCGGCGGCGGCGATGCATTGAAAAAAATTTCTCGCACCGCTGCAATGTGTTGGTTCTTGCAGTTTCCAGTCCCAAATCAACCTCCAGAGGCCCAGAACACTGGCAGGCACCTCTCAGCAGGTTAGAACTCCAAGCAAAGGAGTTCAGGGGGGACTGGGGTTCAAGTCTTTGTCTTCCGAGACTTCAGAACAGGAGGCAAGCTCTATTTCAAGCCCTTGGAGATCTTCCTCAAGCAGGGGACACAGCAAACAACAAAGTCCTTCTCCTTTCCTTGGCAGAAAGTAGCCACTGCTGGCCAACCCCAGACAGCAAACAGCACAGGGGAAGCATTCCTCCTCAGTTTCTCCAGCTCTTCTCCTTGGTAAAGGTTCCTCTTGATTCCCATAAGTGATCTAAAATTATGGGGTCTGGGCCCCTCTTTTTATACAGTAAATCTCTTTGTTCTCTAGTGCAGAGAAGCTCTTTGCCCAGCCAAAACCAGTTCTGTCCTCTCTGGTGCAGCTTCCTGGCAGGAGGTGGAGACAGCATTGTCTTTGGCAGACCAGGCCCATTCATGTGTGAAAGAAATCTCCTCCCCCTACTCTGAATGCAGCCCTGGTCTATTCAGCCCAGCCCGACTCACCCTGGAAAGGCAGGACACACCTAACCCCTCCCCCCCCCAAGTGGCTGTCTGAACAGAATGCACATCCCCAGCCCCTGTCACTCCAAAGCCAGACAGTCAATACACAACCTCGCAGAGGCACACTGGATGGTTAGGCAAGAAAATACCCACTTTCTAAAAGTGGTATTTTCAAACCCAGAATGTAAAAATCACCCTCACTAAAAGATGCATCTTAACATTCTGAGTTCAGGCATATCAAACTTTATTTTCCTATCTTGTTCCCATGGGCAGTTAGGCTTATAAGATGTTGTAAGCAAACTCCCCATTCTATCCTATGGGGACAGATAGCCTTACAATAGTGAAAAACGAAATTGGCAGTATTTCACCATCAGGACATGCCACACACATCAGTGCATGTCCTACCTTTCACATACACTGCACGCTGCCCACAGGGGTACCTTGGGCCTACCTTAGGGGTGACTAACATGTAAGAAAAGGGAAGGTTAGGGCCTGGCAGGTGGGTGCACTTGCCAAGTTGACATGGCAGTACTAAACTGCGCACAGACACTGCAGTGGCAGATCCAAGTTACATTTACAGGCTGCTTATGTGGGTAGCACAACCAGTGCTGCAGGCCCACTAGCAGCATTTGATTTACAGGCCCTGGGCACACGCAGTGCACTGTACTAGGGACTGAGTAGCAAATCAAATATGCCAATCATGGAAACACTAATCCATAACAACAATTTACAAAGGGAGCACTTGCACTTTGGCACTGAACAGCAGTGGCAAAGTGCCCAAAGCATCTAGACCAGCAAAACGAAGTCCAACACACAGCAAAAATACAGGACGCAAAGGCAAAAATACAGGGGAGACCCACGCCAATGATGCCAGGTCTAATGCACCCTTTTCATGCCAGTAAGCCCGCCATGAAAAGGATGGCAGTGAGAAAACTTAGGGGGCCCTACAGGGCCCCCTGTTCCCTCAGGGCCATGGGATGCATCCAAGGAGGCACATGGTGTGCCCCACCTGTCTGGATGCACCCCCTTTCCAGCACGGCATGGACTTTATAGTCCATGCTGTGCAGGAACGGCTTTTGCGGTGTCCTATTAATGGGCGCCGCCATGGGAACGCCAAAGGACTGCCCGCCAGACCATGAGATAACTCGTAATCTGGCGTACGGCCGAAGGTGAGGTTTGGCTGTGTGGGAGCGGTGCTGTGGCGTGGCGGCCCACTCATACACTGCAAAGCGCATAATCAAGCCCTTTGTTCTTTCTGTTTGCCTAATTGTATTTTATTGTGCTGTGTTGTGCTCCCACTATCTATGTGCATGTTTAAGTGCATGTCTCTTTGATAAGGTGCAAAGGCAGCATCTTCTTTTACATGGAAGGTTAGTTACTCCTTGCAGTAAACTGATTGCTAATTCATATTGAATACATTTGGTCCACCATCGAAGAAGATGTGCGAGATTCATTCCAATCATGAAGTCTATTAAGTTAGTCCTCTGTGAAACTTTTCAAGTTCTTTTGAACCTTTTGGTGTCCCTAAACATCAGTCCATTAGGGCCGGGATACAAAAGCTGCACTGGCTGCCAGTCGCTCAACGCGTGAAATTCAAGGCACTGTGTATAGCACACAAGGCACTGCACAGAGTGGGTCCACGATTTCTTTGGCATACTTTTAATTGGTACTCCCCCAGTAGACAACTACGATTGGCTAATGCCTTCTTGATGCCCACTTCTAGAGTCAGGACAACGAACTGGGGGGGGGGGTTTCAGTCATAGCACCATTAGGCTTTGGAACTCTCTTCCGCTTGCTCTCAGGAAGATACCTTCTTTGATTGAGTTCAGGAAACATCTTAAAACCTGGCTTTTCAAAAACTAAGTTCCCTGTACAGTATGCTGTCCGTAAGCGCCTAGACACCTAAGGGTAGTAGTGCGCTATAGAAGTTGTGATAACATAACATAGCATAACATAACAAGTAATGGTAAAGGCAGTTAGAAGTACTAGAAACAGCCCAAGGTTTAAGGACCAGATGTGTACTCAATTCAAATTAGCCTACAAAGTGAATTATTTAAAATTGAAACAAAATTGTAGTCTAAATGGTTAGCAGAAACCTTTACTCACAAGTCCCCAGATCTTGGCTTGGTAGTATCATTATACTAATGTATTTGAATGGGGAAAATGATAAGTCTGAAGACATCATTTCAAGTTGGGACAAAGAGGAAAATGTGTCTAGTTTGCCACTTTGTCCATTATGGAATAAGTAGAAATACTTCTCATACAGGGCTTCTGCAACATCAAATTCTTCTTGGGCATACTTGTAGTAAATTATGCATGTAATTATCTGCTGTGGCAGTAATACTACTATGCACAATACAGGTTTTGTTCATTACTCCCTATTATGCACCCCAAAAGTAATGATCAGGAGCAAAAACAGACTGAATACCATAGACAAACTGTATTTGTACCCGAGATTTATTGCACCCAATATTACTGAGCAACCTGGAATAATGGCCTATGTCTTTGATTGATGTATTCTTTGTTTATTATTTAAAGTTACTTCCAATAATCCTGCAAAGATAATTAGAATCATCCTACGTCAACAAATGGAATATGCAAGCAACAATATAAGCATTATTTTTTGCATGATTAATTTTTACTCTCATGACAAATAGCACGTAGTTAGGATGGTCGTTACATGCTGGTTTCCGCAATTTATCAAATGCCTTTCACAAAATCTCTACAAAGTTATAATGCATCCGTTGTATTGTTTATGGGCTGAAAAAAAGAAGTTATATCACTAAAATTACTGGTTGTAAGTTAGAAATAATGAGGGTGCCTGACACCAGAAGTTCAGGTAAAGAACAGGCTTCCCCGTGCGCATCTCCTTTCATATCTGGGCCCTTATTTCAAGTGCTCCATTATTGTGAGTGGTCATACCACAATCAGTACATACCGATATCATAGGATGCGTTATTTACCCCCTGTCAGATTACCTGTCCATTCCGAGCGACGAACATGGGAATGACATGCTATATTTGAGTTTTGCAGCTACGCACTGCAATATATTTTTGCTCAGACAACCTTTCCCATGTTTCTTGATGAAATTTGCAAGTGTACTGTAATTACCACATCACTCTAAATCCCAATTCAGGATAAAACTCACATCTGCATCGGCACTGGGATTTAAACGATTAGCAGATATTTAATTATCAGGCAAACACCAACTCACTCTGGATGCAGATGTTTGCCCCGCGGTGCTTGCGCTGTTATTTTTTATTTACGGGGGCACCTGTGTTCTTTTTTACTTATAGGTGGTATCCGCTGTGCTCTTGTTCCCTCTTCCCGCCCTGCTAACGGGCATTTTGCCACATGCCTCTGCTGTGGTGTTTATTTATGAGGTGCAGTGCAGGCAGCGAAATGACTTTTGACAGGAAAGATGAGGTACCAAAGCTGCATACCTTTCCTCCTCATGTGTTGGCTGTAGTTGCTTGTCCATTACCCAGCAGCAGCCGGCAACTCGGAAGAGCAGGGGGCGGGCGGCGGGCAAATGGGTGGGAGGGTGGGTGCATGCACGCACGGAGAGCGGCGACTACAAATAAATGCACTGCATGAGCTGCATGTGACTGTAGGCGCTGTGATGTTTTGAGTGTAGTACAGACTTAAAAGCCGCAGCACAATACTCACGAAGCCCTGTAAGGATTGCTGGATGATGACAGAGGAGGCACAGCAGTGCCGGAGGATGGGAGCCCAATAAGAAGGGGTCTCGGTGGCTCTTGATCTCATCGCTGCACATATGCATTAGTCATAGGAAATGAGGTAATGCCCTGCACAGTCCGGAGAGCCGGCCCTCTACTCCAAGTGCTGCGCGCGCTGCTATCCGGTGACATCATCTGGTTCTCATCAATCCAAACCTAATTACGAAAAACCAGTGGTGCGCGCGCACCACAGAGGAGCGGGGGGGAAAGGGAGCATGGCAGCGAGGCGAACGCGCGCTGCTGCGCGTGCTAGCCACCGATGGGAATGGGCGGAGCAAAGGCGGGACATGCGCCCGCCTTTGCCCAATTGCGTGCATTACATTTTTTTTAAAAACACGCTCAAGCCAATGGCCGCCGCCGAAAGCAAAACCACACGCACGAGCGTGTGGGCAGCTTTCAAAAGCCCATACAAGAGGTCTCGGGCTGCGCGAGCAGAGCTGCGCACTGCAACGCTAGGTCCGAGACCTAAAAACTGATGAGGCTGAGATACAGACTAATTCCCTTAAAAGCATAAAAATTCAGGCGCTTAAAGGGCTTTTCCAAAGATAATTGTCGATTGTGTAATTTGAAGCAGAAATCTCTGAGGCATGTTATTTGCCTTTGCCCCAGTTTAAAAAGTTTAAGGTACTAATGGTTAAAACCGATATTTTGACACTTGGGCATAACGTAATGTAACAACGCTATTACTGCATGTCTGAGAGGAGATGATGCACAGCTTTTAGTCAGGTGCGTGAAATTCCTCAGGGAACTGCTTAAGTTACTGATCCTGAGTCCCGCAGACAGTTAAAAGTGGTAGCCTCCCTGCTTTACCTTAACAGTAAACACAGTTTCCCAACCTAATCCCACTATACACTTTAACTCATGGCATACAGTCAGGTTGTCAAAGCCTGCCTAGGATCAATGGTGAGTAGGCTCAGCAGGCTTTTCGCTACCACAAAATGACTGGCATGGGAACCATCTTGGCCCTTGAAACCACACAAAATGGTTCTTGGCACATTATTAATCAGTTTAAGAACTGGCTGCTTCAAGTCGGCCATGATTAGTGTTAGTTAAAATCAATGAAACCCCATGATATTGTAAAATGCATTTCACTAACTAGACTTGTTCCACAAGCCCAATGAAATTGCACAGTGCTTGGCACTCATCTGGTCATTATCATCAGACTTCTTAAGCCTGAAGTGACTGTACTCACTCCGCACTTTAGTCATTGGCCTGTAGCCTTGGTGCTACAGTTCGACTAGGTCCAGTGGAGATTGGGTGTGGTAGCCCTTGGATGGCTGCAAAAGCCCCCCTTGATTCTGATGGAAGCCCACCTGGTGCCTAACGCCTAATGAAACTATGAGGTGCATATTACCAATTGGTTTACTTAGTGTCTCACTTCGACTTACTGCACTGTGCAGCTCAATAACTAGCCCACAGCTTTCCCGCTACATCGTGGCTAGGCCCAGCGGGGTTTAGGTATGGCAGGCCCTCTACTATCATTAAAACATTTTAGGAATTTGAGGAAAATCCTTCGGGCTCCTCAAGTCCAATGAAATTTCCCTGTACATGACACTAACAGGCTTATGATTCTGTTCCCTCAGGTTGGTCAGGACTAGTGCAAATTAGACATCGCAGGCCTTTGCAACATGCAACGTATGAACTGGGCCAGCATTATAAGCTCTAATACATCGCACTTCGCACCTTGCCCTTTATTCACCGGCCTCCAGCCCATTGCTACAGCTAAGACAGGACTAGTATGGACAAGGTGTGGCTGGTCCTTTGTCACTATAATATCCTTTAATAAATAATCAATTGATCATTCTATTTTATCGACTGGTTTTACACACAACTCCTTCTGGTTGGATGGGCGCAGTGTGAGTTAGGCCTGGCAGGCCCCTCACCCTGGTAGAATGCACCAAAATAATCGGGATGAGTCCCACCTGGTTCTAGTAGCCCATAGATGATATTGTGCACTGCACTTTATAAGTTGGGCAACCCGGACCCTCGTATACCGGCGGACAAGGATTTTATACTCTACAACCTCACACTCTTGGTTTTTTGGAATAATCCGTGGTAGGCCCTGTAGGATCCCAACATTTATAACGCGGCTTGCGATCATAATTGACTTTACAGTATAGCCTACCCTGACATCAGGACTTGCTGCTAGGAACGCCAACCCTTATTATTAAGGGCTCATCAAAGGTGCCCGTGCACAAACGGCCACACAACACTACCTGTTAATCCATCCAAATCTCTAACGTAGTAATCCCACTACATTTTTACTATTATCCTAAAGCACACTGAGTGGGTAGAATAGTGCTCTATTTTACTGGAAGTTCATTTTTTATTCTATGATTTTATAATTGAGTGGAAAAGTAAAGTATATGTATTTCTATAATGCATTGAATTGACATGTATATGCATGGATTGATTAATTGGGATATCAATTGAATTTGCTTTGTTTTAACTGCTTTATACGCTTTGGCTATATTGTTATGTTTTTAAATAACTAGAAACAACAAAAACCTACCTAACCTTAAGGTTGAGGGCTGCACAGGACTAAGGAAATAGGAAAAAGGAAGACCACGTATGTGGCTATAACTACTTAACTTTTTCCTATGGACCATGATGTGCTCAGACCCATTTTTTCAAGTATATGTACAAACTCCATATACAATGGAATAACACTCAGTTTTTTTAGTTCATTTATTAGTCCCTCTGCTGTTGTTTGAGGCTTGCTAAACAAATTTCATACACTTTATGCTTAGTAGAAAATGGCATTTCCATTTGCTACCTGTGCAGTGCCTACTCCTGAGGACTTGCATTACTACAAATTCAAAATACTACCCTCACAGGGGAAGATGAGAAATGTTAGCATCTGTCATATTGTAAGGTATTTACAGAAGTAAGCCTGTCACCTTTTGTTATTTATATAACGGTATTCAGACAAAATATTGAGTTGAAAATACTGATGTACAAGAATATCGGGTCTAAAATATCGTGACATGGAAATATCGTTGTCAGGAATATCGATGTCAGGAATATCGATTTGAAAGTAAGTAATATTGGTTTTTTTAAAATATAGAAGTCATTAATATCGTCTGCAAAAATATAGTTTTTTAAAATATCGCTTTTTTCAATTATTGTTATGTATTTTAGTTTATATTTTAAATGTATAGGATGTAATTTGTTTGTATAGTTGTTGTTTATGATTTTTGTAATATATTTGTTAAATTCTTAGTAGTTATTATATTTAATTAAATTAAATTTTGTGTTGCGTTCCGTAGCAGGTTGTGGGTTTTATGGGGGTATAGGGTGGGAAGTAATTTAATTATAACAGAGTTATAATTATTTTTAATTTAATATTATTTATTTTATTGATATTTAAGTATATTAATTGTGTTATTTTTTTAAGTACATTTTTTGGGCAGGTTGTGGGGTTCATAGGGGTGAATGATGGTGGAAAGTAATTTCTTTTAATTAATTATTAATTAATTGTTGATTAATATTAATTAATTAATTGAAAATTAAGGGGTCGATTCCGATCTCGGCCAAAAGCACACCTAAAACTATTCGTCCGGAAAAAAACCAAGCCGAACGCGTGTTTCCCGACCGATTCGAACATTCGTACGAACGAGCAAGTACGATGCGCATAACTGCCCAGATCCCGACCCAGCCGTACGTACCCATTCCAGCTCCTGTTCCCTGCCCGAGCCGGATCCGTAAACGCAGAATCGAGTCGCATGGAAGCAAAAATACAGCACTTTCCGGCAGGACTAGTACGATGCGCCTTCCGTACGCGCCGAACCCGTCGCTACGTCCGGCACGTCAGAGCATCCGGGAGAGACGCATATAAGCTCCGATTCGCGCCACAAGACGATCCACAGCTACGAGACGAACAAGCCAGCGACGAGTACGAGTCGAAGCAACGAGAAACCCGAACGAGACGAACCAACCATGAATCCCATCGCGCAGGTCCTACCAATACTCTACATCTATTACCGGAACAGGTACGGACGCGTACGGCACAGACGGTAAGTCAAACACCCACTACACAAACAAACGACACGTACCCGACATATGTCACTCACACATAGGGATGCAGAAAAGACGTACACTAGCAACAGCAGAGCCATAGGGGCGGGATGGCTATCACCAATGCCATACACACCCATAGGGGCCTGGATGCCTACCACTAACACCACCCCTACTCAGGGGGGGCTGGATGCCTACCACTACCACCACCCCTACTCATGGGTGCTGGATGCCTGTCACTACTACCATCCCCACTCATAGGGGGATGGATGCCTACCACCAACACCACCCCTACTCATGGGGGGCTGGATGCCTACCACTACCACCACCCCTACTCAGGGGGGGGCTGGATGCCTGTCACTACCACCACCCCTACTCAGGGGGGCCTGGATGCCTGTCACTACCACCACCCCTACTCAGGGGGTGCTGGATGCCTACCACAACCACCACCCGTACTCAGGGGGGCCTGGATGCCTGTCACTACCACCACACCTACTCAGGGGGTGCTGGATGCCTACCACAACCACCACCCCTACTCATGGGTGCTGGATGCCTGTCACTACTACCATCCCCACTCATAGGGGGATGGATGCCTACCACCAACACCACCCCTACTCATGGGGGGCTGGATGCCTACCACTACCACCACCCCTACTCATGGGTGCTGGATGCCTGTCACTACTACCATCCCCACTCATAGGGGGATGGATGCCTACCACCAACACCACCCCTACTCATGGGGGGCTGGATGCCTACCACTACCACCACCCCTACTCATGGGTGCCGGATGCCTACCACTACTACCACCCCTACTCAAGGGGGCCTGGATGCCTGTCACTACCACCACCCCTACTCAGGGGGTGCTGGATGCCTACCACAACCACCACCCCTACTCAGGGGGGGCTGGATGCCTGTCACTACTACCATCCCCACACATAGGGGGATGGATGCCTACCACCAACACCACCCCTACTCATGGGGGGCTGGATGCCTACCACTACCACCACCCCTACTCATGGGTGCTGGATGCCTACCACTACCACCACCCCTACTCAGGGGGGCCTGGATGCCTGTCACTACTACCATCCCCACTCATAGGGGGATGGATGCCTACCACCAACACCACCCCTACTCATGGGGGGCTGGATGCCTACCACTACCACCACCCCTACTCATGGGTGCTGGATGCCTGTCACTACTACCATCCCCACTCATAGGGGGATGGATGCCTACCACCAACACCACCCCTACTCATGGGGGCTGGATGCCTACCACTACCACCACCCCTACTCATGGGTGCTGGATGCCTACCACTACTACCACCCCTACTCAGGGGGCCTGGATGCCTGTCACTACCACCACCCCTACTCAGGGGTGCTGGATGCCTACCACAACCACCACCCCTACTCAGGGGGGCTGGATGCCTGTCACTACTACCATCCCCACACATAGGGGGATGGATGCCTACCACCAACACCACCCCTACTCATGGGGGCTGGATGCCTACCACTACCACCACCTCTACTCATGGGTGCTGGATGCCTACCACTACCACCACCCCTACTCAGGGGGCCTGGATGCCTGTCACTACTACCATCCCCACTCATAGGGGGATGGATGCCTACCACCAACACCACCCCTACTCATGGGGGCTGGATGCCTACCACTACCACCACCCCTACTCATGGGTGCTGGATGCCTGTCACTACTACCATCCCCACTCATAGGGGGATGGATGCCTACCACCAACACCACCCCTACTCATGGGGGGCTGGATGCCTACCACTACCACCACCCCTACTCATGGGTGCTGGATGCCTACCACTACCACCACCCCTACTCAGGGGGGCCTGGATGCCTGTCACTACCACCACCCCTACTCAGGGGGTGCTGGATGCCTACCACAACCACCACCCCTACTCAGGGGGGCTGGATGCCTGTCACTACTACCATCCCCACACATAGGGGGATGGATGCCTACCACCAACACCACCCCTACTCATGGGGGGCTGGATGCCTACCACTACCACCACCTCTACTCATGGGTGCTGGATGCCTACCACTACCACCACCCCTACTCAGGGGGCCTGGATGCCTGTCACTACCACCACCCCTACTCAGGGGTGCTGGATGCCTACCACAACCACCACCCCTACTGAGGGGGCTGGATGCCTGTCACTACTACCATCCCCACACATAGGGGGATGGATGCCTACCACCAACACCACCCCTACTCATGGGGGGCTGGATGCCTACCACTACCACCACCCCTACTCATGGGTGCTGGATGCCTGTCACTACTACCATCTCCACTCATAGGGGGATGGATGCCTACCACCAACACCACCCCTACTCATGGGGGGCTGGATGCCTACCACTACCACCACCCCTACTCAGGGGGGGCTGGATGCCTACCACTACCAACACCTCTACTCATGGGTGCTGGATGCCTGTCACTACTACCATCCCCAATCATAGGGGGATGGATGCCTACCACCAACACCACCCCTAATCATGGGGGGCTGGATGCCTACCACTACCACCACCCCTACTCATGGGTGCTGGATGCCTACCACTACCACCACCCCTACTCAGGGGGGCCTGGATGCCTGTCACTACCACCACCCCTATTCAGGGGGGGCTGGATGCCTACCACTACCACCACCCCTACTCATAGGACGGGCAATGCATGACACAACCAGCATACTCCAACATAAGGAATGTCAGAAAAACACATCCCCCCAACACCATGACAAGCGTGTGTAGTCTGTGTCAAATGCCTACAACACTGAACATGACATTGAACATACAATGTGACCCCCTATCACATGTGTCACACATAAATGTGTGTGGCCTCCACAATGCAAGCACACCATGACAACTGTGGCAATGGGGTCTAACACCCCATCATCACAGTGACCAAAAGGTAAGTGTGGGGTCCATAGCTGAAGCACCTTTTGAACATTGTGGCAATGGGGTCTAACCCCCCATCATCACAGTGACCAAAAGGTAAGTGTGGGGTCCATAGCTGAAGCACCTTTTGAACATTGTGGCAATGGGGTCTAACCCCCCATCATCACAGTGACCAAAAGGTAAGTGTGGGGTCCATAGCTGAAGCACATTTTGAACATTGTGGCAATGGGGTCTAACCCCCCATCATCACAGTGACCAAAAGGTAAGTGTGGGGTCCATAGCTGAAGCACATTTTAAACATTGTGGCAATGGGGTCCAAACCCCCATCATCACAGTGACCAAAAGGTAAGTGTGGGGTCCATAGCTGAAGCACATTTTGAACATTGTGGCAATGGGGTCTCAACCCCCATCATCACAGTGACCAAAATGTAAGTGTTGTCATGGAAAAAGCTGCAAATGCCAAACAGCATGGATGATTCCTGGTCACAGAACAACAAACACATCAGTGGCAAAGTAGTGCTTGTGTCCCATAGCAACATAGATTGGGTGAGGCAAACAGTGCAGTGCAAATAAGACATACCTTTGGCCATGTGCAGACAAACATCACCCATGGGGGCTGACATTGTCAACATTCATCAATAACACAATGACAGAAGTGACCATCATAATGCAGACCCACATATCTGCACCAATGGACACACAAATGTAGATATCCTGTGGAGACTGTATGTGAGGTGAACAAATACCATACTATGGCAGCAATGGGATATACAAACCATGATCATTGTGCTGACTGATGACCTAGGAGTCCCAGGGACAGCAGGGGAAACCCACCAAACAACATACAGCCAATGGCACACTAAAGATATGCCAATGCAGTGGTGCAGATGCACAAACACAAACAGGCAGCCTCACACTGCATATCAAACACAACAGGTGATGGGGGTGTGCCAGTGTCCCCAGGCAACCACACAACACATGAGGAGGCCTGAATCCCAATTACACAGATGTGTATACAGTGCCACACAAAAGTAACTCATGGATCGGATTCCCCTATGTGGGCAATCAGGCATTGTTAGATGAGAGGGAGCCCAAATTACACATGTCACACAAGCTTGTAGGAACAGCAACTAACACAGCAAGAGACAGACCCACCACAGCACTGCCCCCAGGGACCCCACATTGTGTTGACACTGGCCTGCATGATAATCCCAATGTGATGACAAAGCTAGATGTCGTTCACACTGTGAACCACAGTCATGTGTCATGAGCAACAAGCTACCATCACACCTACACAAGCACAAATCAATCAGCACGGCCTGTCAGCCAAGGCCAATATGGAGGTAGGGGTCTAGCCATGCAACAACTCTCATTTGCACACACTCAACACCACACACCTTGATCTCCACCAATGTGCAGCAGTGAAGCTCACATGGACTGGTGACATTGCACATGCACCCATGACAATCCCAGGGGTGGTGGTGGGAACTAAGGTGCAGAAACCCATCACACATGGCCAGTCAACAAGACTCGTGAATGTCTGACACACTGCACAGTACGCTGTACATGGGCATGACGTCAAATCCACACCAACCAATGGGATCCCGGCCACAGTCACACACCAATGAAGAAGCCAAGGTCACCCACAAAGAACACACATAGACAACTTCCAACATTGCAGCTCTGACCCTGAGGAGTGGCAGCAGTCACACACACAACGTGTCACAATCACTGAAAGCTACCACAAACTGTAAATTACATGACTTGTGTAACCAACAAGTGCCAAGGGGAATCCTGACTGTGTCTCATCTGCGTTTGCCCACAAACTCAGCCCTGACAGCAAACACACCTATGGAAGACACCCTGATGACCAGTAATGTGCCATGCACCAACATCCCAGAGAACCCAGGGTGAAGATTTTGGGGGAACATAGGTCAACTCAGCAAGCATCACAAACAGGAACATCACTAGGGATCCCAGCCTGCGTAGCGAAATGGAAGTGAACACACACAGACATGCTCACACAACACACACCTTGGGCTCAGGCAATGTCATGGAATTACACACTGCCATGAGGGGACTCCACTCCTGTGTAAGGAAAGCTGTGCCATACGTTGTCTCTGCAGGGCTCTATCATGTCAGCAGAACACTTGGTCACTCAGTCAACAATTAGCACAAAATGAAGGCTCACGTCACATCAGCCTGGTCATGGGAGTGTCACCGAAATCATCTGCACAGATCCAACACACATGTATAGCAAGTTGCACTGATAACACAGATGAGTCCTTCCCCATTGATGCCCAAACTTGCATGTCCAGTGGAGATGGTCACACGGTCAGGGAAATAGACAAATTGAACAATGGCAAGCACAACAGATGTGCAGGGGTGTAAGCCACAGATGTGATATTGCAAATAAAAGTAGGAAATCCCATTGGCAAATATTGAAAACATGACACCCTCATATTACTGCAAAGGATGACATGGATACACACCAGGATAGGACACATTCCCCCTGGACCACATGGGGTCCTGCACAGTAACACTTCATTTTCTTGATATCAAAAATCGCCATCACTGCAGCAAGGGCATGGTTAGCATCATCAACATCATATACATCTGAAGCAAAACCACTAGAGAACAGAAAGTAGCTTTATTCAGGATATGTGGGTGTAAAATTGAAAGTCCTGAAAAACACAGAGGCCAATGGCCAGTCCATCAGTAAAGTCCGAACAGGGTGACAGTGGCAGATGTCACCCTTTGCTTGCCTGCACTGCTACGGACCAGGGACATTCCCCTCGGAGGGGCATACGGGGGGCAGGCCAGGCACCGCAGGGACAGGATCAGGTCTCACCAGAAGGAGGCAGGGAAGGGGTGGTGGGAGCTGGAGAGTCACTGACAACTGCAGTGGAGGTGTCTGACATGGTGTGTGCCGGCACAACTGGGGGGCATGAGTCAGATGGTGTGGGTGCCAGCACGACTGCAGTGGGCTGGCCAGATGGAGTGGACAGGTTCCCCACTGCAGTGCCCAAGTCAGACGGGGTGGTAGTGGACTCCACTGCAGTGCCTATCTCCAGGGGAGTAGAATGGGGTTCAGGTAAGGTGGGCAGGACAGAGGGGGAGGACACGGTCTCCACACCAGTGGCACAAACATGCACAGCGGGGGGGTGGGGCTGGAAGAGCAAGTGGTAGGGGGAGAAGGCTGGATCATTTTGGGGATGGTGTATCTGTGGGTGGGGGAACCTGGGGCAGGGTGTTGTGGGGGCCTGAGGGATGGAGGAAGGAGACTGTGTGGTTGAGCTGCAGGGCGGTGGCGGGGTCTTGCTCTTCCGGGTCGGGGGGACTTGCGGGTGGGGGCCTCAGTTTGTCTGTGCCTGGGGGAGGGTGTCCGGGGGTGAGGGGCACTCCCCTCTGTGTGGGTGGACTTCCTCTTCCCCCTGTATGCTGGATCAGCTGGATCGGAGGGGAAGAGGCCGAGGTCACAGAGGAAGAGCTGCTTTGTAGGTGGGGTTGCAGGTGAGGCAAGGGAAGGGGTCTTGGAGGGTGAGGTATCGGAGGACTGCGGAGTGACTGTGGATGCCTGTGTGTGTGTCTGTTCCCCATCCCCTGTGGGTGTGATATCAGTCCCCTGAGGATGCTTGCGTGCACATTGTGACTTTGTTTTGGGTGTTTCTGTGCTGCTCGTGTCTGTGTGTTTGGGTGATTGTGCAGGTGTGCATGTGCTTGGGACAGGTAGGGTGCCAGGAAGTGTGGATGGGGCAGAGGTAGGAGGGGTGAGGGACTGTTGGAGGAGGGACACTGCTGCTGTCAGGGAGGAGGCCATGGACTTATTGCTCATCTGTAGGGCATACATGCCCGATGAGATGCCCTCCATGAATGACACCAGCTGTGTCAACAGAGTGGTGTGTGCATGGAGGACACTCAGCAGTGATGTCTGCCCTACATGGAGCTGGTGAAGTAAGTACACAGACTCCTCACTCAGGGCAGCAGGGGACACAGGGGCAGGGGGTGCGGTGCCTGGCACGAAGGAGACACGCTCCCGAACACGGGAGCCTCCACGGACCTCTGGAATGGGAGCCGATGGGAGGGCGGTGGTGGTGGTGGTGGTGGTGGTGGTGGTGGTGGTGGTGGCGGGGCCAGCCATACTAGCTGGGGTGTGGTGGCTGCTGACACCCGCCTCCACAAGGGAGTGATCCTCTGAGCTGCTGTGGTCCTCAGCTGAGGTGGATGGTGCTGAGGACTCCTTGGTGTGGCTCCCCTCGCCCTCCGTGCCACTGGGTCCCTCCGACCACTCATCGGCTGCTGACCCAGTCTGGCTCTGCAGCTCCTCCTGGTCCATGGAGCTGTCCCCTCCTGTGGCCGTGGATGTATCTGCAAACAATTAGGGAAACAGACAAACATCAGTCACCTGCACTGACCGCACACACCACAGTAAGTACAGCACATTACAGAGCAAGCCCTGGCATCCTTAGTTGAACATTGCCAAAAGTGCTCACACAGATTAGGAGAAGCCAATTGTCAGTCTGATGGTCAACCATGGCACTCACATCCCTCCTGGCCTTGCACCCATCTGTCTGGTGCCTGTCGGATGGTAATACCCCAGTGTGGACACATGCACCACCTACACAGTTGTTGGACATTGCAGAGAACACGGTGAGGTATGTGAACATGCACACATCACATCTCTTGCCACTGAGTCAGTACAGGTGTCCGGATAAAGGGATGGCCAGAGTCTAATTTGAAATGCATGTGATGCATACCAGCACCAGACACCATGATGCACCCATGTCCTGATAGTCAATGCCACAATGGGGTGCATGTAGCACATGTCACTCCCCTGCAGGTTCACTCTTAGGAAGTTTAATGCCATGGCACAGGCATGCCTGCAAAGTCATACATCACTGTCTCCAGTCACATGGGCAGGGCAGCCAGCCATCAACAGTCTGCACTGTGTCACAATCCTAGGTCATGGGGAATGCAAGTTCTGTAGCTGACAAGTGCACATGTCCATCCCCCACAAACCACATCATCTGAACTCTTATTTGTCCACGTCATACCAATTGGACATATGGGAGACATGAAACACAACTCTCTGAATCTGAGCACCTCACAGTCTGCTGTGAATGAAAAACAGCTGCCTGAACTTCACAGTCGCATACACCAGTCTGCACAGTCAAGTGATCAAACACCTATATGCCACACAAGTATCGTATTCTATGGTCACATCTCAGATGGCATGCTGAGCCCTAACCGATAAACACCCCAGTAGTCCTGACAACGAAGCCACAGCACAATGACACAGAGGCAGACACCTGAGGGAACATTTCACTGAGCACAACGTGTCAGCTGATACACGGGAGTGGGAGTACAGAGTGTATTGTATGCCCTGGAGTAGGCATGACTGTCCTGCTCCACGTGAAAGAGGGATGAGCCCTGGACAGTAGGCAGGTGGCTAAGCATGTGTGACATACTTGATATACATACTCCTGAGGCCCAAACATTGTTCCCACTCGCAGCATGGGTATGTGCCAAATACCCCAGGCACATGTGGTGAGTCAGATCAGCAATTGGACCACATATCAAAGTTACATGCAGATTACATGTCAGAACTCAGGCATTGTGTAAGCAATTGACCCACCCATGAAGCCCACCACAAAGTTACGGGAACAAATGCTGTCCCCCACCTTGAGCTAAGCAAAATGCAAGGACACAGTACCCAAGTGACACAATTTCCTGACTGTAAGGGCCACAACTGGGTATCAGATGAGGAGTGGGCATGTCACAATTGAGGGACATGGGTCCTGGACCACAAGACTGATGTACTGTGGAAGTTTAACCAGGCCAGAGGAGGGAACATAGCATGTCAGACAAAGTTCACAGTGCAGTCATGGACTCACCCCTCCTTGCTGCTGTCTGGCCTTCAGCTGCCCATCCAGGTCCGGGAAGACCACCGCCAGAATCCTGAGCATGTGGGGGGTCAGGGTCCGGTGTCCGCCCCTCCTGCGAGGAGGCGACAGCTTCAGCTGGACCCTTGCGATCCTCCGGGTCCAGCCCCGAAGGTCCTGCCACCTCTTCTGGCAGTTGCGGATCCGGCGCTTGTAGACCCCCACGGATCTTACTGCCCGGACGATGGTCAGCCAGATTTCCTGCTTCTGGTGGGCATCAACCTGTGAGGATGACAAAGTGAAAAGGCCATTACTACACATGCAACATTTCCGTGCATCACACAGTTGGATATACATGTCTCAATCACAGGGGCATATGATGTACACAGGCAGTGCAACTATGGCTATGAACAGTTTGCCAGCAGTTACCAAATGGTATCATTGCCTGGGAAGTCAAACCTTGTTGGAATATACTGTTACTGCACTATATCTGTTCAGTGCATGTAACTACACACTTTGGGGGGTGCCCAGTGAGCATGCTAGCCAGTGGTGTGCACACTAAGTCTTGCTAGTCAGACAACATGCACAATTAGTAAGGCAGTGGACAGCACACTCACCTGCTCCCCTGGTTTCCCATACAGCTTGCTGTACTGTGGAAGGAGGCTGTCCAGCAGGGCCTGGTTCTCCTCAGTGCTGAAGGCTGGGGCTCTCTCCACAGTACGTGCCATTGCAGTAGCCAGAGGATGCAGAGACAGCAGCAGTGGTGGTGGCAGATGTCGTCCTGGAGCATGTAGTGCAGGCAAGTGAGCTCTCAGGGGAACAGCCAGCATTATATGTGTGCTGCAGAGGCAGATACTGTCCCATGTGTCCAAAGTGATAGGTCCAAGTCGTTTGCATCTTCTGAATCTGGCCAATCCATGGAATTGCACCACTTATACACGCCCACAGCATCCTTCAAAAGTTCAACTTCATGACACCCATGAATTTGCAACATTGTTGTGGGTGGCCAACTGAATTCACTGCATCAGACTCGTTAAAGCTTCGAAAACGCGTCCGTTACCATGTCAGGCCATAGCCAATGCATGCGCACCGATCGGACCATTGCTGTACAACGCGTATTTCGAAAAACAACACGCATCCGTCCACATCATATGCAATGGCCAATGCGTGCGCACCGATCGGTCCATTGCTGTACAACGCGTATTTCCGTCCACATCATATGCAATGGCCAATGCGTGCACACTGATCGGTCCATTGCTGTACAACGCGTATTTCCGTCCACATCATATGCAATGGCCAATGCGTGCACACCGATCGGTCCATTGCTGTACAACGCGTATTTCCGTCCACATCATATGCAATGGCCATTGCTGTACAACGCGTATTTCTGTCCACATCATATGCAATGGCCAATACGTGCGCACCGATCGGTCCATTGCTGTACAACGCGTCCCTGTACAAATCACTCGCATATGTCACCATGGTTGTCACTGGTGGACGTATGCCAGCCACAATTACTTGCCAGGGACTCAGAGGCACACCTACAACACCACAGCCTGTCCACACTGTATCCTAAGGCATGTAAGGCTGCATTACCTGTGTGTGTATGGGGGTCAACATGTGGTCTTTTTTGGTGGCACTTGGGGGCAGCCACTCACAGGCTGTGCACATGTTCATGGGGACAGAATCCTTTGTGTGTTGTGCACATGACCACTGTGATGTGCAACTGTTCAGTTCAGGGCATGTGGCATGGTCACATTTCCAGGTTGTGTATGTGTATGTCATGTCACATACACCCTGAGTCCCATGTGGGAAGGTATGTACGTCACAGGGTGACCCATTGCCACAATAGTGATGGCCCTCCACAGCCTGTGTGCATGTTGTGTTTCAGATGTCTCTGATTCAATGTGCACAATGGGAGACAGTCTCCACATCCACGTTGTTTGTGCATCGACTTTGATGTTGTGCGTGTGTGTGTCACAGACGTCCATGTCTGTCCTGCAGAGGCAACAGGGGCCACAACCTGTGGGAGACATGGTTGTTTTGCTGACGTGTACATGATACGCCATGTCATGCCACTGTCCATGTGGCAATACAGGGTCCCTGGGAATCTACCTGTCAATGAGCTGTGATGCCTGTGGCACATCTGTCCTCACTTGTCACTGTGGTGTGTGTTTGGAACGTGACAGCAGTACATGGGTACTGTGACACAGCCTAATGATTTCCCATAGCACGACCTGGAACTTGTTGTCAACAAATGTTGAACTGTGATGTTAGATGTTGGCCATGTAGGTGCCATATATCTCCATACAGAACGGCACACACATCAAGTACTTGTGTCTTGTAATGATGTATCATGTGATATTGAGTATGGTCAATGCCACATATGTGGGGTGACTGACAATCTTTCTTTGATCACCTATGCACTGCAGGGCACCAGCTGTCCATAGACCATTCCCTGACCTTGCAACCATGGTGGAACGTGACTGCATCGACGGTACCGCTTCAACAGGCCGCTGATTGAGGAATTGACGGTGCGGTTGGCCCCACATTTGCAACCTGGCCGGACATACCCTACAGCGCTGACCCCCAAGGTGAAGGTGATGGCAGCCCTACACTTCTTTGCCACCGGTACCTTTCAACACACTATGGCGTCTGCTGGTGGGATGTCACAAACCATGTTCAGCCGTGTGCTACGCGATGTTTTGGAGGCAATGTTGAGATACCTGAACCAGTACATCTATTTCCCTAAACGTCAACAACTCACTGACCTCAAGAGTGACTTCTATGCCCTGGGGAGGATGCCACATGTCATTGGCTCCATTGATGGGACACATGTGGCGATGGGACACATGTGACTTTGGTACCACCACAGGCACATGAGCAGGCATACAGGAACAGGAAACATTACCATTCTATCAATGCTCTGGTGGTATGTCTTGCAGATATGACCATCTCACGTGTGTGCACGTTTCCCCGGTTCTGCACACGATGCCTACGTGATGAGGAGTAGTCGCATCCCGAGGATGATGTCACAGATGCAGAACCAGCGTGCCTGGCTTGTCGGTGTGTACTGACTTTTTACCATTGTGTGTGTTCTGGAATGTTGTATTCCACCCTCTTTACCCAACTCAGCTAATGTGCAATTGTCTGTATGTAGGTGACTCCGGATACCCCAACATGCCGTGGTTGCTGACACCCCTCAGGAATCCTGTGACACCAGCCCAGATGCGCTACAATGAGGCACATGGTCGGACCAGGAGAGTGATCGAGCGGACATTTGGTCTCCTGAAGAGCCGCTTTCGCTGCCTGGACAAGACAGGAGGGGCCCTCCCATATGCCCCAGCAAAGGTGTGCAAGATTGTCATCGTCTGCTGCATTCTACACAACCTGGCAGTACGGACGGAGTTGCCTCTCATCCTGGTTGACGATGACCAACATCCGCCACCTGTGGAGGATCCTGGCCTGGGCCACGATGCCAGTGATGATGATGATGATGATGGTGATGTCCGCACACAGCTCATCACCAACTTCTTCAGCTGAATGTGAGTATCCAGAGATGTCATGTCAATGATTTGAGTTTGCATGATATGTGTTGGTGGTGCTCTGTTGCTGTTTGAGTGTGGCCATGTGCTACTTGACTGGATACGTGCAGCAATGTGTCCTTACAGGTAGTCTGTACTCCCCAACAGTGTTGACATGCTAACTTGGTTTTGTGTAGGTATCTTGTGACATGTATTGGGCATGAGTATTGCAGTTCTGTCCTGTTCTTCAGTGCTTTTGACTGTGTGTCATGTCTGTCCTTCACAGGGTGCTTTCAGAGTTGTTTGGTCAACTCGGATCCCCCGACACCATGATTCAACTTCCAGGGTGGAAGCAGTCGTTTCCCTACAGGTGATATGCCCCACACCCCTGGACTTTATTTCTTCTACAATTGTTGACTGTGTGGCCACTGCCACGTGGGATTACCTTGCATCTGTAGTGGAAACAACATGTTGCAAATATGTAATAAACCTGTGCTTCACTTTGGGATGTGCGTTGTCTGTGGTCACACATCTGACTGACATATGCTTACTGCACCTGTGGGCTAGTTAACATAGACTGTGAATAGGTGTGGTGTCTGTGCATTCCACTGTATTTCCTGGCAACATCAGTGTAGGCGATGAGTCAGATGGCCCTGGTGTGTATGTGTTGTGTTGCCCTAGTGGTGTGTCTCCCTCATATGTGTCACGTCTCCATGACTCACATGACGGTGTTGAACTTGCTGTAGCAGTTAGCATGCACAGTGTCATTTAGCAGATCATCATCTCCATGACAAAAACAATGTTGGAATCACAACAGAGGCAAGTATGGTGTATTAGTGAGTTTATTTACATACATGTGTGAGGATAGTGCACAGGATGGTGGGTGCTGTACATTGGGATTGGAATCCAAAGTTCCCAGATGAGTTGGAAGTGTTGGTAGCAGAAATGTCCTGAGTAAAGTCCACAGTCATCTGATGCATTAGTCCAACTTAAACTCCCTATGTCATGTGGGAGAGTTGTGTTGCATTTGACAGGGTGAACAGTTTGCACACAAAGGAGAATTTCCTGAACAGGTGTTGGGTTCCTGGGGGATGTACATGGCCATCGGCCTCTCAGTTGTCCTTCCTCGGACGGCCCCTCTTCTTTCTGGGGGGACCCTCACGTGCAGGCCGCTGCGGTGCAGAGGACTCTCCACCAGAGTCATCCTCCCTCCCTGTGGCAGTTGCAGTTGTTGCGGCACCAGATGTTGTGGGCACACAGGGAGGTGTGGCCATGTTGGTGCTAATCTGGCGGAGGCATGTCAATATGTCCCTCTGCATCGCTGTCAGTTCTTCCAATGTGTCCCACTTGGACTCCATGCAAGACATGTGTGTCTCTACACGGGACATGTGGGAGTCTAAGCGGGCATGATGGGCAGCCTGCTGCTGTTGAATGTCCTTGAGGATCCCCACTACCTGGCTGACCTCACCAGTGCTATTCTGGTACGCATCAGCAATGCGTACCAGTTGTGGGTCATCATGCAGTCCAGACCCCTCTGCAAACAGCGACCTCTGCCTACCACCTCTCCCACCACCCCTGGCCACACGTGCGGGACCTGCGGTGGCACGCACAGGTGACCCTAGGCCCCCTTGGGGGTTGGTACTGGGGTTGTTGTCCGTTGCTTCACGGTGGGCCTGGGTCCCTGTGCTGTTGTCATTGGTGGTCCTTGGTCTGTCCATGTCGGCGGGGGTGGTCTGTCTGTTGGCAGTTGTTGGAGGAGTGGGTGCAGATGGTGGTCCTGCTGGTGCTGCATGATGACTCACACCGGAGGGGCCAGGTAGGGCTTCGCCATCCGAGGAGGGCAGAGGCTGTTCCACACCAGAGAGCTCAGGGTCCCCCGGAGCCTGGGACAGGGGCTCCTCATCGTCTGCTGCTGTGTCCCCATCATCACCTGTTTTTGGAAGAGACACACAATGTATGTTATGTTTCTACAGGCATCAATGGTTCACACACCTGACAGTTGTGACTGTACCTCTGGATGCGGGCCTGTACATTGCATTGTCCTAAGTTGTCACAGTCAGAGGTTGATATTGGTGTAGCACATTGTCCTGCCAACATGAAGCATTTCAATGTGAATGTTGAGGTGTGTGCATGGCCAGCATTGGTGGTATTTGGTTGACATCCGGACCTCCTTCTCCCTCCAGCCCAGTTATCCCACCATGAAGCATGCCACCCTTGCAGTGGGTGCAGGTTGACTCTCAGGATGTCAGTCAGTGGTGTCCTGCTGTTGGTTGGTGCCCAGTTCCCAGCAGGGCCTTGTGCTCCCCACAACAGAGCACCATTGTCAGACATCTTTGAAGTGGCTTTTCACTCCCTGTGAGGTGTGCATGCTTCAGTGTGAGCTTGCTGGGCCATGTGGGTGGGGGATGTTGAGCTGTGACTACCACTCCCATCATGCTATTGCCTACACCCCCCTTCCCAGCATGCCCATACTTCCTTCCTTTTGAGTGGACTTCACTGTGTGTGAGTGTGACAGCAATGGCAAGATGGCTGTCAGTGGTGTCATGTTGTTTGTTGGTGTCCAGTTCCCAGCAGGGCCTTGTGCTCCCCACAACAGAGCACCAGTGCCAGACATCTTTGAAGTGGCTTTTCACTCCCTGTGAGGTGTGCATGCTTCAGTGTGAGCTTGCCGGGCCATGTGGGTGGGGGATGTTGAGCTGTGACTACCACTCCCATCATGCTATTGCCTACACCCCCCTTCCCAGCATGCCCATACTTCCTTCCTTTTGAGTCGACTTCACTGTGTGTGAGTGTGACAGCAATGGCAAGATGGCTGTCAGTGGTGTCCTGTTGTTTGTTGGTGCCCAGTTCCCAGCAGGGCCTTGTGCTCCCCACAACATAGCACCAGTGTCAGACATCTTTGAAGTGGCTTTTCACTCCCTGTGAGGGGTGCATGCTTCAGTGTGAGCTTGCTGGGCCATGTGGGTGGGGGATGTTGAGCTGTGACTACCACTCCCATCATGCTATTGCCTACACCCCCCTTCCCAGCATGCCCATACTTCCTTCCTTTTGACTCTGCCTCCCTGTGGGGTAGTGTGCCTGTGCTGACAGGATGGCTGACAGTGTTGTCCTGACGTTAGTTTGGCTACAAGTCCCAGAAGTGTCCCTGTGCTTCACACAGCATAACCCAGGGTGGTGGTTCTTTGTGGGATATTTAATTAGAGTGTGAGGCAATGCATTCTCCCAGGTGAGTAGTGTGGAGTTTGTGTTAAGGGTGTGTGTGAGAACAGCTGCTGGTGACTATGGTCAGTGCTGTCAGTCCTCCTTCCCACCCAGCCAGATATCCCACCATGGAACGTGCTTCCATTGCAGGGAGTGCAAGTTTGCTTTCAGGATGTCAGTCAGTGGTGTCCTGCTGTTGGTTGGTGCACAGTTCCCAGCAGGGCCTTGTGCTCCCCACAGCAGTACCCAGTGTCAGCCATCTTGTCAGTTCTTTTCCACTCCCTGTGATGTGAGCATGGTTCAGAGTGGTGTTGATGGGCCAATTGTGAGGGTGAGCGATATCTGTGACTACAACTCCCATTATGCTATTGGCTACACTGACTTCACCAGCATACACAGAATTCCTTCCTTTCAGTGAGCTTCCCTGTGAGGTGGTGTTCTAGTGGTGGCAAAATGTCTGACAGTGTTTGTTGGTTAGATTTGTGCCGCTGCCTTGCTCTATTTGTTGTTGGGTTTGTACATGTCATGACACAGTTACATATCACTATGGGATGGCAGGTATTGTGTTTGTCTAACTAACATACACATCTTGGGATGATTACGTTTTGGTTACTGTGGCTTTGCTAACGGTGCATGGTTTGACTATCCCCTTGACAGTGATGTGTGTGTGTATTGTCACACGATATTGGGTATATTGGTTGTGTACTCACCAGGCTCTGGGATGTTTGATAGTCCATATAGTGGTAGGATGGCCCGCACCTTCTCCTCCCAGGGCCTGAGGTATACTGGTTTGGCCGGAGGGCCACTGCCGGTGTGATGGCTCAAGGTGTAGTCCTTCTTGAGTAGGGCCTTGACCCTCCTGCGCACATCATACCACCTGTTCTGGATGTCTTCCTTTGTGCGCAAACATGGTGATTGTGCATTCACCCTGTCGACGATCCTCTCCCACATCTTGGTTTTCTGCAACATGGGGGTCTGTTGGACCAGTGTACCAAACAAGTGTGGCTCTACCCTGAGGATTTCATCTACCAGCACTTCCAATTCACTGTCTAGGAACTTTGGATTCTTCTTTGGGGGCATGGTGGTGGGTGGTGGTGGGGAATGGTGTGTGTGAGTGTGCAAGTGATGGTAGGTGAGTGTCAGTTTTGCTGGGTGTATGTGAGGGTGCTATTAGGGAGGTGCTAATGGTGTGTGGCTTGTGTGATGGATGAGTTGTGGGTGTGTCTGTGGTTGCTGTCTGATGGTGTTCTGTGCTGGCAGGTCAGTTGAATTTGCAAAGGATCATGGTAGGGATTTGTGGCCTTTATATGGGTGGAGTTGTGGGTGTGTCTTTGTTCCATTCCCCCCAGTATTTATTGACTTTGTCATTGCTTGTTTGGCCCTTTTTTTTTTTTTTTATTTGTAGTTTTGGGGCATGTAGGAGACGTTCTTCTGACCGAGTAGGACGCTGCAGTTGGCTCGTGCGAGCTTCTCCGAGTCTTTCAAGCTGTGTTTCTGCTGTGTTTTATGTGCGGCGTACGCGTCGGTCGCGGAGTATTGGGTTGCTTCGGCTCGGTTTTGTATGCGTGTCGGTCGTACGGCTTGGGCTCCGTGCGACTCGGTATGGTTTTACACGCATTGAATCGTACTGCGCGGGTCGGAGTTAGCGGGTACGTTTCTGTCGGGTTCATTCTTGGTGCGTGTCGGTCGGTTCGATTCGCGTCGTTTTCTGGCCGGATAGCTGGTTCCCGTTTGGTTCGGTCGTTCGGCTTGTGTTCCGTACGAGTCGGTCGTGATTCACATGCATTGCATCGTACTAGGCGGATCGGGCAGCGCCGGTACGTGTCGGTCGGACTAAATTCCCGTACCGAGTCGGTCGGTACGTTTTCCGGCCCGAATCGGAATAGGCCCCTAAATGTTAATTGTGTCAGATATGTTTGTTTTGGTGCAGGTTGTGGAGTTATAGGGGTAAAGGGTGGGAAGTAATTTATTTGTAATTAATTAATATTTTTTGTAAATTATTAATTCATTAATAATTATATTAATTGTTTCATTATTTTTTTAGGTTGTGGTTAGTGGGGTTATAGGTGTAAAAGGTGGGAAGTAATTTATTTTTAATTAATTAATAATTATTTAGTAATTAAAATTAATCACTTGATAATTAATTATGTTTAATTGTTTAATTAAATCTTTTTTGGTGTGGGTTGTAGGGTTTATAGGGGTAAAGGGTAAGGAGTAAATTAATTGTAATTAATTAATAATTAGTCGTTAAATACCATAAATTATTTAATTGACAGTTGTTTTAATTATGTGCTCATTTCTTTTTTTCGTTTGATTTTAGGTGTCGGTTATGGGGTTTATAGGGGTAAAGGTTGGGAAGTTATTTAATTGTAATGAATTTGTATTCAGTTTTTAATAAACAATATTTGTTTAATTGATAATTTATTATGTTAATTGTGTTATTAAATTATTTGTTTTAGATTATATATGTGGGTTGTGGGTGTTGTAGGGGTATGGGGTGGGAAGTAAATTAATTTAAAGTAATTATTTTTTTATTATTAATTAATAATTTGATAATTCATTTTGTTAATTGTGTAAATTATTTTTGATAGCTTTTATGAGTGTGTTATGTGTTTTTTGGGTGTATATTGTGGGAAGTACATTAATTATAATTAATTAACTAATATTTAATCAATTATAATCGGTTTGTTGTATTAATAGTGTAGATATATTTTTTTAAAGTACATTTTTTGGTGCGGGTGGAGAGTTTTGTAAGGTTATACATTGGTAAGTAAGTAAACTAAATTTATGTAATGATTCGTTTTTTGTTAAAACAATTTTTTAATAAAAGGTTTCTTTGTATGAAAAATATTTTTGAATTTTATTTATAATAATATTTGTAGGAATTTGTGCTATGTATTGAACATTGTAATCTGTTTTTTATTAAATAAATTTGTATATTTTTTCAATTTATTTATATTTTTTTAATTTGATTTGTTTTTGAAGTAATTTTATTTTGTTTAAGATATTTTGTTGCTATTTGTTGAACTAATTGGAGTGGGAATAGTAAATTTTACCCCTCTGCAATCTAACACTTTCCCTACTGTCGCACCTATTGGAGTGGGAATAGTAAATTTTTCCCCGCCGCAATCCAACACTTTCCCTACTGTTGCAATTATTGCAGTGGGAATAGTAAATTGAACCCCTCCGTAATCCAACACTTTCCCTACTGTTGTAGTGGCTGGAGTGGGAATAGTACATTTTACCCCTCTGCTATTCAGCCTTTCCCTACTGTTGTACTTAGTGGCGTGGGAATAGTACATTTTACTGTTCCACAATCCAACACTTTTCCTACTGTTTTGATTGAAATGGAAGTAGTAAATGTTACCCTTCTGTATGCAACAGTTTCCCTTATGCTGTAGTGGCTCAAATGGTTATAGTAAATAAAACCTTTCTGTAATTAAATATTTTTAATACTATTGTATTTATTGGAGGGATATTTGTAAATGTTACCAAGTTTTTTTATTTTTGCGTTGAGTAGTGGGAATTGTAAGATTTGCAATATATTTATTACAATACTTTAGGTAGTTTTAAATAAATTGTAGTGGGATAGTATATGTATTAAATTTTATATTTTAATTTGATATTTATATAATTTATATTATGGTCTTTTTGTTTTATATGTGAACATTATTTAACTACATTTTAATAATTTTAAGGTGTTTAGATTTTTTATTTAATTAAAATGGTTTGTTTTAACCACAGGAGCTTCTCACTGCCTTACAAACACTCAAGAAAGATAAAGCTCCTGGTCCAGACGGCTTTACTGTTGAGTTTTTTACCCACTTTGCACATTTATTACTCCCCAAATTACACACTCTAATAAATACTTTTTTACAATCAGGTGAATCTTTTGGTTCCTTCTCAGATGCCCTAATTTGCCTTATTCCTAAAGATGGCAAAGATCCAAAATATTGTAAAAATTATCGCCCCATCTCTCTGGTCAATATTGACTATAAAAAAAATTCAAAAGCCTTAGCTCTCCGTTTAGAATCTCACTTGCCTGACCTTTTAGGTAAGGAACAATCTGGCTTCGTTAAAGGACGCCTTATCACAGATAATACTCGTTTATTTTTTGACATCCTATCCAAAGCCTCACATATCCCACACTCCTTAGCTGCAATAGCTCTTGATGCGGAGAAAGCATTTGATAGAGTGGAATGGCCATATCTTTTTCAAACACTTAAATGGTTTGGTTTTGGCCCAAAAATTATTTCCTTAACCCCTTCGCTGCTTCTGTCGGCCAACGGCCGTCGCGAGCACTACCTCCGTAGTGCTGCGCACGTCCGTTGGGCGACGCGGCCCCGCCCACTTAATTAAACCGCCGCACCGCGGCGGAATTCACGCCGCGGTTAAGCAGTTAATATCTATTTTGTACTCCAATCCGCGAGCGGCAGTATGTGCAAATGGTGGTATGTCCTCTTATTTCCAGTTAGGTAGAGGTGTTCGACAAGGTTGTCCACTCTCTCCGTTTCTTTTTAATCTAGCTTTAGAACCTTTTTTGTTAAAAATTCGTCAAAATGCTAACATTCATGGTTTTGACTTCAAGGGGACCCAAATCAAAATGGCAGCTCATGCTGATGATGTTTTGCTATTCCTCTCGCAGCCTCAATCCTCTCTCCCTGCTTTTTTGGAAGAAGTTGATTCTTTTGCATCTATCTCTGGTTATAAATTGAACAAAGATAAATATGAAATTTTACCCCTAACAAAATATACCTTCAAAGCTGACTTCACCATCTCAGGTTTCACATGGAGTCCCAAATATATTAAATATCTAGGCTTACAATTTACTCCCTCTATTTCAGGAACAATATCACGATGTATGGAAAATTGTACACAGAGGTTATCCTCTCTAACCACGAAGTGGCACCCTCTATACCTATCATGGCGGGGCTGCCTAGACACTATAAAGATGATGCTATCCTCTATAATCCTATATACAATTTCTAATATTCCACTCTCTATTCCCTCGAAAGTTTTTAGGAAATGTAATTCTATTTTATCCTCTTTTCTATGGAGTAATACAAAATCACGTATGTCCATATCAAAATTGATTCGTCCAAAATCGGAGGGTGGGGTCAATTTCCCTGACTTTCCTACTTATCACAAATCTTTTTTACTTCGCCCATCATCGAGATGGCTATCCGAGTCTCTTGTGGATTGTCCTCTTTGGGCTAAGCTTGAACAGTCTTTCATCTCCCCCTTTTCATTTCAAGAATACTTATCCTTCACACGTAAGCCGCAATCTTTATCCACTCCTATAATTAAATATACTTCTAAAATAATACCATCTGTCTCCTCTTCAGACCCCATGAATTGGAACTCTTTTCTCAAATCCACCATATGGCACAACAACCACATATTAATACGAAATAAACCTTTATATTGGAAATCCTGGCGGTAACGAGGTCTAATTTGGGTACATCAGTTATATGTCCCAAATGAGATTATGTCTTATATGCACGCTAGTAATTCTTTTAACATGCCTACATCTTTCTGCTCTAAATATTCTCTCCTAACACAAGCTATTCAGAGTGCCCGTATCCATTACACAAATTCACATTCTTCCGCTGACCCTGTGGTTCCTCCTGTTAATAAATTACGTGCTCTTCTAATCAATAATTCTAGAGCCTCTGTCATATATAACTATTTACACAGTTCACCCATCTCAAGAGAAAAGACTAAAGTAGAGCTCTCTTGGGAAAAAGATTTAGAAATCTGTTGGTCCATAGAATTATGGAACAGGATTTGGCTCAAATTCAGGAAATACTCTAGAGCAGCGAACACCACACAAACACTCTTTTTTGTATATAATAGACTCCTACTCTCCCCACTTACTCTAAAGGCAAGACATGCTGACCTCTCAGACATTTGTTGGACTTGCTCCTCACCACATGCTGATTTATATCACCTACTTTTTACATGTGCACCTGTTCACAGTTTTTGGGAAAAGGTATGGTCTCAAATTAATCTGATTTTTGACTCCAGTTGCCCTATCTCCGCTTCACATGTTTTCTTAGGAAGTTTGTCCCCTATTTGGTCGAACTGTGAATCTAGACTTGTTGCTAGCAGTTGCCTTTCAGCAAATAACCAAGAATTGGAAGGATTGCACCAAACTATCTTATCAAGCATGGTGGTACGCTGTCTGTTACAATCATAGGCTATACACAACCTTTGTATATCCGATACATATGGCATCGAAACGTTCAGATTTATGGTTACCTGTTACATTGTTTATTGATGCTAGTGCCCGTTGTTCTCTGTCTTTGAACCCCTCACAACAAGAAGTGTCTAAACCTCCATGACTTCCCTCATACTCATATCATATTGTAATGTCATGTCTCATTTTACATCATAATTTCAACATATACTGTAATTATCCTTTGTTCACCGACTACGTGTATATCACTGTTATTCTCATTTGTATGCTATGCTAAACTGACTTACGCATTTATTTTCTTTGTTTTTCAATTTTAGATTGCTTTATCATATATATCTTTTCATTGTTATAATATTCTTTGTATTATTCTTTTATTCTCCCTCAATAAACTTACTTTTGAACTTAAAAAAGAATGGTTTGTTTTAAAAAAGTTATTTTAGTATATATATATATATATATATATATATATATATATATATATATATATATTCACAAATCAGGGAGCTCCTCCTGGGAAATCCGCCCGTAGTTCGGTGGCGCGAAATGCCGGTAGAGCTGGACCGGCGTCAATATTCACATCCAGAGTCCAATAACTCGCTCTCTCAGGATTCGTAGAAAAGATAGTTTTTTATTGCTCAAAGTTACGAGTTTCGAAAGAAAACTTTCCTTGATCACACAATGAGCCTTGTGAACAACGTGCAATACATACACTGGGTACTTGAACCATAGACATGGAAAACAGACTGACATTACAAGTCGTAATTCCTGCAAAGTAAATACGGAGGCCATTATGGAATTGACAGTTTATACAGTAAATCACGAGTATCCATACATTGCCTGAGCACTAGATGTGTACTGTTAAATCACAATAAACAAATATTTTTGGGGCACAATGTAAAACAAAGAAAAGAAAGAAAGGGAGTCAAAAGATTAAAATTAAGAATTAACTCCAATGTTTCAGCTAAAGTCTGAGTCAGGGAATTGGTATGTGAATCCAACCCACTGTTTCGGTTCCTGTTGCCATACAGTGTACGTATTGCACGTTGTTCACAAGGCTCATTGTGTGATCAAGGAAGGTTTTCTTTTGAAACGCGTAACTTTGAGCAATAAAAAACTATCTTTTCTACGAATCCTGAGAGCGCGAGATATTGGACTCTGGATGTGAATATATATATATATATATATATATATATATATTTAATACTTTTGAAATAATAATATAAATTAAAATAAATTATTAGGTTAGAAATTGTTTAAGTAGATATATGTAAACATATATTAATCATTATATATGTGTGTAACTTTTTAAATTGAGTCAATTTGTTATATTTGTTAAAATATATATTAAATGTATTTTACTTTATTAATTAATGTTATTTAATTTATTTAATATTTATTAATTTATTTTATATATATTTAAAAAACAATATTTAGTACAACGATTTTTTTCCCAATTTGTTTTGCTTACCATTAAAAATTTATGACGACGATATTTTTGTCATTGATATTTTGGTCGCGATATTTATTTAGCGCGATATTTACGTGGTCCATATTCTGTCAGTGAACCTTATATAACAAGGTAGCACTTTGTAAGATAGGATGTTTAATATTTGTAAACCCACAAATTTCTCCCTGTGACCAAAAGGGTCATACTGTAGGTCTGCCAGCCTCCAACAGTGTTCTCCCATATGTGAAAATGTGAAATCTTTTAAAGTTGGGATCAACTAATTTTATTATTTCAGCACATGGGTGTTTTTTTCCTGAAACTTGCAATCACAAAGATTTGGATTTGTATCATCTGTTTTACTTTATCAAATATATTAGTTTGAAGATTTTATATTTTTTGGGGTAATGTTCACCGATATATGTATTGAATGAATGTTTGAATGAACGATTAACTGAATTGTCTTTATTATAGTGCTTCTCAGATATGAATTTACCTTAAAGAAATGAAAAGAGAAGAGGCATTTGGCAAAATAGGAACAAGTTGGTTTAATTAAACGCAGCAGCAGGGAGAGTCTCGACAGAATGCGCATGAGGAAAGTCTCTTGTACAAAGTTTCAGCTGACATTATCTACATCTTCTAAGGTACAATACAACAATTTCTCCATTCTTGTAAAAGCATCTCAGTCTTAAATTAACAGGTTTGGGTATCTGATAAGGACACAGATGGCTCTTGACCTCGGGGAGAGCTAGTGTGGGCCAGTGTATGTGCCAAGATGTCTGGTGTGGGGAGCGTGTGATCACTAGGTGTGGTGCGCATGTCGTGTCTTGATTGGCTGAGTGTTCCTATCTACATGTGGTATCTAGCTTTGTGGTATTTTAGGGAGCATGAGCCTTTGGATAAACGTGTTTTATTGTGGCCAATTTCCTCTGACCTGTTTGTGGTGCAACTATCTATCTGTGGGATCGATCAGGGTTTTCCCTTTGTGCGCCTTTGTCTTTTGGCTAAGTGAGACCCCAACTGTGACCGATCACTCTATAGGTATGGGTTGGAGTCGCAGGATGTATCTGACCACGCATCATTGACTTGGGGTTGATGGGGAGGCCACCTTGGGTGAATCCGACAGGAATGATAAAAGTTCATTAGAACTTCTGAAAATAATATGGCAGACATTGATATCCTTTTTATCAATATTCTCAACATTGTGCATACGGTCGTCATAGCGTACATTGACAATGTCTTTACTGATATTGACATAGTTATGTGGGCCTAGATCATGGCGTACATCAACATTGTTTCTACTGGTAACAGCATTGTTGTGCGTGCATTGATTATGGCAGACATTGACATTGTGGCCTGCCACTGCGGTGCCTGTGCGCAGTTTGTTAACTGCCATGTCGACTGCCCTACTCTTCCCTTTTCTTACACATAGGACACCGCTATGGTAGACCCAAGTTACCCCCTGGGCAGGGTGCAGTATATGTGAAAGGTAGGACATGTACTGGTGTGTGTAACATGTCCTGATAGTGAAATACTGCCAATTTCGTTTTTCACTATTGAAAGGCTATCTTGCCCCATAGGACAGAATGGGGGATGCATTGTAACATTTTACAAGCATATCTTCTCATAGGAGTAAGATAGAAACATGGAGTTTGGTATCCCTCTACTCAGGATTTAATAACACATCTTTTAGTAAAGATGGTTTTTAAATTGTGTGTTTGAAATTACCACTTTTTAGAAAGTGGCTATTTTCTTGTTCAACCATCCTGTGTGCCTCTGCCTGGTTGTGGATTGATTGTCTGGCTTTGGAATGACAGGGGCTGTGGAGGTGCAGTGGCTCCAGGAATCTGGATGAGTCAGCACTAGGCTGAATAGGCCTGATCTGCATTTGGAGTGGTGGGAGGAGTAGCACCTGTACCTGAATAGGGCTGTGCCTGCCTTCCACCTTGCTGGCTCCACCCCCCTGTGGTGTGTCTGGAGCCAAGGCTCACACTGACAATGGATGTTGTTGTGCACTTGCAGAGTGCCCCCCAGAATTGGTTTGAACTGGGCTCAGAGCCCCTTGCACAAAGAGAACAAAGACATTTTGGGGTATAAGTATCAGACCCAATACCCCAGACTTTAGATCATTCCTGGAATTAAAGAAGAGCCTTTGCCAAGGAGAAGAGCTGGAGAGACTGAGTAGAAGTACTGCCCTTGCTGTGTGTCTGGGGTTGGCCTGCAGTTGCTGTTTCTGCCAAGGAAAGGAGAGGGACTTTGCTGTGTGCTGTGTCCCCTGCTTGAAGGAGATCTCCAAGGGCCTGAAGTGAGCTGGCCTCCTGTTCAGAAGTCTCAGGGACACAAAGACTTCACCCCCCAGCTCCCCTGAACTCTGCTGCTGTGAGTTCTAGCCTGCCAAGAGGTGCCTGTACCAGTTTTGGGCCTCTGGAGGTTGTTGCTGCTGTTTGGGAGCTGGAAGAAAGAAGAAACGTTAAGTACTGCTAAAATTGACGCATCACTCTTCTTGCAGCTGTTTTCTCGACGCATCTCCACAGCGCGAGAAGAATTTCCACGCATCACCGTGCCGCTGCAAAAACCGTTGCAGCGCCTGTCGCCGCTGCAAGAATCGACACATCGAAGGGTCGTGGCTGAAGAGGACCGACGCAGCGCCACTCGACGCCGCCGCATCGATCGCCAATGCATCCCGAAGATCCACGCATCGTACCTGTGCGGCACACTTTCCAGATGCATCACCTGCGAACCGGAACCTTCACGAAGAATCGACGCATCACTCCCCATACAGACCGGATTCGACGCAACTCGTCCTCTGCGTGTCACAGAACTGTTGCATCGCCTCCCCAAGGTCTCAGGAGTGTCGCATCTCTTTGTTTTCCGACTCTGCGGCTGTTTGGCTTGTGGAACTTTGACGCATCTACAGGTACTTTGGTGAAAAGTCACGCATCCATAGTTTTCTATGGTACAAGTTATTGAAATCTTTTGAAAGTCCTATTTTTAACGGTGTATGTTGGATTTTTGTCATTTTGGTCTTGTTTAGTTGAGATAAAGATACTTTATTTTTCTAAACTGGTGTGGTGTCCTTTTGTGGTGTTTTCACTGTGTTACTGTGAGTGTTGGTACAAATACTTTACACATTGCCTTTGGGATAAGCCTGTCTGCTCGTGCCAAGCTACCGAGGGGGTGAGCAGGGGTTATCTAAAGTGTGTATCCCCCTTACCCTGACTAGAAGCAAGGGTCCCTATTTGGACAAAGGTACCTACCTCTGCCAACTAGAGACCCCAATTTCTAACATTGGTGGTCAGCGGTGAGGATTTGAACCTGTATTTGTACTTGACCCACAGTAATTGATGTACATCACTAGTTTAGTGCAGACCACTACGCAACTACATACTGTGTTTTGTTTTTGGTTCTATTTTTGAGTGACCCTTAAAAGTATCCACGTATCATGTCTCAGAAGGGTAAACCAGCAAGTGAGAAGGCAGAATTGGAGTTTGATATTGAGGTTTTGCATACCTACAGAGTAGATCAGCTCAAGCAATTTTGCAAAGATTTTGGATATCCCATGAAGAGCAGCTACAGGAAGGAGGAGCTACAGAAGGCGTTAAGGGCCTGGTGGGAGGCCAAAGAGGCTGGGGAGACAGGTGATGCAGAGGTGGATGAGGATGCACAGGGGAATTGTTTCAGGTCACAGGATCTGCCTGTGTCAAGAGCAGCCTCCAGGGCTGGCAGCCACCATTCCGCTAGGAGCTTTTCCCCAGAGGAGCTGGAGGAAAACCAAAGGGTCAGAGATCATGAAGTTCAGCTCTTAAGCTTAAAGATGAAGCAATTAGAAACGGAGAACCAAAAGGCTGCCATAGAGAGAGAGAAGATGGCAGAGGAGCGAAAGAACGCTCTCGCTTTGGAGGAAAATAAATTGCTTTTGGCTCATGAGTTGAGCATGAGGGAACTGGACATTAAGGCCAAGCAAGTGTGGTCCAGTTCAAATGGTGGCAGTGTACAGCTAGTGCAAGGGGGTAAGGTCTACATACCCAAGGACCTAGTACAGAATTACCAGAGGGGTGATGATATTTATGCATGGTTTACAGCGTATGAGATAGCCTTGAGAATGAATGAGGTTCCTGAGAAGAATTGGGGGGCAGGCCTGTGGAAACACTTTGAGGCCTCTGGGAGGGACACCCTACCACCTTTAGAGCAGGCGGGTCCCCTGACCTATGCCCATATGAAGGAGGTTTTATGCCTCAGGTATGGGCTCATCCCAGAGCAGTACAGAGTGAAGTTCAGGAACTTTAAGAAGCTTGATTCGCATACTTGGGTTGAATGTGTGAACATGTATAACCATGCACTGGAAGGTTGGGTGAAGGGCAGCAAGGTAACTGATTACCAGGGGTTGTACAACTTAATTGGTTGGGAGCACTTGAGTAGTCTGTGTGTTCCAGAGCTGCGCCAGCATCTATTGGATAGTAAGCTAACTGATCCCAGGGAGCTTGCTAAGGAGGCAGACCGCTGGACTAGCACCAGGATCCACAAGGGGATTGTGGGTAACGCAGCCAAGGGTGGGCAAGGTCCCGAGCAGAAGAGTGTGGGGGACAAGGGTAACCAAAAGGAGTTCTCTAAAGGGCCCCAAAATAGTTCCCAGGGTAAGGAGTCCCAGCCCCCCAAGCCTAAGGTGTCCTAGCCCCCTAATGTGGGCCACATTGCAAGAGATCCCAAGTGCCCCAACACACCCCCAGCACCCACTGGTGCACCGTCGCCGGGGTTAGTGAGTGTAGCGCTGGGGGAGGAATTGGTTCCTAGTGAAGGGGGGCAGCAAGCAGTTATGACCCTTGTCTCATTAGGAAACAGAGAGATGGTTCAGGGATCCTATCTGCCTGAGAACACTAAGAAATACAGGCAGTGGATGACCATCAGTGGGAGGAGGGTGGAGGCTCTGAGAGACACAGGAGCCAGTGTGACATCTGTCAGGTGTCAATGGGTGTCTGAAGAGCAGGTTATTCCCAATGTACTTCACCCTGTAGTTGCAGCAGACAACTCTGAGTGCCTATGTAAGATGGCGCTAGTTCCCTTTGAGTGGGGGGGTCTCAGGTTCCTTGAAGGTCGTTGTCAGTCCGTCCATGCCTGTAGACTGTCTGCTTGGCAATGACCTGGAGAGTTCCCCATGGAAGAAGGTGGAACGCCAGATGTTGGGTCTGCCTGAGTGGGTCTGTGTGACCACTCGGTCCATGGCAGCCAGTAGGGGTAGTCAAGAGGACCTGGAGCCTGAAACAGTGGCCCAGGTGCCTCCCCGGGAGAGGAAGGCAGGGGGCATGGGAAACCAGCCCCCGAAGTTCCCACGGTCCAGGAGGAGGCAGAACCTGAGGCGGATGCCTTGGAACCTACAGGGGCACAAGTGGCCGAACTGGGAGACCTGCCTGAGCTGACCCATTGGCAGCAGGAAGGGGGTCCCTCCAGGGAGGAGTTCTGCAGAGCGCAGATGGAGTGTCCTACTCCTATTGGTTTGCGGCAACAGGCTGCAAACCAGGCAGCAGGTGATCAGTCCGGTTCACATATGATTTACTGGGAAGATGGATTGTTGTATAGTGAGCCTAAGGTCGCTGAGCCCAGTGCAGCCCGTGTGCTGGTGGTACCCGAGTGCTTCAGGACCTTCCTACTGGGTCTGGCTCATGACGTGCCTCATGCAGGACATTTGGGGTGCGACAAGACCTTTCAGAGGCTTGTCACCCACTTTTACTGGCCCCAAATGAGAAGGCACGTTGGCACATACTGTAGATCTTGCCCAACTTGCCAGGCAAGTGGCAAGAGTGGAGGGAAGTGTAAGGCTCCCCTCCAACCCTTTCCTGTGGTGAGCACCCCTTTTGAGCGGGTGGGCATTGACATTGTGGGGCCACTGGAACCCAAGACAGCCTTAGGCAACAAGTTTATCTTGGTCTTGGTGAACCATGACACCCGGTACCCGGAAGCTGTCCCTCTCCGGTGGGCCGTGCATTGATGGGGATCTTTTCACGTGTGGGGTTCCCCAGAGAGGTGGTCTCTGACCGTGGTACAAACTTCATTTCGAAGTACATGACATCTTTGTGAGAGGAGTGCAGTGTGGCATACAAGTTCACCACTCCTTACCATCCTCAAGGGAATGGGTTGGTTGAGAGATTCAACCGAACCCTGAAGGGCATGATCAAGGGTCTTGTAGAACCCATGAGGCGGAAGTGGGACGTCTTTTTGCCATGCCTGCTGTTTGCATACAGGGAGGTACCACAGAAGTCCTTAGGGTTCAGTCCCTTTGAACTACTGTATGGTCACCCTGTGAGAGGACGTCTGAGTCTGGTGAAGGAGGGTTGAGAGAGAACTCCTGGCAAGACCCCACAAGATGTGTTCAGCTATGTGCTGGCCTTGAGAAACCAGACTCAACGCTTCAGGAAACTCGCTCAGGCAAACCTGGAAGCTAGCCAGGAAGAAATGAAAAGATGGTATGACCAGAATGCCACTCTGGTCGAGTTTCAGCCTGGCCAGAAAGTGTGGGTGATGGCACCAGTGGAGCCTTGTGCGCTCCAAGATAAGTGGACTGGTCATATGAGGTGGTGGAGCGCAAGAGTGAGGTGACCTATCTGGTTGACTTGCAGACTCCTAGGAACCCTTTGAGGGTCCTGCATGTAAACCGCCTCAAGCCACACTTTGAGAGGTCTGAGGTAACTATGCTCCTTGCAACAGATGATGGACTGGAGGAGGAGAGTGAGCCTCCTCTTCCTGACCTCCTGTCAGCAAAGGAACATGATGGGTCAGTGGATGGGGTAAACCTCTCTCCTACCCTGACCCCAGAGCAGCAGAGGGACTGTCGCCAGGTGCTGGGACAGTTCGCCTCCCTGTTCTCCCTGACACCAGGAGTCACCAATTGGTGCGTCCATGATGTGGACACTGGAGACAGTCTACCTGTGAAGCAGAAATTTTTCAGGGTAGCTGACAAAGTCAGGGCCAGTATCAAGGAAGAAGTTTCCAAGATGTTGGTGTTAGAGGTGATAGAGCCCTCAAGCAGCCCCTGGGCTAGCCCAGTGGTCTTAGTGCCAAAAGCTGCTGCACCCAGTGCCACTCCAGAACTTCGGTTCTGTGTGGACTACCGTGGGCTCAATGCGGTCATCAAGACTGAGGCGCACCCCATCTCCAGAGCTGATGAGCTCGTTGATCGGTTAGGAGCTGCCCGGTACCTCATTAAATTTGATTTAACGTCTGGATACTGGCAGATTGCCTTAACCGATGGAGCCAAAGAGAGGTCAGCGTTTTCAACACCAGAGGGGCACTACCAGTTCTGGGTTATTGCTTTTGGGTTGAAGAACGCCCCTGCCACCTTCCAGAGACTGGTCAACCAGGTACTGTCCGGGCTGGAGGAATTCAGCACCGCCTACCTGGATGACATTGCTGTGTTCAGCTCCAGTTGGGAGGAACATTTGCAATACCTCTGCGAAGTTTTGAAGGCTCTGCAAAGGGCAGGCCTCACTATCAAGGCGGGTAAGTGCCAGATAGGGCAGGGATCTGTGGTGTACTTGGGACACCAGATAGGAAGCGGCCAGGTGGTGCCCCTACAAGCAAAGATTGACACCATTCTGGCTTGGAAGCCCCCAAGACCCAGACGGAGGTGAGAGCCTTTTTAGGTCTCACGGGTACTACAGACGGTTTGTCAAGGGATATGGCACCATTGTTGCCCCCTTGACAGAGCTGACTTTGAGGAAGCAGCCCAGGAAAGTGATCTGGACTGATGCCTGCCAAACCGCTTTTGATGCCCTGAAATCTGCCATGTGCACGGCGCCCGTGCTTAAGGCACCTGACTTCTCCAAAGAATTTGTTGTGCAGACAGATGCTTCAGAGCATGCTGTGGGAGCAGTACCCTCACAATTGAACGATGAGGGCTTGGACCAACCCGTAGCTTTCATCAGTAGGAGGCTACTTCCCAGGGAACAGAGGTGGAGTGCAATTGAAAGGGAAGCTTTTGCTGTGGTCTGGGTGCTGAAGAAGCTAAGGCCTTACTTGTTTGGGACTCACTTCCGGGTTCAGACAAACCACAGGCCCCTCAGATGGTTGATGCAGATGAGGGCTGAGAATCCAAAACTGTTGAGGTGGTCCATCTCCCTACAGGGAATGGACTTTACGGTGGAACACCGCCCTGGTAGAGAACACGCCAATGCTGATGGTCTGTCCAGATTCTTCCACCTTCGTGATGAGAACTCCCAAGAGGGTGGGTAGTTCTTCCCACTTTTCAGCTGGAGGGGACATGTGTTAGACCTGGCATCCTTGGCGTGGTTTTTCCTGACTTTTTGCCTCTACCTCCTGTGTTTTTGATGCTGTGCTGGATTTCGTTTTTGCTGGCTTAGATGCTTTGAGCACTTTGCCACTGCTGATCAGTGTCAAAGTGCAAGTGCTCCCTGAGTAAATTGATATTGTGATTGGTTCTCCCTGATTGGCATATTTGTTTTACCAGTAGGTCCCTAGTAAAGTGCACTGAGTGTGCCAGGGCTGGTAAATCAAATGCTACTAGTGGGCTTGCAGCGCTGATTGTACCACCCACATGAGTAGCCCTGAAAAGAGGTCTCAGGCCTGCCACTGTGGTGCCTGTGCGCAGTTTGTTAACTGCCATGTCGACTTGGCAAGTGCCCCGACTTGCCAGGCCCTACCCTTCCCTTTTCTTACACATAGGACACCTCTATGGTACGCCCAAGGTGCCCCCCTGGGCAGGGTGCAGTGTATGTGAAAGGTAGGACATGTACTGGTGTGTAACATGTCCTGATAGTGAAATACTGCCAATTTCGTTTTTAACTATTGAAAGGCTATCTTGCTCCATAGGACAGAATGGGGAATGCTTTGTAACATTTTACAAGCATATCTTCTCATAGGGATAAGATAGAAAAATGGAGTTTGGTATCCCCGAACTTAGGATTTAATAACACATCTTTTAGTAAAGATGGATTTTAAATTGTGTGTTTGAAAATACCACTTTTTAGAAAGTGGCTATTTTCTTGTTCAACCATCCTGTGTGCCTCTGCCTGGTTGTGGATTGACTGTCTGGCTTTGGAGTGACAGGGGCTGGGGAAGTGCAGTGGCTCCAGTAGTCTGGATGAGTCAGCACTAGGCTGAATAGGCCTGATCTACATTTGGAGTGGTGGGAGGAGTAGCACCTGTACCTGAATAGGGCTGTGCCTGCCTTCCACAATGCTGGCTCCGCCCCCCTGTGGTGTGCCTGGAGCCAAGGCTCACACTGACAATGGATGTTGTTGTGCACTTGCAGAGTGCCCCCCAGAACTGGTTTGAACTGGGCTCAGAGCCACAAAGAGAACAAAGACATTTTGGGGTGTAAGTATCAGACCCAAAACCCCAGACTTTAGATCATTTCTGGAATACAAGAAGAATCTTTGCCAAGGAGAAGAGCTGGAGAGACTGAGTAGAAGTACTGCCCTTGCTGTGTGTCTGGGGTTCGCCTGCAGTTGCTGTTTCTGCCAAGGAAAGGAGAAGGACTTTGCTGTGTGCTGTGTCCACTGCTTGAAGGAGATCTCCAAGGGCCTGAAGTGAGCTGGCCTCCTGTTCAGAAGTCTCAGGGACACAAAGACGTCACCCCCCAGCTCCTGTGAACTCGACTGCTGTGAGTTCTAGTCTGCCAAGAGGTGCCTGTGCCAGTTTTGGGCCTCTGGAGGTCGTTGCTGCTGTTTGGGAGATGGAAGAAAGAAGAAACGTGAAGAACTGCTAAAATCGACGCATCGCTCTTCTTGGGGCTGTTTTCTCGACGCATCTCCACGGCGCGAGAAGAATTTCCACGCATCGCCGTGCCGCTGCGAAAACCGTCGCAGCGCCTATCGCCGCTGCAAGAATTGACGCATCGAGGGATCGCGGCTTAAGAGGACCGACGCAGCACCGCTCAATGCCGCTGCATCGATCGCCGACGCATCCCGAAGATCCACGCATCATACCTGTGCGGCACGCTTTCCCGACGCATCACCTGCGAACCAGAACCGTCACGAAGAATCGACGCATCACTCCCCATACAGACCTGATTCGACGGAACTCGTCCTCTGCGTGTCGCAGAACTGTCGCATCGCCTCCCCAAGGTCTCAGGAGTGTCGCATCTCTTTGTTTTCCGACTCTGCGGCTGTTTGGCTTGTGGAACTTTGATGCATCTACAGGTATTTTGGTGAAAAGTCACGGATCCATAGTTTTCTATGGTACAAGTTCTTGAAACCTTTTGAAAGTCCTATTTTTAACTGTGTATGTTGTATTTTTGTCGTTTTGGTCTTGTTTAGTTGAGATAAAGATATTTTATTTTTCTAAACTGGTGTGGTGTCCTTTTGTGGTGTTTTCACTGTGTTACTGTGAGTGTTGGTACAAATACTTTACACATTGCCTTTGGGATAAGCCTGTCTGCTCGTGCCAAGCTACCGATGGGGTGAGCACGGGTTATCTAAAGTGTGTATCCCCCTTACCCTGACTGGGAAGCAAGGGTCCCTATTTGGACTAAGGTTCCTACCTCTGACAACTAGAAACCCCCATTTCTAACACCATTACAATACAATAAAATGTTAAAACGTAATAAAACATCCTGTGGACTGAGGATAAACCTAAGTAGGTCTTAATGCTGGATTCACAAGGAGAAGGTAATGTTTTTTCCAATGGATGATTTTTGTGGGTGGGTGTGGTATCCTGTATTCTGTTCTAACCTGGACTGTCTTCTAATCTATCCTGAAGTGGAACAATGTGAGCCATGAGGAATTTGTGATGTCATTAGTGTGTGGGTTCTATCTCTGTCACTTGCAGTTTTTGGTCACAGCTGGGGTCTCAGCTGATTACATCCTATCATCTGGTGGGGTTCCATTACTTATAATGTGTTCCTCAATAAAGTATCTGTTCCTGTACCTACCTGTCTCCTGAGTGTCCTTACCAACTTGGAACCCCAAATTTAACAGTGCAGCAATTGGAATATTCAGATTTGGGAGAGAGCTCATTTTCAGAAAGGAAGTACCTCATTTTTTTTTTACCTTTACCAGTCTGTGAGACTTCCTTTGCCTGAAAGCAAATTGCCCAAGTCATTAGGTACATCACATTTTGGGAAAAGTGGGAATGTTAGACGTGGGAAATGATACAGGATAGTATGCTGTGCAATATCAATGACATGCCAGACTGTGAACTTAAGTACTCTTGCTGACTACTTTCCTGGGAGTGAAAGTATTCAAAAGTAGACATAAAATGACAAATCTCTTCTACACCAGTGGAGAAAAACCTGTTTAGCTGCTAAAACGTTCTACTTGAATTATTCCAGGCGTACCTAACTGGATCTCCTAATCACAGTGATATCTATGAGTACTGGCAATTACATGCCTCACTCATTAGCTATTATGAGGGCATTGTTTCAGATTTTAAAAATAGTTGTTTCTGTCCTCTATGGAAGATGGAAGCCAGGCCGGAGGCGATTGGGCAGGCCAAAGCTGTCAATGCGTGCTCGAGTTGAGAATCTTTTTGTTTCCTCAGAGATCATGGGGAGGTTGGCAATAAGTCTGTTTACCTTTGTAACTGGTAATCAGAGGGCAAGCTTTTCAATTACGGTGCACTGATAACAAGGTTGAAGTTAACTGAAAAGTTCCCATTTTAAATCATTACTTTATTAAGTGTTATGGTTGGATGTATGCACATTCTGAAGAGTTTCAGTGAAAATGAAGTCAATGAGCGGGGAACTGTCACACAAGCTTCTGGGTTTTAACTTGATTGTTGTTTCAAGGAAGGTACTGGGAGCGAAGGTTGCACTGTTGATAGTTTATTTTTGTATGAATCTGTTCTGAGTAAGCTTGTGAGGCACTGTTGTTCTTTCGAATGCCAGTGCAGACCTGTGAGTTTGTTTTGCTGTCTTGACAAACAGGGCTAAATCTGTGCAGTGAGATTCTTGTGTCTGGTAGGCATCTAAAATGGAAACCACCACAGTGAAGAATGCAATGTGTTGATGCTGCTCACCACACTGTAAATTAAAGAATTGTAGTGTTCATAGTGGTTTTGTATTCCTCCGCAATTATGCACTGTATTTTAAGCACCTGTATTTTTGATGAAATGTAGTTTGTTACTTGATTTCTTTGATTTGTCAATCAAATGTTCCATCAAAACTACTTTCTAGTGTCTCACCGTACGCACATGCACAAAGACTCTAGTGGTTGGATTCTGAACCTGGTTAACAACCCCAGACTGTGCATCATCTCACCTGGACTGGGTGTGGCTCACACAAACTAGGGATGTGCACTTTGTCAATAAATGTTTTCTGTACAGACACAATTGGCCTATGTGGAGAACCAGCTGCAGAGTAACAGCTCATCTGTGTTCTGTGTTTTTGTACAGATGTTCCCAATTGTATAAATAATGTGAAGGCCCCCTTAAGAATTAGCATGTGCCATCAGTATTTTGGTAGGGGCACCCGGGGCCCTTTAGGTACCGTCAAATGGCGAAGGTGCTTCGGCATGATTACGAGTCGGTTGGTGTATTCAGACCCATGTGTAAAACCACACTTATGCACAGGTAGGTCGTAATTACAAGTTGGAAGGTATTTAATGTATCCAATAATTATCGGATGTGTTAAATACCCCAACTTTGGTAAAATTTTGTCAGGTAAAATCTGCCAACATTTTATGGGGAAAACCATACAATATTTAGCATATAATGCGTATTTTGGTGAGTTGAACACCAACATCCACTTGTTATTCCCCAGAAACTCCTAATAGGTGCTACTTACCGCACCTGATAAATAATGTACCCTGTGGTATTGGTATTTGTCAGTTGCAATAAAAAGCACTGATACTCGTAATAAGGGCCTATGCAGATTCTGCCAAACAACTTCCCTGCTGCACGACCAGCATCTGTGTCATGCCATCTTCTGTGCTTTTGAAAGGTAGGCATGGGTGCCACAGGGGTTGTGCATCAATGGCGCTACCCCAACGCCCTTGCAGATGAGTTGGCATTGTGTCCATAATAATGCCTTTGTTCACTTCAAATGTGTGCCATAAAGTGGTATAGTGCTCAGCTTCATCCATGGTGCACTTTTGTGCCGCCGGAACGTCGCTTTTTTGACGTTCCGGTGGCGCAATGAGCCACTGGCATATTTATAAGGCCACGTACAGCCACATTACGTGGCTTTTCATGACCTTATAAATATGTGCCCCTTTCAGGTGTAGCTAGGGCATTCCCAGCAACATCCATGGCTTATTGACACTGCCCCAGATTTACGAGAAATCATAAGTCTGAGGTAGCGCCAAAAACGTATGCCTCCCCAGGGGAGGCATAAGGGAGGCACAACGAGGCAAAATATCTTTATTTCTCCTCATTTTCCTCTTTCTATGTGTGCTGCATTCTGCAACACACATAGAAAGAGGAAAAAGCCTCTTGTGATTGTTGTTGTGCAGGGAGGTTTCCCTTCCTGCACAAAAATAATCATCCCTGCAACATAGGCACCCTTGCACCATGGTGCCTGTGTTGGCGAAAGGCAGCCCATTGTGCTCTAGCCCAGGGAAAAAGGATAAGAATGCACCGTATCTGATAGATAAGGCGCATTCCTGCCCTTTTCTTTTGCCGTAGGGCAGCACAGCAGGAAGGTCTGCTGCGCTGCCCTACGGCAAAAAAACCCATAAATGAGGCCCTTAGTGATTTGCCCCAGAACCGCTTTGCCCATGTCATTGCCAAGACAACCCTGGGCAATCGTGCGCTTTATAAATGTACAACTCAAATTTGGATCAGATACAGAGGCAAAATGATTTCTTCGTTTCAAGGTTCCACATGCCCATGGAAACGAGGGAATCCCTGCATTGGGTTGCACATCAACTGCTAGAGCAGACACACTGTACGTATTACAGAAGCGAAATCTTGGTCACCTTCAGACTAATCAATGTGGCTACTACATCGTGCTTCAAGCGCACAGTGATACAAAAGGGGACGATGGACGGAACGCTTGAGCCAATCAAACACTCACCCCCAGTCAACTGATCTGGGTTTAATCCATCATCATTCTTTAGCTCACTCCACCACCCCAGTTCAGACATGGCCATATGCAAATCAGTCTGACCCTGTGCCTCATGGGAACAGTCCAGCCAGAACTGCCAAGCCATGTCTTCCCTGGACCGGAAACAAGCATCCTAGGACCGGTTTCTGGCATTCCAGCCGTCATCAGCCAGGCTTGCTTGAATCCAGTGGCAAAGTGAGCAAGGGACCCACGTCTGGGCATACCCCCGCCAACTTAGGGCGAACAAAGCGATACAAAAGGGGACGATGGACGGAACGCTTGAGCCAATCAAACACTCACCCCCAGTCAACTGATCTGGGTTTAATCCATCATCATTCTTTAGCTCACTCCACCACCCCAGTTCAGACATGGCCATATGCAAATCAGTCTGACCCTGTGCCTCATGGGAACAGTCCAGCCCGAACTGCCAAGCCATGTCTTCCCTGGACCGGAAACAAGCATCCTGGGACCGGTTTCTGGCATTCCAGCCGTCATCAGCCAGGCTTGCTTGAATCCAGTGGCAAAGTGAGCAAGGGACCCACGTCTGGGCATACCCCCGCCAACTTAGGGCGAACAAAGCGATACAAAAGGGGACGATGGACAGTGGCCACGTGTTGTGTAATACGGCCACTGAGCGGCTCCTGTTGGTGTGGGTACAAAAAGGCCTACAAATTAATGGTGACCATAACAAGTATTTTATGGACCTCCAAACTTTATAGTAAAAGATCAATGAGTACTAAACTGACCAATTTGTCAGAAAATAGGCTACTCCTGTTTCTGAACCAGCATCAGAAGAGAAAAGTATCTCTTTGAAACCTCCAGATTATCATACTCAAGATTTCCACATCACTTTCGTCCCCCTGCATTGTTCTCACAGATCAGCGCTGCAAAACTTCATATTTAATGAAGCAAACAAAAGGCATTAATAACGCATCTTTCTAGTTGTGGAATGAGATATTGGCTCAGGTTATTACAGCCATCTACCATCGCCCAAGGACATTTTTTCAAATTACTTCTGCTTCCGCCCTCGAGAATACCGCGCTGGAAAATGTTTATTTCCTTCTTCGAAAGTGCAGGTAGTGTGAAAGAAAGCAACCTTCTATTCAACACAAATTCAGGAAAAAAAGTATTTTGCTAGAAGCAAACGATATACATTTGAAAAAAAACACTGATAAATATGAATAATAAAAATTATTTTATTAACTTTGATAAGTGGATTGCAATTATTTTATTTATCATTTTAAAGAGTAAATTACAGCAAATGATATAGAATATAGTGGTTAAGAATGCATAGAAGAGGAAGCTACTTACAGGAAATTCTAAAATATATATACGTGCTCTCTGCTGCCACCTACTATAAACCCATTTACAATAATTATATTTTTAAAATTCATTTATGCAAATTACATTTCCATAGGATTATATACATATGTGACAAGCAAAAATACATAGTCTGACAGGAGATCTGTCTCATGAAGCTGATAAACAAAAAATGCAATTAAAAAAATGAAAGTCTGATATTGGAGTCCTGTTGAATGACATATAAAAAGATGAGGAAATCAGCACAGTTGTTCTATATGATTTCTAAGTGCACTTTAAACCGTGGCAGCTGTAACCTGCTGCTGCCTCTCTGTATAAACTCGGACCAAGCAAAACTCTGTGGGAGTGTCACTCATTTTTATTGCATTAAAGCTTGTAAAAGATTTCCTACAATGAAAAGATCTGTTAGCAAATTGCCCATTTATTTTGAGAAAAAGGGCAACTTGTGACTTCTTCACGTTTAAAAAAAGCCGAAAGGGGAACATAAGGCTGTTTGTGTCGCATCAAAATTCTGCTCCACCAAGTGAAACATTTTTTGCAAAAACAACTTCGCTTTCCAGTAAAACTTGACGATAATAACACTTTTTTCAAGAGAATTCTCCCACTAGGAGCCTCATTTGAAGTGTAGGGTGGGCCAAACTCAGGACTAAATTAGTACACATCTTTAATACTTTTTTCCCTGCATGAATATCACCAGGTAGAACATTTCGAACTATGTATGGGGGAAATCGCAATCGTATGAGTTTTAAGAGCTCCGAACGGATGAAAATATGCAGGATATTAATTCATTAGCTATCCTTCTAAAAACTTAAAAAAAATAGAATTGAAGTCTCACTTTCGTAGACCCCTAGTTTTAATGCTCGGCAGTAGGAGGGTGTGCCTGTAGAGGGCGCTGAGATGTCCTGTACTGTGGGCCGTGCTAGTGTACAAACACCCTTGGTGCATCTTGGGTGCTGCCTACAATGTTCTGAGTGGGATCTCTTCAAAGGCATTTCTATGCTAGCTCTGTATTCCTCAATACATTAAGCCCTGTTCTGTGTGTTATGTCCTCCATTTTGTGCGTTTATCAAATCTCTCCCTGCCAAACCTAAAATGCCAATTAAGAGCGAATAGAAAATACGAGCATGGAACATCACGAACCTCTCTCGTTCTCGTTGGTGCGAACTATCTTGGTATAAAAAAAATGACTACGCTGTCCTGGGGTGGGAGGTTGGTTGGCAGGAGGTAAGACATACAGAGTTGCAAGGTACCATGTTGAATAGTCCTATTGTGGTCTCTCGCGGAGCCGCTTTTCCTTCACAATGAAGATCTGCGGAGTCCATGAGTCTCACAGAGGGTAGAACTGCGACGCCGCTTCTGAGGACTGGATTTCCACCTGAGCCATTTTAAACTGGGTGCACTGCAGCCATTTGCGGAGCACAGCAGCATTGTGACTTGTCTGCCCTGACCCCTGCAGCATCCTCAGACTATGGTGGTTCACGTTGTTCTGAATGGCTTGAAGGCGGAGTTGGAGCCCAGCAGACAAATGCTATTGAGAAACAGAAAGACCATGATCTGTATGCCATTCTGACACCATACTGCACCTGTGCCACATATAAACATCTCACAATATCAAACATATCCTACATTACATCATATCTGAACTGTATATTTAATTTCAAATCACAATACATTCTTCTCCTTCCATTTAAGGGACTGCTCTTTTTCTCTCTTCCACTTATTTCTCACCTTCAAAGCATTTCTTTCGAATGGTTGCATATTAATCTTTGGGATAATTTGGTGAGTACAGGGGAACCTTTTTTTTCAAGCACGTAAAAGATCAAAACCTCTGTGAAACATACCGGCTAATCATGCCGTTAGACCCCGTCGATCAGATTTTGATGAGAGTTCTGAGTGAGAGATTAGCTGGGTGTATCCACAGATTGGTGCACTTTCACTAGTTTGGGTTCATACCAGGTTTTCTATTAGCAAATAATCCTTGAGACTAAGGGCTTTATGAATGTCACCAATGTGGCAGATGCCCCATCCACCATATTACAAGCAGTAGCGGCTGCTACCGGACAGGGGTGGTGAAGCCGGGGGGAGAGGAATGTAATAAAAAAAGGCCTTACCTCTAACGGTCGGCCGCTGACTCTCCTCCGTCCTCCGTTCTCCGTTCTCGTCCTCTTCATCTTCTTGTCCCGGCTTACAGCAGGAAGAACCCGGGCAGACAGGCGCCCCTGAGCCAATCACAACGCTGCAATACAGCGTTGTGATTGGTCTGAGTGCCGTGGATCGGCGCTCAGACTGGAACAGGGAGCCTGTGCATGTTCCTGACCAGGCTGTGTAATGCAGCCTGGTAGAAACATGCAAAATGCGCATGAACTGTTTGGTTGGCCCAAGAGGGCCAGCCAAACAGTTCATGCGCACTTAGGGAGTGCACACCACTCCTCCCCTGCTCTGGCCAGCCCCGCCCCGCCACTGACTGCAAAAGGGAAAATAAACTGATAATAACTATACGTTATTATCATTTTATTTTTCCTTTTGAGCAGTGGGGCGACGCTCCTACACCTTAGCGGAGGAGCCGCCACTGATTACAAGTGCATTATAGCATATGGCACTTGTAATACTGTAGGGAGGATATTCAGCATGTTTTGACAGAGTATCCCGTCCACCAAACTTTAAATAAAGATCTATCACACAATATGGCAGTTTTCTTGGAGAAGATGGTAATGGATATAAGCCAGTTTGTATACACCTTCAAGTGTTGCGAATCCTGGGATCTAGGGCCCAGATCTGCAAGTTTTTGGTTCCTATACCACAGGTGCAAGGATTTTGTTCAGAGCACCACAACTGAGTAAGGAAGTCAATTTTAATTGCAGCCTCCACAACTCACTGAGCATTCCTGTAACCGTGGTGTTTGTGTTTTCTGGCTTACTAACAGTCCCATAAAGGGTTCAGGGGCACAATGGTAATCTTTCATTAATGATTTACACACTCAATGATCACTGCAAACAGGATATGCCTTTTGACATTTTTTGTTGTTAAAGTAGTTTAAAATTCCTGCATTTAGTGCACACGAAATTGTATGGTAACATCACAATAGATGAAAATTAGAAGCAGCTAGTTTTACATGAACAGTGAAAAATACAGGGAAAAATTGTAACATCATAATAATAGTTTGCAGCCCTAACACTAACATTGTGCTATCGCTAAGCACTATGTTTGTTATAGCAGAACCAATAAATAATAAGCCTATTTCCAGAGTTTCTGAAGTTGTTTGCATACCAGGGACAGCAAGAGTTGCTGTTTGTCTGGAATAGCTTGCTAGCTATTTTGAGTACAAGGGCAAGGAGATTGTGTCTCTTCAAGAACACAATCCTGACAGCAGTTAGTGCAACCAGAACTACGCAAGAGTGCTGCAGCTTCGGTTAAGGCAGCGGAATCGGCTTCCATGCCCATCTGGATCTGCTTCTAGATCTGAACCCTGGTTGAAGTTTCCGTCTCAATCAGTGGTCAATTCATGGGTTTTATATAGGGTTTTGACCACTGATTCTTGCGTTTTCAGAATCAAATGGGGATTTTAAGGCACTAGATATAATCAGCTAAATCAGTGGGATGCAAAATACGTCACCTATGTAAAAAGCTGGTAAGCATTGGCATCATATTTAGCTAATATTTACTTCAATTGTCTACTTCTAAAAGCTTGAGATGTGAATATCGAGAAGATGTACTAGACTTGAGGCATCTGATAGTGTAATAATTCAGGCTAAAGAGTGTTTGGACATAACTACTACTTTCATAAGTTCTGTGAAAGATGACAAAATGCTGACTGTGAACTAAAGCACAGGCAGGCTTACTAAAATGGAAACTGTTAGACCAGGCATCTTTGGCATGTTTTTCCCCTGTCTTTTTTGATTCTGACCCCGTTTTTGACTGTGTGCTGCATTTCATTTTTGCTGGTTTTAGAACTCTGGGCACTTTACCACTGCTGATCAATGTTAAAGTGCTAGTGCTCCCTGTGTAAATTGTAATTGTGATTGGTTGGCTGATGAGGGGTGAAACCCCAAAACCGGTCCAAGGATGCTTGTTTCCGGCCAAGGGAGGACCTGGCTTGGCAGTTCAGGCTGGACTGTTCCCATGAGGCACAGGGTCAAGACTGATTTGCATATGGCCAGGTCTAAACTGGGGTGGCATGGTGAGCAAAAGAATGATGAATTTAACCCAGATCTCTTGACTGGGGGTGAATGTTTTGATTTGTTCTGCATTCCGTCCATCAATTGTGTGTCTTTTGCTTCCTCGCCCTAAGTGCGCCGGGTATGCCCAGACGTGGGTCCCGGGCTCACTGTGCCACTGGATTCAAGCTATCCTGGCTGATGAGGGGTGAAACCCCGAAACCAGTCCTAGGATGCTTGTTTGCGGTCAAGGGAGGACCTGGTTTGGCAGTTCGGGCTGGACTGTTCCCATGAGGCACATGATCAAGACTGATATGCATATGGCCAGGTCTAATCTGGGGTGGCATGGTGAGCAAAAGAATGATGGATTTAACCCAGATCTCTTGACTGGGGGTAAATGTTTTGATTTGTTCTGCATTCCGTCCATCAATTGTGTGTCTTTTACTTTTAGAAAGTGGCGATTTTCTTGCTTTACCATTCTGTGCCTCTGCCTTCCTGTGGAATTCACGTCAGGTTTAGACTGACAGTTGGGCTGTTTGTGCATTCACTCTAGACAGTCACACAAAGGGAGCCGAGGTGTGCCCTGCATATCCTGATGGCCCATCACCAGACTAATGGGTCTTCCTGAGTTTGAGTGGTGTGAGGAGTTGTCACTGACCCCTGAATAGGGCTGTGCCTGTCCTCACACAAAAACTGTCTCCACCCCCCTGTAGTGTGTCTGGAGCCAGGTCAGGGAAAGGTAGGGTCTTAAACACTACAAAGACTTTCCTTTTAAATTTGTCTACTTCAAAGGCAGAAACTGGTATAGGTACTGGAGCTGTGACACTCTAACTTCAGAACACTTCTGGACTAAGAGGAGAATCTGTCAAGAAGAAGAGCTGGAGAAGCTGTAGGAGGGTAACTGCCACTCTGCTTGTTGCTGTGTTGAGTTGGCCTACTGCTTGCTGCTTCTGTCTTGTGCAATGAAAGAACTGGACTTTAATTTCTGTATCCTGCTTGCCAAGGTTCTCCAAGGGTTTTTTGTTTGCAGTGGTGACTGGTAAGGAACAGTGGTGGGGCGGGGGCAGGGGAAGGAAGGTAGTTAGGGGGAAAAAAAGAAAAGAAAACGTACCTGGTGGTCGCTGTCGCCTCTCCTCAGACGCAGGAACCAGGAAGCACCCAGGCTCCCAGACTCCCCTGACCAATCACAACGCTGGCTTACAGCATCGTTGTGATTGGCCTGAGCGCCGTGGTTTGGTGCTCAGAGAGGGACTGGGAGGCTTTGCATGTTCTCCACCCAGGCTGTGCTATACAGCGCACTTAAGGTGCAGCCACCACTCCTCCTCCCTCTAAATCACAGAAGCCCGACTCGCCCCGTCCTAACTTAACCTTGCTGCAGTGCAACTGCAACACTAAAAATAAAATGCTAATAACGTTCCGCGTTATTAGCATTTTATTTTTCCTTTGCACTGCTTTAAAGCAGTGGGGCTACGCTCCTCCGCCTTAGCAGAGGAGCCACCGCTGTGTGTGTTCTTGCCTCCTTTTAAGAAGTCTCAGGAACATCAAAGACTTCATCTGCAGTCCCTGAACTTATCTGCTGGGAGTTCTGACCTGCCAAGTGGCACCAATTCCAGTTCTGGGCCATTGGAGGTGGTTTTGCTGTAAAGGATTGAAGAAAATCCATGCATCGACCTTCAGTGCCTGTTCTTCCCACCGCTGCAACGCCATGCAGTTGAAAAAGCAACATATTGCTGCGGTGCGGCCAAAGAATCAACACAGCGCCTGCCATGTGGCTGAAAGATCGCTGCAGCCCGAGTCCAAAGCACTGTGTCACCGACATCTGTGGCACCCGCTCCTACTCCGACCCCGTTGTGTGGCTGAAGAAATTGATGCATCAGATACACAAAACCTGGGAATCGCAGTTTCCAGGTGGGTTGAGAGGTCCTCACACCGGAGGATGGAAAGGACACGTCCTCCCTAGTTTATAGTTACCAACACAAGAATGTCCCTTCTACAGTCAATTTGTTGCTTTCTCTCTATGTAAGTCAGGCAACACAAGAATAATCCCAAACACGTGGGCGGGTTCCTAAACGTGTAGTGGTGATCCTCTTATGAATGTGTTCACAAGAGAGATAGAAGAATAAGTAACCAACCCGTGGTTATGGGTGGGAAGGGAAAGAGACCCTTTTCTTTAAATAACCCTCACTCACTCTAATAGTGACATGCTTCATCATAGGGCTCACCCCGACTGCTAAAAGTCGGGGTGGGCTCGACCGTTTTTCAGGGATTACTTAAAGATATTGTGTATGGGGGCGTACTATTAAAGATAAAATTTCTCACCCACTCCTAAATAAATCTTTAATAATGGAGTGGGAGGGAAGGTTAAAATATATACAAATAGGGTGACTAAGGATGTGATGGTCCTATGACCCTTATTCTAGCACCAACATGTTTCAGCCCTAGTTGTCTGGCCTAAGTAGGTCCTGGGCTTTCGTCAGGGTGGGATGTAATGAAGTTACTTCCCCCAGAGACGTGCATGCGTGTCAACTGATTTGTTTCAGGCACTCATACGTGAGTAAAAAAATGAGTAAAAAAATGGAACAAGCCTAATACTTGCCACTGGTTTCGGTGAGGAATTACCCCTATAACTCAGGGCAAAAGGTTCCCAGAAGGAGCTCAGGAGGGAGGCCTTATTGTCACACTTTCGTCAAAGGTACTCCCTTCTATGAACCTGTTTCATCCCTTAGCTCCCCGGCTTGCAATTGATGCATCACCTGCGTCGTGGCTGGAAAATCGATGCAGTGACTATTTCGCCACATCGACTCAGCATGTCCAGATTTTTGATGCATCGCACCTGTGCGCCAAGTTCTTCATCGATGTTGCCCAGCAGTAAGGAACCGAGGATGCTTGTCCGGAAACTGAAGCATTACTTCACCTCACAGTAAGGAGCTGATGCATCAGCTCTCCTGACAATAAGGAACCAATGCATCACTTCCCCTGGCAGTAAGAAACCGACGCATCACCTCCCCTAGAAGTAAGGAACTGACGCATCACTTTGCTTTTCCCGTGCTCTCCATGCCACTGGAGTCGAGCTATCCTGGCTGATGAGGGGTAAAACCCTGAAACTGGGCCTAGGATGCTTGTTTCTAGTCCAGCGAGGACCTGGCTTCGCAGTTCGGGCTGGACTGTTCCCTTTGGGTGCAGGGTCAAGCCTGATTTGCATATGGCTGGGTTCAAACTGGAATGGCAATGGCATGGGAAGCAAAAGAACAATGGATTTAGGCCCAGATCTCTGTACTGGGGTGTATGTATGACATTGTTCTGCACTCTGTCCATCAATTGTTCTTTTTGCATTTGTCACCCCGAGTGGGACGGGTATGCCCAGATGTGGGTCCCGTGCTCTCCATGCCACTGGAGTCAAGCTATCCTGGCTGATGAGGGGTGAAACCCCAAAACCGGTCCTAGGATGCTGGTTTCCAGTCCAGGGAGGACCTGGCCTGGCAGTTCGGGCTGGACTGTTTCCATTGGGTGCAGGGTCAAGACTGATTTGCATATGGCTGGGTTCAAACTGGAATGGCATGGGGAGCAAAAAAACGATGGATTTAGGCCCAGATCTCTGTACTGGAGTGAATGTATGACATTGTTCTGCATTCTGTCCATCAATTATTCTTTTCACTTTGCTTTTCAGGCACCTCACTTCAGCTGCGCCTGTTTTTGTCTTTGATTTTGACGCATCACGTGTACTTTGTGATAAAAGTGACGCATCCATAGTTTCCTATGGACTGAACTGTTATGAACCGTTTAAAAGTGATATCTTTGCTTGTGTATGTTGGATATTTGTCATTTGATCTTTTTTACTCAGTTAAATATTGTTTTTTTAACTGGTGTGGTGCACTTTTGTAGTGTTTTCACTGTGTTACTACGTGTTCATGTACAAATACTTTACACATTGCCTAGGAGATAAGCCTGACTGCTCGTGCAAGCTACCAAGGGGGTGAAGCAGGGGTTAGCTTGGGTGTTTAACTCCCTTACCCTCACTAGATAAATGTCCCTTCTTGGACAGGGTGCAAGCCACTGCCAACTAGAAACCCCCATTTCTAACAGAAACTGTGGCAAAAATTGCCCTACATGTGTTTAAGAACCTCAAACGTTCTAGTAAAACTAAAACGAACAAGCCTAAAAGTTAGTGATTAAAATAAATAAAATAATAGAATTATGAAGGGTTACAGTCATGCTGTTTATGACATTCCTGGAATAACTTCTATGCTATACAATCACTCAATGTGTTTTTGCATAAACATGATTGTCATAACTTCATGACACATTTACTAGATAAAAGAATATGGAAGAAACGTGCATTTGATGGAATTACAGTTCATTACTTGTTGGATGTTCAATAACACATGTTATGATACTGAAATGAAAGGGGACTCTGCATTGGAAGACACAGGCTCACAATATAAGTTCAGAAGCACCAAAGTGTTTAAAGATATATAAGATTCGGTACTCTCTGTGTGCTATTTCAAGTATATGACAGCTAAAGTAATTAAAAAGGACAGTAATCTTATCCATTTGTGGAGGAATCTAGAGTTTCCACTCTATACTACAATGGGAACAGAAAGGCCTTAGCGTAATTTAAATTCACCAGTAAAGGAGAGGTCTGGATTCAGCTCTCTTCACATATAATTTAGGATCAACTTTAGCAGTAACTTCTAATAATACATTGTCTTATTTCTAGAAGGATGCCAATGTTTTTTTCTTCTAATCTACCCTCATCAGATAACTTTGATTCCATCTTTAAAAAGGGATCTGTAAGAGATAAAGATTGGAAGCCCATTTCAAACTGATCAGACTCCAGGTGCCTGGCAGCAGTAAAATAAGCTGAGGATCTTAGTAAAATAAGCCAATCATCTGGACTGGTTACTGCAGGGGCAGAATGTTGGAAGATGAATCAATCTAAGCATCAGTTGCTTGTTAGGTCTAACATTGAGGGCATTTTAAATATTTCTTCTAATAGAGATTATGTTACACCCTACCCGTTTACATGAATTGTCAAGTGGGTGTTCCAAAATATATTTTGGCGTAACTGTTTTGATGGAAATAGTGACATTGAATGTTGAATGACCTGGCGCTTAAAGATTTAAGATCATGGTGCTCCTGCATTTGGAGAGTGCCTGCAGTAAGAAACTACATTTGGACCAGATGGATGCCAATCTGGGAACTGTCAAGAGCAGGCCATTGAAGCTCTAGATCAGGTTACAGTCTTTGGATCTTTCGTCTCACTTCCTTCCATTGCTCAAAGAAGGTGATTGCTAGTTGCACCTTCTTCCACAGAATGGTTTAAAAAATGATGCAACTCATTTAACAGGTAGAATAATGTTATAGACTTTCAGGCTTTGTCCTAAAGATGATGGAATTTAGGGCTAATGGTGTGATCCAATGGTTAAACTGGGAGAAGCTAAGAACTGACGAATCACACCAGTGAAGGGATAATGGAATTGGTAAGAGACCCAGGCTCTCTCATGGGGACTGCAACTGAGGCTCACAGCTACGTGAATGTGTCTATATGTACATACAATGTGTTCCTGTTTTCGAATATTAGGCTGTGTTGCTGTCTTTCCTGCCAAGGATCTTGTACATTGCACATCATTTAATTGCCGCATCAGAAGACCAATGAGTCTCTCTTTTCCATGTATATCGCACTGTTTAGGGTTTTATTTTTTTGTTTTCGGTGATAATGTGTATCTGTGGGTTTTTTCATTTTCACAATAAAGCATGCATTGCCTTAGTGCTTTGAAATAATTTCTAAAAAAATATTGACAAAAACATGATAAAGAAGATGATCTGTGTTTCAGACTGAGGCTTTCTTAGGAAGAATGGCCCTGGGTTAATAACCCAATATCTAAGAGTGCGTCAACAACAGCCTATTTGTCTCTAGAAATGTTCCAATTAAATAAATCAGGAATTTTAAGCTAGTAAACACTCGTTCAATTTAGCTCATCTCGTATTACAGAACGAGTACAGCTATGGTACAAAGCTTTTTCTATACAAACTGTGACTTTTGTTACAAAAACGTCGAAATCTTTGCAAGGTTAACAAACTATGAAAATGTTCCAAAATGTAAACTGTGAGAAAATAGAACATTAAAAACAGTTTTTGCAGAAAGATGTCAGCAGTCACCGATGCTTAGTGGGAGAATTATCCTGCAAAGTACGTTTTTTCAGAAACATTCTTCTGCAAAACCTTTTCTGCAAAAAATCCAATTTCAGGCGTGTGTAACATCTGCAAAGTAGAAAGTTTGCTAACTTCTCGAAACTTTGCAGGAGAAATGTACATTTAACCAATCAAGCAATTCCAATGCAGGTGAACATTTTTAATTCTGGAATATTCAAACGACTCAAGTGTGAAATACTACATGGATTAGTATTTCTGTCATAGGCTCTAAGGATCACAATTCTTTCAATCCCAAAGACCTCTCCTTTTGCACCTTCTATGTATGACAATTGCAATAAAGAATCATATCTAAATTATAGTGAGGTATCCATATAGCACTGTTCACCCAGTCACATCTCTGTTGGGAAAGATACTATACTCGTCATTCCCTACCATAGTTTAAGTTCAGCTGAAAAAGCACACTAGCTGTTTCAGAATTACAACTATGTTCAATTGGTGAAGATACTTTCATTCATTTGGGACCATTACGAATATTGATGGGCAAACATTAATGACCTAAATATTGACTACCAAAAACTCATTAACATTACCTATGTAGGTAGGCATAGACTTACTATTTTAAACTTCCACATACCGTAGCAATATATATATATTCTCAAGGTACATAGATTTATGTTGCTATCTCCACTCCCAGGTACATTGGCAGTACACATATAGAGAATACAGAAAGGGGATCTGTCAGAAAGTGGATTATTAGTTGGGGTAGATGGCAGCCTGACACAAGTAATAATGCCTTTATGCCTGTTAGGTCCAGTAAAGGTTTTGATAATTTTAACCTGAGCTTAACACCTGGTAGCTATGGCACAGACCAGACAGGCTTAACTTAAGAAAATCTGTGAAACATTTAGAATTACCAAAACAGTTAAGTTGAGAACACAACATGATAAAAATCTCATTCCACAACATGAAAATAGAGAAAAATCTAATGAACAAAAACAACAAAAATCTAATAAGGGGAACTGGAAACATGAACTCTAAAAGATTTAAATAAATAAAAATATAGTTAAAAAGTGTTAAACATCAAATTGTGGTCATCTGGTTGTGCTGGACCGATACCTACTTGTGATTTAAGGCTGACTTAGATGAAGCGTGGGTTGGATACAGAAACCAGGTTCGACCTAGTCAGAAGTTTTATCTTTTGACTTAGTCTCTGAAATATAAATCAAAAATACTCAGCTGTGCAAGGCAGTAGACTGTGGCTGGGAAGGGCACTAGGAGGCTGAATAGCCATCGGACGAGGTCCCATTAAAACCTATTGACTTTTGGCAGGAAAGTTCAGAGCAGGAGAAATCCAAACTTTGCACCCAAGGATGGTCCCTCACTGGTGGGATATTTTTGGCACCTTCATCCAGTGAAGATTTCAAATTTCGGACATAAGCACTTTTTTGGAGCTCAGATTCTTCTATCAGCACAAGGCTTTAAGCTGTGGCCAAACAGGGCTCAATGAGGCCAGATACCCTCTCTGTGGCATTCCACTGAAATGGATTGGCTGCTGTGAAAAACCTCAGAATGGGAGCAACCTGAATCTTTGTCCCAGCACCAACACACCATCGTCGGGTTTGTCCTGGTCCTCTGTTGTTCTTTGGAGCTAAGAAGTTTCTAAGTCCCAGTTCAGTGTACCTAGACTTTGGCTTAGCTCTACAAGGTTTGTATTCACACCCGCACGACACGAGTGAACTTAGTTCAATGCACCAACACTTGAATGTGAAAGACAGTTTATCGTAGCCCCGCAGAACCCCACCCATTACAAAGTTGAAGTGGAGTCAAATGCTTTTGGGTTACTAACAGTCTCTAAACAGGGATCCAGGGACGTCATGGTGATTGGAAAGAAATCTGTTGCATTCTCCTCAATGCTACACACACAAAGCGAATTAAGAAAAAGACACTGTAACTAAAAAGCTTTTATTTCAACAGTCTCAACTGGATGCTTAGTAGGGGTGGGCGGAATTTGCGTAGTCGCGTTACGCAAAGTTCAGCGAAACAGTAAAAAATCTCCGCGAGCACGCAAAAGTTCCGCGAACACGCGGAATTGCTTGTTCCGCCCGTTCGTGATGCTTTTTTCCTGTTCGCGAACGCTGTTTGCGTGCTCGGGGGGAAATATCTCACGAACACGCACTTTGAAAGCGCAAACAAGCAAAAAATTCAGCGGAGCCGCGGATCGCGGAATTTTTGGCAATTCCGCATTCTCTGCGGAACGCAAAATTACCCAAATTCCACAAATTCCGCGAGCGGAACGGAATTTACCGCCCAGGCCTAATGCTTAGCACATTTAAAATAATCACACAAATTATCATAACACCTCAAATGAATGTTGCGAACAACAAGAATAAAATGAACATTTCGACCATAATCAAAATGTCATCTAAAAAATCCTAAAAGCTACTTTTATACAATACACTAGGTGAGCAGGGAGTATTATCACTTGTGTCTAGAGTTTCTTAGAGAGAATCAGTGCCCTGCTTACATCTAGAACTGTAATTATCAGTAGTCAAGCAGGCCTTGTTCCCTGTGAAAGGCAAACGTGTCGCATTACGCATCAGCTTCTCTGCTCCTGGGCTTGGCTCCATATCAGATTTCAGTAGAAAATGCAAAGTGGCAGCAACTCTGGAAGGCAAAATCTTCTCTGGCATTCTCTTGCCCAGTAATCTGGGGTGAAGGACCTCTCCTGGAAAGGGGTCAAATGGCAGCCCTATTATACTGTATCTATCTAAGATTGGAATTTCCAACATAACTTCTGGAAGGTCAGACATAACCTATGTGCATCAAGATGCTAGTTTTAGCTGCATTCTTATAAACAAATGAGGTAAAAACAGGTCAATTCAGACTACACTGTTTCGGCTATTGTTCTAGTCTGACCTTCAACTAGAGATAACAAGGCACTTTTCCCAGATTGATGTTGCATCAGGTGTCTTATTGATGTCATTTTCGGAGTGACTTGACACTTTCACAGGTTCTTGGAAAGAAAAGAACAGACATCTGCATTAAAGGCAGACATGTTGATGATTCTACAAAAATACAGAAAATGGAGTCTGGGCCTACTCAAGATTTGATCCGGCCTTATGGTCTTTACGTCACTATGTTTTTCAGGATGTTAGGAGAAGTACACTTTGACACAGGAGCTCAGGAATAGCACTTGGGGGTCAAGACTCACTCCAGTGGAGGCCACCAGGCAAGATCCAGGGCAGATCCTGTTGGAACTGGTCAGCTGGGCTCCTCAGTACAAGGGCTTCTATCACTTCCCGATAGCTTAACAGGAAGTCAGTCAACTGACCCATGGAATCCACTTCTTTGCTCTAGGTACAAGTGAGACCACGTCCAGACTTTCAGGTCTCCTCACAGTCTCAACAGCAGGTGCAGTCTTTCTCCTTCTGTCTTCCACAGGTCCACTAGTGTTCTGAGGAGGGTGACCAGGGGTGCCACATTTATGCCTGGCACTAGCCTGTAGGTAAGGGTGGCACCTGGCCCCTCCATAGACCATAGGGAAAACGTTCCCTGAGGTAACCTTGCCCACTTCTGCATCGGTTTTTCTGTTCCTATTGCAAACAATACCACAGTGACCCTTTCTGCCCAAATCCAAGATTGTGCAAGCCTTCTCACTTCGTGTAGAGCCTATTTGCCCACCCCAGAGGTGTGGCCTATAAAATGAGCAACCCTTCATCTGTGGTCACTTCAAACCAGTTCTGGGGGCAGCTCCTCTCCCACTGGGATTGGAACCTGCTTGACAGGAAGAACCAAGTAGGGTTCTGCCCAGGTGTTAGGTAACATTTGCCTGTGACAGGCTAAGCCTCTTTGAAGTTAACCAAGTACCTGGCACAGTCCAGAAGATCATCTTGCCAGAGAAACAGAACACTGCCGTACACCCAGGGTCTTTGTTCTGCCCCAAGAAAAGCCTTTGTTCTGGGTCACATGACTGTGAATAGTGGCAGGTGGCCTTTGTGTATTCCTCCCAGACAGTGAGACAGAGAAAGACCAGATGTTGGCAGGATGGGCCATCCTACAAGGATGGGTGGGGCAGAGCCCATCCCTGCCCTACTTACATTTCAAAGGGCTGTCTTCAGTATACTCACAACATAACTTGACACTAGCCTATTGTCACCCTTGACCACTTGGAGCCTGGGCAGAGGGATGAAGGAAATTTCCAGAATCAGATTGAGGGATAGCATAGACGTTTCTCCCACTTTAAAGGCTGGCATCAGGTGTAAATATTGGACCCTCAGACTAACTCTTCTGTGGAGGACCCCCAGAAAGATTGCTTGTACTTCAGAGGACTGTCCTGCTGCTCGAGTCCTGCTTTGTACCACAGAGGACTGCCCTGCTGCTACCAGAGAACTCTCCTGCTGCTTGAAGCCTGCCTTGTACCCTCAGAGGACTGCCCTGCTGCTGGAGGCATGCCTTGCTGCTTGCTCTCAGGACTACTAGAGGGACTCCAAGGACTAGTTGGCTGGCCTACTGTTCAGAACTACAGGGACACACCAAACTCCAACAACCTTGAACCCTGCACCTGGATCCTGCCAGAAGAGACGCCTAACTCCAAGAGGTTCCCCACCAGTCCTGGACCCTTGGACGTGGTGCTGAAGGTGCCCAAACAGCCAAAACCTGAAACGGGTCTTGAGCCTGCGAACCGACAGGAGACCGGGCCTTCCTGCTCGCTGACCCGCCTGAGATGCATCTCTGCTCGGCCTGACTTTGTGGTAGCTCCCGCTCCTGCTAAGTTCTCCTACGCAGCAGCAAATCATGTTTAGCGAGCCCTCTCAGGAAAGGTATCCAGCCTCGTGGAGCCTTAGTCGGCTACAGCCTGCAGCTTTGTCCCATTGGAGATTTTCGACTTCCAAAAAAGTGATAAAGTCCTAATGTACAAATCTTCACTGCAACTTCCTCCATCAGCTCCCCGATGACAACGCCTCCTCCTCGGACACAGCAGGCTGCATTGCTGCGCTGAGTTTTATCTTCTCAAGAACTTTTCTTCCAGATTTCTTCAAAGTCCAAAGGTAAGCCAAGACCGGGCCCAATCCTCCTCATGTATATGTGAACGTTGCTCCATCGCGGTCGGCATTTACTTTTGACTTTGTCCAGGTCTCCCGCTACCAGATATCCACGGTCGGCTCTTTGATCTTTTAGGTGCTATTTTACACTGAAATATTTACAAATTCATAGCTCCGATCCTACTGATTGGCTGTAATTTGTTTTGGTGTTATTTTATGTATTAAAAATGTGTCTATTTTTCTAAATTGGTGAGGGATTTTTTTTGTGTTGTGTTTTCACTTTATTACTGTTTATGTGCTGCATAAATACTCAACATAGTGCCTCCAAGTTCGGCCTGAATGCTTTTGTGCCAAGCTACCAGAGCGTTACACCCACAGCTTTATTTAGTGACTTTTTGTGGTTCACCCTGACTGGAATTGTGGCTGTTGCTTGAGGTGGGTGTTCACCCCCCTCAGCTAAAAACCTTATTTCTTACTCAATTCAATTCACATTGCTCCTATGGTTTCACTCTTGTCAGAATTCAACATAAGACACTGCATAGGAGAATCAGGAAATGTACTACATGGATGAAATTGAAAACAAGGTAGTGGAGACTATAGTCTTGGAGGACAACAGCTAAAAGGCTTAGGTTTGAAATGCACTGCCCCAGCCACTACAGGACCAGGATTTGACTGTTTGGCCAGAGAGGGCTGAGCTCTATAAAGTGTTAGTGGGCACTGAGGTCCATCTCTGGCAACATTAGTTGTTTAGACTCTTACGCATGATGCTTTAGTTCGCATCTGTATATCCGTTCCCTCACCTTTGTTGTTTTTTCTCTTTATTTATTCTCTTGGTTTCCCTCATTCTTTCCCCCTGTTCTGACCTTTGTTTGTAATGGAATTATCTTGGTTTTCAACTCTGCTATAGTTTTGCATCAAAGCTTGGATTTCCCTGAGAATAGGCTTTGGTGAGCAGAGCCTAGTTATGTACCTGGCTATGGAGTTGCCCTATTGTTTTAGGGATTAGTAGTCTGTCTTCCGGTAGGGAGGAGTACATATGTATGAATGTGTTTGGTATTTCTATAGAACAAACCTAGCCAAAAGGCAGTGGAGCTCTGTACAGGTTTAAAGGCAAGCTTAAAGTTGGTGGGTAATGAGAGAGGAAGCTGAGTTGTGGACGGTTATTGCATTGTGATGTAATGTTCTATCATCTCATCTTTGATTCTTGGGCAAATGTCCTGGGTCGAATGGGGGCTAGTTAAAGCAATACCCCCTCTCACATTGGGTAAGCAGGTACACCTTTTCAACATCATACTTACCTATTAGAGAATTCATATTTCGTTACTCCGTACTGATTGTCTTCTGTTTTTCCCTCTTTACAGTGAATTGTAATGTGCCTCTGCAATGCTGTGCCATCCTGTACCTCAAAGCGAGTCCAGTATGTGCCTTCCCATAGCCATCCTGCTGGAAACAAGTGTGTTGCTGTCTCTGTCCCTCTCATATGTCCCAACTCCTCTTACCCTTTTTGACTCAGGTGCTCATTACTCTTGTGGAGACAGATAGAGGGAGTGGGACCGCCTCTAAAACTAGAAGGTGGGATTGACCTCAATATCCTTCTAGCCACATTACAAAGGTTGTGACAACCCTTTTTTGTATGCAGGGTTTTTATCCAAGAGTTTTTCCTTTTTCTTGTATCTTTTTATTTTAGTGGCTACTGAGTCTTTGAATCAGTTAAGGACAGTTACAGAAACATTGATAATTGCTTTGTGAAAGTTTACGCCATTCTAAAGTGAAGATGAAGGAACATGCTGACAAATTAATATCAAGTTTGTCTCCTTTTGTACTTGTAAAGTTTGGTTGTCTTCTCATTTCTTCCTGTTCACACATTGCCAGTTGAATTTCAACTATGATGTTTTGGTCCATTTATTATTACTCCTCAGATTAACCCTATGACCTTTTGTTTGAAGTTGCCTTACACTTTGAAGATTTGCTCTGTCCTTCGTTCTTCCTAGTTGAAACCATATGTTCCTTCTCCCTATCATCATCTTCTGTCTGAAGCTCCACCAATTATGGTACAAGAACAGCCAATGTTCAATAAATCTGTGATTCTAGATGTTTTAATTTAATCTTCAATTCTTGATTTACTGCAAAGAGTAGCAATTTTGTGAGCAGTCTTTGTAAATGATTCTTCTGTAAACACAACCTTGTTGCTTAGTTTTTTCCACCAGCAGTCTGATAAACCCGGAGATTCAGAATGAGGGTGTAACACTGTTACATCCACACTGAGAGCCCCGAGGCGGCGAGTGTTAAGAAAATTCCAGTGCACTTATTATGCAGTGGGACAGTGCATCATGGACTCCCTGATCATCTGGGAATCCTTGTGGCCTAGTCAATGCCAGTTTTTCCAGGGTTGCAGTCACTTGAGGGGTACTCTGCAAAGTGTTTGGAGTGTTGGCAGGATAGGGTGGCAGAGACCTGCATGGGAGGAAAGATGCCAAACTTGGGTTTCCTCTTTGTAAGTCTCATCAACATCATGTATTAGAAGAAAGCGACATGAACAAGCCTTATGAAATGCCCACTCCAAGATGGTGTTCCTAATGCATTCTTGTTTGAATAATATATAAAAGAGGCATTGATGAGTGATGGATGTGTCGCAGCACGTTCATCTTTTGTTTTTCGTCATGTTCATTGCCCACTTATGACTATTTTCGTCCCTCTTTTTTTATCAGATTTCCCTTTGGATTTTCTTCAGGAATCCTTACTTGGCCCTTTTCTCTTCTCTGATGGCAGGGAGAGTCTTCTACATAGATATTCTTCAATCAAAAGCGTTAAGATCACCAAGGAGGTGTTTTGTCCTCCGTGGCCTTTTTCTCCTAACTGGGACCCTCTTAAGGACACGCTTGACATTTTTCAGCGGTACTATTAAGTGCAGAGTGGTACCATTGCTAATTGGAGTAGTCACTCTTTCAGTGGGTAACCAAGAATAAACTTTACAGACCTTCACATTACCCAGTCCTTGGCATCTCATCAACCAGATGGATTTCTAGACTGCCACACATATGCTGTAAGTATTTAAACAGTTCTATAATGATTTTAAGAGGGATTTGACCTTGATAGATGTGCAAAAGTAGCATTTAGGAGGGGAAGAAAAGGTAAGACTGAAATACAAGAACATCAGATTGGATGAAATTGGATAGAAGCAAGTGTATAAATACACAAGGATAGAAGAACGTGCTGTGGCCACACAAATGGTTATGAGAACAAAACAGACAGAATGGCCGTGGATTTGACCAAAGTCGACCACAGCTCTAGGCCCATACTGGTGGGACTAGAGACATACGTGACAGCACCAAAACACCAAAATATAGCCAAGGCATTCTAAGTATACAAACAAAGACCTAACAATACTTTCATAATCAGACTTCCACAAGCATTACACAAAACAGAAGGCATTACAGCCCTTCAGTTAAAGTTGAAAAAGAGGAAGAAAAATCAGCATATAAGGTAAAGCAACTACTTAAAGCCTAGACCAAAAGAGAGGTAACACCGGTGAGGGAGCACAAAATGTAGTGAAAATAAACAGAACTCTTACAGAAACAAGTAGCTATCCAGAAAAGAACTGCAACTCCTTGATACAAAAACTGAAAAACCAGCTTAGGAAAGCAAATTGTGCAAGAAATGGTGTATGGCCTTCATGAAAAATAGGCAGATCACACCATTTCAGATTTTACAACTCGAAGTTGGTGACTGTCTCTCACATGTCTTTTGGATGCCAAGTGTTAATGAAAAAAGTCTAATATCTATGCATCTATTTCAACCTGCTCAACAAATTCCAATCAGGTTTCCGTGCAGGACACAGCACTGAATCAGCCATGACCCACATAATTGACGATGCGCTACAAATCCTAGACCAGAACGAAGCCTGCTTACTTATCCTGCTCGACCTTTCCTCTGCCTTTGATACCGTCAAACACGACAACCTGCTAGACCTTCTGAAACACAGAATGGGACTATCCGGATCAGTTCTAAACTGGTTTACCTCGTTCCTCCAAAACAGATCGCAACGATTCAAGGTTAACCATTCCCTGTCCAAACCCGTACCAGTCACCTTAGGAGTCCCACAAGGATCATCCCTCTCTCCGACACTTTTCAATCTATTCATGGAACCACTCACTGAAATTCTTAACTCTTCTAACGTACAATACCATATGTACGCAGACGATACACAACTATACCTAAAGATCCATTCACTAGAAGACATCAAATCTCTCAACACAACTCTCGGAAAAACTCAGACCTGGCTGGCCGAAAACCACCTAAAACTGAATACCCTCAAAACCGAATTCCTCCTAATCGCTCCTCCCGCACAAGTACCCATAATTCAAGATTGGATCAAACACCTAACAGCACTCAACTGCCAACCTCTTATCGTTGACTCTGCGAAATCGCTGGGAGTAACGCTGGACAGAAATCTCAACATGCAGAAACACATCAGCACCGCAACAAAAGGAGCAAACTTTCAGATGAATACTCTGAGAAAACTTAAACCTTTCCTGCCTGAAAAGGACTTCAAACTGGCAGTACAAGCTCTAGTTATCCCAAGATTGGAATATGGGAGTGTCTCTCTCTGCGGCCTTCCCAGATCCTGAACGGCCCCTCTTAGAGCTTCAATCAACACAGCAGCTAGACTTATTACTGGCTCCAAAAGAAGCTCCCACATATCCCCGGACCTAAGATCCCTTAACTGGTTACCTTTCGAAGCCAGAATTCAACTAAAAATAGCATGCATGACGCATAAAGCCATTCATCACAACACTCCCAGCTATCTGGCACAGAAACTGGTACCTTCATGTGGCAACAGAGCTTCCAGAAGTGCCAATAACCTCTTATTGAAACCACAAAGATTCAACAAGAAGAAAACATACAACCGAGCCTTGTCTGGGATGGCGCCCAGGATCTGGAATGCTTTGCCCCCAGAAACGAGACTTAATCCCTCTACTGCATCCTTCAAAAAAGAAGTGAAATCCCTTCTCATGTCCAAGTTCACTTGAGCATGGGTCACTGTGATTATACGACTCTACTCTTGATCCATATGGAACTATATATTATTTACTACTTCTCTATGTATCTTTGATATTGTGATTATACTATGCTTGAATTGTATGGAACTATATGTCATTTACCATATGCCTATGTATCTTCGATATGTTGATTCTACTATCCGTGATTTTTATGAAACTATATGTTATTTACCAAATGCCTATGTATCTGCGATATTTACCTTGTAAAGCGCTCTGATACCCGCAAGGGTCTTGTTCGCGCTATATAAAACCTTCAAATAAATAAATCTATTTAGAAATCTGGCCATTATGACACTGTACAATATCATTCACTGGGATCATGATCAAGCTGGAGTTACAGAAAACTAAGAAGTTATGAAATGATGGGACATCCCAATCTGGACTGATAAAATGGACCGTTGCTAGTAAACCAGACATGCTAGTAGCAAACTGACAAATATGTCTACGATGAAAGCCCAGTGATTAATTTTTTCTATGCACAGATATAACCATGGTGATGTGTTACATGGAGAATTTAAGATACATAAGAAAGAAAAATAACAGTCATTGCAGATGCAATAGGATTGTAAGTATTTCCATTTGCATAATATTTCCACCTCATAATTTTCATTTTAGGCCTTTGAAATTCAGACCTATATTGCGGATTTAGGCCTGATCCCCTGACTTCATCTGATTGTGCTCTTCTAAAACGTGGTGTATTTGATCTCCCAGTATAGCTCTCAGCACACTTGGGGCAACCTGAATGCCTGTCAGGGCTACTGTTCAGAGAGTAGAGACCTAAAGCTAGTAATAACTAGGCCATAGTAAGGCAACAATGAAAGTACAGTACATCTGGGCTAAACTGAGAATTATGGAGCAGGCTATTTCTCACAATTAAACTTAATGTAATTCAGCTTATACAACTGCACAGTTCCTGCTACATGAACTAGATACCTTAAGGATAAATATAAATTGTCTAGATTTCAGGATGTTGACAGTGAATATTATTGAATTTGAATCATGAATGCAATTTGTCCTAAAACATCTGAAATTGGATTTTAGGCCAAAGGTGTGACTAAAGGCCCTCATCCTCATACCTTTAAAAGTCCTGCCAATACCATCTGCCAGCTGAGAGTCAAAAGAAAACCCCGCAAAAACGGGGAGTGTCTGGCATGTGCCTTGCTATTCTGACATTTTCTAGTGAATAACTCAGCTAACAGCTAGGACCTTTCAAGAAGTTGTCAGTCTAGACATCCAGGGGATATCCATGGGAAGTGCTGGCAAATGGTGCTGGGATGCCTAAGAAGTGGACTATGCCGAACTGGCAATTGGTGGTGAGGATGGAGGGCAGGAGAGAACTTTTTAGTCACAAAACATGTTAGAGAATTGTTGTGCTGCAAGGTAATCAACCCAAGCAGAAACTACAATAAACTGAAACAAAATTGCGAGTGTAGAGTGTGGTAACTCTCTGAAAGTATTAGTTGGTGTATGAAGATCACCGATCAAAGGAATTATATTTCTCAATTTCTACATTTTTCCCTGGATTTCATTCACTTTAGGACCATCTTGGCAACAGACAAATACTTTTCTGTATGATGTACTAGACGACTGCCCCCTGCCTTCCATTTGCAGGGGAACAATGAAAGAGCTGTGCCTGACTCCCTAATTCTGCATCACTGTCCTGCAGGGTCCAAGTTAAAGACCTGGAAGAGTGAGGTTCACGTGTTGGTTCACAGGTAGATCTGAATAAATCCTGATAATGGGAGCTTTCTACCTACAAGAGGAACTTGCCTCCAGAAGCATCAAGTCCAAGAGTATTTTTGAGGTGCAGAACCTCCTGACTAATTCACTGGATCAAGTTAAATTGTGTGCTGGAGAGACTGTGTAAGAGCTGCACTGTTTCTGAAAAGCCTTATAGCTGATTTCAAGGGGGCTGGGACCCCTGAATCCATCCACAACTGAGTTTCAACAACAAGAAGCCCAGGCGCAGCCTGTGCAGGTAAGAGAGGTGGGGAGGGGGGGATTCCACTTACGATGACGAGGGAAACTTAAATTAAAAAAAGAAAACCATGCCCATGCAGGTAAGAGCAGTGGGGCGGGGTGGGGAGGGGATTCGACATACGACGACGAGGGAAACTTTTCAGCTGCTGCTTTGGGAGTTTATTTTTAAAAGGCAGAAGTACATCAAATAAGAAAACCAGGGTTTTCTTTTTTTAAATTTAAGTTTCCCTCGTCGTGTAATGTCTAATTCCCCCACCCCGCCCCACCTTTCTTACCTGCAAGGACAGAGGCTGAAGAAACCTTTTTGTGCAGCTAGCCTGAAGACTTAGTAGCAATTACGACTACTACTGGAACATTACTCTGCACATCTAAAAGGTAGCAAGAAAAACAGAGGAAGCATGCCGAGCCCAAATAACTGCCTTCATATACCTCTACTAGCCTCTGTAAACACCCTTGGGCTGAGGGTTCAAAGTTAATATTCTTGATGTATATCAACCCTGTAGTTAACACTTTTGATGTAGTACTCTAGGATTAATGTTTATTGTTGTTTATTTTGGTTAACTATGAGAACCATTTGCAGTTTTTCCTCCTTTTTCTTTATTTTTCATGTTATTTTATTCTCTCTTTTCTTAAACATGGTGTTAAACTTTTCGCTAGTTATTTCAGAACCGTGCCGCTGTTTGCTTGGTGTGGTAAACACATCTCACTTATTTACTATCTGGAAGGCAAAGCTTTGAAGACGAGCAAGGGGCACATTAAATAGGCTGCCAATAGAGATTACAACATAAATACATAGAGAAGTTGTATTTGGCACAAAACATGTGTTCATGAAGAGCATTTTCAGAAACTTTAAGAGAATAATACTCAACATTATTCATGGGAAAACATAATACTAAGAAAGAAATCCATAAATATGTCAATAATTATAGCGTTGTGAGGGCCAAGTGAATACTCTCTCATGCATCTAAAATGAACAAAATACAATGTAAATAGTCACACTCATAAAGCAGAATGTGAATAATTAAGTTAAGTTTACAGATCAATCTAGATAAGTTTTCCACTGAGCTAGCTGCTTGCTTTGGGATAATGCACGCATTAAGAAGAACCATGGAAACAAAACGGAGAGATTAGGAATAATCAAGCTACTTCATTCTACCTATGGCATATGTGCAAAACAATGCCCAACTTGGAGACTCACGAATCATTTAGAGTTTTGAACAGAGCACCAGTGTAAATTGGTGGCACTCCTGCCGCACCAAACATGTGATTCCCACTCCATTTAGAGGAATTGGGAACTGCTTGGTCTCCATTGGTGGTGCCTCAGCTAGCTCTGGTGGAAAAGCCTTGACCAGGCAAGCCTTCCTGCTGCTGCTGGGTCACCAGGTCATATGGATAGTGATGGTTGTCCCGCCCTTTATCGTGCAGCGGGACCTTCACCCTATTTCCCTGCCAAGCTTCTTCTTGGGAAGAGAACGCAAACACTGGACCCCAAGGCGCAGGGAGAAAACCCTTCTCATCAGGACCATTGTGTTTTTTTTCTTTTTCAACTTTTCAGCTCCTGCTTTGGAAGTTTATTTTTTAAAGGCAAAAATGCATTGCTGATCAGGAGCAAAAAACTTGGAGCCCACTCAGCAAAGTTAAATGCGCTCAGTAGAACCCCCACGTCGGCTGCTCAGCTGAAGGCACTTAGATTCCCAACCTGCTCGGCAGAGATCTTCTAATTTATAGGGCAATTCCCTGCCAGAGGAGCAGAGGCCAGAGTAGCAGAGGTCAAAGGCTCCTCTGATGTGGCGGGCTGGCAGGCCACCCAATAAAGTCTCTATGACCCTACTGATCCCCCATTATCTTACCCTATGATCTCAATCTAATCTATCAATCATTTAAATGCTAACACTCTTTCAGTTCAGTCAGACCCAGAATTTATAGACCACCACACAACATAAAGTAACTGTGTGTAGAGATTATTAAAATATTATGGGCACAAAACTGAAACAGGTAATTTTATTTATTAGTTACTGAGTGCATTGTAAGGCACAACTTAAAGTCTTCCGGTAAAGTCGCACAAGAGGAAGAAGCAATATCAGGTCAGCTAAACATATCATATGATGTCATCGGAGTGGTAAATTATGATGCCTTATGATTGGCTAAATGTGCTTCACCTGGACTGAATAATTATCTCCACATGTTGTATTAAAATAAAATGCAAATGAAAACAGAATCCATTCTATGCCTAGATTTAAAATATTTCAATGCACGCATATTGATGCAAAATATTCAATGAGCATAGAGGATAAAACAAAATCTACCTTGAGGTTTGATTGAATCATCGGGAGCCACATTGGAATAAGCTGCAATGAGATAGGAAAACTATTGTTAGCATGCTGTGCACTGCATTTATTATTCTAATTGAGCACTGAAGCAAGACTCTCTTCCTTTCTGCATCAGCAGTTATTTATATACTCAAACACGCACCAATTTCCCGGTATACCACAGCACGTATCATTGAATTAAAAGACCATATCTTAATTCATGTATTTATTAAATTACGTTTCTTTGCAAGGTCTAACCAAATGAGCGTGTGCCCTTGGCAGAACACAACAGTGGGATTATAATACATGGACGAGAGAGAGAGAGAGAGAGAGAGAGAGAGAGAGAGAGAGAGAGAGAGAGAGAGAGAGGGAGAGAGAGAGAAAGAGAGAGAGAGAGGGAGAGGGAGAGAGAGAAAGAGGGAGAGAGAGAGGGAGAGAGAGAGAGGAGAGAGAGAGAGAGGGAGACAGAAAGAGAGGGAGGGGGAGAGAGAGAGAGAGAAAGAGAGCGAGAGAGAGAGAGAGAGAGAGAGAGAGAGATGAAGACAGAAAGAGAAGAGACAGAGCGAGAGGAACCAGAGGCACGGCAGGCAGCGCACGTTAACGGAGCTGCGTCAGGTCATAGGTAGCCTATGACAATTAATGTTTCAAACAGGGGCGTGTTCACACCTTTGTAGAAGATCAGAAGTCTGAGAGCATCTTCTGCTGTCTGGAGACATGAGAGGAGAACAACTCCTTTGCAGAGATTGATGTGGTGAACCTCTAGAATGCCCAGTAACAAATGAGATGTTCGTCCTCTTATACGTATTCTACCAGCTATCCTCTGTTTACCATGGTCGCAAGAGGTTGCTTCAATGCAAAGTCTTAAAAGGTGGACGGCAGTATTTGTGCATGTTAAGTCCTCACACATTTATCGTGGGTTGGCCAAGGCATGCATAACCTACAAGGCTCATTCCAGTTTCAACTTTTTGAAGCCAGGGATATTGAGTAGAGGTAATATGCTATATTTTGAATATTTTCCTAGCACTAAATCCCCACTGGAGGAACCAAGCGTTTAAAGGTTGGAGTTCTTCAGATCAAAATTAGGTGACAGGGTTTTTTTTTTCGCAGTTTTACACAGTGCGAACTTGACCCGAGGGTATTGGAGTGCTTTACATGAGCACTAGATTATGTTACACAATGTCCGATTCATTTTTTATAGGCACTTGGAGATTAAGTGATTTGCTCAGAATCACAGGATGTTGAGCCACCGCCGAGACTCCAACGTGGATCCTCCGTTCCAAAGCAGGCAGCCTTGGCTATTAAGGCCAGGACGACACAGATCCTCTCCAAAATTAGAGGAACATGTAGATTTTGAATTACCAGGTTGTAGCCTAGTCTTCCTAGATATTTGAAACATGTCAGGTATCCAAATCATACACAAAGTAGAGCATTGATGATGCTCTTTAATAAAACTAGGAAAAATTGTCTTAGTTTGAGCGAAAATCAGAATATACCATAGGAAAGAAAGGGAGTAGTCTAAAGACTAAGTATATCTCTGTTAAAGAAACTATAATTAAGAGTTTTCCTGGCTAAATATAATTTTGTGATGCAAAACTGGATTCACACCAGTGAGGGAACAAGTTCACTTCCCTTCTTCCTTTTGGTATTTGTGGGAGCTGCTAGTCAAAGATCACATCAATCCTTGGGTTATGAGGTAGAGACAAATAAGATAACTTGCTTTTGTAGAAGCATATGTTATCATGATGGACTGAGGTCATGATGTCGACTTGTTCGATCTTGGCTTTTTAAAACTTATTAAAATTTTGATTTATGTGGGTGTTGTGGGATGGCTGAAGAACAGATGGAATTACTTCACTAAAATGAGAGGGTGTTTATGAAGTGCATCCACGCCAGAAGGTTACAAGTGGAGTAACTCACGGGTACGATTCTCAAGTGTTGGTGAAGGGAGAGCATTATATCTAAAGGTGAAACACTCAAAAAATTTGGAGAATATTGGTCTGTACTCCAGATCAGAAACATTGGTGAATTTCCATTTCGGTCAGAAAGGAAACATACAAACCAAAGAACACTTTATCCCACTGATGCTTCACTTATTCCATTTCAGTTCCAAGCAAGGCAGAATCACACCACACCCGACCCCCAATTGACTGAGACTCAGTTACACCTGTCCTCTAGCAGGATTAAGTTAAACGTCAATCGTAATGTAAGGCTGCAAATAGTTTATTGGACGTGGGTGCGACAGTCTTCAGAAGAACATTACTTGTCATCTTTTTCTGATGACTCTTGCATGTGTAGCATTTATTGATAGAAGTCATGTCTAGAAACCAAGCAATCTTCAGCTTCTAGAAAAAAGCAGAGCTAGAAATTTATAAATATTGTTGGCAAAACAGCCCTCATGTTGTGCCGTCAGTCAATTCTAGAATATTTTGACTACCTCAGCTAAATCAGGGACAACTGAAGAAGTATATCTGACTGGCTCACTGGGATTAGGTATTGTGAGATGATGCTCCTCGTCTGTTCAAGCATTAACCCCTTCGATGCTCATGACGAGCTCAGCTCGTCATGCTGCGCGGTAGCGCTGTGCGCATGACGAGCTGAGCTCGTCACGACCGCACCCGCGATCGGAATGTCCAGCACCTGGGCGGAATTCCGATCGCGGCGAAGCGGTTAAGTGAGAGTTTTTAAATTGGCCCTGGTAATACAGCCAATAATCTTGTGTCACACTATATTTGTGTTAATCTTTCAGTGGGAGAATTTAAGCAGGACAGTGAAAGTGGGCAGTTTCAAAACATCCCTCTTGCCCACCTCTAACTTTAATAATTTTACCAATGGTATTCTACCTACAATAAGGGTGACAACATTTTTCCAGGATTTGTCCACCTGGCCATATTGACTAATCGTCCCCTGTCTGCAGATCAGGATAATACAGTATATAGAGTGTTTCCTTGTCTAACACAGGGTTGAGAGGTCACAGTGGCGATGGCCCTGCCTTTCTTTTGGCAATGCCTCTGATTTTTCCTTCTCAGAACTGCTATATGCAGAATTAATGGCACAATAGAACATCTGAACAAGCTGTGGGCATTTGTCCTAAAATATCTATTTGAATCCTTTTATTTATGATTGTTTGAGTGAAATGGTGAATTGTGAGTGTATAGTCTTCTAAAATAAAAACAAAACGAAAACAAATAGGTGAATATGGTATCATCATCATAACTTTTATTTCGATCACACAGATCGAAAAAAGTACGCAGCACAAGTATAAAAGCAGAAGTATAAAACATTTGCAGATAAATATGTAAAAAAAAAAAAAATCATAAAATAGTTGTGCAAAATACAGGATACAACAACTCCGGAGAGAATAAAGTGCTTCAGGCAGATAATTTCCCCCGCCTGATCCACAATGCATACCAGAATCTTGAGAGGCCAAAAACCATTATTCTTCGAGTGTCAGTGCACAAGATTCTCATCACCTCGAAATAGTGACCCCGGACCTGCAAGTCTACACAGCGGGAATATCCGTTTTTTCCTCAGAGATGAATAATGTGGACAGAAGAAAAGTGGATGAACAATGGATTCCGGGCAGACTTTACACGCAGGGCACAGATCGTCAGAAAAACGCTACGGCACCACTTAGAACAGAACAATCTGGTGGGCAAAATCTTATAACGGAACTGTAAGAAAAGTTTGTGTGCCATAGGTAGAACAATTTCATCAATACTTGACTCAAAAAATGGGACAGATTTAAAATTCAGAAAGTCATTAATCAGACTAGTCACAGGTTCTGCCAGGTCCTTTGCAAGTATCATTTCCCAGTACATTTTTCAGCTTTGCCCTCGGAATTTGCACCATACTTTCCGGGTTGGACCAAAATGCCTCCATCCCCAACCTCCCCAATAGTTCCCATAAGGAAATGAACCACCTGATCGATGTAGCCTTAGGGAATTTCAAGAGATCTGACAGAATCTCTCGATAGGTTTCAAGTTCTTCCACTGTCCATAGCCTAAACCAAAACATTAACAGTTTATAGTTCAACTTATGTTTCAGCTGTCTGTGGGCAAGGTCCATATACAGGGGTATCAAAGGGGAGCTAGAGGGGAGATCTACCAGCGATCTTAGGAAGCGGTTTTCAATAGTTGTAAGGGGGGGATGGGTTACCCGTACCCCACAGCTCTGCACCGTAAAGTGCCCCCCCCCTAGGACCTTGGAGTTGTAAATTTCAAGTGCTGGAGCAATTTGGCGAGAAACAGTCTTCCTATGTATTTTGCTAATGTGGGCACACTGGTGAATTAGTTGTAACTTTACTTTCTCAATATGGGCACCCCAGTGGATCGATGAGGTCAGACGGATACCTAAATAGTCAAAAACTTCAACTTGCTCCATTTTAGTGCTACCAGCCCATACAGATCTTTTTGACGGTTTATTCATTCCTCTGTTAAAAATCATATACTTAGTTTTGGCCTCATTTAAAATCAGACCCCTATCATCAAAAAACCTTATAAAATCATTTAAGAGTTGTTGAAGACCCTGCGGTGATTTAGAGATTAAAAGTGTGTCATCTGCAAACAATAATGCAGGCACTCTTCTTACGCCAATTTTGGGGGCATCACAGCCGTCCCTATCTAAAAAATCAACCACTCCATTAATAAAAAGAGCAAAAAGAGTGGGGGCTAACACACATCCCTGTCTCACTCCACGTTGGACAGGGAAGGTTCCTGTTACTTGGTTGTTTGCACCCCACCTAACCTGTGCTGCATTAGATGAATGTAGTCTGATTAAAATGTCTAAGAGATTTGCCGGCAGACCCATCTCTTTCAATACTCTCCACAGTCTGGCCTGGGGGACAAGATCAAATGATGTATGCAAGTCAACAAAGGCCACATATAATTTCCCCCCCCCCCCATAACAACTACTTCCTTCCAATAAGTGCAAAGAAGGCAGAAGGCCTGGCCCAGAGTACTGACTTTTATACGAAAACCCGCCTGAAAGTCACTCAAGATTTGGAACTCCGTCATCCAATCCTGTATCCTTCCTAAGACCTGTTTACAAAAGATTTTCTGAGGGGAGTCAATGAGACTTATCGGCCTATAGCTCATCGGCTTGGCTCTGTCCCTTTTTCTGCAATCTGCCACGATGATGGTATGGGAGCACCAGTCATGATCAGGTTTGTTACCAAATTTATGTAGGAACCCCAGAGCGATTTATCCTCTCTATACAGATCATTGGGGATTCTGTCTGGTCCGGGGGCTCGCGCAGGTACACAAGATGAGATCACCATTTGGGTTTCCTCCATTGAGAAAACCAGAGTTTCACATTCCCCACCAAGGGTCTCAACCCACATCTCACTAGTCTCATTACTTGCATGATTGCCGTTACCATAAAGAGAGCCAAAATAAGCGACCCACTCTTCGGGCTGGACAGTGTATTCCAGGGCTGGCCTATTTCCCTTAAGCCAATATGCTGCTTGTCTCCAAAAAGTCTTGGGGTCTTTATCTGTCAATGCGGTGTGTGGGGAAGACCAAAGAGAACCCTCCCAATCCTTTTTAGCTCTATCAATGGCCTGTCTGTACTTGGCTCTACAAATCACAATCTCTGGACGTGCCCTTCGTTTTACTGCACTAATAAGCGCCCCCTTAGCTTTCCTGCAGTCCTGGTTGTACCAGGCGCTCTTAGTGTCCTGCATCGGGTCTGTGCAGTGTCCCCCCCTTTCCGGCACTTTAGGAGGCCGACTAAGCATATCCCTTATCTCACTAAAAAACAACTCATGGCAAGGTCCCAGGCTCTCGACAGCATCCTTGGCGGGGAGTTTTACTAACTCCTTAATCAACTGCCGCGCTTTACTCTTAATTGCTTCAAGGGCTACCGGATGCTCTTCCACTCAACCCCACTTGATTGATCTTTGGTTGTTTGTAACAGAGAGCACACCCAAATTAGGGCACACCCAAATCAGGGCACCCCCTGATTTCGATTAGTGGGGTGCCTAGTTTAATAAGAGTAAGGTCAAGGGCATTGTGGTAACTCTCAAATCTTTTCACCACTGCCATATCATCCACTAAGGGCCAGATATTGGGAGTAATTAAGCAATAGTCAATTCTACTTGTGTGACCAGGTCTGTTAAAAGTATAGTCCCCATTAGGATCAGACCTAGTTCTCCCATTTGTTGCTCTTAAATCATGTTGCAGAGTAAAGGCGAGCACCTGGCCTCCTCTCTTCATCCATCTTACTTTTGGTAGGTCTAGAGGTGGAATTGACCACTCACAATCCCAATCCTCAGTCAAGTCTGGAGGGGTAAGGGCAAGGGGTTCAAAAGTGCAATTAAAATCGCCTGCCACTAATACAGGGGCACTATCCGAATACTCGGCCAGAGCGTGATCTAGTATATGAATAGTATTTGTTTCCTCCAGGGCACGGACCACTCTATTATAGACATTAAAAATTCTAACCTTCCAGCCCCTGTACAAAGTCAGCTCAAAGGCTAGAATGTCCTGTGAGTCAACATGAAGAAGCTTGACTTTAGACCCTAGTGCATTTTTCACCCAAGCTGCTAGGCCTCCAGAGGGTCTACCCTGCTATTTCCTAGTAGCATCAATGGCATAGGTAGAGAAGCCACTTCTAAAAGGGGTGTACATACTCCATGTTTCCTGAAACAGGATTACATCATAGGTGTCCACAAAACTACACCAATCTGGATCAGATAGCAATTTTGAAATCCCTGCCACGTTCCACACTAGAACCCTTAAAACAGGGAAAACAGGGGCCCCACCTTCTATAGTGCCACATTTAGAAACTATACCACTAGTTACATTAGCAGTGGGAGGCTCACCACAAGTCTCGATATTATATGCTAGACCTCTAAGTGTTGGAACTTCTGATGGGGGCGGACTCAACGGGGGCCCTGGATACCCTGGGTTTCTGTCAAGAGACATTCTGTCACCGGTGAATAGGGTATCAAATGGAACTCAGTAAATGTGAAGTCCTTCAACCAGGAAGCATGAAGCAAAATATAAATTAGCAGTAAATAGCAAATTGTTGGATTGTAGGAAGTTAAACTTATAAGGAACATTAAATAACGTGATAGCTAACAACCACGTAGAATACCTTTAAAGAACAAAGCTCATCAACACCAGATTTGGGTGTTTGGAATGACCAATAAGCCTCTAAAGGTTTCTTGCTGCATTCTAGAACCATCAGACAAGTCTTTAGAGACATTAATGTTTAGGTCTAGTGGGTGTAGGAGCCTCTAATGCAGTGAAACAGACCTGCTGAGAAGTAGATTTGAGAATGCACAGACAAGGTTAGCCCCTTACCTTCATAAGAAATATCAACATTGGGCCTTAGCATAAAAAACATCAGAAATCCCAATTGCATAGGCATTTTTCTAAAACTTGCAGTGATTTCTAAAAATCCCCAGTGCACATCAAAGAAAGCTAAGATGTTTGTGGTACCGTTTAGAAAGGGCCGCAAGTCTCACAGACGCTATGCATTGCACGCACATTGATACTGAGTAGCAATTCTAAATCAGGCACTAGGCCTGGGCCCTCATTGTGAGCATACTCTTAATTCTGATGGGGCCGGTAACAGCACTCACCAGCCCCATCAGAATTATGGGATCTACTGAAACACAAGGGATCTCTCAACTTTCACCTAAAGATCTTCAGGTGAAAGTCCACCCTAAAATGAATATCTACTGGGGGGAATTGAACTCTGAATTACAGACTTCCCAATACCTCATTTCTTAGTGAATCCACAGGGTCCAATTCATAATCGCTCTGGTTTTTCCCACTGCTGGAGTCACCAGTACCACCAGTTTTGGTAAATTTGTCGGTGGGGAAAATCCAGTCTATTTACTAAAGACAAATAACAGGTGCAGAGCAAAATGGGTGCGTCTATAAGACATTTTGCTTTTATTTTGAGTTGAGTGAAAATCCTTGCTAATATAGATTCTGATGTTTTGATTCATTATCTTGGTGGCCAAGGATACTTATTTGATGTTACTTTATGACTCGCATGGAGGAATTTCATGATCTATATTATAAAACTATCAGTATTGTTATGATTATATGTATGCTATCTTTCTGAGACCTGAGCTTGTAAAATCAGTGCAACCACTGTCTAAATCTGTCACAGCCCTACATCTGAAGATGGGGCTTGTCTTTCAGAGGATGTGAGATCTGTCTAACTTAAGAGACAGTTCTGCCACTGCCAGCGATTGTGAAACAGGGGTCCCTAAAAACTCCTATTTATAAGAGAGAATATTGGAAAAGGAAAGGAAGTAAGAGGTATCTTGACTTCACGTTTTGAAAAATAACAGGGGCCATTTCTCATTGCATAACATTCTTATTTGAACAGCCAGAACAAGGTATAACTTTATTTTCATGCTCTTCGTAAAATATAATGTTGGATGCACCATTTGGCAGCATTTCTTAACACATTATCATGGGGAAAAGAACAAAAGGGAAAAATAGAGTGAGAGTAAGGTAGGCGTCACATGTTTGATAGAGAGTTGGGGATTTACGAAAAAGGTAAATAGCGGAAGATAACAGCGAGGGAGATAAAATGGATAATGAGAATAACTAAAAGTGATGGTGATATACATTAAGAAACAGGAAGTTAGAAGTTACAGGCACAGCTGGAAAGCTGCTAGTACAAAGTAAACATTCTGAAAGTGTCAGGCGGTACCAAAGGAAGGAGCAGCAGAGCACGTTAATCACAATGTTTCAGCACTATTTCAGCACAATGCCACAAGCAAACTAATTTAATCACACCAACAAATTCCTGGGAGGTTCCACTATCATCATCAAATCAGAGCTGAAATGTGATTTAATAATTCTTGTAATTGTTTTGTCTCGAACAGACTTGCCAGTGGATCATCTTAACCTGTCAATACTGATTATGGTTGTTTATTTGTAATTGGTAAATTGCAAACCCTCATGGCACTCAGTGATATATTGTTCCTATTACATTTTGTGAACCGCAGATCTGTAGAGTGTGGTGCAGTATCCAGCAGGGTCATGTTCATGAAACTGACTTTAAACATGTCCTTTGATATGCCAGGCTGGAACCAGCAATTGGAAGCCACGTTCAGTGACACACTCACAAAGCCTCCTGTTCTGCACACCGAAGAGCAGATCATAGTAATGCATTGCCATTTCGTGACTCATCCAAAGTGCAACGTGCCCATTTTTGATTAACCTCAATCAGAGCTGAGACCCAACAGCAGCCGTAATAAACATTATAATACCAACCCATACTATGCTGATAATGCCAGACTCATTTTCACACCAAGTGACCATAGCAAGCAAGTTCAAGCAACACCGGAAGGGCTTTGAAAGAGGAGATTCTCACACACATGCAGAAAAATGTGCTCTCCAGACCTGGCTATGTATCCATCAGACTTCTTGTTACACCATCTCCCACAATGGCTCTCTTCCAGAGATGGCAAACCAATCTGAAAGTTAGTAAATTAGCTTGTCCTATATGATTTTTCAATTTATCAAGCCAAACACATGACAAAGAAACAGATTTTCAAGATCCTAGCCAATTTATTAATTTCTTTGTCATAAGAGTGACTAAAGTTTTTGCTCAATTACTGGAGTGTGATAGTTCTATTTATTCAGCCTTGTCTTTCGAGTTGACATCTTATACACATGCTAAAAGGGAGTTTTTATATTTAAAGACTTGAATCACTAGTGTTTTTTTTATGGTGAAATACATTTACTTTTGTCCTATTCCACCCTCTTAAGCAGCAGTTTCAGCTGAGATGGAATCTGACAGACATGGGTCATGATTCTTCAACTAGGATTGGTTTGTGGCTCTCAAAAGATGGGGTGCTAGAATTAGAATGGTTTATTCTGCTGTCACGAGCTGGTTAAAATCAGGTCAACTTTGGATGGAAATAACCAAACAGACTTGTTGATGCACCTTTGGTGAGGATGTCCACTACACACTCTTTTCAGCTGCCCTACTTCATTCAGATTTCAGGTATATACCATTTTCAGCTATCAGGACAACGCCCATGTTGACAGGACGGTCTAGGAGGGTCCACCCAATTTCGTGTAATCTCGCCAACATAATTCCCACTGGCATCTTTTCAGTACACAACTGCCACATCAATCATTATGTTTTTTTCACCAGCATAAAAAGCCTGCAAATAAACGCCAAAGGCACTGGGAGCCAACTCCCATCATGTGGGAGATATTAGTTATGCTTTTTTTTCCTGTATTTGGACCCCGCTGGGAGGGAGGGGAACTGTTTTTACAAACAATATATGTTACGCCAAGCCACCCTCCGCTGTATTTTATCTCAAACTGGCTCCTAACACAGAGATGAGAGAGAGTTTAGGGAGGAAAATATGGTCTGACACAGATGGAACTTCTCATTGTTCCACTGAGGATGCGGAGGTCCTGCCTCCAGTTCGCCAGCTGTTCTGGAGCTTTAAATGATGCCCTGAGGTCAATGACTGACCAGGCAGTAAGTGCTTGGCTTCGCTGTCTCACCTACATTTTTCACCAGCTGTCCTGGAGCCCGCTAAACTTTAAATGATGCTCTGAGGTCAATGACTGACCAGCCAATAAGTGCTTGGCTTCTCTGGCTCACTTACATTTTTCTCCAGCTGTCCTGGAGCCCGCTAAACTTTAAATGATGCTCTGAGGTCAATGACTGAACAGCCAATAAGTGCTTGGCTTCGCTGTCTCACCTACATTTTTCTCCAGCTGTCCTGGAGCCCGCTAAACTTTAAATGATGCTCTGAGGTCAATGACTGAACAGCCAATAAGTGCTTGGCTTCTCGGTCTCACTTACATTTTTCTGTCTCTGCACACGGATAAGCATATTTCATTTTCTGGACCCTGATCTAGACGTTTTTGGCAGACAACTCACAAAGCTAAGGTTGAAATATGGCTGACGACCTATTTTCACTGCACGAAATAATGTGTCGGAAAAACAATAAATTATTTATTTGGATTCACTGAAAATTCTCCAAGGGGCGTGCATGGGTGGAGAGATGGTGTTTGTCCAGTGTTTCTTTCTGAAGGGAAGCGTGAAATGTTTCTGGTGTGAGGTGGGTGAAACAGCGGAAAATGAAGAACAATACTGCATGGATTTATTCATAATTGTCGTATATATTAAATTGTTACTTATATTTTTCTGTTTATTATTTCGTAAATATGCTGGTCGTGTTAAGTACTGTAATAGCTTTGACTGTATTTTTGTTAACTATATAATATCAATAAATACATTTTAAAATAGCATTGAGAGAAATGGCCACCACATTATAAATCTTAAGGTAGCGTATCACAGGTGGGGCAAAAAGATCAGTGATGTTCGGCTCTCCAAGAAAACAGCATTTTGCCACTACAGCACTATACATCCACTAGCAAAAATTGAGTTTTTATATTTATTCTTTGGTATTTTGCGCCACATTTTAGTGGAAACGTGTTACCCCAATCTTATTGGCGTGATGACCCCTGAGTTGACAGTGAAAAGAAGCAAACACCCGATGGACTCCCCGTGCAACTGCTCTACGCACAGGATTTGCCTACCTTCACAAAAATGGTCGAGTTGCATTCCTGCAGGGCTTCCATTAAACTGATGACATGAAGACACACCATTTCCACCATCTGCAAAAAAAGAATGCGTTGGCAATGTTCAGTTAAGTCGAACAGGCACATCAAATGGCAAACAGCTAAAATAAAAACAAACCAATGCACTCTTTTATAAAGAACATTTCCCCCCTGTTAATAAAGTTATTACATGTCCCCTTCTTTATAATAATTTAAAAGGTGTAGCATTCATGCGACGGCAAGCCTAAAGATCTGAAAACACAATTATTGTCATTGCACGAAATAACCATCGATATGTATTGCTTTTCTCACAGTTGTGTTCAGCGATGTGGATACATGAGCTACCGAAGATAAAACATAAACTAGTCGATATATGCACAAATGTAGATTGACTGCATTATGACTGCTACATCACAATGAGGCTATGAGAAGTAAGACATGCTTTGTGACTAAAGGACAGAGGGGGTGTTATTTCATAGGGATTCATTACCACTCTAAATAAATGTAGACTGTCCCCGGGGCTGGGGGTTGTGCATCTGGAATGCTGGAATGAGATTTTGCAATAAACGGGATTTTATATTTATCCTACACACCACAGAGCCCCTTACCAGACATTTACTAGGGTTCTCACCTTATAACCAAAGCAGATAAGAATACTCCCATTCTAATCTTGGAAGGTAGGTATTACAGCTTTCTACGTGCCACTACTGAGCCCACTGCAGTCCATCCAAAGTCAAGCAGCTCGCATGGTCACAAAAACTCTTAGGCTTGGTTCTTCTTCTCCTCTTTTAGAAATATTACGATGGCTGTCAATTCAGGACCTTTTATAATGTGCTCTGCATTGCCCACAGATTTTTCTATGGGAAGATCCCTCCCTTTGCGGCAAAACCCTTGAATACATTTTGTCCGGCTAGATCGTTTTCTTCAGCGAAGTCACTACTTCTTAGGTCTCACTTACAGGGTCCAATGTCTTCAGTTCTTGCTCCCTCTCTGTGAAACACTTTGCTGCTAGATCTAAAACTGAGTCACAATCATTTGCTCTTACAGAAGTCACTTTACAAGGCTTTTCTCACAACAGACAATATGAATTACCCAATCTCCTTCCTTTACTAAGTTATAGCACCAAGAGGCCCTCTGGGGTGAAGGTTAGTGCACCTTATCATGTTGCTAATAATATAATAAGAAATGGAAAGAGTGGCCATTCTAATTTTGTCTGAGAAATGTCCACATTTAGCTTCAATGATTTCTTCTGAAATTGCCACAAAAGTATTCCCATTGGTATCTCAAATGCTCCTAAACACCGTTATGGTTTTTTAGATGAACAAGAATGCTATTGTTTTCTGTATGTAGGAAATGTGTGGTAGGTTGAGCTACATTCTCTGCTTTGGTTTTCATCAGGTTGATAACTGTGCAGCATATTTGGCCCGTTAAAAACACAGATGAGCAGAAGTGCCCTGAGAATGGCTCCACCAGTGAGTCTGAATCTTTGATTGTGATAAACTTTTCTTTCATGTGTGATCTTCCTTTTATGCTGTGTCAATAAAAATCTGTTAAAAATAAATTCTGTGTGCAATACCATGGCTGGAATTAGTGTTTCCGGATGGTATCTCCTAACCTAAATCCAGTTACAATGAGTTTTTGTCCTCGAAATGGGAAATAACCTATGTAACCTCGATAAGCTGGTTACTTTTCCGCACACTTAAGCAGATACTGACAACAAATCTGTCTCATCTGCTCTGAGAAGATGGTAAATCTGAACAGGATCCAGGTGGGATCAGGACCCTGGGTCTGTTGGGTGTTGAGGGTCAGATCCTTGGGTGCCTCGAGAGCACTGCATGTTTCCACTATGATAATAGGGGTTGGGTGAGGGATAGACTCAGCCTCCAAAAGCCGCCCCTGCATGGGCGTCCCTCCAGATTTACCATGTGCAGCCCACCCTTTTGAAACTGGGCCCGGATTTACCAGTTGGTCATTTTGAGTGCATCAACACTGAGCCACCTGTGACCTGAGGGAGCAATATCACCACTGGGATAGCACTCCCCCAGTTCATTATGAGGGTCCTAGTGAGGGACCTTTGTGGCTCTGTTCCAAAATGGAAAACATATTTTTTCAGGCATTTTTATATGGTATTAAAGGAAATCATATACTTAAAGCTTTATCATCAGAGGTTGCAATCAAGTCACTGAGTTAGTTTTCTTGAAAAGAATACTCTTCAAATTGCATCGCATCCCAGTACTTTAGTGAATTTAAGGTGTGGATTTGGTGATGGGGAGAAGTGCTGCATTGAGTTCTAGACGGGGTGGGTGACGTGAATACTTTGCCTGCAAAATTAAGCCTAAAGGTGAAGTTCAGGTTTACAGTGACATTATTTTCAGCAATAGAAAGATCTGCCCAAGATAGACAGGTATCGAGGCTGCAGGGACTATTTTTTTCCAGCTTTAACTCAGGGCTGCTGTTAGCTATGAGCGGCAGTCTCCACTCAACAGCCTATTTCCTGCTGCTGCCGGAAGTCTGCTTTGGAACTTCTGGAACAGGGGATGGTAAGCATGGGTCTAGAGCGGGAGTTGGAAAGTCAGAGAGATGGCTAGCTGCTGGCAAGTGGCACACTCGTAGGCCTGAGTGGCAGGAACATTCCTTCTGCCACAGAGGGCATCTTTCTTAGCCTCATTCTTTCCCTAAACTTAACCAGATTTTTTGTGAATCTGCAAACGATTCTTCAATAAAAGAAAATACAATTAACACAACCCCAGTACTACTGGTAGTCCATCAGTGTACATAGAATAGCCTCAGGCAGGTAAAAGGGAAGTTCTGACAACATGCAATTCAAGAAGTGCAGCAGTTAACCTATTATGATGGCAGTGTCTTGTGAAATGGAATAGGAGGGCAGATATGTTGCATTTGAAAGAGAGATAGTGCAAAACGAAACAAAGAACACATTTACTACCACACAAATAGGCAATGGTCACGCAACACTACAATCAACAGTATAGATCCATAATGAAATGTCTTTATTACACGGTCAGTCAAAGACACACAGTTAAACAAGCATTGGCAAAGCCAGTAGTTAAGACTTTAATGTACTAATGCATGCCAACTGCATTTGTGCATGCCTGTGTTTTCATGTGTTGCCACACTAAAAGCTACACCATCTGGCTTTGCCAGTGCTTGTTTTGTTTTAAGCAGCTAGACTGTGTGCCCTTCTGCATATGTTTTTGTGTAAACGTATATTTATGGATGTATGTCTAACTTGTGGATAGTTCCTGATTAAAACATTAAAAAGCCCGCTGCAAAACAACAAAACAAAAAAACACTGCTTTCTACATACATTGCATATGTGAGATAAAGCATTTATTGTGCAATGATTCAGTATACGTTTCAGATGTTAAATAGTCCCTTATGCATTATTGTCGAAGCATTCATTAAGAAGCAAAATGATAGATCGACAGCCAACAGCATGCGGTGAGAGGGAAATATTCCTCTGGATGCAAAGCCCTTCGTACATATTTGAAAGAATTTGACACACTAAGGGGCCGATTCCGATTCGGGTTGGAAATCTCTCCGACCGAGCTGGACCCGGAGAGATTTCCGACCGAATCGGACCCTAGCATCCCGACCGAATGAGTACGATGCGCACGTATGCCATCGGACTCGAGTCGGTCGGACACCCATTGAAGTCAATGGGAGCCTGTCGTACAACGCGTACGCGGGCTCCCATTGACTCAATGGGTGCGAGGCGAATAAGGGCGCCCCCTACAGCGTGTACGCGGCGAAGCGACTCGCGCCGTTCACGCACAGGTAGGGGGGACCCATGGGTCCCCCTTGTGTGCGACTCGCGCAGCTACGCACACAGGGGGGTCCGACACGGACCCCCAAAGTACGGCTCCGACTGCTTCTTGGAGCCGGACGGCGCGAGTCGGTCGGACTGCTCGCATCGTACTTGCCCGGCCGGGGAATGTCTCCATTGCGAGGTGCGCAGCGCATCCGTGCGAGTCGGTCGGTGCGGTTGGGACGGACGTACGAGTCGGTCGGCGAATTTGCACGCGCTCGCATCGTACTCGTTCGCCCGGATGCACGTACGAATCGGTCGGGAAAAAGGGCTCCGAATCGGATTTGGTTCAGCCGAATCCGATTCGGTGCCCTACCGGCCGAGTACGGAATCGGCCCCTAAATCTAAAGACAGCGATGTTGTCAAGACAGACCTCAAAACCACCAAAATTACATTATATCTGTTTGAAAAACTATCATCTCACAATGTCCTTCAGGGACAAGGCCTGTAGGCCAAAGTCTAATAAATTCAAGCAGTAATATTTATTTTTCTTTTGCGATCTTGTGTAGCGAAAACAACTTATCACACTGGGTTTCAAAATAATTCTAGAAAGGTTAACTAAAAAATGCAATGCACAAGAAGGGATCGAGACAGCCTATGACTTAAATGGAGGGAATGCAATTGCTTAGGTACAACAGCATCTTCATCGTTCCTTGTCCAGATGACAAGACAATGTGAATATTGTATGTGAGCATCCAAAATCCATCGTGATTCACATCCTTGTGGGTTGTCCCCAAAATCCCATGAGGGTTGGGGACATGGCGTGGAGGGACAGGAAAAAATATTTCTGTTCATTGCTTGGGTGTAAAGACTAACTCTTCAAAGGGAATGGCAAAACTAATATTTCAATTATTTATTTGTTTTTCATTTACACGTTTAGGAAATTAAAGCAGTTTATTAGCATTCAGGTCTCACAAAAGAGAAGTACCTCTCATATTCTGGGTAAAGCCACGATATTCCAGACACAGTATCACCTCTGTTCCCCAGAGTGATTTCACTGGGCCTGATTTATATCCACAGATAAGCTCTGGGAGGATCACTGCAAGGTGTGGATTCTGTATGTGGAAATGTAATAGAAATGTACATTTGGACATTCAACGTTCTAGTTTCTTTCTTTACAAAGAGTAACATTTGCCCGTGAAGAGATCCCTTCATCTACATCCCTATTAAATAAGAGAGTGTGCACTCTCCATTCTCACTGGGGAATGCGGAATCACAAGTAAATGTGCAAATCTTTCCAACGAGGGAAGCTACTGGCATGTCAGAATATCGTATAAAGAAATATCACCTGCCATTGTGTCCTAAAACCCGTTTATCAAATATCGTCCCGTTTGGTGTCGATTTTTACATTTATTACCTCCAGTGGGGGTAAACTACCTGCACGTTTTATTCTAAACAGAATATTTTATGAGCTTCTTCTTGTTCACCAACTTTACAGGTAGGACTACTCCATGCCCACAACATTGCCACACTTAGTTCTAAATTTGCAACTGAGGACATTGGACTATACTTGTGAAATTTGCAATTCACAAATACCCTTTGCATCAGTGACATTCCACCAAGTTGTGAATCAGGAATGAGGACTGAGTGTCGTTACCACATTTCGTGCAGTACCTGAATTGAGCTTGAGTATATAAAATAATGTGACAAATCAGCTGCACAATCTTTATGCCAAGTGCTAAGAAGGTAAACTATGTCGTCACTCTGGGTAACCGATGCAAGAACCAATCCAGAAAAGAAGAAGCATGTCCATGCATAGCATGGGGCTGAAGTTAAGTATGACACATAGACACCGTTGGCTAAGAATAATCACGCAAGGCACTTGCTTTATGGTAGAAGTAAGTTGCACAGCGACTACTAATCTTCATTTAAAAATGTCAGGCAATTTTAATTTTAAATGTGGCTAACTATCCACCATGGCAACTTCCTTGTATGACTGAGGATGCTGCTGGACACCAAAGAGCACATCCGCAGTTTGCATAGAGCGTAATAACCAGCATGTGCGAACAGGCTATTGAGGTGCACAGTCACTGGTGCTTGTTACCTGGTCATCTGCTAACTGTGCAAACTGTGTTCTGCAGCAGTAAAGGCATTCTGAGGGTTGCATTTACTACCAAGAGTGCCCTTAGTAGCCAAATAGTTTGCTGGAACTGGAGGTTGATACCAAAGTGAGACATTGGAAAGCCAGCAGGCTTAACGAAACTGAAGGAGCGATGCTCTCAAAACAAACCTCCACGTTTCCCTCCAGAGCAATGAAGAAAACTAATCATATTCTATAGCAGCCCGGAAGAATGGAAAAAGCCTTGGGCAACAAAGAGCAGGGTGCCAACTTTTGGGGAATACTGGAGAAAGTGTTTTGTAATGCATCCAGTGGAGACTCGCGATGGCCTGGTTGATGGATTGGTCACGTGAGGGTTAGCCTGATAGATCTCCTGGTTGGGTTCTCCGTACACAATCACCTATCCTCTCCTACAGCACCAGGTGACTGCCAGGATGAGGGCATTTGGGTAGCACCGTGTTGTCAAGCTAGAGTTAAGGCTGTTGATCATCTGGTTTGCAAGTGCTAATTGATTATTGTATGTGAAAGCAAAATGAGTTGTCTGCTGTGTGACTAAGTTACCAGTCACATAACCTAGATCTTCTGTCATTTGGCTTCACTGAGAGAGACGTCTGTCCAGCGTAAAATGGCTCCCAAAATCTCTAATATCTTGCTTAATATTGCAAGCCGCCAGACAAAATGTACCCCACATCATAAAGTGGAGCAAAAGCAACAAATAGTACAGACATTTCAGAAATAGAGAAATGCCTCTCTGGAAAAGATCAACCAGATCAAGATAACTTTGAATCAAACTGTTGGGCAGGATGGATACAGAAGCATAACCTCAAATAGTCTGTTCTACAATAACCTGGTGGCCATAGAAGACATAAAACAAATTACAGGGAAATTGCAAATACTGATGAGGCATGCATCATAGGTATAGCAGAAATGAATATGCCACTCGTCAGATCATTCGGACTGTATCCAATGCCCACAGGCAGAAAGGTCAACTGAGACCACAATATTAACAACAGGTTGAAACATAAATACTAAAAACATTGATAATATGCTAGACAGTATGCTAGGTATGTGTGAATTTTTTGCTACACAGGCTCGCATGATTCTCATTTTGCATAACAAGAAATTTAGCATGATTTTTGCACAAGAAAGAAAATGCCTTGCTATGAGACTTTTCTTTCTTTGAACAAGGCATGTTCTTCTGAAACCACTTGAATTTTGTGTGCGATGTGTATCCTCACAGTTGTTCGACATACCAGCAAAATGTATTTCACGTTACATACTGTAAGCCTATTTAATGAAAAACAATTCGCAAATTTCGTTCCTCCCGGACTGCACCCACGATGCAGGGGGCAAGCTACATTTCAATAGGTACATATTCTTCCAGTGTAACTTCACAGACAATAAAACCTGTAGATCCCGCTGAACAAATAAAATGCTGAATATAATCACCCTTGAAGAAGATACTGGCACATGCATCAAAATCAGAAATAGCGATTCCTAAATAGCGATTAATAAGGAATCGCTATTTAGAAATCGCTATCCGCAATGCATGAACCAGTTTGCGAAAAATTACCGATTCGGTAATAATCGCAAATCTGAATAGCGATTTCACCAAAGAGACGTGCAAAATCCGAATAAACACCTTTTGCGATTTCCCTTTGAGCGAACTCCGCAATTAGCGATTTCGCAATTAGCGATTTCGCAAAAGCGCGTCGCATTGGAAGCATGCTGATGACATCACAACCAGGAAGTCATCCAGCCCATGCTTCATTCAGTGCCAAGAGGAAGTGAGAGGAAGAAGCAGAGTGCTGGAGCTTAGCTGATTCATCATCCTAGTCTGTTTGCTGCAACTTCCTGTGCACAACAATGGATCAGACAACATCAGGGGAGAGTGCCACGCCCAGGAAGAGAAAACTGAAATTCAGTGAAAGAGAACTGGAATACCTCATTGAGGAGGTGTCCAACAGCCATGACAAGCTCTTTGGGAAACTTTCACTCAAAGTGCCAGAGGCAGAAAAACGCAGGATATGGCTGCGTATCAAGAACAAGGTCAATGCTGTGGGAGTCACACACCGCAGCATAGATGACCTCAAGAAGAGGTGGTACGACCTGCGTAGCCGTGCCAAGGAGCGAATCTCAGAAAGGCTGAAGGAGGCCAGGGCCACAGGAGGGGGCACATCTACAATTCCAGGCAACACAGCCCTGGAGGACCTGGTGGAGGCCACAATCCAACCCGAAGCAGTGGTGGGAGTGACCCAGCTGGACACATCCGGCGCGGCTAGTACCACACAAGGTAAGATGAATGCAACCATACACTTCAAAGTACAGTTCATTTGTGCACATACCCCCAGTCCAACCCCAGTGTACAGGTCAAACTCCAGTCCACGTTTTCCCACATACACCCAATGCATAATGGGAGTTGTAGGCATGTCAGTCAAGTGGGCAGTCAAATACAACAATGGCAAGTGAAACACGCCAACACTGCATGGCAGTCAGTGATTACAGTCAGTGATTTAATGTGTGCCAAGTATGCTTAATGTAACACAATAGTAACCTTAACACTAATTAACATTGCACTGTTTCACATCACAGATGCAGCTGAAGTAGACTCGGAAGACAGTGATTGTCTACACATCTCCGAGATTCCTGCTGAGACTGATGTGGAGACTCCAGTTGCCCCAGCAAGCACACACACCCGCACCCACAAAACGCAGGGCACAAGTACCATCACTGCAGCCCATGGAATCAGAGCTGGCTACTGCACCCACTCCTGTGACCAGCCAGCCTCATGTGAACACAACACCTACATCCCAGGCACCAGTCCAACGTGGATGGAGGCGCAGTTCAAGGGCCCGCATTGCTGCTCAGGAAGACCAGGCTCCAAATGTGTGGGGTGGCGTGGAGTCCCAAATGTTGCGGGTGCAGCGCATGCAAGCAAGACACATGGGGGCAATCCAGCTACAAATATCAAAATTGGCAAAGAACATCAGCCTCATGACAGACAGTGTGCGGGAACTAACCACAGCGGTTGTGGAGGGAAATAGGCTGACCAACTCAAGCATGCAGGAGCTCATCAGGCTGAAGCTTGAGGGCCACAGCACACAGAGGAGAAGGCATCGCCAGAGCATGTTGCGCATGGCGGCCTATACCAGGTCCAACAATAAGCTCTGCAGCACCACTGCGCTGCTGTCACGTCGCTCCGTGGCCATGCAAATAGAAATGGGCCATTGTTGTGGGGATGTGTCCAGGGCCCTTGGACAGGTGACCACTGCCGTGGAACTGATCCAGGCCGGTACCGTTGGTGGCAGCAACTTAACGGGGGAGGAGGTGAGTGAGGAGGCACCCAGCCTTAGCAGCCTGTCGGTGCCAGTGACCACTGCCAGGAGGCGCAGTGCCTGCAGCACAACACCTTCTGTTGCACATCAGGGGGATGTAGCCGATGCAGGCGACCGGCGTTTGGGGGTGCGTGGCAGGAAGCGCTAGGAAGACATGTCGTCCTTCATTTGCCCATGGTGACGTAACCATGGTCAAAACCATTATAGTGATTGATGTCCAGGTCATGGATTTGTTTATTTTCCGGTATTCTTCTATGCAATCACGGTTCTATTTTGCACAATTTTCTGTGTGGCAACACAATACTACATGGGCTCATGTTAGTAAATACTTTTCTGTTCGACATTTAAGTGTCTTGTCTCATCATTACATACCTCAGAAATAATGTTGTGTGATGTCTGCACGTCTCCTTTGCCCTTCTGCTGAGCTTGTCCCATGCACTTGTCTGAGTTGTGTGGGTGGATGGTGGATGGTATAAGTATATGTGTGCACCAAGTAGATGTCCTTCCCCGAATTCACCCCTGAGCAGACACATGTGGATGCCACTGTGTCGAAATATATAGGAGTCATGGGTGCTTCCAGGAATTGCGCCACAATGTCTGTTATGATATGTTTTGCATTGCACACTAGTTGCACATTGATTGGGTGTTAGGATTTCCTGTGCCTGACAATGTCTTCTAATCGCTGCTGGGGACATGCATGCAATCTATGCAGCCGATCACATGAGGGTACTGTGCTATCTGGTAGGAGTCCTGTTTTGTCTTGTTCAAATCCTGTTGGCTTGTGGGGACGGTGATGTGGGTGTGGATCCTTCTCATCATGGTGTCAAGGAAGGTGTTGAAGAAACGTGAAAGGGAGCTTTGTGATACCCCTCCAGCTACGGCTACTACCCCCTGGAAACTGCCTGAGGCAAGTAGGTGCAGGCAACATGTGCGGGGATGATATGGGTCCTACGGGTCTGGCGCTGCATTAGGGGTTCCAATACTGCTATTAGGTGTAGGATCATTGCACCGTTCAGCCTGTACTTATCATACATTAAATCTTCTGTTTGTCCCAGTGATGTGATGCGCACTTTGAAACTCCGATCTCGTATTCTCCTTCTGCACTGGGCTGCTGCATGGATCCTCATCCTCCTCGCCATCACGTAGAGCGCTGACATTGTGAAAGGCTTCAGGGGCCTTCTTAGTCAGTTTAAATATGTTTCTGAGGGTTTGCACCTGTGCGAATTTTTTTTTTTACTTTACCACCTGATTGTGATTCCCCTTATTCTGCACTTGCAAAATAGCGTTTTTCATGCGATTCGCTAATTGCGAGTTTACATGCATTGGATTGCGAGTTTTTATTAGCTAATTGCTATTTGCGGCCGCTGTACAGGGACTCGGTAATAAGGATTCGCATTATTGGTACTCGCTAATTTTGCGATTCCTTATTTTAGCGAAACTGTTTGTTTTTCGGTAAATGGGTTCCTGCATCGGAAAAGGTTGAATTGCGTTCGCAAACGGCCATTTTTTTTGCGAATCGCAATTTTTGCGAGGCTTTTTTGGCTTGATGCATGTGCCTGATAGTGATTTCAAAAAACCAAACGCCAATGGTGAATGACAAACGATACAGCACAAACAAATGTACCATGGATCAAACATCATCATCACACTTGCACCAGTTCTGAGTGCCATGAACTTTGAAAGCCCCTGCAAAAACAGACTTAGCTTGGCTGAAACAAAAGATTGGGCTGGAGCAGCATTGCCTAGAGTTCTGAAAACAAATCAATTGGCTTCAACATCATAGACTGGGACAGACTCAAAGACGACATTATAACAGGCTGTGGCGAGACTAAGGGCCATATGTATCAAAGGATACATTAGCGATTCTCAAATAGCGATTTTTAGAGAATCGCTATTTGAGAATCGCAAAACGCTATGTATGTAGGATTTGCAATAAATTTTGCGAATCCTACATATTCCTTAATTGCGAATCGCAAATTCCGATTCGCAATTAAGGAATACCTCCCCATTCATTCCTATAGGCCTAGAGGCCCATAGGAATGAATGGGAAGACATTCTCAATTTGCGATTCCCAATTAGAGAATCGCAAATTGCGAATGCAATTTCAAGGGTGCCAGGGTGTCAAAAGGACACCCTGTTGCACCCCTGAAATGAGCATGGGTGCAGATGTGCCGCACATACATGCCCTAAGGGCATGTATGTGAGTCACATGGCACTTTGAAAAATGCAAAAAAGTGCATTTTTCAAAGAAATCGCAAATTACCACCAACTTGAAGTTGGTGGTAATTTGCGATTCCTTAAGTCCAAATTGCACTTTTTCTGTGCTTCTTACATTGCATTTAAGGAATCGCAATTTGCGATTCCTTAAATGCAATCGCAAAATAGGGAATCGCAAAATTTGCGATTCCTTATTTTGCGAGGGGTGTTTTGTGTCATACATTAGGCACTGTAATTTATGAGTCGCAAACGCCGAAATTCTGCGAATTTCGGCGTTTGCGATCGCAAAATTGCCTTCATACATATGGCCCTAACCTCCCTTAAAGCCTGAAAGTCTTTCTTCTTGATTTACTTATCCAGGGCCTTTGGATAATATCACCTCCCCATGTACGCAGCAGCATTTACCTTTAGAGACCATATCTAGACAATGTTAAAAATGAGACGTGAGGTTTTGATGACCGCTCAAACCGTTCTTCAACTTCCTGCAGACTGCCTATAGCTGACCCACCTTATCTTAGGTTTCATCTGTCTTACCGTGGTCATCTAAAGATTCTCTGAGGTTATATTACATGACAATAGACATTCCATCTATGCTGCTGGTCGTATATTTACATACTTGTTTCTGTTGTGCCAAAGACGAATCTGGGCAAAGAACATGAAATAAAACTTTCATTGCTTTTTGTCACCACGTCCTGTCAATAGCAACTATGTTTTTTCACTGATTTCGTGACTAGTGATAGACTTAGACTTCCAGGAATTTAAAATGCAATAATATTAATGGCATAAGTCAATATGTTCCAGAATCTAAATTGAAGAAAGTGGGAAAACAGCAATAAATGCATAGTAATAAGAAACAGAAAGCAACTGGGGAGAAACATTTTAGCCTTTTACCTACGATGGTTTAGTATCTATTATTTTTAAAGTAAAGTTTACTGGTTAGCAGGCCAAGCTCGCCTAATTTCTATAATTTTTTTCCAAAAAGGGAAGAGGTTGTCCATTAAGTAGGAAGCAAGTCATGACAGTTCTGCAAATTCTGAGGAACTCACCACCTTGTTATGTGCCATGAGCTGAAGAATGCTGGGGGTCACTCGGCTCCAGAACTCCAGCGCTGTGAGGATCGCGGTGAAGCTGAACTCGTTCTGATTCTGGACAGAAGGCGCAACGGCAGCCTGCTCGCAGTATACCGTCCACAGCTGGGCAAAGATGAATGCGTGGAACAAGGAGCACATGTGCAGCACAGATGTCTGGATTGGGAAAAACATGAGATGTGGCTTCAATTTATCACAACAACTTGCTCATATATGTGGATATATATCACTAATTTCTTGCCAATAGTACATTTCTTTACCACCATAGCTGTTTGCACTTTGGGTATACAGATTAGCAGTGTCTGTAGAGTATGAGCAATGAGGTATGCTGTGGTATACATGGAAGCCAAATTCAAAGGTTATGGTATCATAATATTGTGGTCAGAATTCTATCTGACATAAATATTGCTTACTTCATTATCACCCAACTGGATTTAATAACAGAAAATCTACACCCAATGGGGCAATCTTTTTTGTAAATGATATTTAGGATCTGATATTTATGCCAGAGGATCTTTCTGTAGTTGATATTCGACCATCCAGCCAACACCACTGATTTCCAAAGCTTTGGTTGTCTGAATGTTTTATATGAATAAGTGCACTGTTTTTCCTCCACATCCCCTAGCCCTTCCCACTTTTAAGTAGTTTAGAGTTAAAGTATCGGAAACAGAACACAAAAAAAATCCCACTCCAATTTAAAAAATAGAGACTAGTTTAATGAACAAAATGACCCCAAAATAACATAAAAACAATAAGGGGAACCAGGGAAATTTTTGAAGTTTTAATTGAAGCAACAAGCGTTAACCAGCAACCGTGGTCATCTGGTTGCACTTGACTGGGACCTAGCTCTGGCTTAAGGCCGATCACAATGAAGAGCAAGACGGATATAGAAACTAGGTTCAACCCAGTCAGAAGTGTTACCTTCTTACTTAGTCTCTGAAATGGAAGTCAAAAATTGGATAAAGGCAGCAGGCTGTGGCCAAAAAGGGCTCCACACGGCTGGATAGCTGTTGGATGAGGTCCCAATGAAGCCTTCGACTTTTGGTGGGAAAGCTCAGAGCATGAGAAATTCAAAATTCACGCCCAAGAAAGGTCCATTGCTGGCTGAATTCTTTTGGTGCCTTAGTCTGGTGAAAATTTCTACATTTGAACATAGTCACATTTTCGAAGCTCAGATTCCTCAAGAAGGGCAAGGCTGTAAATTGTAGATGAACAGTGCTCTACAAGGCTGGATGGATACCTTCTCTAAAATGGATTTGGAGCTGCAGAAAAGTTCCAAGTGGGAGCAACTTGAATCTTTGCCCCAGCGTTAACTCACCTTTGTTGGATTGACTTGGCAGGTTTGTCTCAATCCTCCAGAGGTATTTGGAGCCAAAAGGTTTTTAAGTCCCAGGTTTTTCAGAATATTAGGAGGAGTACTTTGACATAGTCAAGGGTCCCAGGGCCTCAGGAACAGCAGCTGGGCATCAAATTTCAGCGAAGTCCTGGGCAGGCCCGGTTGGAACAGGTCAGCTCAGCTGGGCTCTTCAGGAAAAGAGGCTTCCTATAGCTTGTTGTTCCCTGTAGCTTAACTGAAGGTCTGCTAACTGACCCTTGGAGTCCACGTCTGGGGTACAAGTGGGAGCAGGCCCAGCTTTTCAGATCTCACAGTCTCAACAGCAGTTCCAGTCCTTTTCCTGTCTTCCACAGGTCCAATAGTGTTCTGTAGAAAGTGCTACATTTTTGCCTGGCACTAGCCTGTGGATGGGGGTGAGTCCTTGCCCCTCCCTCCCTAACCAATAGGGAAACAGTTCCCAGGAGTAACCCTGCCCACTTTTGCTTTGCAGCAGTTCCTGTGTGTCCTACTGCAAACAATCCAAAACTGACCCTCTCTGCCCAAATCCAAGATGGTGAAACCCTTCTCCTCTTGTGCATGGCCTGTATTCCCACCTCAAAGATGTGTGGCCAGGGAAATAATTACCCCTTCTCTCTGGGTACTTCAATACAGTATCGGAGGATAGCTCCTCTCCCACAAGGATAGGTGCATGCCTGACATGGGGAACAAAGAAGGGCCCTTCCCAGGTGTCAGCTAACATGTGCCTGGGACAGGATAATTTAATTTAATTTATAAAGCGCCCGAATCACCCCATCAGGGTATCTCCACGCTAAGACTGGCATAATCTACCAAGGAGAAACAAATCAGGACAGTATAGTTTTCAACAGCTTTCTAAACACGAGGTAGTTCGTACATTGACGTAGATGGATGGGGAGTTGATTCCAGTAGAGTGGGGCTAGGTGGTAGAAGGCTTTGCCACCCAAACTGGGTTTTTTGAAGGGAGGGATATGGAGAAGTGCTTTAGACCCAGAACGGAGGTGCCTGGAAGGTGAGTAGCTGACGAATTTGTCGTTTAGGTAACTGGGACCCAAGTTGTTTATGGATTTGTAGGCAATGTAGCAGATCTTAAACTTGATCCTCTTCCGCACCGGTAACCAGTGCAGTTTTTGAAGCAGGGGAAGAGACGCTGTTCTGGGGGGGGGCATTGGCCACCAGGCGGGCTGCAGTGTTCTGGACTACCTGCAGTTTGTTTAAGGAGCTTTCATTAGCTGAAATCAGCAAAGCGTTGCAGTAGTCCAGACGACTTAATACTAAAGCCTGAATCAGGGTTTTCCGTGTGGAAAGTGGCAAGAAAGGGAAGACTCTTCTGAGAAGACTAAGGTTGTGGAAACATGCTCCAGCGGTAGAGGTGATGTGCTCCCCCAATGTTAGTTTGTGGTCTATTCGGACTCCTAGGTTTTTTACCACCTGCTTCGGACTTGGGGCAGAGCCTAGTTCCTCTGGCCACCATCTAGGTGACCACTTTACCGTTGCTTCTCCAAACAGCATTATTTCTGATTTTTCTGCATTGAGCTGCAGAAAATTATCGCTCATCCAGTCCGCGATGACTTTCATACCCTCCGAGAAGATGGTCTGAATGTCGGAGTTGGCTTTGTCAAAGGAGAGTAGAAGTTGGGTGTCATCAGCGTAGGATATAGGAATGAATCCTAACTTCCTCAGTAGTCCCGCCAAGGGAGTAACATAGATGTTGAATAAAGGGGGCTCAAACAGGAGCCCTGTGGTACTCCCTTTGGCCACTCTGGTGGTCTGCGAGCGGAAGGGTCCCAGGTTAATGGTCTGAGTTCTATCAGACAGGAAGTTAGACATCCATTTCAAAGCATTCCCTTTAAGGCCTATGTCCCCAAGTCTCCTAAGTAGAGTCTGGTGGGAGATGGTATCGAACGCTGCAGACAGGTCAAGCAGCACCAACAGTATCGCTTGACCATTATCCAACAGCATTCTGATATTATCAGTGACTGCCACCAGCGCAGACTCTGTACTATGTCTGGGTCGGAATCCAGATTGAGAGGAATCCAAACAGTTCGAGGATTCAACGAAATCGGACAGGTGCTTGTTGATGTGCTTTTCCAGTAGTTTGCTCTGTAAGGGAGCAAAGAGATGGGGCGGTAATTGGATACATCTTCCATGGGGACTTTGGGATTTTTCCTGATGGGGAGAATTTGTGCGGCTTTCCACTCTAGTGGGAGAATGCCTTCCTTCATAGAGCAGTTTAGGATAGAACATATGGGGCCGGCAAGTTGCTTGGATAGTATGGAGGCAGTTTTGGCAGGAATAAGGTCTAGTGGAGACCCTGATTTGACAACTTTTAATAAAGCTTCTGTCTCCTCCGGTGTAAGTGTCGGGAAATTCTTCAGTGTTAAAGCATTAGGAATAACCGTTGGAAGGTCACTCTTAGGGCCTATCTGGGAGCCCTTAGTCGAAGTGATATTATTGTAAATCATCTCAATTTTCTGGGTTAGATGATTTTGTATGTTGTGTCACAAGGCTTGAGATGGGATTTCTTCAATATCACAGGCCTTGGGGTTGGTAAATGTTTTTAAAATCTGGTATAGAGTTCTCGGAGTGTTCCCTGCTTGTTCAAGTTGCGACGCAATATGCGTTTTGCAGGCATTTTTCAGGTTTTTATGGTACTGAGTCAGTGCATACTTGAATAGGCTCTTTGAAGTTAATCAAGGTCCAAGCACAGCCCTGAAAGTCATCCTGCCAGAGGAACAGAACACCTCCCCAAACCCCCAAGGCATTTGTTCTACTCCAGGAGCAGTTTTCACACCTCATCAAGAGGGCTATTCAGCTTTCAGGTGACAGATGGAGCACATGTAAAAGGGTCTGCAGAGGCTTTAGGCAGGGAAAAAGTAACTTTCTAAAAGTACATTTTCCAAAATATATATCACATCTCTGACTGCACAAGCGAATTAGGCTTGTACTAAATAGTTCAAAAAGTCCAAGATTTAAATTTGTTGGTATTAATAAAATATTGTAATCCTATGCTTTCCTGTGGACATCCAATTCTGTCACAGTGGAAATAGCTTTTTTGGGCCTTTCTCATGGTTACGCTATGTTTAAAATCAAACTTTTATATGTCCTGGTTTAATACACCATGCACCCAGCCTTACAAGCAGTAAGCCTACGTAAGGGTGACCTTAATATTTAAAAGGAAGAGTTATGCATTAGTTCAAAGGAGTTATTTTGACAGTTTGAATTAGCAGTTTTTAAAGTTGCACAGCCTAGCGCCAATGGTAGGGTTGCAGTCCGTTTGCACTGGCTCTGTAGTCGTTGCACAATGAGTGCTGCAGTCCACTAATGGCACTTAACTTACAGGCCCGATTGCACTTTGTCAGTTATACTAGGGACTTATAGATATGCTAAGTTTGCCAATTAGTAGTATAGACAATTTCAACATGTTTTAGGGGTCAGAGCACATGCATTAGGGCCTTGTGCTCTAGTGCCTAATTTCTTTTGTGACAAATTCTGTAAAATATATGTATTTCTTTCAGTCATGCAGTGAATAAATGATTGCATGAGTGGCATAAAGAAGAAACTCCAGCTGATGTCTCTTTTCCATAAAAAGTTGTTAAATAAATTTAAATGAATGTAATCTTGCAGATATTTATCTATCTATCTATCTATCTATCTATCTAGATAGATAGATAGATAGATATAATCTGCTCAGCCCTACCTGCCTTTCGAAATCAGCCACCTGTCATGCAACCACAGATTTTCATTTAGAACTGTATTGCTCTGTAATCTTGCATTTCCATTTCTAATAATATGTGGATGTTAAAGAGTCTTGGGGTCTTGGGTGTCTGTGCAATTTCAGAACAATGGAAGATAGGCAGGCGGCTGAGGTGGGGTGAATACTGTCCCAATTTGTCTTCAATCTGGTGACTTGATACAAATTGGGGGGCTGGACTGGAGCATACAACTGGGGCATACAACTGCTGCATTGGTTGAACACCATATCACTTTACAAAACGTTGGCTATTGTTTCTTACCCTAGACAGGTTCAGGGATATCTCAGGACTGTGTTAACCTAGGGAAATCATTGTTTTCCCGCTGAAGCTGAGTATATACCCAGTTGACTGAGAAGAAGCAGCTAATGGGATGAGATGGGACAGAAAAACTTTTAAATATCTGTTGATACAACTGTATCACAGAGAAGAGGAACTTAGGGACCAAACATAAGGAAAGCAATAGCAGTGGTTAGGCGTCTGCTGCAACGGGAATTGTGAGAAGGGGAAGACGAACCAGTAGAGGCCCAGATGGATAACTCAGCATTTTCAAACACTGACGATCGCGAGAGCGAGATTCGTGAATGGATTAGCGGCACGTGGGATAGGCTGGACAAATATATGCTTAGCCGGTATCGCCAGTGGCTTCACGCCGAAGGGGATAAATCGGGCCGCCTACTGGCATGGATACTTGACGGGAGCAGTCTACACCATTGCTGACCTGTCTGCGAGATTTCACCGGGGACATGGTTTACACCAGGGTGGGCATAATGGAAGTCCTTAAACAGCACCCACACAAGGTTTACATGGTGGATCCTACCATTTGTGCGGACCGTTATGTCCCTTTTCTGCAGGGGCTGGCCCGGATACGCCTCCCTCCGGAGAGGATGAAGGAGTTGGATGCTCGGTTGAAGCTAGAGGAAATTCTAGAGGCACTGCGGGAGCTCCCTAGGGCTAAGGCGCCGGGGGTAGACGGGTTCCCCCCGTAATTTTACCAAAGCTTCTCTGAGAAGCTAACCCAGGCCTCTGTTACAGGTATATGAGGATGCGTTTGAACGGGGAGTTTTACTCCCAAACATGCGGGAAGGGGATATTTGCATGCTTTAGAAACAGTGGGGGGGGACAAACGGGACCCAGCAGCATATCGCCGACTAATCATGATCAACGTTGATATTAAAATACTGTGCAAAGAAAAGGCTAGGCGTATGTCTCCTTGCATGCCCCTCTTGATACATAAAGATCAATGTGGGTTCCTCCCTGGAAGCAACATGGGCATGAATATATGACATTTAACGCACATCATGCATGAGGTTCGGGGTCAAATGAGGAGCTGGCACTAGTGGCAGTGGACCTCGAGAAAGCGTTTGGCACCATTGACTAGGGGTACCTACTGGAAGCTTTGAGGTCAGCGGAGCTTGGTCTGTGGTTTTGCAGATGGGTAAAACTCCTCAACACAGACCCTTGCGCCCTGGTATGGGTGGGCCCATGCTGGTCGGAGAGGTGGACATTGGGGCGGGAAACATGCCAGAGCTGCCTGCTCTGCCCACTACTTTTTGCGCTGGCCATTAAACCACTTGCAATCTGGGCATGCAGGGACCTAGAGGACTGGGGCATAGGGGTGGGGGGGGAGCACACAGGTAGTCTCTCTATATGTGGATGATGCCCTATTCTATATCTCCTCCCCCCATGATGCGATGCCTAGGCTACTTCAGCTACTGGAAGAATTCGGAGAGTGCTCTGGCTTACAGCTAAACAAGCGCAAATCTTTGCTCTTCCCTCTGGCTAGCCTATCTGCTTGGCCACTGGAGCAGCTCCCGGATCTTGGGCTGAGCTGGGAGACTAGTCACTTCAGTTATCTGGGGGTGCATGTGACCCATGTTGATTTGCAATCCCTGCGCCACAATGTCTCCAGGGTGGTGGAGGCACACAAGGGTTTGGTGGCATTCTGGAACTCTCTGCTGCTCTATCTTATGGGCAGGCTTGCAGTCGACAAGATGGTGGCGCTGCCGCAATGCCTATACACGCTTCAGAATTCGATGTGCAATGTTCCCATGCATGTATTCAAGCAACGGAATTCCGCGCTGGTCTCCTGTTACTGGGCGGGTCGCAGCAGCAGAGTTGCCATGCATGTTTTGACACAGAGGTATGAGGAGGGGGTACTTGAAGCCCCCAGGTTGGATCTCTACTACTATGCCGCACAGTTGCAGCATGCTGCCCAATGGTTGGATGAGGGAGACAACTGGGAAAAAAGGCTCCTGAGGGGTCGAGTTTAGCCAGATAGACTTCAAATGGCTCTGATGAAGGGTGCTGGAGTTGTAGGCGACATGCCATACATGGTCAAACAGACCACACAAGTGTGGCCATTGTCTGTAGAACAAGCATTAAAACATGCGGCTTTCACAGGGAACTCCTCCTATGGATACTCACCCCAGTGCGAAAAATGATGGAGGGGATGTTGTTCCAGGCATGAAGGGAGGTGGGTTGCCAGGTGTTGGCGAACCTACCCTCAAACAAAATTTTTATCTCATACGAGCAGGCTCATGAGTGCTTCAGGCTGGACAGGGGTCAATTTCTTCAATATGCCGGTCTCTTAGACCTAGCTAGGGCAACATGGCTCACATACCCTAACATCTCACCAACAACGCAGACATTGTACCTAATGCTTACTTGCGGCTCAGGCCGTCGGCTCATCTCCCTTCTTTATAGTGCTATGAGATCGGACGTAGTGGGCCCCCCCAGGGATCGCTCAGCATGGGCCGGGTACCTGTCAGACCCCTTGTCTGAGTCAAAGTGGAGAGCTATAAACACACTCAAATGCCCAGTGTCCTGCAACGCTCGCTTCAAGCTGATTCATTTTAACTACCTACATCGCACATATATGACTCTGTTGGGCCTGAGCCGCTTCGACCACACGCGCTCCAATATGTGCCCACGCTGTGGTGCCGGATTGTAGAGATGATAAGAAGGGGCTCGTGTTTTCGGGTGCAGATGTCCCCGCTACAATGTCTACTTGGGCATGTCACAAAACCTAGGAAACGCAAAGTGGAGTACAAATTACTACAACTCCTTCTGGTCCTGGCCAAGTGCAGGGTGGGGATAACCTGGATGGGGACATGCTCCCCCTCCCTGGATGCATGGTTGAGGGATGTGCTTGAGTGGTCTTTGACTGATGCACATGAAGGCTAGTGGAAGGGATGAGAGGCTGGAGGAGGACCTCAGCCTTATGCCATGTGTTCTTGAACCCTGTGGGGCGCACAAGCGATCAGCTTGAATCAGATGCCAGTGGATGTACAACTGAGGAGGATGCCTGTTGAGACCTTGATATTCATATTTTAAGGTTAATGCTGTCTAATGTCTGGTAAAGTTGATACTTAATCGTGTACTGATTTGTGATGCTGAGCGATGACGAAGATCTGCCCCAGCTGTGTTCCCCCCACTGTTAATTTCTGCCTCTATTGGTGGTGCTGTTTATGGAAAACTAAAATGAAGGTTTTTAAAAATAAAAAAAGGAAAGCAATAGCATTGATCAAGCAGTCACTTCCTTTCTGGAAAAAACGTCCCCTTTCTCTAGTCGGAATGATTGTGATTGCGAAAATGATAAGCATACCCAGGCTTTTATATTATTTTGCTGCATTAACCATCATATTCATGAAGAAAGTGTTTAAAGCTCTTCATGGCCTATTTAATGAATTAGGATGGGGAAATAGAAGGAGAGGAGTAAACATAAGCACAATCAAGCGCTCATCAGACCCAGGAGGTTTGGGAGCCACAAACATTTTGAGTTAATTATATTGCAATTCAACTGCAATGGCTGATGCACTGGATAGGTCCCAACTTAGACCAAGACAAAATAGGAATAGAGGCAACACTGAAAGGGCACACCTGCATAAAGTGCTGTTAGGAGAAGTCACAATAAATAACACCCAAGGGCATTGCGAATGGTGATTTACTACTGCTTGTGACAATACTTAAAACAGCAAGTTTACCCCATGATGGATTGACCAGACACATCTCCCTCTGGATTCTTGATAGATTCACAGAAATAGCAAGGACACATGATAAACAACCATTGCAAAAGTCTGGCATAGACAGACTATTGTGTATGTTGGAGAACCTAAGAGATATACATGTGGAGTTGGAGCAGGCCAATATCAGATAAGGTGACACTGGGGCAGGATGATAATATTCCGCCTAGAGCAGAATTATGACAAAACACTAGCATAGGGTGCAATCAGATATGCAGTGACCACACTGCCCAACATCATAGCCCCTGTGTTTTTTTAAGAAACACCGCTGCACTAAAGAAAAAAATGGGAAGAAACATTTATTAGTGGAACTCACCAATGGTGAACAGAATTCTAGCCTAGAAGATAACAAGAAGGTAACAAGAAGCCCATATTTCACATTCACCCAATTTCATTACTTACAATAAACGTACTTGGCTCCAACCAGAGTAGCAAAAATATATCTGGGAGCAATTGACAACTGCCCTAGATGCCAACATCAAAAAGCAGATTTCTTCCAAAGGGTATGGGAGTGTCCCCTAGTACAAATACACTAGGGGAAGTGACAGCAATAATTTTCAGAGATGATGGAGAAGACTGACATGTTAATTAGGATAAGTGCACAGGCCGGAAGGTATGAAGCAACAGTGTAGGTTTATAGACTTGGTGCTAGCTACAGCTAAGAGAAACAGAACTATGAATTGGCAGGCAAGCAGACCCCTGAATGTAAAACAATAACTATTTGATGCTAAAATGGACCTTGAGAGTGATGTCACTAATAAATAAATGAATAAGTTGTACAATATGAAGAATGCACAATAATATATAAAAATGTGCACTTTTGTAAATCAGTAGGTCCTGATTGGTGTACGCTGGGATAGCATGAGAAAATGTGTAAAAGAAAATGTGGGTTTAGAGCACTTCATGCATGGATTGTACCAGCCATCCACCTCTCTCCCAGGAATCATCTTGATTATACAAAGGAAAGAGTACAGATGAGGCTGAGCGGTTGTTTGGGATGTTGTTATTATACTCATGTTATGCATTTTTTTAAATCGTTTCTCCCTGCTTGCGGCCTGCTTACACCCAATGTAACTTCTGTGGGCAAAGATGTAAGTCGCACGATAAAAAAAAAAGGTTTTGGGTGTTCTGAAGAGGTCAGCTGAGCAACATAAATAAAGTGTAAGTATAAAAAAATTAAATTACGTAGAAAAGTCAGCTACTTTCTTTACAAGGAGGGACAGGTTAGAACACCTTATTGAGTGGTTTGTGCTATTATGGAAGAAAAAGAGGAATAAAGCACACAAAGTTCCAAACACTGCATTGTATTGGTTCCCACAGTGTTACATTTATCTTTAATTTGCTTAATGACAACTCCCAAATTTTCTATTATTTTCACTAAAGATGAACGTGTTGATAGGCTGGGACAGAGAAGAACGTGGAAGAATGGAGGCAGTTGAGGAGTAGATGGGGTGTGAGAATAAATGCATGCTGTGACAGTAGATGTTGAGGGGACTGGATGAATGGATGGGACGAGAGAGTGGATGGGTGAGAGAGCGGATACATGAGAATCGAATGAGTGGGGGGCTGATATGATAGAAAAGTTCTTCCACAGGTCCACAAAGTGTTCTGAGGAGTGTGCCTTGGGATACCACATTTATGGTTGGCACCAGCTAATGGGTGGGAGTGACTACTGGGCACTCCCTAATCAATGGGGTAAAAGTTCCCATGGCCAACCTTATCCACTTTTCCAGTAGTTTCTGTTTGCCTTTAGAGCAAATAGGTCAAAAATGTAATGTGCCAGGGCATTTTTAACATGGTGAAAGACTTTGGTAACACTAAAGCTGGGCTCTGAGGGCTGGGTGCGAGTGTGTGTCACAGGGAAACCAACAGTGTCCTCTCACATCCAACACTAAACTCCAGTCTGAATTAGGCCCTGGACCGACAAAAACTAGGGACAGACGTCTAATAAAACTAAACAAGGTACCTTAGTGCCCACACAGGAGAAACACAATAGTTGTTCTCTTGGGTAGTGTGAGCCCTTTTAGAGCACACATTTTACATGTGCTGGAGACAGACCTGTCAGGCAGGGTTTGACATTGTTGTGCTAACAGGATGCCCGCAGCATCCATCTTGAATACTCTGCTGATCTCAGAGGAGTCCTCCCAACCCGTTCAAGTTGACATGTCTGTCAAACTGAGCTTCTGAGTAGCTCCTGGGAGGAATCCCACACCTCATTCACACCTCAGTCAGGCTAAGTGCAGGCTGGGAGTTCCTGGAGTGTTAAGGCAAGGTAGTCTCCAGGAGCTCCTGGAAGAGTAAAGGTAACTTTCTAAAATATACTTTTCCTTGATATTTATCACAAATCCATCTTTGACATTGAATTGGATTTTTAATGACTATTAAAAATAATGGTTTAATTTTCTTCCCATTCCCGAGGTATAGCATTATTATTTTAATCTATGCTCTGGTTTTCTACATAGGAAAGCTAGGCCACCAGAGTAAAAATAGATTTATAGGTCTTGTCACTGTAGGGACATAGAAATATAAATTTTCTACAATTACCTACATGCCCCACTTTTAAATACCATGCACCCTGCCTTGAAGGTTATGAGGGCTTCATAGGGATGACTTAATAATATTTAAAAGGGAGGTCTTTACCTGCCAAAAACTGTTATTTTGACAAGTCCCATTGTATGTTTTATACTGCAGCAGTCAGGCTAAACAAGATAGGGCTATAGCCATGTTTGCACTGGCATTGTAGTGGATGGTGCGATGGGTGCTGTAGTACACGTGACCTTTAACTTCCAGTCCCCGGATGCATTTGTTACAGCATATACTAGGGACTTATGAGGAAGTTAGGAATAATCCAATTTAACCATGTCTAATGGGGGATCACAGGTACTTTATTAAAGTACTAAAAGGTAGAGTGCACAGAGTTCCAAAGCCAGCAGAAATAGGGTCCAGGAAAAGGTGAAAAATCCAGGGCAACAATGCAGAAAAGGCAGCTTTTAAATATAACTATGAATATATATATATATATATATATATATATATATATATATATATATATATATATATTCACTGAAAAAACCATAGGTTTCAGGCACGTTATAGTTAGAAATTAGCATTTAAAAACCTTAGAAATTCACTGAAAAAACCATAGGTTTTAGGGAAAGTTATAGTTAGTTGGACATTTCACTCGTACAAAACCAGAGAAATTCCCCCGTTATAGTTAGTTCAGCTAACTATAACTCGCGCCCCCGCAATGCACTGCTGATGACGTCACATATTATATCACTCATGACATGAATTTCTAAGGTTTTTTAAATGCTAATTTCTAACTGTAACGTGCCTGAAACCTAAGGTTTTTTCAGTGAATTTCAAAGGTTTTTAAATGCTAATTTCTAACTATAACGTGCCTGAAACCTATGGTTTTTTCAGTGAATTTCAAAGGTTTTTTAAATGCTAATTTCTAACTATAACGTGCCTGAAACCTATGGTTTTTTCAGTGAATTTCAAAGTTTTTTTAAATGCTAATTTCTAACTATAACGTGTCTGAAACCTATGGTTTTTTCAGTGAATTTCAAAGGTTTTTAAAGGCTAATTTCTAACTATAACGTGTCTGAAACCTATGGTTTTTAAGTGAATTTCAAAGGTTTTTTAAATGCTAGTTTCTAACTATGCCTACAGAGGTAGGACATGTGAAGAAAGAAGAAAAACGCACAGAAAAAAGCAAAAGAAATGCAGAAAGAAGCAACAGCAGTCCACAAAGACGAACAAAAGTGCAGGAAGAAGCAAGACATGTGCAGAAAGAACCAACAGAGGAGCAGAAAGAGGCCTTGTTGCAAAATCATCCTGTGCCCACAACTTTTTCAGACGGGTACTGGTGGTAACTGACTCTGACTAACCAGGCCTAGAGCCAGTGCTATGCTAAAAGACACTTAGAATACAGTGAAAACACCTACATACACTATGGAACACTATGCGTTGGGGTACCTCTGTGATTAGCATGACCTCCTCTGTAAGCCCCTAGTACATAATAGGGCAGGGGGATTAAAACTACCTCTAAGTCAGAGGTGCAGAAATATGCTACTTTAACTAGTAGTCACGTTTACAGAGTGGTGGAGAAAGGGTGCTGGGCGTCCAAACAAGGCTCAGGAATTCCGCTGCATAGGACTTACAGGAGGTACCAGGAGGGATTCTTGGCCCCCAAATTCCCTCAGGACTAAATTGGACTTCATCCCCCATCCCGTAGTTTGCCACGAGGCACGTTTGCAGGGTGGTAGAGAAAGGGGGCCATGGACTCCGAAGAAGTCTTAGCAATCCCACTGTGTGGGACTTACTGGAGGTAACAAGAGGGGTAGTTGGCCCCCAAGGACATCCTTGGGGGCCAACTTCCCAAACTATTACCTCCAGTCAGTCCCACACAGCAGCACTGGTAAGTACTCGTACCAGGCCACGCCCACTTTGCCCACCACTCTACAAACGCGCTCCCTGGCACGCTCTTGGATGGGGATTGAAATCCCCTTCACTGCTGGGGGTCCTTTAGGGGCCAACTAGCCTACCTTTTACCTCCAGTAAGCCCCACGCAGTGGGATTGGTGAGAGGTAGACAAAGGCCATGCCCCCTTTCTCCACCACTCTGCAAATGCACCCCATGGTGCGTTTTAAGTTGGGGGATAAAGTCCCCTTGAATCCTGAGGGTCCCTGGGGTCCAACTAGCCCACGAGGTACCTCCAGTAAGCGCCACAGAGCTGCGTTGCAGAGAGGTGTAAAAAGGGGCGTGGCCTGGACCACCTCTCTGCAACGCAGCCCTGTGGCGCTTACTGGAGGTACCTGGTGGGCTAGTTGGCCCCCAGGGACCCCCAGTATTGAAGGGGAATTAATTCCCCAATTTAAAACGTGCCACAGGGCGCATTTGCAGAGTGTTGCTGGGAGGGGGCGGGGCCTCCAACACGATCGAGTCTTTTTTTAAATTTTTTTTTTTTAGAAGGGGGGCTGTGTGGCCCCCCTTCTTTTTCCTTTTTTTGGGCCCTGGGGACCCCATCCCCCAGGGCCAGACCCCTATTTTTTTTTTAAATGGAAGGGGGCCGCGTGGCCCCCCTCCCGAGGCCATATTCGGCCCCGGGGACCCCATCCCCCAGGGCATGGCCAGTGTTTATTTAAAAAATATATATATTTGGAGGGGGGCTGCGTGACCCCATCCCCCGGGGCCGGCCTTTGCGTGTTTTTTTTGTTTGTTTTTTTGGGGGGGAGGGGGGCCACGTGGCCCCCCTCCCGGGCCACTTCTAGCCCCGGGACCCCATCCCCCGGGGCAGGCCCTATCCGTTGGGGACCGTGGGGTGAGCCACAGTGCCCCCACGGTCCCGCCGGCTCCCCGCGTCCTGCAGCTGCCGGCATTGCTTTTCCACACGGGGAGCTGCTGACATGCAGCTCCCCTTGTGGAAATGCAATCTGCTTTGCTTCATTGAAGCGAGAGCAGGTTTCCTGCTCTGGCTTCAATGAAGCAAAGCAGTTTGCAATGACAGGGCGGGAGCCGCGCGGCTCCCGCCCTGTCATTGCAAACAGCAGTGTCCCGGGGTGGGCACCCCGGGACACTGCAGGAGCCTGCCCTGGGGGTGGCGGTCCCCAGGGCCATCAAGGGCTCCAGGAGGGGGCCACGCGGCCCCCCCTCCCACCTATTGCACAGGAGGTGGTGGTCCCCGGGGCTCGGGGGTCCGTAACGGACCCCCGCATTTGAATATTAGTGCCCCGGGGAGGTAGCGGTCCCCGGGGCATGTGGGGGGTCTCGAGCCCCCCCACACAGGTGTATTTTTAAAAATAATAAAAGCCCCGGGTGGTGGCGGTCCCCGGGGCTTGGGGGGGCCTTGGAGGCCCCCCACACATTAAAAATAAGAAGCCCCAGGGGGTGGTGTGTCCCCCGCAAATATTTATGGAAAGCCACAGAGGGTGGCGGTCCCTGGGGCTGCAGGGGCCTCCCTGGGCCCCCGCAATTACATTATTGCATGCCCCCGGGACTTGGCCCACCCGGGGGCTAAATAATAACGAAGCGCAAGAGCCCGCGCTTCGTTTTTTTTAAAATTTTCGGCCGAAATTCGCGCTGGGTGCGCGAATCTCGCCGATTTTTTAATTGCTTTTTTTGGCCCTGAGCAGGCCTAGGGGGGTCAGGGTGTTTCTACCCTGCCCCCTTTTCTTGTTTTTCGCGTTTCTTTTTCTCTTTTCTTGTGACTCGGTTCTACTGAGTCACAAGATGGCTGCCAACACTTCCTGGTTTGGAGTGTTGACAGCCAATTAGAATAAAGCTCGTGGTCGGGAGGGTCCGCGGATCCGCTGCGCCTCTATATATCAAAACTTTTATTTTTTGATTTTCTCAGCAACTACTGAACGGATTTACACCATTTAAAAAAAAGGGCGCTTTCTGAACCAAGCACTACCTTTTTGCCAAATCTGGTGTAATTCCGTTCAGCAGTTCGAGCTGTAGCCGTGTCTAAAGTTTCCTATGGGAAATTCATTTTTGCCCTCTTTTTTTAATTTCTCAGGAACTACTGAACGGATTTACACCATTTAACAAAAAGAGTTCTTTCTGAAACAAGGGCTACCTTTTGCCAAATTTGGTGTAATTCCGTTCAGCAGTTCGGGCTGTAGCCGTGTCTAAAGTTTCCTATGGAAAATAACATGGTGAAAACACGTTTTGGGACCCCCCTTTTTCTCGGCCCCCGCTTGGCGAATCACCCCGAAACTTTCAGGGTAGGAGCTGACCAGAGCGCCCCACGAGTTTTGAAAAGTTCGCGAAGATTCGTCATTTGGCGCCAAAGTTATTGGGAAAACAAAAAACGCTTTTCCTATGGAAACTAGGTCCTAACTATAGCTATCTACTGGCGACCGCCAGTAGATTATATATATATATATAAAAGATCTATGTTATGGTGAAGTTATGGTGACAAAACAAAGCCTAAAAACTACGAACAAATCACCCGCTATGGTTAACACTGCAATTCATAATTTTCCTAGCCTCCACCCTTGATGTGACAGAGGCAATTATAAATGTTATAAATAACCTTACAGATTAGATTGCATATCATGCTACATGTAAGACTATGAACATATATGACTGTAGTATTATTGATTTGAGCTTGTCTTGTTTTTTTAATTATGTTGTTTTTCTTCTTACATATTGGTAAGAATATTGGGGCCGATTCACAGAACTAATCTGAGATAAAATCCTAAACTTACTACTTTTGGTATTCACAGAAGGCATTTAGTAGTAGTAAAGTTAGGACTCCTAACTTTACTACTACTAAACTGAGACAAAATCCTAACTTTACGACTTTCGGTATTCACAAAAGGGATTTAGTAGTAGTAAAGTTAGGAGTCCTAACTTTACTATTACTAAATGCCTTCTGTGAATACCAAAAGTAGTAAGTTTAGGATTTTATCTCAGATTAGTTCTGTGAATCGGCTCCATTGTGTGTTCATAAGCCTGCCTTTACAGGCACATATGAACTCATCCATCTCATAGCTATTCATTGCTTCAACAGTGTCAACACCAATTTCATCTGGGTGACCCCCATCATGGTATCATTGTGCATGATAGTTACAGAGTGCTTCTATTGAGCTTTTTCCCTAACCGTCTCCACAGTTGTGTGGCCACTTGCAATACAAGCAACAGACACTTATTCTGTCAAGCCAAATTTATTAAAGAATGTCCCAGGTTCACCTCCAGCATATGTCTTGTTAATTACTTTTTGTCCAAATTCTAAGTTTTATGTCACTTGTAATCGGAATTCCAACATAAGGAAAATGTTCCACTTTCTAGCCTAGCAGTGAATGTAGGAGACTTTAGTGATCTATCATTTAAAGCACCGCAAGTGAATATTGATTCATCTTTACACCCGAGATCCTTCTGAAACTCTCCATTTCCTCAAATATTATATCTAATAAGTATTTGGGAATACATATCTGCACATGAGACAGAAATTGGGTCACTGGTTGAAGGGGGTGACACCCTACTCAAGCAGCAACCACAATTTATTTTAGGGTGAAGTCACAGCAAATCCCAAATTAGCCTGTGCTTAACCCTCTGGTAGCTTGGCACTAAGCAGTCAGGCTTAACTTAGAGGGAATGTGTAAAGTATTTATGCAGCACTTCAAACAGTAATAAAATGAAAACACAATACAAGAAAAATCCCACACCAGTTTAGAAAATAGATTAGAATTTAATACATTATTTGAGACCAAAACAACAAACATCAAATCAGTAGGCCTGGAGATATGTAATTTTAAAGTTTAAGGTCAAAATAGTGCCTAGGAGCACAAAGCACCAACTGTGGCTATCTGGTCGCACCGGACCTTGACAAAGTCACAAATTCAAGCCAAACGTGATGAAGCATGAGCCGGAAAAAGGGACCAAGTTAGGCCAGCTGAACAAAAGTACCTTAAATCCTGGCTGCGGAGCACTGCAAGATTCTGCATCGAGGATGTGTTGTGCAGCGGCGGGTCCAAGGAGTTGTGACGTTATAATGCTGCTATGTGAGGTCCTTCATCATCGTTGGAAATGCTGTTGTTGAGGGGCTTATGGTGCGAAGTCCTGTATAAAATGTGTGGTGCACCGCAGGTTCTGAAGAAGCTGCGGGGCTGGGATGTGGAGTCCTGCATCATAGTCATGGATGCTGTTGATGAGATGCCTGTGATGCGACAGCCTGCGTCATGGATGCATCATGCAGTGGTGGTTCAGAGGAGACTGCAGGCTGCAATGCAAAGTTTGGCTTCGGGGATGCGTCGCTCTGTGGCGGTTCCGATGCGGCTGCGAGGAGCTGTATCATGTTGCATCAGTTCTGCATACAGGACCACCGCTGGGCTGGCAGAGCACTTTCAGGCCAACTTCTAAGGGTCCAGCACTGGGGTGGCACCACTTGGGGGTAGGAATCACAGCAGACAGAGTCCAGGTGCTAGGTTGAAGTTGGTTGGAGCCTTTTCTGTCCCTGAGGCTCTGATCAGGATGCCAGCCAACTAGCCCTTGGAGTTTCCCTGGTGGTTCTGGGTTCAAGATGCAGGTCCAGTCCTTTCACTCAAGCAGCATGACATCAGGCAACAGAGTAGCAGTCCTTCTTGCAAAGCATAACAGCAGTCCTTCTGAGTCTTCCACAGGTCCAGAGATGTACTCAAGAGTTGGTTCTGAGGGTCCAATATTTAAACCTACTGACAGTTTTGAAGTGGGAGAAGGTTCAGGAGGTTTCCACCCCCAGAGGTGTTTGGAATTTCCTGCCCCCTTGCCCTAGCACCAGCTTGTCTGGGGTCACAAAAGGCTAGTGTCAAACCCTTTTTAGTGTGCTCAGTCACAGCCTTTGTGATGTGCAAGTGTGGTAGGTGACAGCTCCTCTCCCTCATCAAGTCAGTGATGGCCCATCCTGCCAACACCTACCTTCCCTTTCCCTCACTGTCGGTCAGCAATACACAAAGATCAACTGCCTGCTACACCTAGTCATGTGATCCAGGATACAGGCTGCAGACTCCAAATGGTTAGGGAAAAGAAAATGCCAACTTTCAAAGTGGAATTTTAAGAATTGTGTTTTAAAATTCAACTTTACCATTAAAGAGGACTATAAAGTACAATTCTTTAGACACCAAACTTAACATTCTTACCTGATTGCAATTGAAAGTTATCACTTATTAAATGTAATAAGTTAACCCAATGTTATCCTATGGAAGAGACAGGCCTTGCACTAGTGAAAAATGAATTTAAAAGTTAAATGTGCATGTCCAACCTTTTAAATACACCATACTCTGCCTTATGAGCTGTTTAGGACCCACCCTAGGGTGATTTAAATGTATTAAAGAGGAAAGATTAGACCTGGTAAATTTTGCTATGTTGAAATAGCAGTTTAAACCTGCACACAAAGGCTTTAGTGGCAGGCCAGGGACATGTTTAAAAGGGCTACTTAAGTGGGTGGCACAATCAGTCCTGCAAGCTCACTAGTTGCATTTAATTTACAGGCCCTAGGTACATGTAGTGCCACCTTACTAGGGACTTACAAGTAAATTAGATGTGTCAATTTTGTGTAAGCCAATTCTACCATGTTTAAAGGAGAGAACACGTGCACGTTAGCACTGGATAGCTGTGGTAAAGTACACAGAGTCCTAAATGCCAACAAAAATATGATCAGCAAAAAATGGAGGAGTAAGGCAAAAGGTTTGGGGAGGCCCACCCTAAGGCTTACAGGTCTAACAGTTCTATAAATAATAGAGCATGGTTGTGAATATCCTAAAGTGTATACTGAGAATCCCACAATATTCTGTTTGGCTTTACCCTCATCTATTGCCTCTTTTGGAGACTGAGGGCACATTTTGATGTCCTCTCCCTGTGTGCTTCTGTTGAAGTCAACCACATCACCATCCTGGTTACCGCCACTCTTGCCAAGTTTAATTAAAGGTTCACACAGAGTGACCACATGTACACATGGGCAGCTGCCCATCACTCATTGACTGTGCAGTTTTGTAAGTGAAGATGTGGCTAAGGATTGGACAGGATAAATTGTTTCTCCACTGTCTCGACCTGTCAAACCAGGCACATTGAAAATATTACCAACCTGTGGCTATCATCCACTAAGGTAGCATAGTTCTGTAATCAGCCAGGAAAAGTTAACCAGATCAGCAATTTTCAGTATGACCCCCTTATATGCCCTTCTCCTGGTTTAAGGATGTTCCAGCTGTTGAACACTTTTCACAGTGTCCGTCTATCTTCCTTTCCGATGCCTTGAAGTTCTTGCGAGGAGTGCCCTTCATTCAACCACTCCTGGAGTAATATGAATGTAATTCTCTCCACAGGGTCCAGCCACACACATCAAGCCGTCCTCACTCACTTAAGATTTACATTACCTTTTTATGCCTGCCCAGCTAAACTAAAAAAAATGCATTATGAAGTTTTTCTGACATTTTCCCATTTCCAAATGACATATGTTGCTGTATTAATTTATATGATAGTGATTTGTCCATTAACTTTAATTGAAGTCAGTCAAGTTTTACATGTTCTAAATTTTCTTTTTCACGTTTTTAGTGATCTTTTCTTTATACTTTATTTTGTTCTTGGACCTTGAAATAGACCTTAGAGGTTTCATTCTTTTAAATGTATCATTTTTTGACTTGTTGGCCTTGAAACCCCCATGACCCCTTATCCCAGAGTAAGTACAGAACCCGGCTCACACCACCAAAGGAGAGATAGGGAAAATTCCTATCAAGAGGATTGTTAACGGTCAACTAATACACATATTAGTGTCTTTAGCCACTCACACCTCTACCATGTCAGGCTGTTCTTACAACAATGCTCCCTCTGGAGTGAGTAGGCCTCTATAGCTAACTTCAATTAACCAATATTTATTGCTCATTTATTCATGCACACAATGATGAGAAGCTATGCTTCCCGGCTGTGGTTTAAAAATGGGAAGCACAAGTGGATAAAACAGGGGGCTGCACTGAAAATGAGAATTCTACAACCTCGGTGGTCATTACAAGCCATCATTATCTGCAATTCTTATTCACATTGATTCAAAGGTTTGGAGCATGCGTACGTGATGTCTCTTAAAAGTAAGCACTTCTTTTTGTCTCAAAGTAGGTCTTCCCTAAGAAGTTGCAACAGTGAATATCTAATATCCGTTCATGGAGACAAACAAGACAAGCTTTGTATTTTTCAGTTTTGCAGAATTGTATAGTGCATTGCGACATATGATCAAGGGATCCTAACTAGCTTCTTGACATCTAAATATTTGATGAAAGAGCTGAAATGTTTATGAAGGTCCTACCGGTCTGCTGATTTCAGCATAACGACTTGTACTCTGGAATTTAAGTTGGGCCAAAACAGTTTATACAATCGAGGAACATGTATTTATCATGTTATATAACACGGGTGCTCCTTTAAAGATGCAACTGGGAAAATAATTTTTACTTTTGCATAGATCGACAGATGTGGTACATTAGGGCTCTAGAGCTGGCATTGGTCATATATGTGAATTCTTGTACAGTACATACTAGTGAATTAATCGTTTCTTAACATGCAGAACATACTTAAAATTCAAACACCATAGACATGCAGTGCCCAGTGGTAGGAATATTGGTCCATTACAAACTGAGAATAGGCTGTCTACTATGTGCCTGAGTTTTGTATCAATCCACAGAACATATTTCTGTCCACAATTAAAATGTGATGTTACAAATTAACTTTTATAGGTTGCAATTATAAAAACTAATATAAATTATAAAAGTAAATACCTTCTACCTGCTGCTCCATATCTACGTTGACTGAGGAACTGAACAGCTGATGACCCAAAGACACTCGCATTATTCAGACCATGCGTAACAATTAGACATTCTGATGGGGATACTGCACCACCTACCATAGACATACACTCTAAAATGCCAACATTTTAAAGATTTTTATCTAAAGGACATTTGGGCAGCTTGCTCTTGGAAAGGGGAAATGATTCACCAAGCATGTGCCTACAGGCAAACTCATGCAAAAGTTACTGACCTTTGATTGCTCCGGAAAGCCCATAAGGATGACGATCAGATGATCTGCAACTTGGGAGCCGGCATCCAAAGGAATTGGCATGCAGGAAGAGGGTGAGTTCATACAGACCACACTGTGAGTCAGGGATCCCAAGAGTAGCCATGACAGGAGGCGGATGTGAGTAACGCATTCAATAAATTCTTTAGGCCTATTGGAAGAAATATAAATTTTAAGCAATAAAATCTTTTGGCCTAAACATATACATGTTATGGTAGCATTATGATAAGCATAATGGTATAATAATTCTGCATTTAGTTTAAAGCTTTCCTCAAGCTAATCACAAACACTTGGGGGAGATTTACTATTCTCCACGCAATGCAGCGCAGCCTCCCGCGAGGCTACGCTGCGTTGTGCGACAGGGACGGAGCAGGAGAGTGTCATATTTTCAAAGATATGGCTCTCTCCTCCCCTTTCCCTTATGCCGGCGCTGATTACAGCTGCTGTGCACCACGCAACACCTTAGCGCCATAGCGCTAGGGTGTGTGTGTGTGAGTCTAGAATAGGTTTTGTACAGGAAGGGTACCCTTCCTGTACAAAATACTGTGCCTAGACACGAGGGAAAGCTCTTCCCACTTTGCATGCGTGCTGCACAGTGCAGCACGCATACAAAGTCGGAAAAGGAAGGAGAAATGAAAGCAAATCTCCCCCTTGGTGACTTACCTACTTAACACTGAAAGTTTATATACCTTTCTGGAGACCTTTTAAGTAATGATGATGGATAGATTAACTTCTGTAGAACCTTGTGTTTAGATTTCTAAATTCTAAATATTACTTGTCATTAGTAATACAGAATGCTATATGTAAAACAACAAGTCTTTAAATTGTTTCAACTGGTTAAAAATTCAGTAGTAGCCGTCCATTGGCACTCTAGTACATGATACACCAAAATAAATATTATTGTATGGATGAATTCAACAATGGTGTGCCATTTTAAGAAGTGAAACATGAAAGAGGATCGGAAATATTAAATAACGTTTACCAACAAACTGGGTTGATAGTGATAAAAAATAAGAACAATAAGAACATCAGTGAGTTTATAATCTAACTAGAAAAAAGTTAACACAGAGCTAAGGTTTAAACTGGTTGCCTTAGTGCGTGGCAGGGCAATTGGAAAGCAGTGGCGGCTGGTGATTTTTTAAAGTGGCGAGACATAAAGGTTCTTTCCAACTTTCACAGAACAACACAGACAGCCATATGGTTCTATTCTGATCTGCGCAATGTGAAAGCATAAATCCTGGGAAGAATCACAGCTTCCCTGCTTGACCAAACTGTGTTATCCCGGGCAAATATTTTATTTTACCAAGCCTCCTTTTTCTTCATTATCACATACGAGTGCAGCTTAAAGTAAACAAGTTCAGGATATGCGACCATCTTATATTTAATAGAAAATAATGTTGCTTCATTTATCGAAAGAAACAAGGCCACATAGACGTGGACACAGCAGACTTGTCTCTTAGTTCAGTATTAGCATTGTTGTTAGTAATTGTTTAGGTTCATGTTTAAAAAACATAATTTTTAATGAGATTTCAAGTGAATACATGTACACGAGCAGTAGCATTTTTGTGCAAAGAACTCCACAAACATCAAGCTGTATTATTTCAATGTAACGCTCTGTTGTCTGACAAGCAGACCCACCAGGATTTTGCTGCTTTGGATGGCAAATTTCGTGGCCAAAAAAAGCAACATTTGCGGCCCAAAACCTCAAAATTCACTGTATTTTTGCAGTGGGCAAAATATGTGCCCGCCACAAAAATACTGCAGACTTGTGTATTCAAATGGCCTGCAGGGTCCGCAGGGGACACACAAAGGTGTGAGGCGGCCTGCAGGCTAATTGCTCAGGAGGGGGCGAGGTGCATTTCAAAGGCAGGCGACAGAGGAATTTATCACCTCTGCTGCCTGCCTGTTGCTCACCCTCCCTTTAATGGCAAAGTAAAAGACACAAAAATGAAGGACGTAATGCAAAACAACTCAAAACATTCACCCTCAGTCAAGAGGGATCTGGGTTAAATCCATCGTTTTTTTGCTCACCATGCCACCCCAGTTTAGAGACAGCCATATGCAAATCAGTCTTGACCCTGTCCTTCATGGGAACAGTTCAGCCCGAACTGCCATGCAATGTCCTCCCTGGACCGGAAAAAAGAATCCTAGGACCGGTTTCACAGTTTCCCACCCCTCATCAGCCAGGCTAGCTTGAATCCAGTGGCACAGTGAGCCTGGGACCCACGTCTGGGCATACCCGGCGCACTTAGGGCGAGAAAGCAAAAGACACACAAATGATGGGCGGAATACAGAACAAATCAAAACATTCACCCCCAGTCAAGAGATCTGGGTTAAATCCATTGTTCTTTAGCTCACCATGCCACCCCAGTTTAGACCCAGCCATATGCAAATCAGTCATGGGAACAGTCCAGCCCGAACTGACAGGCAATGTCCTCCCTGGACCGGAAAAAAGCATCCTAGGTCCGATTTCGGGGTTTCACTCCACATCAGCCAGGCTAGCTTGAATCCAGTGGCACTGTGAGCCCGGAACCCACGTCTGGGCATACCCGTCGCACTTAGGGCGAGAAAGCAAAAGACACACAAATGATGGACGGAATGCAGAACAAATCAAAACATTCACCCCCAGTCAAGAGATCTGGGTTAATCTTTTGCACACCATGCCTCCCCAGTTTAGACACAGCCATATGCAAATCAGTCTTGACCCTGTCCCTCATGGGAACAGTCCAGCCCGAACTGCCAAGCCAGGACCTCCCTGGACCGGAAACAAGCATCCTAGGACCGGTTTCGGGTTTCACCCCTCATCAGCCATGCTAGCTTGAATCCAGTGGCAGAGTGAGCCCGGGACCCACGTCTGGGCATACCCAGCACACTTAGGGCGAGAAAGCAAAAGACACACAAATGATGAACGGAATGCAGAACAAATCAAAACATTCACCCCCAGTCCAGAGATCTGGGTTAAATCCATTGTTCTTTTGCTCACCATGGCACCCCAGTTTAGACCCAGCCATATGCAAATCAGTCTTGACCCTGTCCCTCATGGGAACAGTCCAGCCCGAACTGCAAGCCAGGTCCTCGCTGGACCGGAAACAAGCATCCTAGGACCGGTTTCAGGCTTTCACCCCTCATCAGCCGGGCTAGCTTGAATCCAGTGGCACAGTGAGCCCGGGACCAACGTCTGTGCATACCCGGCACACTTAGAGTGAGAAAGCAAAAGACACACAAATGATAGCCGGAATGCAAAACAAATCAAAACATAGACCCCCAGTCAAGAGATCTGGGTTAAATCCATTGTTCTTTTGCTCACCATACCACCCCAGTTTAGACCCAGCCATATGCAAATCAGTCTTGACCCTGTCCCTCACAGGAACAGTCCAGCCAGAACTGCAAAGTCGGGTCCTTCCTGGACCAGAAACAAGCATCCTCGGACCGGTTTTGGGGTTTCAAACCTCATCAGCCTGGCTAGCTTAAATCCACTGGCACAGTGAGCCCGGGACCCACATCTGGGCATACCCGGCGCACTTAGTGCAAGAAAGCAAGAGACACACGATTGATGGACAGAATGCGGAACAAATCAAAACATTCACTCCCAGTCAAGAGATCTGGGTTAAATCCATCGTTCTTTTGCTCACCATGCCACCCCAGTTTAGACCCAGCCATATGCAAATCAATCTTGACCCTGTCCATCATGGGAACAGTCCAGCCCGAACTGCCAAACCAGGTCCTACCTGGACCGGTTTCACAGTTTCACCCCTCATCAGCCAGGCTAGCTTGAATCCAGTGACACAGTGAGCCCGGGACCCACGTCTGGGCATACCCGGCGCACTTAGGTCGAGAAAGCAAAAGACACACAAATGATGGATGGAATGCAGAACAAATCAAAACATTCACCGCCAGTCAAGAGATCTGGGTTGAATCAATCATTCTTTTGCTCACCATGCCACCCCAGTTTAGACCCAGCCATATTCAAATCAGAGTTTGCGCAGCACTTTAATGGCTCAGAGGCAGCACAGAGTCAGTAGAGAAAGAGTGCACGCCAGTTTTTTTTATTTTACATATTTTGCAGGCACATTTGTAAAAATTGCAGCATGTTTACAAAAGTGCAGATTTCACGATTTATTTTGCAAATCGCGAAATCCTGGGGGGTCTGGACATGGGTGTGATATGTAACCAAGACATTTAGGCCTGAACCTCGCTTATACTGAGCACTGGTTTTAAAAAAAAAAGAGCAGACACATAAGCTGAACAGAAAACACGCACCAAATGGGCAGGAGCCAGCCCAGTGATTTAAGTATACCACCACACGTGCATAGCAGAAATCGTGGAAGTCGAGATTAGCAGTGAATCTTCCCGAGCCCCTCGCAAATCCAATAAGTGAGAAATACATATTGAAGGGAGGTAGCACATCCATACGCAGCCTACAAATTCCTGCCCCTCCCACCTTGACTCTACTAGCCTCCTGCTCTCTATGATCTCTCATGCACTTTGTCACTATGTCACAATGTCCTGTAGGCCACAGGTTTTAGCGCCCAGTGACAGCCAGAAATAAGGAAATTGAAAAATAAGCCATGCCCTGAACCTAATGTAATTGCCCTGGTTTATCTATGAGGGGCAAGGGAATACTTGCTCGTCCATGAGCAGGTACACTCCAGGACACAGAAAATCTTGTGTATCTTTTAATATGGTGCAGAGGAGCCACCATTTGGCTGAGCTGCTCACATGCTCCATCCTTCCTCTTGGCATCTTCTGAATGGTGGGGCCACACCCCACACACCAGCCACAGCTAACAGAAAGGATACTGATGGATTTTTAATTATGTCCTTGTACAAATGAGAACCTCCTGGTACTCCACTAGTACTAAAGAGTTTAGATCATGATGTTGAATTGATAGTTCCATATCCATATGTGAGTATTTTTCAGAGGGGTGTTTGAACTAAGGGGTTGAAGAATGAAAATTCTGTCATCGGACTTGTGTGAAGTTGACTCTTTCACAACTTTGTTGAGGGTAGTTTGTCAACTTCATGAAACTTCACATGTGGGCAGAATTTTCCACGCACACATATTTATAGGAGATATTTCAAACAAAATATTTTTTGTTTGTAGATTGTCTCATAAAAAAGTAGGTTTTCCTGTTATTTCTCACAAAATTAGGTGGTTTTTACCCATTTTTATTTATTTATTGAAGTGTGTGAAGTTGTAAAACACACTTCCCAAAGGATGAGAGTATCCCGTGTTGTGCATGGCTGCAAAACAAATAAGACATATCAGTTTATTACTTTAGAGAAATATTGCAACATTTTCTATTTTTATACTTAGTATCCACAGCACTAAATGCATATATGTACCTACATCTTTGAAAGATGTTATTTCAACAAGATTGGAAAAGACAATGAGAAAAACAATGTGTGGTCATGTGCCCTTTGAACAAATGTTATCAGGTAAAAGACACTGATAAGATCTATTCTGGACATGGGAGTAAACAATGCATCAGCCTATTTGCGGTTATCACGGCGGTCTTCTTCAGTAAAAGACAAACAATTATGGAGTTTAAAAACAAGGGTGCTGTATTCTTTTAATTCTTTTCTGGTGGACGGGTTGGTTGGAGACCCACCTTTTAAATGTTGGGCTATTTGCAATGAAAACCTGAAAACTGGGACAATTCAGTATTCATAGGAACCTGGGTATAACATAAAATGTCGAAAACAATGGTTCCTTTGGAGTCATTCATTGATACTTTTAGTAGCTTCAGGTAATTCAGTTGATGTATCAATATAATTTACTTGTATGAAAGACAATGAATACCATTCCATCATCAAAAATATTATAACAAATACTGTGCTTTGTGATACTATCCATAAAACAGCTTATTGTAATAATGTCTACAAAGACAATGTATATGATCATCGAGGTGCTCCACATGAGTAAACAGTGCAGTGCATGTAAAGTGTGAAAAGATAGGTTAATACAACATAGAGCAATGCACAGCAAAAATCACTAAGTAGAAGTTTCAGTTGTTTACTACTTTTGTTAGCATGAGTTAGGGTATGTTTACTTATAATGCTTATTGTGTAATAAATAGTTAAAGGTTCACAACTCGAATATCATCAATGTTTCGACCCGACTCCTCATATAGACAACTTAAAATGACGTCTTAATCAGGATACCAATAACTAACCTATTTTGTGGATAGTATCAAAACTATGGTATTTGTTATTACTGACTGCAGTGTAGTACATTCATTGCCTTTCATGCAAGTAATTTACTTTGGAGGAACATGGACTGACTCCCCCAAAGCTACTAAAAGAATCTATGTATGTCTTTGAAGGAACCATTGATTTCAATACTGTTTGGGCATTGTGGAATGTGCCTGGTGGGCAAATAAGAGCCAGACCTGAAAATGCTTAGCTAATATATTTCAAAAACTGTGCTTTAATGTGAACGACTCTTTTTCCTAAAACAAATCTTTGTGGGAGAACACCCCGTACACACAGAAACACACACATACAACCCACAGAGACAAGCTTGCACATCATATCTAATCATATCTAATCGCATGATGCAATCAGTGGCTGCTTTGAATATTTTCTGTCAAGGTTGAGCTTGACAAGAGAAAGAAAAACTATAAATACTCCCTTACTAATAACAAAGGGTGTAACTCCAGAAATATATATGCACAGCTCAATATATAGTAGAGCCAATTCCCAGAGACATAAATCATTGAATATAATCAACTCTTTTTTATTTTCATCTTAGTTGAAACATACCCAGAAACAGCAATATCCATATTTTTTTTCTTCTTTCAAAGTTTTCTTATATTACACAAATGTATATAAACAAAAACCCCCACCTACTCATCAGTAACATTAACATCACATAAATACATCAAACAAGCAGACCACACTCTCTCTCTCATACAGAACATTCCATTAAAAACACAAAAGAATGCCTCAGTGTTCTCATATCTACTTAGCAACACAATATCAATGTTGGCTAGTTTTATAAATAATAGAGGCTGGAAAGATCTTATGTCAAGGTACACATTCAGCCAAATATTAGCATGTAAACATTTCCATTTCTATATGTCATGGAACAAAGATCAAGTTTTCATTTGTTCAGCAGAAGTTGCGCCGACGCGTGTTTCGGTGGAACACCAATGTAGAGATGACACCTTCCTCAGGACAAAGAGAGACGGATCATGAAGGTAAAATCAAGGATGGGGAGGGTGACAATCCAACACAAACTCTACTCTGTGCCTCCGGAAGGGCATCAAAGTTGGAAAGATGGGAAGGCCGGTTCCCCTTGATAAAGAAGGGGGAAGAAAGGAGAGATATAGAATTCAAGAGAGCACCCCCACGGGTGTCAATACACCCAAGTGTTTCAAAATCAGATGTAAGTCTAATACGGGATAAGGTACACAAAAAACTCCAGGAGTGGAAAAAGATCATCAAGAGAAGATGACCCGAAAATTCAGGCTATATGGTAACTGCATCACAGGTAGAGACACACAGTTCGCAAAAGTTTAACCAAGTGAAATCCAAAGCGAAATACGGCGCGTCCGTAGTCCTCATTCGATGACCCTGGTTGAGTTTAATCCCAATATAGCATGTTCCAAAGGCATGGTAGGGTTCAGGCAGATATTGGAGAGCAGTTTGTTTTTTAAGAATCAATGTGATTTGGCCCATTTTTTATGAATCTAGGAAGTATCCTTGTGTCTGTGCATTGATAACAGAGCACTGAACATGTTCTAACCTTTTGAGATGTTGACAGAAATCCTATCTTAATAGTAGCTAGTAAGCTTGAGGAGTCTTATAATTTTTGAGAGTTCGTCTCTTCTGATGATTCCCAAATGCTGCAATGGGCAAACTGAATACAACAGACATTGGCAAATAACACTGGCTAACAAATGTTGTAAAACATGGTGGCATCATTGTGTTTGTCTCTAGAACAGCAAATACTCCATGTGAAAAAAATAAAACTGGCCAATTGTTGATTACCATATCTGACACATGGTACTGTACAAAGAGCATTGTGGTGGGAGGGGTCTGGTTGAGATCATATTGCAGAATCCGAGTTTGCAGGCTTTGAGAAGAGCATAGTTAAATAATCATTTGGGACAATAGTATACAAAAAAATGTACTGTTGTGTTGTTTACAAAATTACATTACTCTTGTGTACAATTCAAATGTTTTTCCTAGAAACGGATGCATTTTCAATCAAGAGTCAAAACCTTGATTAGAACCCAGAGCTTTGATGGAGTAATTCCTCCAAATTGCTTTACAATGACCAGCTGCAGGAAATGGAACTAAAACACTTCAAATGAGGTGTCCTTTGGTCACTTGAAGACAAGATTAAGCCACTCCTGCAAAGCATATAATTTATAAAAACAGATTCAGGGAAAATCATATTATAGATGCTTCTCAAAGAGCACACTACTTACTGAAACTACTTTTTTCCTGATTCTACTAAAAAGGGATATTTGCTATAGCTCATTTGGTTAAATATCTGACGAAAATAGCTGAAGTGTAACCTATGTATAAAGTTCAATCCAAATGGGACAGTGCATGCTTTCATCTTTCTGACGTTGATAAAACAAGTACAAATGAATTTATTTATGTTTAATATTTGGGTTAATATTACACAAACCATAACGTGAAAACCAATCTGTTTTATGTTAGTGACGTCAGGAAAACTTATAACAAGAATTATAATTATAGTTCATGTTGGATATGGCCCTTTTTGCAGGGTTATCCCCAAACATTTTGCTTCTCGTTCCTATTTTTCCCTGACCTGTGTTTGTTGGCTATAGGAATCTGGGCACTTTACCGCTGCTGATCAGTGCTAAAGTGCATATGCTCTCTGTGTAAATTGTTATTGTGATTGGTTATCCATGATTGGCATATTTGTTTTACCAGTAGGTCCCTAGTAAAGTGCACTGAGTGTGCCAGGGCTGGTAAATCAAATGCTACTAGTGGGCCTGCAGCACTGATTGTGCCACCCACATGAGTAGCCCTGAAAAGATGTCTCAGGCCTGCCACGCGGTGCCTGTGCGCAGTTTGTTAACTGCCATGTCGACTTGGCAAGTGCACCCACTTGCCAGGCCCTAACCTTCCCTTTTCTTACATATAGGGCACCCCTATTGTAGGCCCAAGTTACCCTCCTGGGCAGGGTGCAGTGCATGTGAAAGGTAGGACATGTACTGGTGTGTGTAACATGCCCTGATAGTGAAATACTGCCAATTTCGTTTTTCACTATTGAAAGGCTATCTTGCCCCATAGGACAGAATGGGGAATGCTTCGTAACATTTTACAAGCATATCTTCCCATAGGGATAAGATTGAAAATGGAGTTAGGTATCCCTGAACTCAGGATTTAATAACACATCTTTTAGTAAAGATGGTTTTTAAATTGTGTCTTTGAAAATACCACTTTTAGAAAGTGGCTATTTTCTTGTTCAACCATCCTGTGTGCCTCTGCCTGTTTGTGGATTCACTGTCTGGCTTTGGAGTGACAGGGGCTGGGGAGATGCAGTGGCTCCAGGAGTCTGGATGAGTCAGCGCTAGGCTGAATAGGCCTGATCTGCATATGGAGTGGTGGGAGGAGTAGCACCTGTACCTGAATAGGGCTGTGCCTGCCTTCCACAATGCTGGCTCCACCCCCCTGTGGTGTGTCTGGAGCCAAGGCTCACACTGACAATGGATGTTGTTGTGCACTTGCAGAGTGCCCCCCAGAACTGGTTTGAACTTGGCTCAGAGCCCCTTGCACAAAGAGAACAAAGACATTTTGGGGTATAAGTATCAGACCCAAAACCCCAGACTTTAGATCATTCCTGGAATTCAAGAAGAACCTTTGCCAAGGAGAAGAGCTGGAGAGACTGAGGAGAAGTACTGCCCTTGCTGTGTGTCTGGGGTTGGCCTGCAGTTGCTGTTTCTGCCAAGGAAAGGAGAAGGACTTTGCTGTGTGCTGTGTCCCCTGCTTGAAGGAGATCTCCAAGGGCCGGAAGTGTGGTGGCCTCCTGTTCTGAAGTCTCAGGGACACAAAGACTTCACCCCCAGCTCCCCTGAACTCTGCTGCTGTGAGTTCTAGCCTGCCAAGAGGTGCCTGTGCCAGTTTTGGGCCTCTGGAGGTTGTTGCTGCTGTTTGGGAGCTGGAAGAAAGAAGAAACTCTAAGAACTCCAGAAATCGAAGCATCGCTCTTCTTGTGGCTGTTTTCCCGACGCATCTCCACGGCGCGAGAAGATTTTCCACGCATCGCTGCGCCGCTGCAAGAATCGACGTATCGAGGGATCGCTGCTGAAGAGGACCGACGCAGTGCCGCTCGACACCACCTCATCGATCGCCAATGCATCCCAGATTTCCACGCATCGTACCTGTGCGGCAAGTTCTTCCGACACATCACCCGCGGACCGGAACCGTCACGAAGAATCGACATCACTCCCCGTACAGACCGGATTCAACGCAACCCTTCTTCTGCGTGCAGCGGGACTGTCGCATCGCCTCCCCAAGTTCCCAGGAGTGTCGCATCTCTTTGTTTTCCGACTCTGCGGCTGTTTGGCTTTTGGACCTTTGACGCATCTACAGGTACTCTGGCGAACAGTCACGCATCCATAGTTTTCTATGGTACAAGTTCTTGAAACCTTTTGAAAGTCATATTTTTAACGGTGTATGTTGGATTTTTATCGTTTTGGTCTTGTTTAGTTTAGATAAAGATACTTTATTTTTCTAAACTGGTGTGGTGTCCTTTTGTGGTGTTTTCACTGTGTTACTGTGAGTTTTGGTACAAATACTTTACATATTGCCTTTGGGATAAACCTGTCTGCTCGTGCCAAGCTATCAAGGGGATGAGCAGGGGTTATCTAGAGTGTGTATCCCCCTTACCCCGACTAGAAGCAAGGGTCCCTATTTGGACAAAGGTACCTACCTCTGCCAACTAGAGACCCCCATTTCTAACATTGGTGGTCAGCGGTGAGGATTTGAACCTGTATTTGTACTTGACCCACTGTGATTGGTGTACATCACTAGTTTAGTGCAGACCACTATGCAACCACATACTGTGTTTTGTTTTTGGTTCTATTTTTGAGTAACCCTTAAAGTATCCACGCATCATGTCTCAAGAGGGTAAACCAGCAAGTGATGTTGCAGAACTAGAGCTTGATATTGAAATGTTAAGTGGTTATAAAGTAGGTCAACTCAAGCAGTTCTGCAGGAGCTTTGGATGTCCAATGAAGAGCAGCTCCAAGAAAGAGGAGCTACAGAAGGCCTTAAGAGCCTGTTGGGAGGCCAAAGAGGGTGGGGAGACAGATGATGCAGAGGTGGATGAGGATGCACAAGGGGATGGTTTCAGATCACAGGATCTGCCTGTGGGAAGAGCAGTCTCCGGGGCTGGCAGCAACCATTCCACTGGAAGTTATTCCCCAGAGGAGTTGGAGGAAAACCAAAGGGTTAGAGATCATGAGTTAGAAGTCATGAGGCTTGAGATGAAAATATTGGAAATGGAGAACCAAAGAGCTGCCATAGAGAGAGAAAAGATGGCAGAGGAGAGCAAGAAGGCTTATGCCTTGGAAGAAAAGAAATTGATCTTGGCATATGAGCTGAGAATGAGAGAGCTCGATGAGGAGTTCATGAAGCTTGAGGTCCTGAGTGTCTCAACCAAGCAAAAAGAGATGTGGGTAGCTCAGGAAGTGAGCTTGGCTGGGTTGGAGGTAGAGTCCAGCTCAGATGGTGGCAGCAAAAATGTAGTGTTTAGTGCTGAGGGAGAAGTACCCACACCCAGAGATGTGGCACCTGACTTGAAGGAGGGGGTTGAAATACACCAAGGGGTTCAGGTTTATGAGGTAGCTCCAGTGGTTTGCAGTGTCCCTGGAGTGGATTGGGGAACTGACACAGGGGATCATATTCCTAGTGATGGGAGGGACACTCTACTGACTCTAGATGAAAGGTGCAGGGAGAGGGGTTCCCTAATGGTAGAAGTCCTGGTGTGTGTGTGTGGAGAACGCCCAGAAGAGTGTGGATTGAGTGACAGAGACAGTCAGACACTGTCTTGCCAATCTCAGGAGAGTGGTGTGGGGTACTTGTGTGAGGCACTGGATGGTGAGGCAAAGGGTAGCTTGGTTAACAACTGTGGGGGCCTGTGTGATTCAATTGTTGGAGAGCATATTTTTAGTCCCTGTTTTCCAGAGCTATGCCAACACCCGTGGAGTGTGAGTTCTCTGATTCTAGGGAGCTTGCACTGGAGGCAGACCTTTTGGTGGATTCCAGAGGGTCTGAAGAAGCTTTTGGGAGTGATCCTGAAGGGGGTGGCTCAGGTTTACCCCAACCATGTGAGGTAGGGGAGGTTTGTGATAGCCCAGATAGGTCCCATTGTAGTGGGAGGGGTGTAGGGTCCTACGTCCTGCCTCAGAGGAGAAGGAGTGGGAGTGGGAGTGGGCTGTGTGCCAAGGTGCCCGAAACTCAGTCCCAGGGCCTGGTTGGTTCCATAAGTGAACACCAGGAGGGGGGCCTAGTCTGTACCGGGAGGCCATTTCCTGAGGGGGTTCCCAAAGTGTCAGGTGGACTAGGGGGGGCTGCTGTAACAAGCATCCTACCAGTTCTGGTGTCTGGTAGCACCGCTCCAGTGGGGAGGGTGCATGAGTCCAGAGAAAAAAGTGAGGGGGGGACGCAGTCCCCAGTGGAAGGACAGTGGGTCAGGGGTTGCCAGCTCTGAGGTCAGAGCACCCCAAGACTGACCCTGGTGAGGCCACTTCTGGCCGGGGGGGGGGTCTTCATGCTCTGTCAAGTGGACAGGAGGCTGGAGACCTGCACCAGGCAGACTCTTGTACCACTCATGAGGAGTGTTTCCCTTGGAGGGGGGTTGGTGTACTCCCCAGAAGTCCTGGGTTGCCAGGCACAGGTCCAGCCTAAGGGTACAGACCCTGGGTTGGAGGACCAGGTTCAGGGTGTCCCCCTGACCAGGAGGAAGGGGCGACTGCTAACAGTGCCCCAACCAAGTTGTCTTCTGGGGGTATCGCTCCAGGTGTGAGGGTGCAGAGCCCCAGGGCAAAAGACAGGGTGTGGGAGAGCCCACCCCAGTCTCTTGTCCAGCGGCAGGGTACTGACCCTGGGCTAGTGTGCCAGTGTCAGGATGCCATACCTGACTTGGCAGGAGGGAGAGTGGAGAAAAGGTGCCAGGCACCTGGGGCTACCGCCCCCCACTTTCTGATGTCACAGAGGTTAGATAGGCCTGAAAGGCATGAGGCCTGGCTCTCATCACTGACAGCTGTCAGTGGCCACTGTGGCTGGCTGTCCTGGTGGACAGAGTTGCCCCAGGTAGGGGGACAGGAGTCACACCCCTGTGGTGGACTGGGCCACACCACTGTGTTGGCCTTGTGGGTACTGTTTGCCTGTTGGGACACATCTGTGAGCAAAGTAAGCTTAGGAGCTGCACAGATGGGGTCCACAGGTGAGGAGAATAGTCCCCCATGGGTTAACCTAGTGGACCCAGAGAGTATGGATAGAGGGATCCAACTGGGTTCAGGAAGGCGTAGAATGGGAATAGACCCCTGCTGTTCGGGCCAGGTTCCATGTTCTATCGCCCCAAGCAGGAAAGCCCATCGAGGTATTGATTGGTCTGCCCTGGCTTTAGCCTGGAAGGGGGTTGTGTTGGAAACGGGCCTTTTTGCAGGGTTATCCCCAAACTTTTTGCTTCTTCCTCCTATTTTTCCCTGACCTGTGTTTGTTGGCTATAGGGCTCTGGGCACTTTACCGCTGCTGATCAGTGCTAAAGTGCACATGCTCTCTGTGTAAATTGTTATTGTGATTGGTTATCCTTGATTGGCATATTTGTTTTACCAGTAGGTCCCTAGTAAAGTGCACTGAGTGTGCCAGGGCTGGTAAATCAAATGCTACTAGTGGGCCTGCAGCACTGATTGTGCCACCCACATGAGTAGCCCTGAAAAGATGTCTCAGGCCTGCCACTGCGGTGCCTGTGCACAGTTTAACTGCCATGTCGACTTGGCAAGTGCACCCACTTGCCAGGCCCTAACCTTCCCTTTTCTTACATATAGGGCACCCCTATTGTAGGCCCAAGGTACCCCCCCTGGGCAGGGTGCAGTGTATGTGAAAGGTAGGACATGTACTGGTGTGTGTAACATGTCCTGATAGTGAAATACTGCCAATTTCGTTTTTCACTATTGAAAGGCTATCTTGCCCCATAGGACAGAATGGGGAATGCTTTGTACCATTTTACAAGCATATCTTCCCATAGGGATAAGATTGAAAAATAGAGTTTGGTATCCCTGAACTCAGGATTTAATAACACATCTTTTAGTAAAGATGGTTTTTAAATTGTGTGTTTGAAAATACCACTTTTAGAAAGTGGCTATTTTCTTGTTCAACCATCCTGTGTGCCTCTGCCTGTTTGTGGATTGACTGTCTGGCTTTGGAGTGACAGGGGCTGGGGATGTGCAGTGGCTCCAGGAGTCTGGATGAGTCAGCACTAGGCTGAATAGGCCTGATCTGCATTTGGAGTGGTGGGAGGAGTAGCACCTGTACCTGTATAGGGCTGTGCCTGCCTTCCACAATGCTGGCTCTGCCCCCCTGTGGTGTGTCTGGAGCCAAGGCTCACACTGACAATGGATGTTGTTTTGCACTTGCAGAGTGCCCCCCAGAACTGGTTTGTACTGGGCTCGGAGCCCCTTGAACAAAGAGAAGTTAGACATTTTGGTGTATAAGTATTAGACCTAAAACCCCTGAATTTTAGATCATTCCTGGAATTCAAGAGGAACCTTTTCCAAGGAGAAGAGCTGGAGAGACTGAGGAGAAGTACTGCCCTTGCTGTGTGTCTGTGGTTGGCCTGCAGTTGCTGTTTCTGCCAAGGAAAGGAGAAGGACTTTGCTGTGTGCTGTGTCCCCTGCTAGAAGGAGATCTCCAAGGGACTGAAGTGTGCTGGCCTCCTGTTCTGAAGTCTCAGGGACACAAAAACTTCACCCCCAGCTCCCCTGAACTCTGCTGCTGTGAGTTCTAGCCTGCCAAGAGGTGCCTGTGCCAGTTTTGGGCCTCTGGAGGTTGTTGCTGCTGTTTGGGAGCTGGAAGAAAGAAGAAACTCAAAGAACTACAGAAATCGACGCATCGCTCTTCTTGCGGCTGTTTTCCGGATGCATCTCCACTGCGCGAGAAGATTTTCCACGCATCGCTGCGTCGCTGCAGAAACCTCCACAGCGCCTGTCGCCACTGCAAGAATCGGCGCATCGAGGGATCGTGGCTAAAGAGGACCGACGCAGCGCCGCTTGATGCCGCCGCATTGATCGCCGACGCATCCCGGATTTCAACGCATCGTACCTGTGCGGCACGTTCTTCCGACGCATCACCCGCGGACCGGAACCGTCATGAAGAATGGACGCATCACTCCCTGTACAGACCGGATTCGACGCAACCCTTCCTCTGCGTGCAGCGGGACTGTCGCATTGCCTCCCCAAGGTCTCAGGAGTGTCGCATCTCTTTGTTTTCTGACTCTGCAGCTGTTTGGCTTTTGGAACTTTGACGCATCTACAGGTACTTTGGAGAACAGTCACGCATCTATAGTTTTCTATGGTACAAGTTCTTGAAACCTTTTGAAAGTCATATTTTTAACTGTGTATGTTGAATTTTTGTCATTTTGGTCTTGTTTAGTTTAGATAAAGATAATTTATTTTTCTAAACTGGTGTGGTGTCCTTTTGTGGTGTTTTCACCGTGTTACTGTGAGTGTTGATACAAATACTTTACACATTGCCTTTGGGATAAGCCTGTCTCCTCGTGCCAGGCTACCAATGGGTGAACAGGGGTTATCTAGAGTGTGTATCCCCCTTACCCTGACTAGAAGCAAGGGTCCCTATTTGGACAAAGGTACCTACATCTGCCAACTAGAGACCCCCATTTCTAACAGTTCAGAAGTGAGAACTGTATTTAATATTTTAATAATAGTGGCACCACTGCATGAAGATGAAACTGATACACTGCAGTTTGATAGAAACCTCTAGATTTCGTGCAGTTTAATTGCAACTATCATTATACTGCTTCATTGGTCTTACTAGGGTCCCTACATCTGATGGCCATATTTATGTAGCTTTCACGCAGCACAGCAAACCACCTTGCTGCACTGCATGAAAGGGAAAGGTAGGAATGTGCAATATTTAACATATTACAACACATTCCTGTCCATTCCTTGCACTGGGGCTCTTTTGGCTGCCTGGGGCTAACGCAGACACCCTTACACCATGGTACAAGGGTGCCTGCGTTGCAGGCAGGATTGTTTTTGTGCAGGAAGGAAAACAAACCTGAGAGGCATTTTTCAACCACAAGAAATAAAGATATTTCTCCTTGTTACGCCTTTCCTGGGGAGGTGTAGCATTTTGACAGATTCCCAGGTTTACCAGTGTTGGCAAACCTGGGAATGCACCAAAATCCATGGGTGGATGCGTGGGACCACCCACGCTCCACCCATGCTTTTCCAGAGCAGGGTAATACAACGCAACGATTTGCGCGGTATTTCGTTACTCTGGATTTATAAAGACATGCAGAGTCCTAGCAAGGTGGCCTTGCATGGCTTGATAAATCCGACTAAGGTTTTGCGTCGCCCTTTCACCCCCTTGTGTGGCACACGAATGATGCAAAACCTTCATAAATATGCCCCTGAATCTCTAAATCAGTATGTTTTAACAGTAGATTAATGGCTTTATCCACAAACACTTAGGACCTAATTTTGAGTGGCAAGTTAAATTCCATCCCGTGGGTAAACCCATGTTTAAGCACAGGATGGAATGACGAGTTTGGTTTTATGTGACACATTCGAAAATCTTCGACTGTATTACATAATCAAACATTTGTTACATTTCTGCAGGCCAAACCTACCGAAATTTAACAGGGAACAATATACTGTAATTATGGATTTTGGTGCATTAAACATAAACTCATAATAGGTGTTATTTATCACACCAGATAAATAGCATACCCCGTCGTACCGTTATTTATCAGGGGCGATAAATATCGCCTCAACTCATAATCAGGCCCTTATAGTCAAAATTTCAAAAAATGGTAATAGCACAGGCCCCATGGAAACAACACCCTGTCAATAGAACAGTTTTAAATCATTTTTGTTTAAAATGTGTTCCCCATCTAATGGATTCTATAATCAGTGCTTCCTTAGCCTTATACTTCTTTTATTTCTAACACTGGTCGATTCTATTATCCGTGTCCCTCTTCACTTTTACTTCATAGAGCTGTAACAGTGCTAGGCCAGTGATTTGAGTAAGACTGCCTCGTGTAGTATAGTGCTTGGACACTTGACAGCTCAAGCACTTCATAAAACAGGTTCTAATATCACCCAACTGAAAGGTGGTTCACAGGTCACCAAGAATTAATCATGTAAATTGAATGAATGACAATGTATCTGACATACACCAGAAATGCTCAGATGTACATAACAGCAAACTATTCACACACTGTGAACGTTTAGAACAGATGATGCAGAATGAGAATGTTGTGTGGGCATTCTAATAGAAACTCTTTTGAGTATCGAATTTTGAAAGGTAAACCAACTTAAAACAACTTGGAGTGTAATAATAGTTTTCTAAGTACTTGCCGGTTTTGCTTGATGTAAAAACAATCTTTGAAGCACTTCCAAGAATATGAAATTTTTTAAGGCCAATGTCGCCAAAGAACATTGGTTAGAGATCGACCATTAGATCAGGATGATAGCAGTATTGGATTTATATAAGCATTACCTCAATTAATAACAACTAGGAGGTCTTTAGACACACTGACCTTTTAACTTTCCCTGTTTTTATACTCAGAATCACCTCATCGTGATATTTTTAACACCATTCCCTATTCTTAGTCCTTATATTATCCACTTTCTTTAATTTACATCAGCTGACCCTTTTTAGCACTACACACACAATGGTATGGGATATTTGATTGAAGAACACAATCTCTTCTAACGTCTTGATAAGGCACTTCCACTAATTGTAGGATTTTGGCGTATAATCATATTAATATAACGTATAAAATGTAACAGAATGTGCCTACATGTTTAAAAAAATATTGTGTTATTTATATTTTATGTTTCAGGAGACAGCAGTAGACACCCCAAGCCGACTGTTTAACCACACGCCAAACTAAGTTCCAGGGGGGTAGTGTCCTGCCTGGTAACCTTAGGGATCTGATAAGGAAAGCCATCGACCCTTTTGGGCGCAAGTAGGCTGAAACATGTCGACCGCTATTTTAACCACCCATTGGATGTGCAGGATAGACTAATTGTTCCTATCTCAACTCACTGTCTGTTTTTTAACCTTGCTACCATCCCAGTTTATGATTAAAAAGGATACTCGTTCTGGGGTGAGTAACAATTTTAACTTACACTTTGCACAGATCCCACCAAGTCTCTGAGTTAAGAGACTCTATCTCCTGGTGGAGGCGAGACCTTATGATGATGCATTTTACTATTAGTACGTCCGTGGGGAGAATATACCACTAAAGGAAAATAGTAATTGAGGGTCTCACTACTATTTTAGAAGAAACTCTAAACTCAGAGAAGGGTTTGGGGGGTGCACCCTTTTTGATAACCTCAGAATTAACCTAGGCAGCAGAGTGTAACCCACGTTTTGTGCTTCTACCTCTCTCTTTTTGATTTTTCTGTTTAATAATAGTAGACAGTAAGATTTCAGTATTTAAAGTACTTCATCAAGTTTTAAGATATGACATATTACATTTTAATATGAGGTAAAAATTAGGTGGCAGAACCATTTCTTAAGCATCTACAAGCTAAAAGGAAGTGACTTTGGATTAGAGCTTTTTATACCATTTTGGTCATAATGATGGAGTAAGATTTAGAGGATAATGACAATATTAATTTATCAATTCATTATCTTGGATTTGAAGAACAGAATGCATCTGAACATTTACCTGGCAGAACTTTAAGTGACAAATTAGAATTAAGTTGTTATATATTCTGGAAGGGGCTGAAGCCTTTTCAAGGGAGTCAATTCTCCATAAAACAAGGTAGTGTTCAGTGGCAAATAGTATTTTATAACTTTCGCTTACAAAGCTCTACATCACTACCTCTGAAAGAAGATTGTGGTCCACACGATGAAGATGAAGTGATATAACAGAAGGCTGAATTTACAAGAGTTGTGGAAACTCTTGGAGACAGAGCATGATATAGCATGATGATAAGCAAGGGCTGTTTTCTGATTGCGAGATAGTCTGCAATCTACATACGCCATAAAGCAAGGGACAGCAGAGCATAATAATTTGTTATCTATACTTTGCAGGAGAGTGGGTTCCAGTTCTCGTTGTGCCACAGTACTCAAGCTATAAATCACTGAAGAGGACTAACTAGGTTGAAACTGGAAATGGGTTGGCTGAGTTCCTGTTCAGATGGGACCTGGCCTATCAATTCTGTCTAGACTTTTCTGAATGGAGCAGAGCCAAGGTTGAGTTGCAAATGGCTGGTGTCTGTCACAAGTATCATTGTGGTGAAAAACTAGAATGCAGCCTCAGCGATTGACAGTGGCAGAGACTTCTAAAACCACTCCATCTATCACATTCTAGTACTCCTCCATGCATAACATGCACAGTTTCTTTAAATGCGGAATGGAATGGGATTTGTAGAGCGCATGTACCAGAAGGCGTCTTCTACTTGTAGGTATGGCTTTCAGTCTAGGCACCTATTTTATCTTTTCTTATTAAGTGCAGGGTGGTAACAGTGCAGTGTAAGGTCTACATGTAAAAGGCCTTCTGGACATCAGGGTTTTATAAACAAATTAGTACAAGTGGGCAGGGCACGTTAGGAGCTAACCTATTACTGACATATTATTTCTTAATGTGACAATGTAGGCAGCTCGAAACAAATTGTTGTTGTTCACAGGCACTAGTTGCTTATGAGGTATCAGGCCAGTGCTTAATTTGTGCATGGTGGTGCCATTTGTCTATGTGTGAGCATCACTACAGTGATCATCACTACAGTGTTTAACATACTTTAAGGAAAAAAAACGGGTCCAGGGCATCCTTTCAGCTTCAAGTGGCCTGGAATTTGGCCTGGGTGGAGTTCGCGGAAACTCTGCTGCTCTACGTGGAATTCTGCCAGAGGCAGAGTGCGTTATGTCGCGCCATTCGCGCTGATCTTTAGTGTCGGGTGTTTGTCGGGTGTTTGTCCTACGCTGTAAAATCAGCACAAACAGCACCACGGGCAGCGCAAGAAGGCGCTGCTTCTTTCTGACGCTCGAGTAGATGTTCTATTTGAGTGGCAGCTCCCTAAAGGCGAATGGAAGCTTTCGCAACGCGAGCAGTAGTGACCATCCACGACCACCCGCATTGAGAAATCTCGCCGGGAGAAGGTCTGGAGTAAGATTTTCCTCACTTGTGCTCGCCAAATTAACTTTGGTGAGTACGAGCGAGGAAAAAACTCAACTCAGCAGAGTTTTTCCGTACTCCGCACGCTACGCGGAGCGGGAAAAACTCCACAAACTCCGCGAGTGGAGCAGAATTTCAAACCCAGGCCTACCTGGAATATCCACATCACACTTGTAATGTGTGATGCCTAGTATTTTGAAATGCTGAAAGGGACAGCGGGTAGTGCCAACCACTGTTGCCTCCTGGGAAATATCTCAGGCCCTGGCACTTATATTTCTACAAATTAAGTTTCCAGTAGATGCAGTGTTTTGTTTTCACATTCCATTCTCAGGATCCATAGGTCATTTTATCTGCATTGACATTTAAATCTTGGCAATATTAGTTCATCAGCACAACCACACCTCAAAGGAGGCCATGAAATACACATTCTACCAGTGAAGTTTCTATATTTATTTAACTGAGAAGATGCTATTTGATTACAATAAGTGACAGTTCACCACAGGAATGTGAGAACTTTACACTCAGTGTGATGGTTCAATAGTAGACTAAAGTTTGGGGAACAGTGAGAATGTTCTAAGTGAACATCTGTACAACCACATTTCTCCAAATGTCATACTTGTGTTTGCTTTTTCTTTTCAAAATGTATAGTTGGATCTTACCCCTGTTGCATTGCAGAAGGAGGATGATAAAGCCAAGGTAAGTACCGAACCACTGCTTTGTTGTCCCGATGGTTTCCCCTTGTTATTTCCATAGAAGCAATTTGTGCTAATCCAACTTTGAGATGGCCGCCAAAAGTGTCCTCATGTAGTGGCTGGGAGCAAGTCTTCATGTGGCTCTGAAAAGCAAAACATTGGTTTTTATTTTCTTTCTTTAACGTCTGTACCTTATTGCAGTTCTCTCTTCCTAGCTTAGCGATGTTTGCTAACATCTTCTAGATAAATGATCAAGTTGGTGGAGAGATGGTCACATGACCAAAAAGGAAATCAAACCAAACCTTCAAAATAACTCACTGTTTGTGTTTATGGAGGTCCTATGTCAAAACAAAAATCAGTCCCTCTCTGCCTGCTGGTCTGATTGGCCCAACAGAAAAACAAGGAAGCGTGAGTAAGAAAATGTCTAAGTACTAATGGCAGGATTTATATTTTGGTTTCCTTCTTAGATTATGTTTGAACTATATCTGTTTGGATACAGTTATTCTAATGTTATTGTATTTAAAGTTTTTGTTTAATACTCATATTACCATACAACAGCTCTCAATTGATTTTAGAAGGAAAAAAACTTAAAAGGAGACTAGAAAATCAATCTAAGATGTGAGGCTAATGGATATAACCTTGGCTATGTGCTTGGTAGATAAGTAAGGCATTTTTCAATTTTCTTGAAAACCTAGACTCAATGTGAACCTTCATATGTGCTGAAGGCCACGTGTGCCTGCGCTTGGTGGTGCTTTCATAAGGCAAATTAAGTAAAGATCTTAGGCACCTCCGAGCGGTGACACTAATTTACTATAGAAGGCAGAAAAAGCTTGCTCTGATAATCCTAGCATCATTACCGAGCACCATATTTTCAGGCGTAACCTCTAACTGGAGAGTTCTTGAGCTTCCCCAGATCTACAGGCAATTGCATCATTACTCTAAATGTATCTATAGATGGCAAACAACAGAACACACGTATTGTGAACAGATTAAATAAATAAGGACTTGGCCATTCCTATTGTGCACACCTAAAAATTGCCATACTCGAAGCACGGGCCAGATGTACGTGCAATGCACTCAGCAAAAGTCGTGCAATTTGTGCACTGAATTTTACCAAAAGCATTGGTATATGGTGAACCGACCTATGTACTAGTCGGTCGGTTCATAAAATACTGCATTGTAGTGAATGGCAATTTGATCTATCTCATTAATATTAATTAAGTAGGTTGCAAATTGCAATTCACTGCGAATCGTTGCCATCACAGGGATGGTGCCTGCTGGGGCCAGCAGATCACCATGTCTGTGATTGTTTTTAAATAAAGCAATCTTTTTGTAAAATGCAGCTAGTTGTCCTTAAAGGAAAATGAGACGCGTTAAAAAAAAAAAAGGAAAATTTCACACGCGTTTGTAGGATTAAAGAATGTCTTTTGACATTCACAAAGGGGAAGGGATCCCCTGAGGACCCCTTGATGTTTGTAAATCAGTTACCACCTCCTTTGAGGTGTCAGTAAAATATTAATGTGTGACGACCAGATTTTGGCCTCAAAACATTAATACATACCATAAGGATTTGGTATTTAGAAGAGAAGCCATATATATGCCCTTTCCAAATACAGATTAATTAATAAATTCATTTAATGATTTGGAAAAACTTTTTGAATCATTAAATGGGCGTAGTACATTTGAAAAGGGTTTTAGCGTTCACAAACCCTCTGATTTACCGAATGACGGGGTTTGGGTACGCTAAAACCCTTTGTACATCTGGGCCCATGCTCTTTGTTTTTATACTTTGAGATGTTTCGCACTCAGCAAATAAACTGCCATCAGTACAACAAGCCTGCTGTAAATATTCTCTTTCTGGATGGCGTGGCAAAAAAGAAATATGTATTTTCCTCTGTTTAAAAATTCTGGAATATCATTAATTCCAAACCATTCTCTGAAGTTATATAAACTAGAATGAAGTTTTGAATGAAAACATTCAGAAAAGGTCGAGAGAACATTACAGAAAAAGCTGTTTTTATGTAAACGTGAGGCATTAATGTGTCATTTTTCACGTCAGTCAAATGGTTGGGCCAATCCGAGAGCAGTAGAGATAAAAACATAACTGACAGGAAAGAATAATTTATTTGAATAAAAAGTAAGAATGAACACAAATAGTGACTGGTATTTAAATTATGTAGAGCATGACAGCATTACAAATGCTGCAGTCATACTTTTGATAGCTTGGAAACATGTGAAGAGCAATTCAATATGGATCTGTTTTTGCTCACTCAACCACGAAGTGTTTATTTTCTGAATGCAACTAGAGAGAAAACAAATTAATATGCGAACCACACATTTCCAACCTATAAAAAATATGTTTTCTGTTTTGCCTATTCAGATATTCAGACTGCAAAATAAGGCTTGAGAAGCAGTATCACTTTGCAAATAAATAAATTAAAAGATTGATACCGAGGTGATTGCTTACATATAAAAATAGTGTTGATTGGCCCGTTCTCCCTGTCAATCAAGTGGGCGGACCAATCAGGAAGCAATAGGTCTGCAGACACAATGTCTTTCCTATTAAATAAAAATAACCTCGACACCATAAAGAAAATTGTGACTGACTTCAATCCATCTATATTTCCATCTTATTAAAAAATGTGTAGTTTTTGTTGAGAAATATTGACTTTTTCGGAGAGTATCTAATAACCACCAGCAATTTTGCACCACCCCAGTGCAATCGTTTCTCCTATTACCTTCAAAACCAACTTATGTTTGTATACATAGCTAAATACATCAACAGATTGATACATAGATGGATAGAGATGGACAGATGGACTGATCATATGTGTACGTGAATACACACTGGACATCAATGCTATTAATAACAACATTAATATATATGTAAAAAAAATTATTATATATATAGTGGCAGCCTCATAATAGTACACTTATAGAAAATTTCAGAAACTTCACAGTGAATACATGACAGGAGGTGAATAAAGAAAAGAAATTGCAACCATTGTCCAGAATCTTGGCAGACTGTGGCTCTGATAATTCTTAGTGGGGAGTTCCAAAAAAGCGGGCATCAATGGGTAGGGCTCTTGCCCGCACTCTCTAACGCAAGGCTTTACCAAGGGAAGGAAATCAGTGCCTCCCCGAGAACTTCACTTGTACAATGGGGAGGAGACACTTCAGCTGTGCCAATTCTGAAGAGCCAAATTTATTTGCTCTATAGTAAGACAATCTAGACGACTGACCAGTTGGCAGGCAGTGAAGGTTACAGAACATGGAGGAGGACGGAGCATGGAAAGGCCCAAAGATGTAAATTCTCATTAGGAGGTAAAGACTAAGTTCTCAAATTATCCAAGTACCCGTAGGTGGGGTCAAAGTCGAGATTTCCCAGAGTCTGCTGAGCCAGGCCCACACACACATACTTAGATGATCACGTTTACAAAATCCAAAAAAGAGACGTTTTAATGGAATGTTTTGAAAGGTGCCCATCCCCCCAAAGGCCACCAAGAACACGTGACAAAATAGCAAGAAAAGAAGTCCAGAACAGGAAAGTTAATGCTCTAGATAAGCGGAAGCGCTCTAACTGATTTAAGAAAAAGTCGCCAATCAGTGTTGCTAGTGGTGCTGTGTTTCCCCCAAGCTGGTAGTAAATTTGTTTCTAAAGAGCTGGGTTTCATGGCGCTGTCAACATACGTCGGTTGTCAACACACAAATTCATGCCGCACCTTTGTCCCCAGTTATAGGAAATCTGACAAAGGGAATTCGGTGTCCAAAATGATCATTTTGCAGGTGTCTGCCATTTTGATTAAACAATATTTAAGCTAAAATAACAGAACAATGTCCTGCATTGGTGATTTTCTCTTAAAACAGTTGTGTTGCTTTACCAAAGCAAATTTACAGCACAGTAGCTCTTCTGAATATAATATGGTGGTAACTGTACTGTGCAGTAAATGCTTTTACCTCTGCTTAGCAAATTAGGTTCTCAGAGTGCTCCCGCTGAACCTTAACACAAGCCTCCCTGTTCTGGACACCCTTTCGGAATTTGTTGAGGACATTACCGACAGTATCAAGAGACGAACATCGCCAAAAAAATGCCTTTGTTTCTGAGGGGAAAAAATAACATTTTAAAACTTAAAAAACTATATTGTGACATATTGTTTATCTACAATAATGACCGCTATGTCATGCATTAGTCCTTGTGGTGCTGGCTTCATCTCAAACATTAACAATTTCCAGACACAGAGTTAGTTAATGCCCTGAAATCCCATCCATGACACACAAAACTGTTCAAACCACATTCCTAAGTAATGCTCAAGGACTGATTTTGTCTGTCACAAGGACATTGACAAGCAATTGTTTATTTTACTTTTTGGTGTAGCTACTGTACCTTCAGTTTGGTGAGTGTGTGCATGTCTGCAATGAAATCCAGGAGTTCGCTAATATACTGCCTCATGCACTCCATGGCTGCGGTTCCACACTGTAAATATTGAAAAATATATATATCACCTTTATATTCGTCCAACTTTCATTCTGCATGCACATTTAATCTCCAAAAAAAGAGTAATTTACACTTAACCTAATTTGTTTAATCTTTTACTTTGGTGACTCGTGGTGGGTATTTCCATTATTTTAAACGTTCTCAAAGGTCATAAAAGAGCACCACGGATTTCAGCTGAAAATTATGGTGTTTTTACTTCCTTATTCTCGCCCAACAGATGTCAGTAACAATGTTGCTGAATTACCACTTTCAGATGGAGTAGGTGAGCATAGTGGTACCCGTATGAAGTCAAAAACTTGTAGATGTAATGTCATACATGGAGTGCAGATTTTTTCATGTCATGACTTTTGTTTAAGATTCCAGAATTACAGAAGTTTACGATGGTTGTGTCCAAGTAGAATGTTGGAGGTCAGTTTAAGAAAAGCAATGCTGTAGATTCAATGGGTCTGGAGTACGGCATGCTAGAATCCTTCGCTCGTTGAAATTCACAGAAATAAGCCATTGCAAATTACAAATTAAATAAACATATACTCATTGGTAACAAGATCCTGAATATAGTTGTGCCTAAACTCAGACTATACCAACAAGGTTGTAGTTCGCCAACGTCCTCTGTCACCTTTGTCCTCTTATTTGAATCCTCAACACCTTTCAAACCCAACATGTTATCAACTATGTCCTCATTCCAACATGCTCCATCCTCTAACGTCTCAAACTCTAACAAATGTAATATTTTTCTTCCTCTCTGAAAACCAGTGCTACCCCTGGCAACCCATGCATCATAAACCAATCTTCCTTTCCAAAATGATTCTATTTCCTTTCTTGCCCACAAGGTATTTCCTGGCTTCTTCACCACAGACTGGCTCCACCTTCTCATGCTTCATCTCTCTGGGTTCCTCCCTAGTGATCAAAAACTTTCCATTCAGAAAGAATATTGTTTGTTTTGGAATGCTCAGTGGTTAGATCGCTCAAATGGCACCAGTAAAAATGGACAAGAAAAGAGTTCATCTTTTTGGAGAAGAATTGCACACCATTGTCAGATGTGATTTTCCCCACAGAAAAGAACACCTCCTATAGAAGTGTTAAAACATTCACCTTTGTATATCTCTTTCAAAGTAAAAAAGTTATCAAAGTGTGAAAATAATCCAACAAAAAAAGAATGCAAAAGAACCCTCCCCCAAGAATGTCAAATGGCAACTGCAGTGGTCTAGCCCTTACAGTGGCATCCACCAATCACTTCTTGGATCAATACCCATCACCTTCACCCTTCAGGAAATTGTCTAATAGACTTTGAGGAAAAAAGATGCAGATGTGGGCTTAGACATATGTTTAACTATGCAATCAGCATGGGAAGTCACAAAAGTGGTTACAGGCTTTGGCAGAGGATTCAACACAGCCTGATAGGAGGCAGCGGTAGAGGGCACTAGCGCCCTATGCTCTATCATGGATATTCACATATCCAGAAGTTCAGATAGGGGCTGGAGATAAACTTAACTAATCGTGTTCAGGTTCCTCGAAGTTATGGTTTGTTTACCACCACAACATGGAGAGCAAGCCTAAGTGCTACAAAAAATTTTGAACACAAAGGCAGAAGGACAAAAATATCAGAAGCCCAATGTTGTAGGCGATAATATTGTCATGCAAGTATTAAGGTAAGTATAAGGTAATGGTTGAGTCCAGTGTTTGGTTCAGGACGAGGGTTAGGTTTAAGGAATGGGTTGGGTTCAGTGTTAGGGTTTAGGTTTAGGGATAGCCATGATAAAATATATAGGACACACACAAAAATATATATTTTTGTGTGAAATACTCTGTCAATTAATTTTTACAGAACGAGATGTTGGTGTTCTATATTGTGATATAGAACCATCCAGAATGTGTGCTTTCTCATTGTGATAACAGCAAATGGGTTACAAACATTGCTGGACTTCTTCAGCCATTTCAAGAACAATCTGGATGTTAGGGTTTGTTGGAAAACGAGGCAGTATCTGTGAGGCCTGCACTAATAACATGACTACATTTGTCCTTCACTGGGAACCAAACACCCCATTGTAGCGCTTGACTCTCAGAGGGTAGCATTGCAGAGCAGTCTAAGGCTTACTCAAGGGAGGTGGTGTGGGCTAGTAATCGCCATTTACCAGTACGCAGAAATAACACTCAATAATTGATTGTCCAGTCTGTATTTTGCTTTATAAAAGGAAGAGTACATTTATTAAACACACACACACTACTCAATACTGTGCAACAGTTTACAAATATACATAAGCTGTTGGAATTACTTTGTGACATTGCATAACATTCCCACCCCTCCCGCAGGGGGGTGGGGTCTAGTACCACCATTCCCATGTATGCACATCATCTTGCCCCCTAATGCAGTTGGTTGACCATAACCTGGAGTGAGGGCCTTGCCCACTGGCACCATCCCAGTGACGACCCACCCCATTATCTCAACAAGCATTTAAAATGGGCACACCTGCCATGGTGACACATAACCCTGAGTGAGCATCTCATACTGACCATACAGTATACACCTTAGTGGCTAACAGTATGGGTTGTTCCTCACCTAATGCAGCAGCAAGAATACATGTTTAGGCATCACTTAAAATGACAGTACTTATCACAGCTGATAACAGTTATAATGCATTGCAATTAAAGCCCCTAAAAGGCATCACAGTTATAATCACAGGATTAAGCATATACAGCCAGACACCCTAGCAGGAATGTCCAGCAACATAACCTCACTTTGCTTATGACTTCACATTACACATGTGACTTTCAGTCCCTCAAAAGAAAGAACATTAGGTAAATGCACTTCTCATGCAATTGCACCTCGTCACCACCAGTCCCAAACACACCCCCAGCTGAAGAACAAAAGTTCCAGCCACAGGATGCTGTTGACGTTTGACTGAGCCCTTGAAGAGTTATTTCTTTCAAGCCCCCCAGAGACTTAGGGAGGGACTTCACATCTTCATGCTGGAGGAGACTGCGTTGCTTCTGCAGCTCCCCCTGCACCTTGTAACCCACTTGGCGGTGACCCAGTCCTCCTGGGGTCAGCACACACAGAGAACGAGCTGCGTTTCCTCGCAGGCCGGTCCGGGCCTGCAAGGCATTATGGGGCGCTTTTCTCAGGCCCATAAATAATAGAGCAGCGGCTCCCCCGCTGCTCGAGGAGAACCTTGCTGCCCTCGTGGGTGGCCTTACGCCGCTTCCGATCTCCGTTGGGGGCCCGGTCCTACCCGTACCCCTTATTGTAAGGTGAGAACTCTTCGGCAGCTCGGGGAGCCCACCCCCGGCCGTGCCTGCTGCCTCGCTCCTCGGGGTCCCGGTCCCACCCGGGAACCCTGCACTGCAGGCTCGCTGGAGAGCCACTCGGGGAGCCCACCCCCGGCGGCTCCCGCAGGTTCCCTGTCTGGCCAGCACCCTCGCGTGCTGCTGCGGGAGGCACCTCAGTTCTGGTCTGCCCGCTCCTGCGGGCAGACACGAAGACTACCGCCGGTCCGGCCGGACCTCGGGGGAGTGCGACGGCAATCCCCCGGCCTTCCTCCTGCTGCGGGGTAGTGCGGCGGCACTCCCCCTCCTTCGCGGGGCACCCCGGGGCCCGGAGTTGGGGTCCCGGGCCCCCAGAGAGGTCTTCATGGGGAGCGCCGTTGCGCTCCCCGGCTAGTCTTCGTGCGCGAGGGGGGAAGACAGACGGCACGCCCCCCTCCTCCTCACCACCGTCACCCGGGCCCGGAGTTGGGGGTCCCGGGCCCCAGAGCTCTCTTCAAGGGGAACGCGACTGTGCTCCCCTCACTCCGGTGTCTTCGGGGGGCCAGGGTGGGCTCCTGGCACCCCCCTTGGGGATAATTTCCCGGGGAGCGCGACGGCGGCTTGTCTTCGTGCGCGAGGGGGGAAGCGCGACGGCACGCCCCCCTCCTCCTCACCACCGTCACCCGGGCCCGGAGTTTGGGGTCCTGGGCCCCAGAGCTCTCTTCAAGGGGAACGCGACTGTGCTCCCCTCACTCCGGTGTCTTCGGGGGGCCAGGGTGGGCTCCTGGCACCCCCCTTGGGGATAATTTCCCGGGGAGCGCGACGGCGCTCCCCGACTTTCTCTTCTTCTGGGGGCAGCCCCCGGGACCTGACCCACCCCGGGGCACATCTAAGACCGGCGGCAGAGCCCCACGCGCTTCGTCTTCGGTCCCTTTGGAGGTCAAAGGCTGCCTACCTTCTGGGGGGCGTAGCTCAGCCCCCAGGCGGCCGATTTTCATCATTTTGACCTCCTCTTGTTCCTGATGCCACCGGGAGCACTTTCCTTCACCCTCCTGGTCTCCAAGAGGGTGCACTCAGCAGGTAGCTATCTTCACTGGCTCCCTGCACCAGCCTTTCACCTGGCTCTCCTCCTGGGCCTCTCTTCTTCTTGCGCAGAGGCCCAGGCTTCTGCTCACTGGCCCTGGTCCCCCTTTTTTGCGTAATCCAGGGTCCTGGGACAGTCAGGGGGTTCCTTCCTTCCAACTGCCCGTGGCACCAGGCTCCAGCACCAGTCTTCCTCAGCAGACCACACCCCAGAGAGAGCTCCTCTTCCTGTCCAACACCTTTTAAAAGAATTTGGAGGGGGCTGGCAGGAAGGCTAAGCTGCCCTATCCTGCAGCGACACATCACCTCTCTGCCCCTGCTCCATCCTTCCTGCCCAGGCCTCTGGGATAGTTCAAAATGGCGTCGTCCAGGGGTCTCATGCCACATGGTCTCTGAAAAGCCCCCTTCCCCTCTTGCTGCCTTCTCTCCAGAGCAGCTGGGTGCCTGGCACCAGGTTACAGCTGCTGATGGATAACCTGCAGCTCCACCCACCTTCTCTCCCTCTTGGAAAGGAGACCTTCACCCTTGGAATGCTTGCAGTGAAGGGCTAGGCCTCTGATGCTACAGCTTGGGGAGGAAGGTCATTAATCCAGCCTGGCAGGGTCACACCCAGCCAGGCTCTGGTTATGAGCTGAGTCAGAGGAATATGACATTTCTGGATGACGCATAAGCAGTACAGATATGGCTTTGGACTCAGCAGAATACTTCTTCTCACATAAGTTACAGGGTACTTTGGTGCGTGTTTGGAACTTGTAGGCCCTAGGGAAGTGAAACTACCCCATGTGATCCCCATCTTCATAGGAGAATAAGGGAATGTTCCTTCAGTGAAAATAGTAAAGCACACTGACTTTCCCTTACCTGTGTCTTCCCATAGTATAAAGCCTATTCCATGTCACCACCCAACTCTGCATAATTCCTGCCACACCATTCTATCTGTACCTGCTCCTGGGCTGCGCAAGCCAGAGAATCTCCCCGCGCAGCCCCTACACGTGTGCACACGCATGTACACACGTGTCTGTATGTAACCAGCCCGGTGCCCTTACTCCGGCTGCAGCGCAGCGGCCTACTCTCACCAGGGGGACACCGGTGAAATCCACATGCAGTCTCTTTCATCCTGAGTTCACTGTGGGGGAGTCCCAACTTATGAGGCTCTCGCACAGTAAAAGCTTAACAATTAGGTGTTCAAAAAGCAAAAAATCCAGGCGGCTCAGATGGTCAGAACCACCTTCTAACATGGTTAATATGTGAGAATGTTTCGCCATGGTCTGTGACCCTCCAAAGTCCAAAACTAAAATACATAAAATCGGGGAAGTTAAGATCAACAGAGTGAAACACTTTCGTTACTGGGGGATTCATTACGATGAGGACTTGCAGTGGGGACATCTGCTTAAGTTGAGATGTATGCAGTGTAACAGCTCGATCGAGGTAGTGTTTAGGTTTGCCTTCAGGATTCGCCATAAGGTGTTCGGGGAATTTACGCATATTCATAAATCCAAATGCTCGTCAGTCGTGTTATATGAAGCTGAGGTCTGGGGATACCTGAACCCCACAGCACTACTGAAGGTTGAAAATTGTTTTTTGTGCATCGTCTTGGCTGTACCTAAGAGCACCACATACATTATTTGTCATGATGAAATTGGACTGAACTACCTTAAGGACTTAGTTGGTTTTGTCCCATAGAGTTTATGGCATAAAATATGGCTTTGTCTGGAAGCTCAGTTTTTAAAGTTACTGATCACCAATGCCTTAACACTTGATTTTAGTGAGCAAAATCCAATGATGTGTATTTCAAGCATACTTTTACAAAAATAGGCATTCCAGATTATTAAAATTCCCCTTTATTGCTGCAGTCTGTATCCAAAGAAGCTTTGGAAAAAACATTACTTTTGTTATACATGCGATTGACAGTTCCAGATGGTGCAATCTATGTAAACAATTGCGACCTATTCTGCTCTCTGCAATTTTAATAGTATTGCACCCTATTTGACGCTTGTCACAAATAAACAGGTTTTATCTAACCCATTTAAGATTAAAGCCTGCATTTTCTGCTAGCCTTCCCTCTTTGGGGCATCTGGGTCGAACAATTTCCTATCTGCCTTTGCGGCCAGGTGCCGCATCAAAGCATTAGTAACTTTATGCTTTTCTGCTCCCTTTACACATATCCCCGTAAGCGCTTTTTAGTACCTTGTCTAGTGCTGCTAAGATTAGACATTACCACCCTGCCCTTCTCCTTTTACAACAATTAGCAACCCCTGGAGTATGTTTTTTGTTTTTAAATGTTATTAGTGCGGCCTTAAGAATTAGGAAACGATATGGCTTGTGATAGTACTCCAACTAACTATGTTGATCTAATGTTTTAGTGGATTGTTTGTTGTCAGTATTTATGCTACCCGCAACAATGAAATTACGAGGATTTATTTTATTGTATTGAAGCGGTTTATACATTTTAGTGGATTGTTTTACATTTTGCATGATTTTTATGGTCCTTATATGTGCTTTTATGGCATGTTCGCCGAATAAAGAATCTTGACTGACTGACTGACGTGTGAGCCAATCTGAAGACTCAGTCATTTGTACCACTCTATTTGCCACCAATCTCTCCAACACTAAAGCAAAGATCCCTCAGGCATGACAATTACACAAATCATCTTATGAAGAATGCCCTTTACACTTCTGAGGCAATCATTATAAGTGAAAAGAAGATGAAATATCTGGATGTAAAATGTGCCACATTTGAGGAATAACTCTGGGAAATAAACCCTACTGCATATAGAGCACCGCACTGATTTCCATGGTTATTCCCATTGATCAGGCTCAAACTCAAAATCGCTCCAACAACCTGGAACCCTGCATCTGGACTCTACCGTCTGTGAATCCTACCCTGCCAAGTGGTGCCACCCAAGTCCTGAACCCTTGGAAGTGGGCCTCAAGGTGCTCTACCAGCTCATCTGTGGACCCAGCAGAACCGACATCTCTCCTCTGTTTTGCAGCTCAAACCTGAGAGGAACCAATGCACTGTCTCTGCTGCAAAGGTTCTCCAGGTGCAAAGGCCTACGTGTCAACCCCGCAGCCGCATTGGAACCTACGCCTATGCGAAGCTTTCCCGATGCAGGCCCTCACATCCTTTGTCGACGGCAGCCTCGATGATGACGCAGATTTTCACATTGCAGCCTCACAGCTCCTCAGAAGTGACATATTGCATCAACTGCACAGCGCATACCCAAAACCAGACTTGGCAGCACAAGCCATAATCAATGGCATCCTCGACAACAATGCAGGATCTCGCATCGCAGCACCTCATAACCAACCCATCACCTCGGCTGTGCAGTGCATCCTTGCCAAGGGAATGCACAACGCTCCACAAATCAAGACTTAAGGTACTCTGTTCAGCGAGCCTAGCTGGGTCCCTGTAGCCAACCCGCACTCTATTATGGCCTGTTTGATCTTGTGACTTTTCTCCCAGCCCGGCACGACCAGATATTCACAGTTGGTGCTTTGTGCTTTTTGGTGCTATTTTTGATGAGTTTTTCAAAATTGAATATTTCTGGTTCTACTGATTGGATTTTTGTCATTTTGGTCTTGTTTTATTTATTAAAAAATCCCTTAATTATTTCTAAACCTGTTGTGGAATCGTTTGGTGGTGTGTTTTCACTGTGTTACTGTTTGAAGTGCTATACAAATACTTTACACTTTGCCTCTGAGTTAAGCCTGACCACGCTCTGCCAAGCCACCCTAGTGTTTGCTTGTGACTTCACCCTGAGAAGGACTGTGGTTGCTGCTTGACCAGGGCTCACACCCCAGTCAACCTGTAGCCCAATGTCCTACAACAAATAAAATGGGCAGTTAAATAATGGAAAAGATGAGCCAAGTAATAACCAAGAGATGAGGTGAACGTTCACATCCAAGAATGTTCCTGTAGAAGTATCCTCATTCTGTTGGCAGTTACTCAGAGGACAACTCACCCAGGCTTGCCAAGCAGTGCTGGCCATGCCACACTACAGAGCGGAATGGGATGCCTGAACTAATCCATCAGACTGCTACTATGTACCTTCTGGCAAGTGACTAAAGTTGATGTGCGCTCATGGGCAACGTCTACAACAGCAGGTGTTGTACACTCAATGACCTAGGCAACGCCAGAATTGCCAACAGTTGCTATACATTGCTTTTTCTCTTTGCCTTCCATTATGACTATTGAAGATCAAAACAAAACTCATTGCCGCTAATCGGTGACACACTAGACCTCATACCCTACAGATGCAGGACAACAGGAAGCAATTGCAGCAGTTGCGCACTCACTTCATCCATATTAACATAGCTTGGTTTGTTGTAGATATGACGGATTCATCCAAAAAAAAAATCCGGTACAGCTAGTTCCGCAAAAAGAGAGACTGGAATATGGCTCTATCCTGGTCTGTAGGGAGTGAAAGGACTAAGGAATCAAAGAGTGATGGAAATCAGCCGGAGAAGGGGTGCTGGCACTGTGAGCAGAAGCTCTGAAAGAAATGCATAGAACGCCAGGTAACCTGCTTTACAAATGACGTCAATGGTTGGCACACTGAGTAATTACTAATGGGCCCATCAAATTCCGGGCCGGCATCGCTATCAAAAGTACATTGCAGGGAAGGCAGTATGTGCTGGCAAATCTGACTTTAATATTCCATTAACTCAGGTAGGACTGGGTGCGTGTACTGTAATCTCGGGCCTGACTCCCAAATCTGCAATGAAAATATGTTTATTTACGAGCAATTTGTAAAGCGCTACATGCCACTTGAATGCCACTTCAATTCAGAGTGCCGGAGAGACAGAGGGGTGGAGACAGTAGGGTTAAGGGATCGGGGGTTTATTCCAGCTCTTGCTTGAGGACTGGAGAAGAACTTCTAAGCAGTCTGCAAATAAATTAAATTAACTTTACATAATATTGTCAGGGAGGTTAGAGTGCAGCCAAGATAGAAACAGACAAGCTATGTTAACTGGGAGTCTCATGAGACTGAAGTTATGCAGAGGATGGATGTGAGTGACACTCACGGTACAAGGTGTTGAGAGCATAATTAATAAATTGCGTGGTTCTTACACTGAACTGTCCATGGCAGCCTTGTCAGGGTCTTCACTAGCCATAGTAATTCTGTACATCAGACAGGTCGAATGTGACTTAAAGGTATCCAGGAAACAAGGTAATGGTGCCACAGTTCGCATAAAGGTGCGATCTTAGGAGGAGGGGAGGAAGGAAATAGAAAACGGAAGAGGTATGAAAACATACTATGCACTGAAGGGCGAAACTGTAGGCATCTGGATGGTCAACAACATAAAGATTGTAGAGTACGGCTGGTGATAGCATTCTATTTATATATGGTTCCAGTAACCCAAATGTGGATTCGGTGTCACCAATTAATTCAAAATATTTCATAATGTGCACCACAAGACTAGTCTCATAGTATGGAGCCAATCACGTCTAAATGCATTACAGAAGACAACGTACACTTTTGCATTAAATAGATAGATATGCACAGTTTACAACACGTCTGGTAATACATCTGTGCACAAGAAATGTGTTTTCTGAGAGAGATTAGAAAGACAAAATAAACTAACAATACTATGAAATCCCGGAGAATGGAATTTGTAGGAATAATGAAATCCTTTTATTGGCTGTCATTTGAAATGTGGCTATGGTTAAAGTTCGGGATAAGGAATAAACCGTTAGAAGAATTTACTGCGTGTACGAAGTCGTAAGACTCATACAAACCAGGCGTGCTCTGCAGTGCTCTCGTCTGCTGGACAAGGTATGCAAATGCGGCTCCGGAGCCTCATATTGTAACCGGCAGATCCGCATAATTCAGGGCTATGCTAATGAAATCGGCATTGTGTGAACCGCAGCACCTCCAGTCTTTGGAAATGCTATGCCTGCCAGTTCCTCTGACAGGATATCAAACATCAGGAAGGGGGTCCCTGTCAGTCCTGTCAGAAATGGCCGAGACGTTCGGCCCAGTTCACGTGACCTTCGAGGATTCCATTTTTTGTGCTATCCTGCGTTTGAAATATAAATGACAGCATGCCCGCTTGCTCTGCATAATAATACGGGCTAACAATAGATTTTGGCTTCATATTTGTCATTGGTTTAGAGAGGTGTGATATATGTCTTGAGAAAGCCAACGTCCTTCCCTTTCGGCACTTCCCTTGGAATGAGTGCCAGGGCTCCTCTCAATGTGTGTTTTTGACACATTCCAGATTAAGTGGTTACTTCTGCAGCGAATCTGTGAAGCCTACGCCTTGCTCGTAATTGGACCTTTACTATACTTATGTTATCTCACAGTAGCAGATTAAGCCGCCATAACAGCTGCATACCACAGTGTCGAGAAACGTAAAACTGTCTTATAGGAATGTCGACTGTAGGACACCGACTACCACTGTATTGCCATGTGGAAACAGGTAAGAATTACCGTTCTTAACTCCACATTAATCCAAGGTCTAATACCCAGGGCAAACGTAAGGGCAGCCCAAACAGCTCGGAATATGAGTAGTGGAGAACAAAAAGGAGTTACCTAGACTTGCTTTACACGTAACTATGTGCAGAATAGGGATAGTGAGTGAAGCAGTGGTGGCCCACAAAATGCTGCTGGGGCGGGGCGGACACATACACACACACATTCTCTTTCACATGCACACACACTCATACACTCATCAACATGCTCACTCACTCACACCCATTCACAAGCGTGCACACATACACCCACCATTCGCAAGCACGGACACACACTCTCACCCATTCACATCACACGAGGACACATAGATACATTCATACATACACACATGCATTCAACTTTTATTAAGGACTTACCTGCCGCAGCATTGACATCGGGTGGTGGGAGGGGCAAGCAGAAGCCTCGGTTGTTTCCAGGAGGCTTTGTGTTAAGAAGGAAAGGAAGGAATATCCTGCCGTCTCTTCTCATTGGCTGACCTTGTCATGGTCAGACACTGACAGGAGGATCTTCCTTACCACGTCATAGAGTGGGATGGGGTCATTGAGAGTTGCTTCTTGTAGATAGTTCTCCTCAGAAACATAATAATTCTGTTCACTCTCTGACAAAAAACTGACAAATTAAGGAAAGGATGTTCGCCTCCATCACTTTCTTGCAATTACAACACAAAAGGCCCAACTGCTTTTTCGAAAACATCAGTCTTTACTTCAACTTCTTTAAAGTATCTGGATGACACGAAATTGAACTTGAGAAAACATTCTTATAAGCTTCTTAAATGTGTTTTCTAACTGTGCATCCCACAAAAACCTCCTTTTATGTTTTCCTTTTTCAATTGATGTCAATAGATATATCAGCAAAATATTGGAGCAATTGAGGTTTAAAAAAAAATTCAAATCCAAGACGACTCCCAGTCTCTATAACATTGGTCTAAGGCCAATCAAGGATGGCTGAAACTGTCAATGCATCAACCATATTTATACATATTGTTTGCTATTTGCTTGATTTTGATGACATCTAATGATCAGTGACATGGGAGGCTCACAGAAGACTTTACCGGACTAAGGAGGTTATGCCATCCGGGTGGTGACATTTTCAGCCTGGGAAATGTTGGCTCAGGAAGATAGACAACCTTCGCATTTAGTGAATGTACAGAGCTTGGTTGTCACACCTAAATGTGAAGAGTGTCTGTCAGGCAGATCCATGCTCAACCTGACAGACACCTGCCCTTAACAAAGGGCCACAGCTGACCTGAAGAACATCGTACATAGGTGACCAACATACCTTACTGGACTCTGTCGGTGCTCTGAACTAACCCAAAGGTGAAACCTAGAGATTCCAAGACCAATAAATAAATGGAGAAATACAAAGGAGTGCAGTAATCTAGTGAAGGCTCATATTCTCATTTTAAGCATCCATCGTTGTTTTTTGTTAGTTCAAACTGATATCTTTTACCCACTGACATAAATTACACATTTTAGGTGTATCAGACTTTGCTTATAACACAATTGAATGCCCTGTCTTGTAAAACATTACACACAATTGTAAAATCTTTAAGGGGTAGATCCAAACGTTTGATGCCAACAATAAAATTGCTTCTGAGGCTGTGTACAGGTCAAAACAGTTGCCAGGATGACCAACCTGTGGTTAAACCACAACTAGCTTGTCAAATGCTTTTGTGGTTCCAGTCAAAAATGTGATGCAGGTCTTTCTTCAGGCTTGCAGCGACGCTTTGGGGTAGCTAAGATTATCTGCCTCACTGAGACTATATCACAAAAGCAGGTTAAGCTTGATTTGTGTTACACAACTAGATTTAAAAGTGGCAGTGAAAGGCCCTGAAAAGAGCAGGGCTTGGGGTAAACAGTCCCACCTCCTCCCCTCTTGTGATTCCCCACACAGAAAACATTGTATGGCCCAGCTTCATCAGTACAGAATCCTGGGACGTGAGCTTTAAATAAAAGTCCTAATAACAATGTTATTGAGAACGGCAATTTGATAAGACAAACAAAAAGTTATGTGTTTTAGATGTAGTTAGGAGCAACATCTTTCCAAAAGAGGTTCAAAGATATATGAATTACGCCAAAAATAACACAATAAAACAACCATTTGTAATAGCAATCATTTTGACTGCTTTATATTGAAAACATATTCACAATCTTTTATTACATACATAAAATGCAGTTCATGGGTGTCAGCACTGGATGGTTATGTCACACAGACTGGGAATTGTGCTTGGCTGCTGGATATGTACTTGGTGTGTGTGTGTTTATACGTGTGGTTGTGTGTGTGTGTTTATACATGTGTGGCTGTGTGTGCGTGCATACATGTAAGCCTCAGGTACAGGGTGCAACAGGGAGTGCAGGGCGCTAGGAGGTGCACATAGTGCAGGTGATGAGCAAGCAGGGTGCAAACAGGAGGTGCACAGGCAGTAGGAGGTGTGCAAGGTGCAATAAGGGCAATCAGTAACTAAGGGTGTTACGCAGAGTGGAAGGAAATGGAATAAATATAGAGAGCAGGAACCGGACAAAAGCACATTTGAGGGAGACTAAGTGGTGGTATGTAATTAAAGAACACCCACTGACTATCTAGTGCAAGGTGGGCGCAGTGCATGATGCAGCTGTAGGCCACTGTGTGTGAACATTTACGGCATTATCAGCGGTGGCCCCTCCATTAGAGTGGTGAGCACCGACCCCCACCACCTGCAAATAAAACAATAATAAAACCGGTTTTAAACCTGTTTTATTATCATTTTATTTTAATCCCCCTGGACCCCCCCCAGGACCAGTAGCGGTCGGTGGTGGGAGTGCCGCCGGGCGCTGACGTGGGGTGGGGGAGGGCAGGAGTGGGGAATAGTAAACTATGGATTACGGCCCGATTACAGGTAAGTACACATATAAATAAAACGAATTTCCGTTGCGCGCTGCATCGCATTTGGCGATGCAGCGCAGCGAAATTGCGTTTATTGTTCATATGTGCTACCTGTGATCAGCCGTAATCCATGGTTTACCACCCTGCCCCTCACCGCCCACGTCACGCTCCGGCAGCACTCCCACCACCGACCGCTACTGCCCAGGACTCTAACAAGTCTTGGGGGTGGATCCAGGGAATCACACTGTGGTGGGAGAGTAGTAGTTCACTCCCTTCTCTGCGCATGAGGCTTTCGCCGGCCGTCTCAGGCCGGCCAAACCCTCATGTGCAGTGAAGCTTTCTCCAGCCCCAGCTGCATTGCTGGGGCTGGAGAAAGCAGGCACAGGCTCCCAGTCTGCCTGGGAGCGCAAAGTCCCAGCGCTCAGGCCAATCCTGAGGATTCTTTCGTTCAGCGTCAGGATTGGCCGCAGTTCATTCTGGAAGCCTATGCCCAGAAGACTTAGGAGCGCGATGCAGCGGCGATCAGGTAAGTTATACATTTTTTTATTATGATTTTACTGGGGACCCCTCCCCAGCTCCCTCCTCCAGCCCGCCCCGCCACTTTGGCAGGGGACAGGCTGCTACTGGGCATTATGTTCATTTGTGAGAACCACATCTCTCATATAGTGGCGCTACAGCCTGTGCAGCAGTGCAATCTTTCACACAGATAAAGAACCATTAAAGCAAATGCAGCAATGGTGGCCAGTCCGTCTTTGCTAATTAGTCAAATGCTGCACTCACCATACGTATGGTAGGCTAGGTGCAATGTGTGCAACATGTACTGGGTTACCGATGCACAAAAGGGACTAGCAAAGCAGAACAGGTGGTTGACAACTTAAACTGTGCATATACAAGGGCGTGTTGCCTGCATAGGTAAACCTAAAAAACTCTCACCTTTTCGAAATCCTAAGCAATTCATCAACCGAATCGTTAAATTAAACAGTATGAAATTACAGGAACTGCCATCAGAGGGATTGGTATCAGTGACTTTGGTAAGAAAAGAGCAAATAAATGTAAAATGGAGATCTTAAAAATCTTAGTATTTTTGAACATGATTTGCATATTTCCTCAGGAAATGTGAAAATATACCACCTCAATGGCTGGAATCGACCCATACGGTAGTTTGAGAAATGGTGCCAAAAGAAGTTCGGATCACAAACACAGAGCTAATTCCGTTTTGGGTGCAAATTCCAAGTTTATCACGAAACAGGATTTCAAGCTGAGCCGTACTTACCAAGCACTAATTACACATGTGCTAATTGCTTACAAGTTAACATTGGCTACTTTAGACACAACCTGGTGGGATCTTGTTGGGAAATGCCTGAGATTCTTATTTGTGAACCCAGAAACATATTCAAGGGTGTGAAATTCCAAGCTAGACACCCTCAATCTTGTTTGAGTGTGTGTGTGTGATTGGAATTTTATGTTATTTGCCAACAATCAGGGGCAACTGGTGTTCATAGGCCAAAGGGACATTGGCCTGCCACTCTCCGGGAAGAGGCAAGAATAGGGAAATAAACACAGAGCAGCTGAAAATAAATCACTGCTCTAAGTGTGCTGAAACTCTTGGGTGAAAGCAAGTGAACTTTGTACATGTCCTACTGCGCAAGTGCCAGCCAGCAAGGTTTTCTTCGACCTGCAGGCACAAGATACAGAAGTGACATCTCAGGAGAGGGAGTTTAGAATTAGAGAGTTAGAGTGAATTAGGAAGCAATTGCTTCCGGTTGCTTTTGGGGCGCATAAACAGTGGCCCTGGGAGGAGTCTCAAACCTCCATCCACTTCAATGGCTGGGAGTGGGGCAGGCCGATGAGACAAAGAGACAACATATTTTTTAAACAATAAATAAAATTGACATAATTTTAATAATTAAAATAAGGTATTGAATTAAGCATTAGTTCCTATAGTCTTTTAAGTGTCTGCCTCCATTATTTTCTATTAGAGGGTGTTTCAGTACCAATGATTAGGCATATGTGATGCTGGACTTACTTCAGCTTTTTCCTGGAGTACATTTAGAACTGTTTTGGGTCTTTTCTGACTCTAGTAACTAAAGAAGTGCAATTTGTGAGTAGCAATGGTCTTACTCTTTTTGGGTGGGAGCATGTCCTTCGCTAAACCTCTCCCTAGCCCCTAATTACTGAGCCCTTAACCCCTCCCACTTATTCACAAATAATCCTCAGCCACTCCCCACTGTCCTTCCCATGTTTACTACTAGAATATTGGCTACATGTGAAGAGATCTCTACAGTTAGAGGAAAACTCTTTGCAAATAAAATATAGGTGAGGCAGAGACGTAGACTTCCACACGTAGGTTAGTGAATAACATTTTGTAGTTCGTTAGTAGTAATATTGTAGTACTACAAAATGCAGTTTGTGACTATGCCCCATATTGTCTCCACAGCCTGCTGGGAGCATTTTCTATCAAGTTAGGTAGAAAGCCTGTGGCCTTTTCCGTTACATCTTTCATGGTATAGTATCAGCACAGTAGACTTGGCAGATGAATCACCACCATCTTTGGAGGACTTAACACCTCCCCCAGGCAGACTCAATAGAGGAGCTGGGGGGGGTCTCCACTGATGTAACATCCACCGTCAACATTTTTAGGTCTCGGCCTGCACCAGCGCTTGCGCTGGTCTGACCGAGAGTTTTAGTAAGCGGGTTTTGGAAGTGCAAACACTGGCTTTCGGCTGGCGACCAGCTTGAGTTCACGATGGCGTGCACGCGCAGCTGCCATCTGGGTTTCCTATCTCTTCCTCATTTCCTCGTCATGGCTCATTAACTCTCTGGTCTCCGATGTTTCAATCGCAGCAGCAGCTCACATTACCAACTGAGGGCCCTGGACTACAGTCACATGAAAAACAACAGCGATTAGCATTGAAATGCAAGCTTTTTTTTGTCTAGTTAGAAATATTGCTACGGTGGGTTGATTTCACCTTATATCGCTATTTGTTTTATATTGGGAGTCACAGCCTAATTACCAGTATTTTTGTCTCTCGCTGTTTTTTTTTTTTTATATTTATTCGCGCAAAGCACAAAGCTATATTTAAGGTTACTTTTTTCCGCGTCACTTCTTCACTCTATTTAAACTCCACACCCCCACTCTTATTGTCTCTCTCCTTCTCTCTCTCTCCCCTCTCTAATTCTCTCTCTACTTAATTAACTCTCCTCTCTATCTTTTTTAGCCTTTCATTCTCTCTCACCCCTTTATCTGTTTCTCTTTCAAACTCCTTCATTCACTCTCTTTCCCCTTCTTTCTCTCTCTCTATCCCGCTCCACTCTTTATTCTATGTACACCCTTTCTCTCTCACCACCCTCTCTAATTGGGCATTATATCTTCACTCTATCTCTCACTCGGCAACACTACAGCATCACTCAGCGCAACCACAGCATCACTCAACGCCATCACAGCATCACTCAGTGCAACCACAGCATCACTCAGTGCAACCACAGCATCACTCAGTGCAACCACAGCATCACTCAGTGCAACCACAGCATCACTCAGCGCAACCACAGCATCACTCAGCGCCACCACAGCATCACTCAGCGCCACCACAGCATCACTCAGCGCCACCACAGGATGACTCAGCGCCACCACAGGATGACTCAGCGCCACCACAGGATGACTCAGCGCCACCACAGGATGACTCAGCGCCACCACAGGATGACTCAGCGCCACCACAGCATCGCTCAGCGCCACCACAGCATCGCTCAGCGCCGCCACAGCATCGCTCAGAGCCGCCACAGCATCGCTCAGCGCCGCCACAGCATCGCTCAGCGCCGCCACAGCATCGCTCAGCGCCGCCACAGCATCGCTCAGCGCCGCCACAGCATCGCTCAGCGCCGCCACAGCATCGCTCAGCGCCGCCACAGCATCGCTCAGCGCTGCCACAGCATCGCTCAGCGCCGCCACAGCATCGCTCAGCGCCGCCACAGCATCGCTCAGCGCCGCCACAGCATCGCTCAGCGCCGCCACAGCATCGCTCAGCGCCGCCACAGCATCACTCAGCGCCGCCACAGCATCACTCAGCGCCGCCACAGCATCACTCAGCGCCGCCACAGCATCACTCAGCGCCACCACAGCATCACTCAGCAACACCACAGCATCACTCAGCAACACCACAGCATCACTCAGCAACACCTGAGTATCATTCAGCATCACCTCAGCATCGTCTCTGCAACAGTCACCACTACCACCTCAGCATCACTCAGCACCACCTCAGCCTGCTCTCGGAATCTGGCATCTGTTGATTCTCCCCTAGCGTCTGGCCGCTGCTAGAGTTATAATACAGGTACTAGTTCCCAACCTTCACCCTCTGATTGTTTATGCCCCCTCAAAAAAAAGCTTTAACAAACAACCATTGCAATAGGCAGAAACAAGTTGCCAGCATTGCAAGAACAAAAGAAAACAGAATTTTTTATTGTAAATACTTTTTAATATGGTCGTTCAGTTTTACATAATGCCTTCTTGGTCATATATAAAGTAACAAAAATGCTTCGGACACTTTTTTATTATAACTTTTCAGCATGCCACTTTAGCAGCCACACTTCTCTACAGCACAGCTTGAAGACATTGGCAAAGTCAATAGCTCTGGCTAAACACTTATAAGGCCCCAAAGGCGAGACCTATTGGCTATGCCAATGCTTGTTAAATTGGGTGCCAAAGCTGGAGAGCATCTGCTGTTTAGTGGTGGATTCTCTACTATGGTCCTCCTCTAAATCAGGCCCTAATATTAAAAGTGACCAAAATAAAATAAACACAATGCTGGTAAAATACAGTAATAATCAATATATTGCTGAAGTTGAGTTCTTTAAGTGAAAAAGACTAGCTTTATCAATGCTCATTACCCCTGGGTTCTAAGGAAGAGCGGTGTTCGAGGCCAAACAAAAGCACCACATAGACCACTAAATTTTTTCCAATCTGCACAGAATGAGGGCACCGAATGGGAATAACAGCAAGAAGGAGAGTCATAGTTTAATAAAACAGCGCTTTCAAATCTATAGAGGTAATTGAGTAAGCATAACAACAAAGAACCACGTGGTACTTACCCCAGGCCCACAAGCGATCATCTGTTTGTTTAGAATTGTGGACTCTGCAAGCTTTGTTCCAATATCTGCGCAAATAAACTAATAGGAAATTGAAAAGTAATTCGCTTTTTAGCAAAATCTTGATAATTGTAATAAGATAAGCCAGTTAGAAAACATGCAACGCAAATGAATTTGTCAAACCTTATATTGAATTCGCACATACACATGTGATAGTACATGGTTTAATTAGTGGTTCCCGTAGAAAGGGAAAATCAGCATGTAAATGTGTTAAGTATACATATTGTCCCTATAATTACACATAATTACATATGAAGCATGAAGAGGGGGAGGGGTCAATGTAGGGTATTGGGATATATAGCTTCATGTGAAAACAGCAACAGGATGATGTATGATATAAGAGCTACGGAAGAGCTGATTTGGACTCTTCCAGAGGTAAAGTACAACAAGCGAAAATAGTATAAATGTTGGTTATATACAAGTGCCAAGTACTAAGGAGTCTTAATGGTATTCCTTGACAAATTAAAATAATTAAAGCCGCCCAGTGCCTCATTTAGCAGCCGCTCCACCCGACCTGCGGTTTCCGCACTCTGTCTTTAGGCTAGGTTTACAATGGTTGTTCCTCAGCTGGATCCCCCAGCATAGAACTTTGACTTGAAGATCCGTCTGCCACAGAGCCATGCGGTCACAATGATGGACTCCCTGCACTGTTTAAAGTATTGCAACCATCACTAGACTTCCTTGCCGAGGACGGCCATGCAAGCATGGCACTCACAGCCAGGAAAAACCACCAATGGCCTCCATGCGCAAAGAGAAACTTCTGTGTGTGTCAGGGGCACTGATTTTTTTGTTTTTCAAGAGCAAACTTCCACTTTGAGAGTTTATTCTTGAAGAACAAAAACGTTTTCCGATGGGGTGAAACAAACATGGCTCCCTCTCCACTAACTTTTGTGCCTTCAGACCAACCGCCTCTGTGGGCAGGTGCCCTCAAGGTTTAGAGATCCCCATCTGGTGGTGAGGGGCCTCTACATATGGCAGGTGGTCCTTCACGAGGGCAGTCGAGGCCATAACCACTTATTGGACTTACTGGCATCTTGATCAAATTCTCATATTTTATTTGTAAACGCGCTTCATTTGGTAAACCTGGTCTCAGCCTTAAAGTCATAGATACTACTGCTTCCTGCCCACAGTCCAGGTCTCCAGAGACCCGCGGAATAGAGTCACCTGGCTCTGTCTTTCTTGTGATATAAATCCCATTTGTTTGCCTTTAGTTCATTCACTCTTCATAGTTAATGATGCAGTGTCATGAAATCTAAGTCTTCGCTTTTTTTTTTTTTGCAAAGGCAAAATGTGCAATTTGATGAAGATTTGTAGATACTTTAATACCAAGGGCGGGGCCTCATTACAGATTGCTGATGGGATTGGTAATGAGAGTTTCTGTGTCCATTGGGAATCACAAGTTGTGCAGGAGTACCACTGGTCTGGCGTTTTTCACCTGGGCATTCTGCCTGCTAAAAAAGTGAAAAATGACCAGGTGAAAATTTCGACTAAAATGGAGGAAAGAAAGTGAGGAACGATGTGCAAACTTGTGAGGATCGACATGACAACACTGATTCGCGCATACTGTTCCCCATTATTCTGTAATTGAACGTAATTAGGAACAGCCGTTGTCCATGGTATTGGTAATTGCTGGTGAAATGCTGATAGGCCCCTAACTACCAGGTAACAGATTTGAAAGTTGCATTTTCTCACGGTACATAGCTTAAAGTGCTAACCAACGAAGATAATGTTATTGATACTGTGCTCTACCGATGAGGTAGAATGACCTGATTATCACGAGCCATCATGAGTGTCTATGGATTAGGTCTCTAGTATCAAGGGACTCAGGATATGGTTTGAAAAGGACCAGTATAATTTAAGCATTAATCCTGCCTGGCATCTGTGAAACCTGGTCAATGCATCTTTACATCTCTAGACCTAAAGTCAGCTATAAGAAAATGTAATTGTACAAAAACAGTGTCCACCTGCCTCAACACTGAAGATACCAGCGCCCTAGGAGTATTCTTTGGTTTCATCAGCTTCACTATAACTTATTCTCATAGCCAAATTTTGGATTTGTTTCTGGAAACATTTTTCCTCAACTGTCGGTCAAAGTTGGTTTGACTAATTCAATTTATTTATTTGCATCATAGGCTATCTCGACTTAAAGCTCCGTAAACCTCTTTAGCAAAACACACGTTTCCAACTCATTGCAGTAATGACATTATTTTCAATAAAATATTACAAGTACATAATCGTATCCCTCTTGCATCCTCGGCTCATTTTATATTTCTTCTGATTTGCATCTTCTGACAGAACGTGTAATTACAGAGGTTGGGAGAGTAATGGGCTCCATAGGTAAACTAATTGTCATTTTATATTTAACTGACGGTAAAAAAAGACAAATGAGCCTGATGTTGGACCCCCTTGTTTCATTCCTAAATCTGCTTGTTGTTTTCCCTCCGAGAGGGCACACCCAGTGCCTCTACTCAAAAAAAACTCGAGGCTACTAAATAATCATTCAGGAGACGTTAATGTAAATGTGATTAGATCTGTATTGACTCAATTTTATCCTATTAAGTTATTTCAATAACAAAATTACAGTAATGTGCTGAATCCGCAGACTTCCTAATAATGCAATGACTGAGCATTGGTTCACACATTGAAGCTCAAGGGTCCTATGAATGTATTGCTGGAAGTATAGCAAGGGTTGTCATGGGCCGATGGTCAGTCGAGTCTTGCGGCTGAGTGGTCTATTGCATCCACTTCAGAGATCTGTGCTTACCTCCATGGTCACAAGATCGAATCACAGAAGATCTACTCGGTCTTTCCTCCTTCCGACATTTGTTTTCTAGCAATAGGGCCAAGCTACGCTCTTGGGGTTGAATGTGCGCTCAGCAAATAGCATGTTATGGTTTTATATTAAAGTTGTAGTAATATAAGGATGCAAAATAATGAAATTGTGGGTGACACGTAGCTAAGCGGCACAGTACCAAAATCAGCCAAAGGGCTTTCTTTGTTCCATGGAATAAGATATAGCAGTACAATCTGTATTCTAGTGGATTGTGAGATGGAAGTAAAGTAGGACATGATTTGGGGGAAAAATTAGCCATCTAGAAATTGAAATACCTATACAGGGCATTTATGTCACAGGGTATCTCCTCTGCATGATATATCTACCCGAAATTGTATTTCTTAACATTGTCACTGCATATGCAAAAGACGCACAAATATCATGTAAAATATTGGCCCCGATCTTGCAGGCATATATGTCATCACATTAAATATCAAAGGAGGGAGTGGAGAGGGGGTGTCCTACACGAACACCTAGGGTGGATTCGACCTCCCCTTACAATTATTTATAAACAAAAGGATCCACCCATGAAGGATTGCGATGGAGGATGTTAGATCAATGGTCATGTGTTTTCCTACATTGGTTGGAAGCTACATCGTGTTTCTTAAATACCCCTCACACACCAAAAGGGCCCTTGGTGTCATGCTTCATCATAGGGATCTCGCGTCCCTCACGGAGCGCGGCGTGCTACTACCGACGAATGCGCGTGAGCACTGATGTTATAACACTATGTGTAGTGTGAGAGAGGGTGAGTGGTAGGGTCAGGAGTGAGTGATGAGTGAATGTTAAAAAATACCTAGCTCCTGTGGAGTAGAAAAATTTAATATTCCTTGGTGCCGGTATTATTAAAATGGTGTGAGGCGGAGGTGTGTTGTGTTAATGTACAAGACCTCCTGTGTGTGTCAACATGTTTCGAAGCGTGCTGCTTCTTCTTCAGGACGGGTACACAGATCCCTACCCTACTCACATGATTTGTGTGGCAATGTCAACAACGGTTAGATGCTCAATATACAAAACGTAGTTTAATTTAATTTAATTTGGAGCTTTTAGAGCGCACAGCTACCTCCAACGGAGGTGTCCCGGCGCTAACGGATACAAAAATTAAAAGCAAGTTGCCACAGGCTACAGAAGCTTAGGGAAGGTCAAAAGCCAGGTTTTTAGAAATTTACGAAAGACAGATTCAGAATTAGCCTTCCTAAGATGTTCCGGTAAGGAATTCCACAGCCGAGTGGTTCTGACTGTGAACGACCGGCCACCAAGCCTCGCTTTTGCAAGCGGGGAATTACTAGGAGGCCTTGATGATTGGATCTCAAGCTTCTTGTCTGGAGATATTTGCGGAGTCTTTTCCTGAGGTATTGTGGGCCCGTTTCTCTTGTTGCTCTGTATGCTAGAGTCAAAGCCTTGAATTCTATCCTCCTCTTTACTGGTAGCCAGTGCAGGCTCCTCAGATGGGGAAATATGGTGTTGTATCGGGATATTTCTAATGAGCCTAGCGGCTGCATTTTGTATAGTCTGCAACTTCCTGATCAGGTAATCTGGCTGACCCAAGTACAAACTATTTGCATAGTCTAGCTGTGAGGTAATGAGTGCATGGACCACTGTTTTTCTACATTCCATGGGCAACAGGTGGAGAAATCTTCGTATGGACTTCATTTTCCAGAAACATGAGGACGAGACCTGATTTACCTGAGTCTTGCATGAAAGGGCAGAATCAAACTTAAAACCCAAATTTCTAGCAGAGGACACCGGCTGAGGGAGGGTTGAGCTCAGATGGCCACCATAGATCCGATGGTGGTGGGGATGGCTGGTTAAAAATAGAACCTCCGTTTTATCCGTGTTAAGTCTTAAACAGTTGTCAGTCATCCAGGCTGAGATGTTAATCAGGCATTGTTTAAAATTAGTGAAAGCTGCCTCGGTGTGTTCCCTGAAGGAGAACACCAGCTGAGTGTCATCAGCGTCTGAGATGACACTTACACCATGCTGTTCAATCAGTGAGGCTAGAGGGGCGAGATAAATGTTAAATAGGGCAGGGCTCAAGGCCGAGCCCTGGGGAACTCTACAGACTATAGGACGTGGAGACGAGATAAAAGGGTGCAGCAAAATTTTCTGGGATTGATCTTCTAAAAAGGAACTAAACCAAGACAAAGTGGTCCCTGAGACTCCCAGTTGTCTTAATCTATCCAAAAGGATCTTGTGTGACACAGTGTCAAATGCTGCAGACAAATCTAACAGCACAAGCATTGCACAGTGCCCAATGTCCAAGGTCTCCCGGACAGTTTCAGCTACTTCTAGCAGTGCTGTCTCGGTGCTATATCCTGACCTGAATCCCGATTGTGAATCGTGGAGAAGTTTGTTGGATTCAGGAATTCAGAAAGCTGTATCTGCACTACCTTCTCCAAGATTTTTGCAGGTGCCGGTAGGAGGGAGATGGGCCTAAAATTTTTCAGATCCGTCGGATCTGCATCCTCTTTTAAGAATGGGTTGAGCGAGTGCAGTTTTCCAGGCAGAAGGGTAAATGCCTGTTTCCAGGGAAGAATTCCAAATCCCATTTAGATTGGGGTTAAGTAGTGGGGCCAAGAGTTTAAAATATCTTGCTGGACAAGGGTCTAATGGAGATCCTGATTTTGTTTTTTCCAGCAAAGTCAAAGAGACTTCGGGACTTAAGGGTCTAAAATTTGACCAGGTGTTAGGAGGGCAAGCACGGGACAGAGGTGCAATAGATAGTTCCCTAGGGGAAAATGATGAATAGATGGTTTGAATTTTCTCATGAAAAAAACGCTGAAAGGTCTTCACATAATGTAGCAGAGGGTACTATATTACTTTGCATCGAATCTGGTTTAGTAAAATCTTTAACAATCTTAAAGATTGCTTTGGCAAGTGATTTGAAGATTTAATTTGTTTGGCGGTGTAGTCCCCTATAGCTTTACGCTTTTGTCTATGAAAGTTTTTAATGCTGATCTATAGAATTTTTTTGTCTCTAAATTGTAGGTTTTTCGCCAAATCCGCTCAAGTTTCTTGCAGAGACTTTTCACTAGACGGAGTTCATGGCGGTCTGGCCAGGGCATAAAAGACTCCGTAGCGTAACCGGCGAACTGAATGGGACAAACGCTTCCGGGGCGCACGCACACACCGCTAATGGCGGGAAACCGAGGCAATTAAGCATAATATAAATAAGGACCTCTCCCGGCCAGACCGCATCCACGGAGCCGCGAGGTGGGACGCTAGTACAAGGTAGTACCCTGGTACATGTAAGTACGGCATAGGCGCATCAAAGAGGCCAACTTTGTTCTCTTCTAAAGAACTTTGAAAAACCTACCTAATGCACTAATCTTTGTCTACAGAGTGCAATTAGCATCCGGTCCCCCGCGTTTTTAAGGCTCATGAGGCCACTGCCTTCAATACAGCAAGTATGCAACTTTTCCGTCTTCCACAAATGAATTACTAAACACCTCAGTCACAGCATAGACTACCTTGGGGCAGATTTCGTATAATGTGTGTGTTTTTTGTTAAATGTTTGTACGTCTTGTATCAGTCTCTTTTTTACAGGACACTGCACCAGTACGAGTAGTTCACATTTTTACTCCCTAATAAGCACTGTATATATCACTTTTGCAGGTCACCATTGTTACATCCGGAGTGGTTTTGCGTACCTGATGGTTTTTTAAATATTGTGTTTCTTTTTCAGATTGTACTTAAGGAATTTCCTTTTCGCAAATCAGATTGAGACCATTGTGTCGTACTTGTGGCATTAACTACGTTTTGTATATTGAGCATCTAACCATTGTTGACATTGTCACACAAATCATGTGAGTAGGGTTGGGATCTGTGTACCCGTCCTGAAGAAGAAGCAGCACGCTTCGAAACATGTTGACACACAGGAGGTCTTGTACATTAACACAACACACCTCCGCTTCACACCATTTTAATAATACCGGCACCAAGGAATATTAAATTTTCTACTCCACAGGAGCTAGGTATTTTTAACATTCACTCATCACTCACTCCTGACCCTACCACTCACCCTCTCTCACACTACACATAGTGTTATAACATCAGTGCTCCAGCGCATTCGCTGGTAGTAGCACGCCGCGTTCCGTGAGGGACGCGAAGACCCTATGATGAAGCATGACATCAAGGGCCCTTTAGTGTGTGAGGGGTATTTAAGAAGCACGATGTGCTTCCAACCAATGTAGGAAACACACATGACCATTGATCTAACATCCTCCATCGCAATCCTTCATGGGTGGATCCTTTTGTTTATAAATAATTGTAAGGGGAGGTCGAATCCACCCTAGGTGTTCGTGTAGGACACCCTCTCCACTCCCCTCCTTTGGTATTTAATGTATTCAGACAGCGCACAGCTGTGGGAGTCAGCCAGAAGTCCTGGTAATAGAACTCCGGTGTCAGAGCCCGAGTTAAGAAGTGGTTAGTAAACCACTCCTTTAGCGTTATTCGTTATTATTCTTACTCTTACACAGGGGCACCACTCATACAGAAAGCACACACATTTTCACATCACCTACTATTCGAGCATTGTCCTGATAATGGCCGAAGAAACCGGCCTCACCGTTGGAGAAGAAGAAATTGACAGAATCTTGGCAGCAATCAATCCTTTCGAAGGACTAAGCAGCACTGACTCGGGCCCGAGCAGCGCTGATTGGGATGAACTGACCAACTTGAGAAGAACTCAAATCAAAACAGCTAGTACCTGAGGGTAAATGTGGCACCACAGGGCCTGATTGTCCGCAACGAACCTCTTATCTTTCAGAACGACAATCATTCAAGAAAGACTGGTCACTTATATCGTGGCACTGTACCAGGGATTGGTTAGTTTTAATTATAAAGACGGCCACTTGAATAGCACAAGAACTGAAGATAGACATCCAAAAACTGGAAGTACAACTTAAGACCTATCAAACACCCAGCGTACTGAAAAAACGCTTAAAGGAACTGAACCAACAAATGACTGAGTTTGAGGTCACACTCAAACAAAGCAAGTTTAACAAACTAAAAAAGGGCACAGCACGCTTTAGTCACGAGAAAGTCTACCCATACACAAGAGATGACTATGTACCCAAGGACATAAACAGTGACAAGGAGAGCGATGGTTCTGACACGAGTTCCAACAGTTCCAACTCTAGCAGGAAGAACTCATACAGGAATCAGAGAGGAGGGCAACAATATCTAAGACCTTATAATCCCAGACGAAGAGGATGGGGCAACTATCAAGGACCTCCTGCCTACCCACCATATCCATATGGACCACCACTGATGGGGGACTCGTACCAACAATGGGCACCTGATTACAACTACTACGGACCACCGCCTTTTTTAGGATCACGCCCTGGACCCCGACGGGGCAGGAACAGGAGAGGCAACAATGTACATTGGACAACGGAAGAAGTAGAGAACCCACGTGTCTTGACGAGGAGCATGACGGGCTCACTAAACAACCAAGCGTCCACCAGCAAAAGGGGCAACTAGTGGTGAACATAACAGAGTGTGAACTCACAGAGATTCAGAAAAGAGTCCTAGAAAAGGGACTAGGTTTTGTACCAACCAATAGGATGGACAAATTCAAGATTCATGCAGAAATGCAAGAATTCATACGGAAATGGAAGCTACGGGCATTCTTTAAGGAGAAGGATACTACCATGGCAGAATCATCCGACACAGGCTTACGGTTAAAATCAACCTTCACCCCACCAGACTCTACACTACCAGCTCGAACTACTGACGTTTGAGAAGGCAGTCATGGAAGATCTGGGGCAGATTGCCACAGACGGCCAGACCCTTTTTCAGAACACCTCCAGAGTGGAGAAAGAAGCGATACAACAACTATCAACTAACAAAGAAATCACTATCAAACCAGCTGATAAAGGTGGGGCAATAGTAATTCAGACAACAACAGCCTACGATAATGAATGTAGGAAACTTCTGGGAGACAGGAGAAACTATGACATTCTACGAGAGGACCCCACAGAATCCTTACGGATCCGGATCATGGGGATGGTGGAAGAAGCTCTGGCACATAATTGGGTGTCTAAAAGGAGGCAGAATTTTGATCCAGAAATCACCAAGGACACCCTATTTCTACACCATCCCTAAGATACACAAAAACCTGGAACAACCACCAGGCCGCCTCTATAGTTTCGGGCATAGGCTCTATACTAGAGCCTCTGTCAAAATTGCTGACGCTTTCCTCCGCCCACTAATTCAAAAAAACTGACACCTACTTAAAGGACACAAAAGCAGTCCTCCAGTTACTACAGAACCTGACTTTTGACCCTGAGAAACAACTACTACTAGGGCTCAACGTGGAGAGTTTATACACAAGTTTTCCCCATGACGAGACACTCAACATCATCGAGGAGATTCTTTTCTCGACCACCTGGGATTACCAAACACCATGGAATCTAGTAATGGAGTGCATTTCCCTGGCCCTCACTAAGAATTTCTTCTTATACGAGGACACACTCTACTTGCAGAAGCATGGGACCAGCATGGGGAGCACCTTCGCTCCTAGCCTGGCTGGTCTCTACGTACACCACCTAGAGACCAGCAAGATCCTCCATCATGACAACCCTTTCCGACATAACATTAAGACCTGGAAGAGGTATATTGACGATGTGCTGGTCATCTGGGAAGGCGACGTTCCATTGACCGAGGAGTTCATGAGATGGCTCAACCAGCAAAATACCTTTCTTAAGTTCACCAACACTACGTCACGCGACAATCTGGTATTTCTAGATTTGAACATATATCCGGATGGTGGCACACTGAAGACCACCACACATTTTAAGCCAACTGCTAAGAACTGTCTATTACTGTATGACAGCTTTCATCCGCGTCACCTACGTGACAACCTCCCCTACGGACAGTTCCTCCGTCTCCGGAGGAACTGCACAGAACTATCGGACTACAAAACGCAAGCTTCTGATTTGAAGACCAAGCTCTCCAACCGGAAATATCCCAGTAAAATTATAGACAGAGCAATGAAAAGGGCCCGAAATAATAACAGAGAGGCTCTTTTGGAAGAAAAGGTACACAAGGATCAGGAGTCCAGACTTATCTGTGTGACAACCTACAACACTCATTCCAACAAAATATCAAAGATTGTCAATAAACACTGGAGGATTCTCAACTGCGGCAAACTAAATCTAGAAAAACCACTATTCGCACACAAAAGAGGGAGAAACCTGAAAGACATGCTAGTTCACACGCGACCACGCTCAGGCACAGTCACAACCAGAGAAAACCCTACTCTTCAACCCATCCAAGGACACCACCCGTGTGGTAACTGCAGCACTTGCCATCTCACCAAGAAGAGCAAATGGATCAAGTTTAAGAATGGCAGTGAATGGGAACAAAGAAAATTTACGAACTGTAATAGCCGGAACGTCATTTACATGATCACGTGTCCCTGCGGATTAGAGTATGTTGGAATGACGTCACCACCGGCCAAAATCCGCATAGGGGAACATAAAAGTAATGTCAGATGCAAGAAAAGCACAACTAAAATGGCGACACACTACCTGTCTGAAGCACATACTGTGGACGACCTACAATGGACAATCATTGAGCAAATACAATCTGAAAGCGGCCTGATAGAAAAAGAACAACGATGGGTGTTCCGTCTGGGCACCCATATCGAGGGTCTCAATGATAACATACCGTGGGGCCAATTTTCTTGAATGGAATAAATATCCAATGCCACCCAGGATACGTATCTGTTAAATGTCCCACATCAAAATCTAATAACCACTACTTGAGAATCCGGGATTCCAGATTTTGACACATGTAACCCCAATGGAAAACACTTGCAACTAGCGTTAAGGACCGCCTTGATTTTGCGGTCCCCTCATCTACTCAACATCGGGCGCCTTCTCGTACCAATATAGTACATCTTTCTTATGATCCCGAACAATAGCTGTTATTGGTCAATTTTTTACTCCCTGAGAAATATATTTTTTTTTTAAATCTTTGAGAAATATATATATATTCCTTTATACCTCTGAGCGGTGGAATCCACCTGCCACTATCAGTAGGGACCACTTAGTCACTGTAGAACCCGTACTGATCTGAGGTACAAGAAGACTGTTTCATAATCCCCTTGTCTGAAAAATGTCTCCTAAGACAAATGTCCCCTCGTCTTTAGAATGTCTCCAGAATACGAAAATACTTGCAGGATTCCTTTAACTAATAGAACGAATAGAGCCTCGGACACAAGCGCATCCGTCTAACCAATCGGAGCAGCGCTGTTCCACAAAATCCACAAACAAGCGCTCTAGTTGAGACGCTTCACGTCAATCCACTTCCGGGTTAACTAAGGAATTCGGGTTCCGGGCCCTGGCAGCCGCTCCACCGCAACCACTTCTGGGGCATAAAAGACTCCGTAGCGTAACCGGCGAACTGAATGGGACAAACGCTTCCGGGGCGCACGCACACACCGCTAATGGCGGGAAACCGAGGCAATTAAGCATAATATAAATAAGGACCTCTCCCGGCCAGACCGCATCCACGGAGCCGCGAGGTGGGACGCTAGTACAAGGTAGTACCCTGGTACATGTAAGTACGGCATAGCCGCATTAAAGAGGCCAACTTTGTTCTCTTCTAAAGAACTTTGAAAAATCTACCTAATGCACTAATCTTTGTCTACAGAGTGCAATTAGCACCCGGTCCCCCGCGTTTTTAAGGCTCATGAGGCCACTGCCTTCAATACAGCAAGTATGCAACTTTTCCGTCTTCCACAAATGAATTACTAAACTCCTCAGTCACAGCATAGACTACCTTGGGGCAGATTTCGTATAATGTGTGTGTTTTTTGTTAAATGTTTGTACGTCTTATATCAGTCTCTTTTTTACAGGACACTGCACCAGTACGAGTAGTTCACATTTTTACTCCCTAATAAGCACTGTATATATCACTTTTGCAGGTCACCATTGTTACATCCGGAGTTGTTTTGCGTACCTGATGGTTTTTAAATATTGTGTTTCTTTTTCAGATTGTACTTAAGGAATTTCATTTTCGCAAATCAGATTGAGACCATTGTGTCGTACTTGTGGCATTAACTACGTTTTGTATATTGAGCATCTAACCATTGTTGACATTGTCACACAAATCATGTGAGTAGGGTAGGGATCTGTGTACCCATCCTGAAGAAGAAGCAGCACGCTTCGAAACATGTTGACACACACAGGAGGTCTTGTACATTAACACAACACACCTCCGCCTCACACCATTTTAATAATACCGGCACCAAGGAATATTAAATTTTTCTACTCCACAGGAGCTAGGTATTTTTAACATTCACTCATCACTCACTCCTGACCCTACCACTCACCCTCTCTCACACTACACATAGTGTTATAACATCAGTGCTCCCGCGCATTCGCTGGTATTAGCACGCCGCGTTCCGTAGAGGGACGCGAGGACCCCTATGATGAAGCATGACATCAAGGGCCCTTTTGGTGTGTGAGGGTATTTAAGAAACACGATGTGCTTCCCACCAATGTAGGAAACACACATGACCATTGATCTAACATCCTCCATCGCAATCCTTCATGGGTGGATCCTTTTGTTTATAAATATATGTCATCACTACTTCTTATATTTTGCTTCTGACATGCATGGGAATTATATAGACACTGCTAGAGGGGTGAATACTTGTGTTTTGTAAATAAGCCTAAAGGAACTTTTAACGTATTTTTTGCCTTGTTTTCCCTCATTTTCAATTAGTTTGGTACACACTTTTCACATCTTAAGACACTTGGACAGAAAACACAGAATATCACGACCCAGGATTCAAGTAAACAGGTTTGCAGACCCTCCTGGCTGAAATCCACATTTCTTCGATGAGGTGCAGTCAGCAAGTAACGCTAACAGAAAGCAAGCAGAGGAGTTCATTTTAGTTCCTTGCAAATGTCTGTGATTTGAGAGTGACTCTGGAAGGATACAGTTGTGATCTCCACTGACAGAGAAGTCTGAGCTCTCCTGATTTCATGAGATGTGGAAATTCGAAAGACTATCCACCTTGTGTTAAAGAGTGACTTTAGTTGCTTTGCTGCCTGCCTCTATCAAGACCACCAAAAATGACCAACAGATACTCAGAGAGTCAAAAGCGTCTTATCTCTTCCAAGTAAAACTTTAGAGCTCTTGAAACAACAATATTAGACAGGGTGTATTCAACTGAAGAAGAGTAAGCTGAAAAACCACGAGAAAAAGTTATAAGCATAAATGAAACTCAGTAATATCTTCAAAATCCAAGAAGTAGCATACAATCAATGGTATTGGTCTTGTGAAAGATATTACAGGTGCGGTCAAAGAAAGAGATGATATTCCTTGCACAGGTAATAACTAATAAAAAGGTAGTCTTTCAAGATAATAAACCCATGTCTCAAAAGGTGTATGCATGAGCGAGACTAGACCCAGATTCAAGTCTCAGTAAAAAGTGGGACTTTTAGTAGAGCAAAGAAGATGAAGACGACTTTAAGAATAGTCTTACAATATGATTTTTCAAGGAAACAAATGAACGTTCAAGGTGAATGCCACAATGGCTTGCAAATAATGGCTATGATAAACCACACTTTGTTGTATGTACTTTTCTCTCTAACTGTCTCTTCTGTCAGTCCATCTTTTACAGCCCCCTTGGCAACAAATCTACCCTTCTCTTCACTCTATCCTATTTCTGACACTGAACTCGAGTTTTTCTCTAAAACAACAACAGTACAACAGCCCCTCTGGCCCTGTCCCAAACTCTCTTATCTCTGAGCTTTAGCCTCATCTTGCGTTTTCCGCCCTTTTTAATCTTCCTTTCTGACATGATTCCTTCTCCTTTCTTTAAACACACCATTATGTTATGCCTTATTAAAAAACACTTTTGATTCTTAAGTTGTCTCTAATATCAAACCTGCGTCTCTCTTCTACCCTTTCTCTCTAACCTTCTCAAATGTGCTGAGGACCACAAATTCTCTATTTTCCTTAATTCTCACTCTGCTCTCTCTCTGTCAAGCTTACATCTACTCCACTCAATGAAAACTTTGCTTCTTGCTTTGTCTAGCCCTATTCACTCTTAACTATCTTCACTTCTCAATCTTTTCTATCTTTCTGCTGTTTTCAATAAATTAAGAAAAGTGGCAGTTCATTTGGTTGGGGGTAATACAATCTGGTTAGGCCTGAAAGCTATGGCACAACCAGGAAGGCAACCCACTGAGAAATGTGTGTTAATTTCAAGCAGTAACGATCATTTTAAAGTAAAGAACACAACACAATAAGATTCCTAAACCAATCTAGAGAAATCACAGAAGGATTTCATGAGCAAAACGACACCATGATCACTAAAATTGGAGACAGGAAACCAGAGAAAATAATGTAAAAAGTTTTATGTTAAAAAGCACCTCTAAAAGTAAAGTGCCATAAAAACTGTTTGTGCACTATTTAAGACATACAACAATAGAGCGGAGGTCAGATACACTAAGTGGTTCACGCTGGTCAAATATTTTTCTTCCAGTCTTTTGGTTTTCAAATTCATTTTGCAGGTCAAGGAAGGAATATATAGCTGGTCAGGCCCCCACGAGACTGGATACCTTTCCTGTGAGGCACAGCTGAACTCATTTTGAGCACTTCAAAAAAACTTTGAGCAGTATACACATTTCTTGCACACTTGAGCACGACCTCCCTTGCCAAGCCTCAGTACCTTGTCCCAGTCACCCAGAGGTGGAAAAATGCCTAAGCCCCTCTTTCATCAACAGCTGGATCAACGTTTCTGGCCAGTTCTACAGCCCTTATCTTACAGGGAAGGCTTCTAGGCACCAGGTTCCTCCCCATCCAGGACTTCCTCTGGGTTCAGCTCTCAGTGATCAGATGGGCCTGCTTGAATTCAGGAGCCTTTCAGCTTTTTGGCCTCCTCTGATGAGTACTGAGAGAGCAGCCATGGCTCTTGTAGAGTGCAACTAAATGCCAGCATGAGGATATTTCTTTACTAAACTATCACAATAAAGAGTGTAACCTAGTGTAAAATTGTTTGCTTAGTCACTGCTTTGCCCTTCTTTGCCCCCACAAAGCTCAAAACTAGCTGACCTTGCATGTGTGACAGGTCTAATATGACATTACACATCTGGAGTCGAACCTATGCAGTCTCTCCTCCTTCTTGGTTGGAGGTTGAGGAGGAAAAAAAAAGAGGGAACAGAGATGTAGTGGCCATTGTGAATGGTAGATACCACTTTTAGTATGAAGGAAAGCTGGTACAAAGAACCAGCTTATGCGGTTGAAATACGGTAAAAGGTGGCCCAATTGAGAGGGCCTGAAATTCATGAAGCTCATGGGCTGAGCACCACAAGAATAATGGTTTTCCTATCAGAAGTCGAAGCAAAAGGGAATGTTAACACAAGATTCAAATCCCAGTGAGGAACCATATACAGAGTAGCAAGAAACAATTAGAATAAAACTTCCAGAAAACATGTCACTAATGGTGACTTAAAGAAAGACAGCTGGTCAGGGAGACACATGAAGCCAGATAAAGCATTCAAATAACCTTCAACTGTAAGAAATAAGGTAACATGTGGTAGATCAGAAAGGTGTGATTGAAGGGGGTTCAGATCATTCAAGTCACACCAATGAACATATTTATAGCAGTAGCCGCATAAAGGGATTTTATGAAGGGTTTTCTAGGAGCCAAGATGATGTCCACAACTGTAGATGGATTGGAATAAAGGGCCAGGCCACCCTGCTGTGAGAGCAGGTCCATTCTGTGTGGGAGAGGAAGAGTGTCATGTGGATTGGAGTACTTAGACCCCCTCACCCAGTGCTTGATCTTCCCTCAACTTCTGCAGAACTCTTAACATAAACAGACTTGGCATTGGAATTGTGATTGCATACTACAGGCCCTGTGGCCATTTGAACCTGAAGGTATATTTCCAGGCAACCATGCACATCCCAATAAAGAGGAGATCATTTCTGTCTCTTCAGGAAAAAGATATCACTCATGGTCCTCTAAAGAAAAGACTCATGTTGAGGGTACATGTGAAGCGCCCCACTACAGGGAAATGCCCTGCCTTGCTGCTGGACCCACCATCACTGTCCAATCACATCCCAACACATGATCCATGATCCATGAACCTACACTGCCTTGTCAGCTGATGTAATGTACTGTTGTGGTGTCTCACAGAACTTGAATTATGCTATTTGAGACAGAAGGGAAGAAATCTTTCATGGCACGATGGACTACTAGAAACTCCAGCACATTTTTGCAGCCACTGTTCTAACACAGACTATATTCCCTGCTCCATTATACTGCCCAGCTTAGTGATCCAGCCCAATAAGGAGTCTGCATGTATTTTAACCTGTAAATATGCTAACACGTGCACTCCTGACCTCTGCAGTGAAGCCACCACAACAATCAACACCTTGTTCAAAACTGGCAGTGCAGTCATCAGTCCAAATGCTTGGGCCAAAAGTTGAGTGCTGAGATGCCGCAGTAGGTCTCAAGTAACACCTGGGAGTGGCTAGGATTGAAAAATGCAAGGAGGCATTCTGCGGATCCAGGCGCAATTCCCACCATCCGCAATTAGGGCCAACAATACCTGGCTCATGGGCAGCGTCTTGAACTTATCATGTTGAATAAGCAAAACCAATAGGTGAAAGTCTAGGATGGCATCTGTACTTCTTGAGCACCAAGAGGTAAACAGAGTAAAATTCACTGTCCTTTTCTTTCAGGTGCACCACTTTTAAAGCCTCTTTGACCAGCATGGCACTCCACTTCCAAAATCAAACCATGTGCCATATAGCAGGTACTGGTTAAAAGAGAGCAGACCAGAGGGCAGGACAGCAGGAAAGTACTTACAGACCCAGCAATCTTTTCTGATCATCTCCCAGTAGTTGGAGAAATGGGAGAACCTCCCTGGTTACAAGTAGGTGGCATCGATGGGGGAGTCAATGAGATTTTGAGGCAGCATGTCCAGTAAAAGATGGCAGGAACTGGAACTGCTGATATTGGCGTTGATGGCTTTCCTTAAATCCACTCCTGTCTCGAGAGGAGCAATACATCATTGTTCTGATTGAATTTCCATGGAAGGTGGGTGCTGTCAGCACTGGTCTGCCCTGTAGTTGCCTTGGGCCATATGTACAAACACATTTTCCCATAGACACAGAAGGGGCAAAACTACTTGATACATCTGCCCACTTGAAACTTTCTGCACTGCTGATGAAATTGTTTCACCAAGGAGGGTTGACCAAACAAACATGTCGTTACTATTCTAATTTTGAAGCACACCAGGGAGGAGTTGGCCTAGTCTCTAAACAGCCGCTCACTATTGAAGGGGATGTCAATGGGTAAATGCCTGGATATCCAGTAGCATGTATTTAAGCATGCCAGCACAAGGTAAGGTGTGCCCATGGATTAAGTTATGGTGTCCACTGAATACTAGCCACACGTTAGGACATGTTTGGAAGCATTCAAACAATCCTTAACCAAATTGTAGAAGGACTTTTTCATGTGGTCAAGCAGGCTGTTAATAGGGTCAGTCTTTGGAGTCAGGAATACCAGCAAAAACTCAGCACCAGAATCCACTCTGACGAAAAGGAATAGGACAGTTTAGGGGAATGGCATCATGACTCCAAAAGATCCAGCAGCTCGGTCACTTCCTGTAGGAAAAAGAGGACTTTATCTTCCTATGATGATTTTATGGGAAGACTTCTGGGGAAACCATTCCCCCCTGACTGGAGATTTACATGAAGGGGACGGGGATTGCTTTTACATATTCTTCCAAGGCTTGGTCCAAAAAAGACAAAGTACCAGAGAAGTCAATCTCTGTGACATGCCTGCTATGCAGAAAGCAGGATCATTGGTGATACAAATATATAGGGAAAGTGTTCACATATACAGAAGACTGTATGCTTCGACATTCCTTGCAGTGATGATGTTCTGTGCCCTTTCACAGAATAGCTTTCTATTTCCCTAATTTGACAATAGATTTCTGTTTAAGTAAATAAATTAGAATCCAATTTACAAAGAGTTGTTTTGTGAATAAGTAAAACCTACTCCGACAAATTTTGGAAACAGTCATGACTACGGTCTGAGTACGTCACACTTACACAGAGAAAGGCCTGTGAATCAGGTTGTTAGGTCTTTAGAATTATAATAAATTAATACCCAAGACACTCAATTCAGTTAATGTTCATGTTGGGTCTAAAGCAACAATGAATTGTGGCGTTGATCAAGGACAAATTGATAATAGATGGAGCTCCTATAAAGTATTATAAAAAGTGCAATGTGCTGTGTATCCTCTACCTGTATCAGGAGTAGCATGTTCGTATCAGGCAACGGAGCCTTCAGTTTCAGAGCCTGCAGCAAATCCAGAATCACACTTCGAGTCAGGTAGAATTTATCTCTCTCCTGGAAATATAAAGGATAAGAGAAGATGAGCAATGGAAACTAAAAGTGTGTCGCAAAGTTTAGTCAGCATGTCCTCATGGCGTTTTTCTTTGTTGGAGTAAATGCATAATAAAGGACTGAATCAAGGTACCAAGTATTAACATGACATTCCAAAAGATGAGGTCACAGGTCGAATACTTTAAATGTCATAGAACTCTAAGGTGGCTGTTAAAGCATGATAGGGTGTGGTACCAATGCTTTAGCTTTTAGAATATCAGATGCACAGGTGCATACATACTTACAACACATTCTAGAATGAAAGAAAATTGTATTTTCTTGTACATTATCCAAGCAGCGCAAGACATTGTTTTGATCCACTGTGCTGTACCCCTGGACATTTTGAGTAAGATCAGGACTTTTGATTGGTCTCTATCCATGGATATAAGCAGGCCTCTTTGATAACTGCCAGAGATGTGACTTCTTTCCTCTGAAATACATAATTTGCAGTCATGGAAGAGTGAATGGGATTCAGCTAACTTCTCAAGCTGTTGAATGTTCTCTCCTTCCATTACCTTTTTAGGTAAAATGTGGTTCATGATGGTGCAGTAGACTGCCCAATCCTAGTCATCTCTAGTGTAGAGGTCTTACTACCATATGACATGGTATATGGACAAGAATCTGTTTGTGGCATGTATCCAGCATGTTCAGAAAGCCTAAAGTGAAAGTATCCATGAGACTCTGGAAGAGACAGCTATGATTTTCACATGGTTGCTAATTTGCCATGGAGCAGGCCTTCAAGGGGTGATACCTCTGAGGGTCGAAACATTCACTTATAGTAATCTAAACCGAGACCTTACTCAGTTTATAGTGGTATGAGTGGTAGAGTGCAATTGTTACTGACACTGTAGTCAGACTTAAAACTGCCATCAAAGAAAACCTGTGCTTGTGCATCCCAGTCTGAAACAGCAATAGCTTCTAAGAGTGCAGAATGACTAGAATTTACAGAATAATTATTCACAGAAGCTAAAACACTTACATGTTTTTCTCCAGTCTGTGTGTGGCTGTGAGCAGGAGTTCTGAAACCTGACTGTCCACAGCAGACATATAATGACCTTCCTATAGGGAGACTCTTGGCATCAGGCCAAGGAGCAAGCCATTGATGGATAACAAGTTCTCTATGCCTTTTTGACTGCATCCACCAACAGTGATATCAGGCATGGTGCTGTAAGCATCAAAATCTATGTGGCATTACCTTTTGCCTTTGGCATCATGGGACTTTACAGATGTGGTGTGTCACTATGTCCACATAGCAGTGGCCAACAGCGCGTTTAATAAAACTAATATACAGTCCCCTAGAGTTGACTGATATCAGGTTATACTCATTTTCCCAGAGTGGTTATGCAGGGGTGAAAGGTTTCCATTTACAGAAGTACATGAATGATGAGGTAGATATGCAGGCCTTGACCCAGAAGAGGCATTAATAAACAAACATGATTAGGAGTTCACACAAGGATAATTAGGATCCGTATACATTCTTGCAAAACATATTGAGTAATAGCTCCCTTCAGGTGTAGCTGCTGAAAAGGGTTCCAATGAATCAGTCCCGAAGGTGATTGAGAACCAATCAACAAGGTTTTTTCTCTTTGGCAGATGACTCATAAGTCAATTTTTTAAAGTGTTGTTTATGCATGATTCTTACTTCACTTTGCAACATGAGCTGCCATTTTTGTCCTTCGTAAAAATACAGGGACTTCTAAAAAGCACTATGCAATGAGAATGCAGGCCCAGAAATCAGACCTGCAGGGACTTTTATAAGTCCTTGGATCTCGGATATCAAAGCATCCTAGAGGATCAATTACTGCAAAATACATACAGCTGGAAACCACACAATCATAAATACGTCTTCAATAGCCATTCATCCCTGAACCAGCATTTTAGGCTAAGGCACTTAACTATGCCCCTAACCTGACTCTACTAGTCACCAAATAGGTCTTTCTATAGAAATGTAAATAGATCACAAACACCAACATGGCAGCTGCAATTGCTCTTGTATTGCTTCCTTCATTGTTACAGCAGGATCCTTCAAGCTTCATCTAAATGGCTATCAAAGCTGATGGAGGCTTGTGCAGGAAGGAAGGCAGATCACAAGGGCAATTGCCGCTCCCTTGGTAAGTGAGTGCAATTAAACTGGTTCATCCTTTTTTTTTAGGGTTGGAAATGATTCTGGAGTTAACCACTCAAATATTAGGATCCACTTGGGGAACAGAATAAAGTAGTAAGTTGGGAGGCATTGCAAAGCGGATTCCAAGTTCGAAGTGTAAGTGGAGTATGATGAGTTGGATAGGTCCTGAAAACAGAAAGCCAAGCAAATCCCAGAGTCCAAATGTAAAACAGGAAGATGACTCAGAGTAAGTGCAGAGACTACTTTGAACAGTGCAATACTTTTGCGTCAAAATCAAACTGCTGCCTCCCCTCTGCCCTCTAATGCTATGTAATTAAATGCAAGGACGAGGGACTTGCCGTTCATAATCTCCATTACCAATGGGTTGCTGAGTAGCTCGAGATGCATTGCTGCTGGCATGTAGGAAACTGAACAGTCAGATATCAATCATTTTAGGTTATGGAAACTAAAGACCATGACAACAGGTAAGGTGAGAAAGCTGCTTAATTTCTGCAATCTAATGCACATCCTTGGGAGCACCTCAAAATGACAGTGTGGCTGGACAAGGAAGTGCTCAGCGTGTTACTGCAGGGAGCAAGAATGATCGAAGTGGCCACTGGAGAGAAATATCTTGGAGTGGTGCCGAGGGCATTACAGTTAGAGAAAAATTGCAGAGAAAAAACAGGATCTCAACAAGCGAAAACTGGAAAAGTGAGTAGATACTTCTCATTTAGCATGCTTAGGAAAAATCAGCATTATTTTTTCCCATACATCTAGGAACTGAATACTATGCAAACATCAATAAGAATGGAAGATTAAGGGAAAGAGATACGCCAGTATAGTAACAGAACTAGGAGGGAAATTTGGGGTTCAATGGTGGTTCAAAGCGGAATAAGACACCCATATTGAAATGAGTTAGGAAATTGATGAAGAATGGCAGAATGGCAGGAATATATGCGCTGGGATTATTCATGTGGTGTTATCTGATACTGACTTCACAGAAGACCAATGGTTAAAATGAAACAGTTCTCTACAAATATAGACATGTCTCTTGATTGCAAGTGGCCCATAAATTTTGATGGTATGAACGTTTCGGTTTCCATTTAATATGAGTGTAACTTCACTTTTCACTGAATGCTTAGAGATAATATTTTCATTATAGCCATAAATGTTGACTCCCCCCAAATCAATTTTTTCTTAATTTATGCTTCTGTTTTCTTTTTTTAAATGAATGTTTTCATTAAAATGTCTTCTGGACATTTAAGTTCTTTATTGTTTGGTTTGTGATGTACAGCACCTGCATACACTTTCTCTGAGGATTGCAATGCTGCTCAGATTCAGGTACAGAAAATTGAGCACAGGTTGTAATCAGTGAAACATGCTTGCCTCTGTGAACTGAGCTATTGGACTTACCTAGATACACCAATTGCTTCAAGACTTCAACAGAGTTAGTCTTTCTAGAAGGAGTTTTCATCTTTTATACTGAAGGAACTCAAACTGTCATGTGTGGCAAAGTGGGGCTTTCTACACTTCAACGGTAATGAGTTAGAAAATGTCTAAAATACTTTGGCTCACATTTACTAAGTTGTTGCATTGTACTAGAATCGTGCAAGGCGACAAAAGGAAAAACAAAGACTTAAGTAAGATCTACAAAGGCAAGCAAGGGGCGATTTGTGCTGCCTTGCATGACTATGTAAAGAAAAGTAACACAACACAGTGGCTTGTGCTGTGTTGCATTACATTTTTTAGTGGCGTTCCATGTGTAGAGCATGGGCGTTCCCATGAATCCACCGATGGAATTTGACACAATCCCAGATTTACTGAAAATCATTAAACCTGGAATTGTGCAAAAATGGTACGTCACCCCAACCATGGCATAACAAGGAGAAATGTTTAGTTCTCCTCATTACTTTATCTTCTGTATCACGCATAGATAGTTGAAATTGCCTCTTAGGATTGTTTTTGTGCAGGAAGGGATGCCTTGCTGCACAAAAACAATCCCACCCATAATGCAGCCACCATTGCACCTTAGTGCAAGGATGCCTGCATTGGCACTAGGCAGCCTCAAATGCACCAGCACAGGCTGAGAACTGAAGAGGGCCACATATTGATAGATATGGAGCTCTTCAGCTCTCTTCCATTCATGAACGCAGTGCAGCCACTTTGCTTGCTGCCCTGCATTGCATGAACGTTTAGTAAATAAGTCCCTTTAAGTTTACCAGTATATTTTTCCATTCTGGCCAAGGATCTTCCTCAACATGATGAAAAGGCTAGTAAAATTATGGAATTAGCCTTTGACATCTCCTCTGATTCCAGCCTGAACCCAGCACCACAGTCACAAACATCACTTAATCACACCCATGCAACAAATTGCCACATAAATCCAAGTATGAATCCACAATAGTAGAATGTGTTGCCTTGATAGCCACACATAGACTTGAATGAATAAATAGAATTGACAGCAACATATCAACAAAGAGAATGTGACTGTAAAAAAATAATGTGGAAGGTGTAGAGATCCAAGAACTATGCCTTGGGACTGAGGAGCTGCAAGGGAGGATCATGGAAACAGAGGAACCAGCTGTGTGCCAATAAGCTCTGTTATAGACCCATTACCAAGAGCAAGTGCTTAGAATCAAAATGTGAAGATTATTTAAGTAACAACAACTTATTAAGGCAGAATTACCTTCTTAAATTTAGCGCTAAATTTTAGGGTGGCCAAAACATATCAAGGAAGCTATTAGCAAATGATCTCAAAGCCAAACAACATAAGTTACACATTGAATCAATTACAGATGAAAGCAATACTTCCCATCACAAAGTCTTAGAAATCCTAATTCAGTTTAAATACTTTTATGAAAATGTATATACACCAGAGCAGCTGTCCCCAACCAGTCCATCACCAGCCACCAGCAGCTCCCAGAAACCTTCAGAGTAGCTCCCAGCCTTGAGTTCATTTTCAACTAAGAACTGCAATACGTAAGTTTTGTGTTTTCCTTTTAAAGTTAAGGAAAGGCTATGTTCATTTTAGATCATTATCAGGCTGCAGTTAAATAGGAACTGCAATAAATAAGTGTTGCATTTTCCTTTTAAAGTTAAGGAAAGGCTATGTTTATTTTACATTATTATCAGGCTGTAGATAGCAGAGCCTGATAATGAGCAGCGCTCCACTCAGATTTATGACCCATGTGGGTCACAGAGGTTCAGAACTGAAGCACTGAGGTATTTAACTCTTAATTAAAAGCCATTCCCAACTCAATATTGGAGCATGAGAACAAACTGATATTTCTGAATGCTTTTAAATGAGAGAACATTAAAATACATAGTTTACATATTGATCAAGTTAACTATTCATTTTAATTTTCTCCCTTTTCAAAGTGTCACATTTACAAACAGCAGGCATCTTGCTCCCAGTGGCTGGTAGACACAGTGCCATATTTATAACTGAAAATCACAGTCATTTTCTTTTAAATGGGAGAAATTTAAAGTGTAAATAAATTGTTTCTATGAAACATTGTCTTAATGATTTACTCTACTTTAAGTCATAATGTTTTATGAAGCATGTTTCTTCACTATTTCTCACATTCAAGCAAATTACTTTATTTTCCTGTTATAAATATGGTCCAAGGTCTACAGACCACTGGGAGCTTTGTAATGCATATAAACATAAAGTTAACACTTCAGTTGCATTTTCTCCCATTCCAAAGTGTCTCATTTACACATGGCAGTCATATTGCTCCCAGTGGCTGGTAAACATGCTGCCATATTTAGAAAAATACAGTCAATTTTTTTAAATGGGAGAAATTTTAAGTGACAAAGATGAATAAATATGGTGGGCAGCGATATAATTACGTTAGTCGTTTTCGTGATGCCGGGTCCGACCGGATCCAAAGATGTGCATAGAAGTAATATAGAGGAGGCGAAACTCGTTAGTCAGGAGAAGGCAGGGTCAAGAATTAAGTACAACAGTGGAGTGTCCTCCCGTGAAAATGTACGAGAAATATTCCCGGTGCTCGCTATTCACGTATGGATAGTGTACAATTAATTTTATGAGTGATTCTAGCAGCGAGATCATGAGTATGCGACCCATGCGGAGGCGCAGTGGAAAATATCGGGGCAGCAAGGTGTTGCGATTGTGAAATTATTAGCGGCGAGACCTAAAAAGTTAATTCTCATGCGAAAGCGCGGTTACAAGTTAACGCGGCAGCAAGGTGTTGTGCGTAGGGTGTGCTCACTATGTTGGGGGGCATATCGGTACCTAAGGCAGTGACGTGAGAACGTCTTGTGGTAGTGATCATGCTTTGGGTATGCACGCTAAAAAACGGAGGAACCAAGTAGTATCGGGCAGTGACGCAAAAACGCCTATGGCGGAAAAGTCTCATGTCTTACCGTTTTTAATTAGGTATTGATTCAAAAGGGTCGTCTGTGTTGAATAAGTTCCTGGTAATTCTAAGGGAAGAAGTGTAAGAGGGTTGGAGATGGCCCAGGGCATAAGGGATTGCATATGAGTGGGTCTTTATGGGGTTGCCGGGAGGGTTATTGGCGGCAGCTTACCTCTATGATATCGGGCGTAATGCCGCTTCAGTAAGTCTCAGTCAAAAAGTGTAGATAGCCCGCATGAAAGTGTGGCGGCCATTTTAAGATGGAGAGGTGTATAGCTTCCGGGTCATGGCCCGGGTGGGCTGTCCATGGAGCTATTCTAGGCGCCAAGTTGGAATGGTAAAAAATAAAAATAATTCTTCGATAACGGTATTATAAGGGCGGGCGTTGGATTAGGGCCGTCTCCATATGAGAAGTCAAAAAAAGGGGGGAGAAAATGGACAAAAACGTAGGTTTTCTAGGAGTTGGAGGCAAAATCTGGTCGAAGCAATAATGCGAATAGGGCTGGGAAAATGCACCAGCGGAGGGTAGGAGTGTTATGAGAAAGGATTAAACCTCGGGAAGAGGTCCTTCGGCAAATAACTATAATTAGAAATAGCGCGATAGATAATCTGTAGATCTTATATACCAAAAAGGTGGGTAACCGTAAGACAAGGGTTTCATGTGGCGAGCAAAAAACTCATATACCCGAGCCTAAGAGGACATGTCTACAGTTTAGATTTTAATGCATGGACTATGCTTAAGCTAATGAAGAGAAATGTGGAGTTCTTACTAGACCAGAGCAACGTTATGCTATACATAAAACTAGAAGAATGTCCTAGGGACGTTTGGTTTGTGGCAGAGTTTAACATTTTCTACCTGTTAGGACCATCTAGAGATAATATGCCAGCATTCTGAATGTAAACCTGGATCTCTTGAGGGTGGGTGAAATGTCAATGGGAGGAGGGAGTGGTGATCTTAAATATGGGTCAGTGGTGGGCATGTCTAAGTAATTGTACTGTAACCAGGGAGGATGGGCAGGCAAAGGGAAGAAGACCTGGGAGGGTGCAAAAGAGAGAGACATGTTAGATGTACTTAACGTTGTACAGTCCCCCCAATCATTAGTCCTGTAGTTTCAGTAATATCTTATATTATTCCTCTCCCAGCCATACATGCATTTCTGCATCTTTATTTAGACCCAGTTCCACTGTCTTAAATTTCAGGATAAGTTCACTTTCTCGTCTCCTGAGTTTCAGTTCACGATCTCCCCCTCTTCTGGCTGGATGAACAATTTCCAGGCCAAAGAAGATGAAGTCTTTCTTGTTTGGGTGCATGTCGTGGAAATGTTCTGTAAGTGGGTGGCCGGTGTTGTGCTTGTGTATGTTACGATAGTGTTCATTGTCACCCTCCTACATAACTATGTATCTAACTCATTTTTCACGTCTTGTAATTACCTATTTTCATATGTGCTCATTCCGTTTGATGTACTTGTATACTGAAATAATTTTTCGAATGATTCGTTTCAAATTGAAATTTTCCGGATGTGTAATAATTTGATACAAATGCTATTTGCCCTTAATGCTTCCTGTTTCCATCTTGTGTTTTTAAAAAAAAAATTTTTATCTATCTTCTTTTTTTAATCTATCTTTCTATATTCCCCCATGGTCTTTCCATGTCTTCTTTTTCCATTCTTTTTTCTGCCTCTCGCGTTGGTTTCTCTCTCAATCTACTGTGATCAATTACTTTGTATATTATTGTTCAAATTACCGTATGCTGTTCGTCATGTGGCCACTCAACCCCCCGAAAAAAACACCCCCCTTCTTTTTATCTCTCAAAAACTAACAATTCACCTCCCACTTTACCTTTCCCTAATATCTTTTCTTTCTTTCCTTCTTTTCTTCTTTCTTCCTTACTACCGATCTTACTATCCTCCTTTCTCTCTGTCCCGGTGATACACACCACCCGCATCTATGTTTCACCATGATTGTATGTACAGCCCTGAGGAAGCCCCAGGCCAGATGGCCATGTAAAGGGGTGAAACACGTGTTGGCTGTTAGTTTGTCTTTTTCACTCACTCTCATGGACAGAGTGACAACACCTTTATAAACAACCAACAAAATGAACCATTGTCTGATTGGAATTTTTTCCTAAAAGAATACGAGAAATCAATCTTGCCCTGACTACTTTTTTTAACCTTATCTACATTAGGGGGTTAGGGGTTTCACCCTGTCAAGGGCAAGTCGATAACGAGAACTCTTGCTCAATATACGGCCAGTAAGGGATCGGGACCTTTTCACCCCTTATCTCACAAAACTGTCTATGCAAATGGGTTGACTTCTCCTTATTTTACTTTGAGCAGGGGAGTATGCCTGGGATATCCTCTTTCCCCCTTTCTTTTTAGTCTAGCCTTAGAACCATTTTTAATTTGCCTTAGACAAAACCCAGATTTACATGGTTTGTCGTATAACACTCACCAAATTAAACTGAATGAGCATGCTGACGAAATTTGACTATTTATGTAATCCCCTCAGTCCTCGATCCCTGCTTTTTCATCTGAGGTAAATTCCTATGGTTTAATATCTAAATATAAATGAAACAATGACATATGTGAAATTTTACCTCAAAATAAATTCACATGATTTCTTTACCTTCTAGATTCAATTGGAAACCTCAGCAAATTAAGTATCTTGGTCTTCAGTTCACCTCATCCCTTAAAACACCCATATCTATAAAAATTTGGATAATTGTATTAATAAATTAACCTCATTAACTAATTGTTGGCACCCCTTATATCTCTCGTGGTGGGGCTGTCTTGAAACAATAAAAATGATGTTGGTACCCATTATTCTCTATACCATTTCTAATATTCCATTACACAAAATTTACTACACACTCTCCTCTTTTCTCTGGTGTAAAAAATGCCCATGTATGTCCTTAGCAAAGTTGAAATGCTCCAAGAACGACAGCGGAGTAAATTTCCCTGAATACACAAAATATCATAAGGTATTTTTATTGAGGCAATCCATACATTGCATCACTTCCTCCTTAGGGTATTGCCCGTTATGGGTTGATTTAGAGTGCAACTTCTTATCACTTTTCTCATTTAAATAATACATTTATGCGTAAACCTCAAAAGTTATCCACCCTTATTTTTAAAAACATCTGTAGATTACCAGATACGATAATATCATATGTTCCTAAGGACCTCCATACTTTCCTCCATTCTACCATATGGCATAATCAATTCATTCAATTAACTAATCAACCTATATATTGGAAATCCTGGAGGAAAGGGGCATTAATATGGGTTAATCAATTATTCCGTCAGGAATCTCCTATTTCTTTTCTAGAAGCTCAAGCACTTTTTGGACTTCCATCATAATTCCAACATAAATTCCAGCTTCTACAGAATAGTATCTTTACAGCATACAATGCCTTTAACTCTGATCCCATTACTACACCGGTCCCGCAACATCCTCTTGTTTCTCTTCTACATACAAATCCCAAAGCCTCCACGCTATACTCATACTTGCAATATACTACAAATAATAGACCTATTCCAACACTAACACCTGGTAGGTTTAGGTAGTCAGTTCATCAGTAATCATAGAAACCCAGCTCAGATTAATGCCTTCCTCTAGGTTCTTTCACACAAATTAAAGAGTTTCTTTCTGACTAACTAAGTGGTCTATATAAGCCACAAAAAACAGCCATAGTTAAAAGTTATATTATTGAATTGATGGAGGAACTAAGCAAGGCTGTCGAACATCATCACTTTTATTTGAGGTTTTCATTGAACACCTAGGCCCTTATTTGAAGTTGTTCATAAATTCCGAAGGGGTTCTGAACAGTTGTTACCCGGCACATCAGGATTATGAGTAATCCGATGACATGCATATTTTCCCCAGGGAGCTGGTAGAGCAGCTGAATTTCTGGGCACAAATCGGGCCAGGAATTAGAAAGTATCAGGGGAATCAGTGTTTTCAGTGTTAAATCCGATTTCCCTAATTATTCAGCATTGCTAAGTGGACACTTAAGTTCCCACTCACAGTTCTGCCGACCCCTCGTGATGGCCAGTAGTGATGAACTTTTTTTTCATCACTGATTACAATATCATGGTGGGACTTATGTAGTAGAAACACAGGAAGCTGAGCAGTGCTATTGGTCTGCTATATTAAGAAGTCTGCAATTGTTCTTGGACCCAATGCTTGAACCAAATATCAACCATTCACTTTACTTAAAAATTTGCTTTCAGAAGGTTTAAAGAGCTTTCTGTGGAATTTCTCAAAACTCAAACGTTAAAATAATTTTCTGGCCATGCTTATTGGCAGAAATCAAGGTTTCTTATAATTTCATGAATAGGGACTTATACACCTATATGGATTAACCATCAACCTTCCTTGATTTCTAGTATAAGCTTGAGGGTTCGTGGACATTCAAAGAATTAGCATGAGGATGTATAGGGCCACATGCAAAAAAACATTTTGCAGTTTCAAACCCGGCAATTCACAAAACTATTCCTGTGTGAAGTGCTCTGCCAGACTTTTGGGCATAGTCCACTGAGAAAATGCAAGATAGTGTTTCAGTCACCTGGATATTTAACTTAACTGTCTTCTGTATTGCTGGTAAAAGTATACCATTTTTATATTGCATTTACCCATTGTTCCTTTACGTTGGATGTATTGGTATTTATAAAATTAGATGTTGCATGTTATTGTTCAACATGTCCCACAGACTCAAATGCTCCCATCATATCTTGCCCAGAGACAGACGTATCAATAGTGCAGCAGGTGCAGTGAAACCGGTACACAAGGATATGAGGAACTTACTTCATCCCCATTATTGGCTAGTTTTTACTACAAACTAGGGCAATGGGGTGAGGCAATTTCCTTTCTTGCCTGAGACATTCCTAGACACTGATTTGACCCATCCACAAAGGCTTTCATTAGATCCACACTGAACAAAGGATTTTTTTCATACCTCAAGCCCTGGCTAACCCTAGAAACTCCTCAAGACACCAAGCAGCTCAACTCTAATGTCTAACTCGAGCAGGGCACAAGTCCTAAAAAAAGAAGTCCCCTCTTATTACAGGGAGTCCTACTTTAAGTCCTGGCGCTAGAAATGCCAGACAGCCAGGCAACACCTCCTCCTCCGATTCCCTCCTCCCCCAACAAACACCATTGAGTAAAGGGAAAATCAGTCAGGACTTGTGTATCTGTAGGAAAAAAAGGAAACTCCGCTTGCTCACCGCAGGCTGAAATATCCTAATAGTCCGCAAATGCGCATAAGAAATTAAAAATGTGCACACTCTGAGCTCTGACTAAAGAAAAGTAAAAAAAAAAAAAAACTCCTTGTTTGTTTATTTGATAGATCCAAACCAGTTTACGTGAAAATGTCACTGTTGTAACGTAATTATCTATTTACCATAGGCGTGCTCCCACCCGTAGCCCTGAAAAGCGGTTAATGTAGCGCTACACATCGGCACCCAAAATGCAAAAATATTCCCACGACGATGAGTATCTCGGTGAAAATAAAGCGGGTTAGAGGTAAACGCAGTAGTACCGCGGTTTCAAGAAAAAAAAACTGCAAACACACCCTTGAGTGTATATGTTAAAGAGAGGCAGTTATTATGTTAAAGTGAGAACTAGGTGGCCGCTCCTCGTGGGCAACAAACAAGCAGTCGAAGCGGAAGGATACTCGTGCCGCTGCTTGCAAGGTGCACTTGTAAGACGTTTGGTTGCTCATTGAAATGTACATTTTAAAACCCAAAAGTGATATATTTCGGCACAGGTTACCACCAATGATAAAAAAAAGTGGAGACGATTTAGAAATGCGTGTACTACTTCATGTACCAGTAATGCCTTTATAGACTTTCAACTGTTTTTGAACCAGTGTGTGGATTACATGATGTGTGTGGATTAAATGATGCATTTGCACAAGATCACGCGGTGTGAGCTGTGAGGTGCGGTGTTGTGCAAGTCAAGCCCGCTATAGCACCCCGTTGTTCAGTGTTGGCAAGTTGTCAGCGCACCTGCCTTTACTGCAAAATACTTGAATGAATGAAAACACGTCTAAAGCGCACAGCTACTACACAAGTGTTCTGGCGCGAGACCTCATGTTTGGGGCGCAGCTCTCTCTTCCCAGAACACCAGCAGCGTGCGAGCACAACTTAAGTACCATGGTGCAAAATGCAACCAAAGGAAAGGGTCCCACTTGCCAGCCCTGTACTTGGGAGATCGACAGGGCGGCCGTGCGGGCAAGTAACGCAATCATTGAAAGTCCAGCTTTTGGGCAGGGGGAACGGCGTCCACCCGGTAAAATAAGTGGGGGGACGCCGTCCACCCGCGTGGTACCCCGACTCGTGCCCTGAACTCGAGTTTCCACCTGGTCTGACTGAAATTCGAGGTGCACTGAAGACGTGGTGAAACCCAAGCAGTTAGGCACTCATTGTCAACCACTTTCCACCAGAAGCAGTGCTACGTGTTTACAAAGAGCATTTAAAAAATGATGTCTTCGACCAGGCCTGTTACATACAATTACTACTCTGACCTTCATTATGAGTTAAGGGCTAAATTGTGATCCATGATTAAACACGTGCTTGCACAGTCATCGGAATTATGAGTTCTGTGATAACTATCATACCCTCGCAGTAGTCCCTTGATGAATTCTGGCAGCATCGAACCTGCCAAAATGTATCAGGGGAAAACGGCCGGAAAAAAAACAAATCATGCAGAATTCTTTATGTAGAAAACCGATTCAGAAAGGTTGTCCCTCATTTTCCTGCTGACAACTCGGAGTAGGAGATATTTACTTCTAAAGATGGGAACACGCAGGATTTAGTATGAAGAAGGTTTATTAAGTATTGGAGAACCACCCCTGAAGACTCCTCTTCAGGCATAACAATCCCAGTTCTGCCAAGCTTCCATAACAGATGGAAGGTTCAGCATCACTAGGATACCAATGGCAACATGTTGCCAGGATACAACACATCTCTATTACTAATACAGAATGAATACAATAACAATAATGATAATATAAATAAATAGAAGAAAAATGAATACAGTATCCTGAAGATGAACGGAAACAACTAATGATCAATCGCATAAGTAATCCTTGTGCCAGGAAGGCTTCTTCCTGACACGCGGTTCAACCATAAGCCTGCCATTGCAATTTATTTTGGCAGCCGCCTCATCAACTGACTTGTTGCTTGACATATTGCTTGACTCAATAGCCGTCTCATCATCAATCACCACCTCCCTAGAATTTCCACACACTTTTTTCTTCCAAAATTCTCGCTCCAGAGCATTACATAAAGTGACTCTGCTCACATTCCATTTTTTACCGTCAGACAACCATACATTGTTGTAAACCACTTTAGTAACACACATGGGTGTTGACCATTTTGACATTTTCTGAGTGCCTAGGCTGTTAGTTCTGACCCAATCACCCACTTTAAAAATTCTTTTACCTGTCATTATGTCTGCTAACATATTTGGTTTGATGTTTATCAACTCTATCCTGCAAACTCTCCTTGTCTAACAAACGAGTGTGTCCCTTAAGCATCCATGCAGGAGACACCTTGGTGCTTGGCAGCCTGCCCTTCAAGAGCATGAATGGAATTTCCAATGTGACCGAATGCGGAGTGGTGCGGTAGCTCCAAAGCATTTCTTTAACAGCTTCCTTACAATCACATCCACTGCTGTTATTCAATTGCACACACTCCTTTAAAACTCGGTTGAATCTCTCGACAAGGCCATTCTCCCTGGGATTATAAACAGCAGTGGTGTGGTGTACCACACCCATCTTAGACAGATCATTTTTAAACTCTTCAGCCACAAATTGGGGACCGTTGTCAGTCACTAAGGAACTTGGGCACCCCTCTGCGAAAAACCTTGTCACAGAACTCAATCACATTGGCAGCTTTAACTTCTTTAGAAAACGCTACTTCAGGCCATTTGGAATAGTAGTCAATCATAACAAAGGCAAACTGGTTAGTGATCCCCTTGGCAGAAAAAGGACCACAAATATCCATAGCTATTCTCTCCCAAGATCTGCTCGGAAATTCAGTAGGGGCAATGGTGGATTCCTCAACCCGATGGGCCTTGTCACTACACATGCAGTCAACGCATCCACATACACATCCTTCAACTTGTTTGTCCATACCCGGCCACCAAAAGGTCATTCTGGCCCTTCTTTTCATCGCTGACATACCATTATGCCCTTCATGTCATAATTTTAATAACCTGGTCCGTAACCCCTTGGGTACTACCAACCGATCACTTCTCCGTAACACCCCATTCTCAACAGACAGTTCGGACCAAACTGTCCACAATACGCCAAATTTCCTTTTCAACATGATATTAGATAGAGAAGGACAAGATAGCTCACTCAAAACTTCCATAAGAGTGTCATCCTCCACCACAACAGATTTCCATTCCTCCACAGAGATGGCGCTATTGCATGCTTCAGAAATATCTGCGACTACATATTCCTCGTTTGTTTCATCCTCATCATCCATACATTGTAAAGGTAATCTAGATAAGCAATCCGCGTTGATATTGCGAATGCCTGGTACATAGTTTAGGGTGAAATCAAATCCTTGAAGTCTGTACAACCACTTCGCAATTCTAGGGGTGGCTTTACCTGCACCTTTGGTGGTAAATAAATCTAATAGAGGTCTGCGGTCTGACCTAACTTCAAAGTGAGTGCCCCACACGTAAGTTTTGAAATGGTCAACTCCCACCAACATGCTAAGGCCTCCTTCTCTATTACAGAGTATGTAGGTTCGGCTCCCTTAAGTGTTCGAGAGGCAAAAGCAACAACACGTTCATGCCCCAAATGCCTCTGCATTAGAACAGCGCCTAACCCATATGCACTAGCATCGACTGTAACAATGGTTTGATCACATGGGTTAAAAGGTTTGAGCGCAACAGCCTTTACAATTTGTTTCTTAATGTCATCGAATGCATTTTGACACTCCTCACACCACACAAACTTGTTACCTTTCTTCATTAAGGCTCTTAAAATGTGTACCTTGTCTGCAAAATGTTGAACAAATTTCGAGTAAAATTCTGACAAACCCAGGAATGACCGTAACTGCTCCTTGTCTTTTGGAGCAGGTGCATCAGAGATGGTATTTAACAATTTCCTTTTGGGTTTTACACCATCCTTGGATAAGGTGTGACCTAGATAGTCTATTTGTTCTACACCAAACTTGCATTTGTGCATACCTACCGTCAGATCAGCATGCTCCAACTTGCTCAAAGTTAGGTCTAAAAACTTGTCATGTTCCTCACGGTTTGAACCCCACACCAGTACATCGTCTTGAAATACCATGACTTTAGCTAACCCCATCAGAATTTTGCACATTGCTCTCTGAAACACCGCGGAAGCGGATGCCAATCCAAAAGGCATTCGTACAAAGCGGAAAGCGCCTTCTGGTGTTATAAAAGAGGTAAGATGTTTGGAAGTGGGATGCAGACGAATTTGATGATATGCACTAGATAAATCGATTAAAGAGAAATATTTAGCATCGATCACAGATGAAACCATTTCGTTGATGTGTGGTAGTGGGTAACGGTCGACTAAGATGTTACGGTTGAGGTCTCTTAAGTCTATGCACATGCGCAAATTACCGTCCGATTTGCGTGCCAAAACAATGGGACTAAGCCATTCTGACAATTCAATTGGTTCAATTACATGTGCATCACAAAGTCTTTGCAGTTCTTTCTTCAACTGTTCTTTAAGAGCAAAAGGAACGTTCCTAGCTTTATGTACACAGGGTACACTATTGGCCTTCCAATACAATGCGATGCTCAAATTTGTTCAAACAACCAAGTTCTTCACTGAATAGTTGAGGATACTTGACACTCCATTTGGTTTTCTCATCATTTTCAGTTACTAAAACCTGCTAGGGATGATTGGGGTCTAACGCTATACCCAACATTTTTTGCTCACACCACCCCAACAAGGATCTACCTTTTTCTACTACATAGACTTTGCATGTGACTTCTTTGTCCTTATGTGACAATTTACACATAAAAAAACCTAATAGTGGCAACTTAACACCACAATAACCAACCGGATGAATATCAGGAGCATTTAATTCATACTTGCCAATCCTTTCCCAAATATCCTTATTGATTATAGTATAGGGTGAACACGAATCAGCCCTAACTGCAACCTTAGCACCATTCAAGCCTAATGTGCATTTAGGAGGATTATAACCTTCCTGAATCTCGTTGATAGTGTCGACACCCACCACTAATATTTCAACTTCATCAGATGAACTATCATCATTGTGTTCTGTTATGGCATGAATGGATGATTTCCAACTGTTTGGAGTACCAGCTTTGCACATGCGTGCAAAATGACCTATTTTCTTGCATTTATGGCACTTTTCTTTAAGTGCAAAACACTTGTCAAAATCAGCAGTATGTCTGGTACTGCCACACCTGAAACAAATGCGACTACGTTTGGAATAATTGTTCACACTTTTATCACCTTTCTTAACACTGCCTTGCTCTAGAGCACAAACCTTAGTGGTGTCATCCTTAATACCTTTATCAGGATTTTGGTCTGATTTCAATTCTTTGACATACCTAGAAGTGTTTTCTATGCATCTGGCAATTTCTATGGTTCTTTGTAATGAAGGGTCCTCTAGCTCTAATAATCTTTCTTGGATTTTGACACTACTGGTTCTGTTAATAAACTGGTCCCTAATTATTTCTTCGTGTAGATCCTTAAACCTACAAGTAGACGCAAAGGTTCTAAGTACTGAGATATATTGTTCAACTGATTCACCTGGTTGTTGAGCTCTAGAAAAAATGTTGTGTCTTTCAACTATGCTGACCTTTTTACGGAAATTCTCCTCTAAGGCTTTTTATGACTTCTAAGTATTTGTCAGCATTAACTACACGGGTGTCTTCAACAGAATCTCCCTCTCCACATTCAAGGTTAGTAGAAACTGTAGAAGGTATTGGTAGCGTTTTTAGTACTTTCCTGCCCTCAATTCCTAAATTATGTTTTAATAAAGCAACCTTGCGGGAAGCTACAAAGTCTTCTCCACCTATTGCTTCAAGATAAGTCTCAAAAGACTCCAGCCAATCTTCCCAAGGTAATATGGGCTCACCTGGGTTTTGTAAGAATTTAGGTGGGGCTAAAATAGTTGATAAATCCATGCTACTGCTGAATTTACATACACAACCTGACTATTGTAGCTCTAAACAGTATAAAAAAAAAAACAGCTACTGAAAACTTTAACCTTATTAATACTGATATACACTTGATAATTCTGCGCAGATAATAATAATACTTGGTTAGGTATACATAAAGTACTATTGTCAGATAATTATTAAAAATAATAAATTAAAATAACTGAAGTAGTCACCGTTGTCACCATGGAATATTGTTCCTCACCGTTGAAACACACGCTCCTCACTTAACGTGGTATCGCTTACTAAGCTGCAGGTTGTTGGCACTAGTTCCAGAATTGTTTCATACACTCCTTTCCCTAAAATAAAGCCTTGCTGTACACAACACTGTACATTGCCAGGTAAATGCAAAAACAACAAAAAATGCCTTGAATTGGTGCGCACAGTTACGTGCGTGCAATCGCTGCTCTTCAAATTTCCCGTATGTGCAACCATGCGTGTTATTAGCATGCAACATTTCTTCACACGTTAGGCTTCCAGTTGCTAGGAGACCTTGTACACGACGCGACGTTCCTCAAGTGACGTTCTGCCTCCGACACGTCACTGATATGCCACATTTCTTTAAGTGACGTTCGCGTTCTACTTCCTGTTGCCGAGGAGCCACTACGCTGCTGGAGGTCCACGGAGACAATGGAATCACGCTCTCACTAAGCGCGCATTGCAGGCACACAGCCCAGCTCGCTTGCACCGGCCGTTGCTCCACACAGTAAGTTGAACAACAACAACTTCGTTACTTCCCACCGTTGAGCACAACCGACGTGGTTCTGCCAACATTTACTTCATTAAGGGACTTCCTTGCAGACAGATATTCCTCTCGTGGACAGCTCACCATAACACGCAAAGTAGTGTTAACCTCGCAAAAAGATTTTTTTTTTTTTTAAAGTCCACAAACACACCGGTACCTTGGCGCTTCCCTTGGATGAGTCCAGCGAGGCTTTCTGACACAGCTGGCAATTAGGCAAACACAGTTGGGCAGAGTAATCCAACCGCAGGCAATTCGAAATTCAGGGGTTGATTTGATGAATGCTCGAAAATATCGTCATCTCTTGAATTCAATGTAGTTTCTCATCTCCTCCTCACCTCTTCACTGGCATCTCTATCCCATCCTCGTCACCATTTTTAAAGAGAGGAACACGCAGGATTTAGTATGAAGAAGGTTTATTAAGTATTGGAGAACAACCCCTGAAGACTCCTCTTCAGGCATAACAATCCCAGTTCTGCCAAGCTTCCAGAACAGATGGAAGGTTCAGCATCACTAGGATGCCAATGGCAACATGTTGCCAGGATACAACATTTACCACAAGTGCTAAATACCTCAATCTGCTGTAATAGTAAATACCCCCATTCCAACAGACTTGTAATGAGGGACATTGTCTCCCTCTGTCTCTCTCTGCCAGAAAACCACACCTCTACTTCCTTTCCTTGTTTCTTTCTCCTGGACATGTTTACCAACACCTGTAGGAATTCTCAACCTATGTTTTAAAATATAAATCCTACATCACATGAGACCATCATAGGACATGACAAAGTCCCAATCCAATTGACATTCAGCAGGAACATGAAGGCACAATGAGGGATCATTATTCTACCTGCAAACTACTACTTAACTGTTACTGCAATAATCTGAATCATATTCTTGTTCATATTATAGTTCTAACTAGGTTGACTCTGTATGTTTGTATGTATGCAGTACTTCATCACACGCAACCCTACCCAAAAGTAAGCAGAGCAGGGTCAAAGACAAGTGTAAAGTCCAAGTGATGGGAGAGCTAGTTAGGTTGTGGATGCCTAATGCATTGTGATGTGTTGTCCTTTAAAGGGGTGAGACTTCAATTCCTAAATTGCAGCAGTATTTGGGATGGTCCGATGGATACAGGGATGTTGTTGAAGTACCACTATTTACACAGTTAGAAGCTACCAGGCTGTAATGACAATCAATCACTGGCAAGTGCAATCCAAATCTAAAGCCCCTGTGATAACACTCACCTTCATTTCGCAGGATGGTTCTTCAATTATAGAAGCTAATAAAAGAACAGTGCTTGTAAATTGTAAACTTGGTTCCCAATCTGCCCTTTGCACACATGTCCAGATATGTAGAATACTGATAGACAAACAAACATTCCAGACCTAAACCAAACAGATGAGAAGTTTGGGAATGGTCTCTGTCTGCAGAAGGCAAAAATGTACATGGGCTACAGACTGCTGCAGTGAGCTGTTCAGGATTCAGGTCATCCCGTTGTACAGTAGTTTTTGAAAAACAATCAGCCTTCGTCTGTACCCAGAGTGTACTAATCAATACTATTGATCAAACACTACATCAACGTAATTACTGATTAGCGAAACCACATACAAACTGCTGACACGCCTGAGACTCCCCATCGATTGCAGGGTTTAACTTCTGACTTTCTCACTTACAGGAATTAATTGTTTTTTTCCGGATGGTAATAAAGAAGATTGCAAAAGGCATAATCACCTTGGTGAAGGCCCGGTAGCATAATCCGCACAGCTCCACCAGATAGGAGAGAGTGAAGACGGCGTTCTGAAGCACGAAGCTAAGCAGCTTGGAGAAGGGCTCCAGCAGACTCTGGAATGAAATATGTTGTTAAGAAAATCAATACCTGAAACCCTTCATCAAAATAAATAATAGTAAAGTTCAGAAGCGCAGACATAGAAATAGAGGCTTTATTTCAGGTTGCAAAGTTTATTGTAGGGGCAAATACCTCTACTGATATATTATCCCCTGATGATGCAATGAGCTATCACTTAGATCACTTAATCCATAACTGATAGGCAGCACTCGTGGATTCTTGCACTTCAGGTTATTTTTTTTTTTCAGGAAGTAGCAAGTACAGGTTAATGCGTTACAACAAATGCCTTAGTCACAATTCCCCAGGCACCATTTTAAGAGAAAAAACTGTGAAAACAGATTATATCAGACTGTCAGATGGCACAAAAGATATATTAAATATTTCTAGCATATTCACAAAAATGCAATTAGATAGAAAACGTGAAAAAAGTAAAATACTAAGGTTAAGCTGAAAAATTCCTTTTTAAAAATGTTTTTAAAAGAAAGAAATTCAGCCCAAGTGGACTGGATCTCTGCAACAATCTCTCTCAATTCTTCAGCAACAAAATCATTACCATTTACAGCAACTTCAGCCTGGAACCAAACCAGACAGACCTCGCTAAATGCCTCCTTTTCTTATCCAAAAAACGAATGAGAACCACATGGCATGTCATTACCCCAGAAGAAACTGTCTCCACCATGAAGTCCATCCACTCAGGGGCCCCATCTGACCACGGCCCCCACCACGCCTACACCAGAGGACTGCAACCCATCAGGGCCATGCTCAGACCAATTCTGAATGCCTCCACCTTTTCTGCAACCTTTCCAGATACTTGGAAACATGCTACTGTCCTCCCACTGCTGAAGAAACCCTCTGAGGACCCTTCAATGCTCGCCATTTGCAGACCGATCTCCCTGCTACCATTCCTAGACAAGGTGTTAGAGAAAATCATCAACAGATACCTCACTAAATACATTAATGACCATCAACTCTTCAACACCACCCAGTCTGGTTTCAGACCCAACCACAGAACAAAACGGCCCTCATCACTGCCACAGATGAATCTGGATAGAGGAGGCATGGCGGTCCCCATCCTCAAGAACCTTTCCACAGCATCTGACACAGTCTCCCACCCCATCCTCATCCAAAGCCTACATGACATTGAAATCCAAGGACAGGCTCTCCAATGGATCTGCTCCTTACCTGACAGGGAGAACCTAGACAGTCAGCCTGGCACTGTACACCTCGGACGAATATATGGTGTTATCCCGCAAACAAAGACTCCGCATACCATTACAACGAATTTTTCACCACGGAAAATCAATGACCCCGCAAGATATTACAACGCATCTAATACAATTAAATTTGTATGTATACTATTTAAAGTACATTTACCCCGCAATTTAAAACACTGCATGGTATTACAACGAAAAATAAATGTGTAAATATGTTAAAATTTAAAAATTAGACACTGCACGACCCTGCCCCCACCCCCAGTCCCGTCCCTACACTGAAATACTACCCTGCACAACCCCCCCGACACTACCCTAAACCCTAAAACACTACCCTACACTACACAAACACCACAACACTACCCTAAACCCTAATACACTACCCCCTGCATGACCCTGCCCCTACCCCCAGTACCATTCCTACACTGAAACACTACCCTGCACGACCCCCCGACACTACCCTGAACCCTAAAGCACTACCCTACACTACACAAACACCACAACACTACCCTAAACCCTAAAACACTACCCCCAGCATGACCCTCCCCCGACCCCCACTCCGCTCCCTACACTGAAACACTACCCTGCACGACCCCCCGACACTACCCTAAACCCTAAAACACTACCCTACACAAACACCACAACACTACCCTAAACCCTAATACACTACCCCCAGCACGACCCTCCCCCGACCCCCACTCCGCTCCCTACACTCAAACACTACCCTGCACGACCCCCCGACACTACCCTAAACCCTAAAACAATACCCTACACTACACAAACACCACAACACTACCCTAAACCCTAAAACACTACCCCCAGCACGACCCTCCCCCGACCCCCACTCTGCTCCCTACACAGACACACTAACCTGCACGCCCCCCCCAACTTTTCCATCAACCCTAAAAAAGTAACCCCCATCCCAGGCCCAATCCCCTTTACCTCTCTCTCCTCGTGGTTCCTCTCTCCTGGTTCCTTCGTAGTCTGAGGGGCGGTGCACGCGGCACGTCGTTGTGAGGAAACGGAAGAGCCTCAGTTTCCACACAACGAGGTGGATCTTCATTACATCGCATGCGCTGTAAAAGCGCATGTGATGTAATGACATGCGGATTAATGGTATGCGGGGTAGGTGCATCATGTGGAGTGATGGTATGCGGGGTGTAAGTATTTGTTGTGAAGTATTCGTTGTGAAGGTTATTTACCACCTCGGACGCCCGCAACCTCATCTGAAGAGTTCTACAAGAATCCTCCCTGAGCCGGACCCTCTTCTAAGCATGCATGATCCCTCTAGCCAGCAGCATCTGCTCTCACAATATTAACCTCTCCTACGCCGACAACACACAACTCATTCATCTCCTTCATGTACAAGACCCCTAGTACCTGGATCAAGTTCAATTCCTACATGACTGAAATCGCCCACTGGATGAAGTCCAACTGTCTTAAGCTGAGCACCAACAACACCGAAATCGTGATCTTCCGATAAAGTACAACACAGTGGGACTCCACCTGGTGGACACAGAGCTAGGACCCACACCCACCTCCACCTCCACCACCCAAGCCAATAATCTATGGATCATCATCAGCAGCAGGAAACTCAACAAGACCGCCTCATGCTTCCATACTCTGAAGATGCTGAGGAAGATTTTCAAATGGCTCCTAATCAGCACCCAGAAAACCATCACGCACGCCCTGCTTACAAGCAAACTGGTCTATCGGAACACTCTCAATGCCGGGATCAACAAAAAACTCGCCAGAAGGCTGCAGACCATCCAGAACTCGGCTGCCAGAATCACTCTCATACTCCCACACCACACTCACATCACACTAGACTTGAAGGAGATCCACTAACTCCCCATTTACAAACAAGCACAATTCAAACTCCTCACCCACACTTACAAGGCACTACATAACAATGGTCAGCATACCTCAACAATTGAAACTGCTTTCACAAACCTTCCAGAAACCTCTGCTCGTCCAGGCTCCTACTTGCAAAAATCCCACTCACACAGAAAACCAGATCCAGTAGTCGAGCCTCCTCCTTTATAGCTTGTAAACCATGGAACAACCTGCTGCTACACATAAGAGTCTCCTTCTCACTTCTTGAATTCCACACGTAGCTAAAGACCTGACTTTATGAGTAGTCTCACTAGGCCCTAGGTGTGCCTAGTTTCATACCTACTCAGCGCCAGGTTCCCCTCCAGGGTGATAGTGCATTCTACAAATCTGCATAACATTATCATAGTCATAAAATATGTCACGAGTGATGTAATATGTGCATGGCAGGCACTCGGAAATGACCTTAGGCAAGGCAATGCATCCTCAACAATCCCAGTGTTATTTGTAACCGTAGGTAATTTACTGTTGATAGGACATGCCACTTAAAGGGCAGAAGAAGATAACTTTTTGCTTGTTACTATTAGGTCCTGTAAAGGGCCACAGGCCAAATCCCCCACCTCTCTCACCTTGGTTGAGCACCCAACAAGTTTGTTATTACATTCACTCATCACAGTCCCACAGGCATATGCCTGTGGAGGAAATTTATTTGCAATTAATTTTGCAAATAAATTTGCAAAGGAGGAGGAAATTTATTTGCAAACAATATTCTGTATCATTTAAATATTCATGGGTTTGATTTATGGTATTAAGCCCAGAAGTCCACGGTTGCAGGCAAGGAAAATCTCTATAGATCTTTGTAGAGTTCCAGAAACCATTTAACCCTGTGGATAAGGACCATTGGTGGTATAAATTGTCAATGCTAGGTAATTTTCTAAGATTAATCATTGCAATTAAGCAATTCTACAATTTCATGTAGTCACTAGTTTATCTGAGCTGTCCTGAAAATGTGTCTGGACCCATCCCTATTAAGAAAGGTTTTAAGCAGGGATGTATGCTGTCACTGCTGCTTTTTTGTCTGTTTTACATGATCTCCCTTATTCTTTGAGCAATATTAGTACCTCTCTTCAAAGGGTTGAGTCAACACCTTTAACAGACATTGTTTATTTATTTGTACTTGATAGGACCAAAATAAGCTTATATCAGCTGGATTTCATATTTCAGTATGGTGTTACTAACACTTTATATTAATACACAGAAAAAGCAATCCCTTGTTTTTATAAACTCTTGGATGCTTAGCACCTAGTTCATAAGCAGGAGGAAACTGGAAACAGTATAGAAATATAAATGCTGAGCTGTACCATTTTGAAGATCTCTTTTGTGGAAGCCACACAGGGATGCTATGTCAAGTAATGCATTAGAGCCCCTCTGAGAATTGATAAGATTTAACACACACAATATGTCAGTGCTTAATTAACAGCTCTTAATGATAAAATTGTTCCATTGCTCTTTATGGTTATCCTGTGATTACTTTACATTCAAATTATAATTTTTATAAACTTGAGGGGAAATTGTTAAAAACAGCGTTTAGTCATCTCCCTCATACTGTAGTCCAGGATTTTCTGTGTAGAGGTGGGATTACAATCACTTACCATTACAATGAAGGATCAATATATTTTATTTTTCTAGGACCTTTCCAGGAATGTGGTAATTACAGATAGTGTTTTAAGAAACCCATCAGTGAGATGTTATATTGTAAAAGTATACTGCAATTGGTGACCAAGTTCTATCCTGGTATTAAACTTGATTCTATCCTAGAGACTCTTTACCTAAATAAGAAGAAATTGAAAGAAAGAATAAGAAGCAATTGAAAGAAAATTTGGATCTGGAGTATGAGCAAGTAAAATAGCACTATGATTATGGTGGAATTGTAAAAATCTCTTGGAATATTTCCATGTGAGTTAACAGTTCCTGATCCCATGCTCTCAAGAATTTTACTGAGGATGCAAATGGGGTTAACAATGTTTCCATAAAGGAGCAGGGATTGTGCTAAAGATGAAATAATTAAAAAGTGTTAATGTATTACTACGGTGTCGGAATCACATGTCACATATTTTACTTCTTTGTCTATTTAGAAATTCGAAAAGGTTATCTGCATCCTTTGTTTAATGCCAGTTCTATCCGATCTGTTAAACCATGCATAGATTTTTAAATTATTTTGAATACACCTCAGGCAGCACGGTCACTGGCTTCTTAGTTAAAGAATATTGTAATGAACAGTAAATAGCTAATTATGACAGATTGTTGCACAAAGCTGAATTTAGATTGAGGATTGTTGTTTTCTGTTTTTAGCGTATGGGTATATAGACTGTAATGGTCTCCTACACTTGGGTTCAATAATGATTATTATTTGGTTCCTGCACATGTGGTTACAATTCTATGTAATGCATATAGACACACTCATAATAAAACACAAGCAAGTTCTTTTCTGGTGCCACTATAAGCTTTTTTACCTTTACAACTTAGCAGCAAATTACAGTCTGGTGATGGATTCATAAATCATAGCCTATTAGACAGGAACTAGCCTACGACAGCCATTGAAGGTAATCCTACCCTCCATCTGCCTTGGTCATACATGGCTCCAACAAACAAGTGTTTTGCCTCCACCACATTACAACCCTGAAATTGTAAGCCAGCAACTAAGTATTGTGGTGAGTTACAGTAACATTTAAACATGATGCCTCCTGCTTGATATAGCACCCCTCTATGGATCAAGGACTTCAGCCATTATACATCTTCAGGTCTGGAACACCCAACCCACAAAAGTAGCCAGTGGTTTTGGCAAGCACAGCAGTTGCAAGCAGCAGTGGGCTCAAAACAAATCCAACTCACACAGCATTTCTGAAGCGATAGAGTAAAATGTTTTAATCAGCAGCTACTAGGAACTCAACGGAGCTCAAAGAACAGATCCATATAGTATTTTGCAAGCCTAGCAGCACCTCAGATGATTAAACACTCTATAGCTTGTAGAATGGGATTACAATGCAGTCATTACCTTTACAACGCGGCTGTCGCAATGCGATTGCCATTACCACGCATAACCTTTACCATTTACCATTTTTTATAACGCATATGCCTTTACCATGCATGCCTTTACAACGAATATTGTTGCGTTACAACGGAATGAGTTGTTCCATCATACATCCATGTAGAATTAAATGTAAATTATGTATAAGTCACTGGGCAAGCAAGTTTGGACCATTTTGCGCTTTTGCAAAAATAATTTAGAGAAAGTGCAAACTCATAAAAAGGAAATCATCATCATTTAAACTTTATTTCGGTCTTTACGACCATAGAAGTGCAAATGTATACAGTACAAGGAAGCAGGATAATAAGCATACCAAAGATCAGTTGCTACAAATCATCAATATTCAACTTAATTAATATTAATATTCCTAAACAATGATGTAACAGTTAAAAATGGTTTGTAAAACGATTAAAAGCTGTGTCAACAAGCCCAAAAAAAGATTTTTTTCATACCAAACCTGGTTTCACCAATAAACATGGAATAATATTTTTTGTAAGTTAACTGTTCTGGTTTTTCAAAACATGCAATCATTTTTTCAAAAGTTAACTAAGCCATGCATTTGTAGAGTACAAGTGCCAATGGCACGGCTAATTGATGTTTGGTGAGACAAACAGTGCTTCGATGGACCATCACAGGTGCGAGCAAGCCATGGAAAAGAAATGTGGTTGTCGGGTTTTGGATAGATTGAGACCTATGAGGAATGGTGCCCAGACTTGTGGGTGATGGCCGAATATTCACCAGGCACTGTCACTGCATGCTATGTAGTAGAGAGTGGGAGAGAATGTTACCAACAAACACAGAGGACAGGTAATCACCCCCAGGCTAGATGTGTAACCCCTGGCTAGATGTGTAGCTGCTAGCTTGTTACAGTGGTGTGCGATGTACATTGATAGATGCAAGGTGTTGCCCAGTACTGTGTAGTAGACGATGCCATATTTATATCTCTATAACAGCAGATTCAGAAAACATCAGAGTAGTGAAGGGTATAATTACCTTATTAAGGTCATTATTGGGAAATGGAGGGATAGTAACTCAAGCCTTACCAGCACGTTAGTCGATTTGCAATGTGTGTTTCCAAATATTTTAAAGACAAGGGTTTGCTACTCACCCTGGTGGCGCTCGTGGTTGGAATCTTCAGAAGACAAATCATTAGCCTTAAGCTGGAGTCCAAAGAGCACTGTGGAAAACCATATTTAATAAAGGTGGATCAATATTAAAGGAAGATGTGAGCATGCAAAGAAAATGTAGTTTGACATCTGAGTTTCTACGTGAGAAGGCTTACAACAAAAATGGTTATTACACAAGAATGTATATAGTTTATGATGCATCAACAGGATTCCACAGTGAAAATTTCCAATGGCATCTTATAGATGTATTACAATAAAACCCAAATTATAAACTTTATCAATATCTACACCAAAGCTCGAGCGGTCAAGGCTTTAGGGCAAGGCACACTATCAGGACTGTATCGTTCAGAGGGTCACCTCAGCAGAAGAAAAGCAACAATAGGTGGCTCTCAGACAGTGCAGCAGAGGCTCACTCTAACATTGTCCAGTTAGTGACATACAAGGGAGGACACTGAACTAGGCTCCAAAGCTTTGTAGCTCAGCAGATGAGATTGCACTAAAAAAAACAGTGTCTTAGAGAAAGAATTTACCGCACCAGGCAAACAAACAGTAAAGATCAAAGAGTGGATAAATTGCAACTCGAACTATGTAGTTTACATCATTATCTGCCCTTGCAACAAACTCTACATAGGCAGCACCATCAGACCACTCAAAACCAGAATTCTAGAGCATTACCGCAACATCCACAAGACAGAAATGGGCCCACCATTAACGGAACACTTTCAGGAATACCACCCGCACAACAAAACTTTCAAATTCTTCGGATTGGAACAGGTGAAGCAACACCCCAGATGTGGAAACCGAGAACTCCGTATGAGGCAAAAAGAAAGTGAAATCATTCTACGCATGGACACTGTTAATACCGGGCTCAACAAGGATGCAGAAATGCATTACTGGTTATACAAGTGAACTAACTCAATTCTGTCTAGTCCTGTGCATATACCGGACGTTCATCAACCTGCCCACCACCTTTAGCCACCAATTTGAGCCAGGATTTTACATTTTACTTTCCTCCATCTAACTGAATGTGAATTTTTCCTGCTTATGTTTCAACTCTGTATCTGGCACTGTTTTCGCCAAGTTTATAGTGATGTAAAAGTGGGTCCGTAGATACCCTAATTCCTAAGACCTTGGTTACCCTAGCCTAGTATCTTATCATTGTATCTCTTCACAGATCCCGCCTCACACTCCTGACCTCAGTGTGACTCTGGTCCTGTGACCTTTTTCGGTCCTACACTATAATTGTTACTGACTTCTCCTTTGGGTGGACCCCCATCTCAGGTCTCTCTCTCTCTTGTTTTCTGTTCAATGTCCTGAGCCTGTTTTTCGCATTATACCTGCCTTATTTTATTCTTATTATAGTCACTTACAATTTGCTCTTTTTCCACTCGCCTCACATACCGATGCTCATTATCTTACTCCTTATTAGTTTCTGGCCCTTGATAAGATGCACTGCAGCCACGAATCGCTGCACCATTAACCAGTGTGTCGGTTAGGATTAGTTTTGAATTTATGCCATTTCCCATGTCTGAGAAGGTCTCTAATCCGTCCCTTACTGCACTTTGCAGCCTCGAACTCTTTCACCAGGATTTTTTTACTTCTCTGCTGCCGCGAACTTGATCACCTTGTGTGATTTACAAAGATGATTCTATATGTATTTCTTCCTTTTTGTACAATATCTATAGTCTGTTGTGGCTTTTAGAAGGAATCTCTCCTCACAGACTGCAGCCTCGAACCCCCGCACTAGGACCCGTGACCTGACAGTTTTACGGCCTTCTGCCGTCACTCACTTCTCGTCTTCCCGCGCTTCCTTTGACTTTTAAGGAATCGGCATCAGCCGCAGTCAGCTCATTTGGACCGCAGTATGACCTAGGAGATCACGCCTGCTAGAGCGCTATTTGTTCTGTAAGTTTTTGGACCCTTCATACTCAGCGCCTCCCCCCACGCCCATATTGTGTCTCCTTACACTGCATCCCATCTATGATACTGGCATATCCTCCCGGGTTTGTCTTTGACTTTTCTCTGGCATCACGGCCACCGATACCGCTTCTCTTCTATGATATGGACATATCCTCCCGGGTTGGTCTGCTCATAAATACCGGCGATTGCATTATCAAGGCCGTTTTGACTTTCTCTGGCACAGCTTCCTGTCTATGATACTGACATATCCTCCCGGGTTTGTCTGCTCAATTTTTAACATACCGGCGTTCTCATTTCCAAGGCCGCTTTCACTTTCCCTGGCATCACGGCCCCCTACACCGTTTCTCGTCTATGCTACTGACATATCCTCCCGGGTTTGTCTGCTCATATTTAAATACACCGGCGATTTCATCACCAAGGTCGTTCTTGACTTTCTCCGGCATCACGCCCCCCCCCCTTCTCTCCCCTGGGGATGCACCACTTTCCACGGTCTCGCGTCTTTTCCCACCACCTTATTTCAGCCTCTCCTTTCGTTTAACTCCTTTTTAACACTTCACAGATACTACATACCAACCGCATAAGAATCACCAAGACTTACCTGGTAAGTTGAACTCGACAGTCAGTCTATAATCATCTCAGTTGCATTTATTTGTATATTGGTTTTCCCCTTTCAGCGTAACCTATCCTTGCACATGAGCCATGTAAAACTACTGTTACTGTTCTCTATTGGATTTTCCCATCGAGAGAGAATAATATCCACACTTTTTCAACAATTGCTATCGCCTTGTACTGTTTATTTCCATCAAGAAGTTCAACATACCTGTGCATATAATATGTCAACTACTGCTTTTCTGTTTTACCGTATGTAAAGAAAAAATGCTTTGTCTCTCGTGTCCTATTACATGTTAGCCACACATTACATGTAGCATGTAGCATTAATTCGCGGTGACATTGAGTATGAATTTTTGTATATTTAATGACTACATTTTCGCTTCGCTAAACTTTCCCTCCTTGCTCTATAGGCTCTCTTTTAGGGTGTACGCTCATGACTATATATACTGTCGTCTATCTAATGACTATATTTTAGTTTCTCTAAATTTTCCCTTTTTGGTCTATATACTCTCTCTAGGGTGTACATTTATGACTAGTGTTGAAATGACTTAATTATCTACATTGGCATCATTATTGTATATGTAATTTTCAATTTGTAATGTACAATTTCTCATTTCCAATTTGTTTTGTCCTTTTTCTCCCCCCAAAAATGTTCTTGCACTTTTACTCACAATTTCTCTCATTCTCAATATATCCTCATATACTCTGGGCCTTATTGCGTGTCATTCACCAACCCTTAACCGCTTTCTCTACATTGTTAAACGCTCTCTTTACTGGTGTACTACTTTTCTTCCTTTCTCTCCGTTCATGACTTTCCTCTCCCTTCCTCCTTCTCCTCTTTCCTCGTCGCGGTTTTCCCCTCACTTTCTCACTGAACGACTTTTCACCTGTCTTGTTTCTATCTCTACTCACCACATACCAAATATGCCTATCCTCTATCACCTCACAACCTCACCACTATACTCAGCCTTGAAAAAGCCCTGGCTTTCTGGCCCTTGGGCGAAACACGTGTCGGCTGTTTCTGTGTTTCTGCACAGGTCTTTAAATAAAGAAGATAAGAACACCACAAACGAGTACTCATTTTCTTAATATCTATAACGTCTAGAACTGAGTTTGGGGTTTCAAGTACCCCTGAAATCCCTTTCTTAACATAAGCACAAAACCAATCACACAATTCAATACTTTGATCCAGGTGGTATCTGGGTGAAACCACCGTTTTGGTCTGTGCCACTACCCGCATTTGGGTCATGACCTATTGTGTATGAACCCTGGTCACACCCACCAATCCTAACAACTGCCCAGCGTTTATGGGCAGCCGGGGTGCACTTTAGTACCAGTTGTAAGTCAGTTAGAATGTCGGTCCAGTGTTCTGGGAGTTCCTCCGGGCTTCGTGTTGAAACTAGTTGCTATCCAAGTGATTAGTTTGGGGCCTAGGTTTGCAGACCACTTTATTCTGTGGAGTACTTTGTCGCATTCATCCCCCATTGGTTCTCCAATTGATGTGTACTGCAGTAAATCTTTTGTGGTAAGTCGGAGGGTGGCTCTGAGTGGTCTGTGGTCGCTCTCTTCCCGGTCGTCAATATCAAAATCGCAGAGGTCTGGTGCTAGCAGGTCACTAATAAAAATGTAGTCAATTGTGGAGATGTTCCTGAAAGTGGGTAGCAGGAGCCATGTTGGGTCTTGGATCTGTTTAAGCTTGTGTACGGAATGTAGACTGTGACTGTATAAAAAAGATTGCAGTTGGACGACCTCTTTTGGTAATTTGTGATTTGATAACTTGCCCAACAATCTGCTGTTGAAGTCCCCAGCTATGATTGGATTGTGATGTGGATATTTGACAAGGAGGTCACCGACGATGTCTGCCAGGTCATTTAGAGCCTGATTCTTCTGGTGCAATACAGAATTGACGTAGCAGTTAACGAGAAGCAGTCAAAGCAGCTGATTTTTGGTTTTTGTTCCATTGATGTATAAAGCTTATATTCTAGGTGAAGAAATTGGAATTACTGTGACTTCCATCCTTCGGGCATGTTTGGTGAAAGTGGCGAGACCTCCGGTTGGTCACACAAATATGTTGCACCTGATGGCCTGGGTATGTATTTCAAAATACCCTGTTAGTATTGTAGCATCCATGGCCCAGGTCTCCTGCAGGCAAATGATGGCACTGTTGTGAAGGTACTCAAGTACTGGGTTTGCTTGCCTTAGCACATTTCTGAATGCCTGCCACATTCCAGGAGATAATTATGACTATCTATCTTAAGTTATGAAATAGGTTATTTTTGAAACACTGTCCTAGAGGCATCATAAACCTTTTGCTGTTTCCCAATATCCAACAAAGTATCCAAAAACCTGAAACCCTCGTAGGGTTCCCCTCCAGACTTCACACATTTCTTAATCATTCACTACTGAATTTTCAGGCCAACCCGAACACCAACAGCACTTTGTGAATAATGTTTACTCATTATTCATCACAGAAAATAACCTCCTGGATTCATCAGGCTCTGATTAGGTTTCACCTATTCCTCTTGGCTTTACAATTCTCCATGTCAACCAAACCAGTTGACCAGGAAGTAGTAACGCCATCATGTTTTGTAGAAACTGTATCGTCTCCATTCTCCCTACCGGACTTTTCACCTGTGCCGAATTTCTTCCATGCTCCATTTCTTTATCCCGTAGCTTGTTGCGCACTGTAGCCCTCTGTCATCAGCTCACTTGAAACCATGTGACTTTCTGCTTCTTCCTGAGCGACTATATCACTCCTTATATAATTAGCACCTCTAAGTTCATTTTCCTTAAATCTAAATTTGATCCGAATTTCTGGCTTGAGAACCTTTCCAATACCCTCTTAAATATCTGCTCTATCCTCTGCATTTCAGAGATAGATACCTCCTCCACACACACTGCCCAACAACTATTGGATCCTATATTTACCTCGTTTCACACGCTCTTATCTTTAGCTGGACTGACAGCCTCTCTGTGTAAAATTCTCTACAACTTTTCATTGACCTTAAAAAGAATGAGGCAGTTGAGGCAATAAGCCATGCACCTAACACTTTAGTGGGGTAAAGTTAGCAATAAATCAAAGTAGTGCATGGACCTGGAAGACCAGCCCCCTTCCTCTCCCTCACTAGAAAAAATCCATGAACAATAGCAAATTCAAATGGCCCAGCACAACAAGTGTGTTAGCATATAATAAGCTCAGTTCAAAACGATTCAGCATAAGTATTTGACATAATGCCCAGACTCCATTAAGTTTGATCGGAAGAGATTCCTTTATACATCTTCTTCTTTTACTTTTTTTAAATTCTCTTCTTTAATTCAAATGTAGCTAAATTGTGGTGCTGGGCCATTTTAATTTGTCATTGAAAAGTTGTGTTTTGCCCATCTGTTCATCCCCCCTGCATCCTGCCCAGGGTGTGAGAGTCTTAGAATCTCAGCCCTGCTGCATTGGACTCCTAGATCTGTCTGCCATCTTTGATACTTTATCCCACTCTCTTCTACTCTCTCAACTCTTGGTGTATGGTATCCACAATCAAGCCCTGTCTTGACTCTTCCCTTTTCTTACTGTTTGGGTGCAGGCTATCCATCTCCATCCCCCCTTTTGTTCTAAGTTCAGATCCAATTTTTACAGTGTTTCTCAAGGCTCCTCACCGAGCCAATGCTGTTTAATTTTTAAGTATCCCACCTTGCTAAGAAAATAAATTTGTTTGGTCTTAGGCTCATGTCATACAAAGATGATACCCATATTCTGCTTAGGCCAGATAGTGACACCCAACATTGTCAAGAAAACCTCGATGCCTGTCTGTCAGAGGTAATTTTAAGGATGAAAACTAGTTGGGGGAAACTGAACCTGGACAAGACTGGGGTCTTGATTGTCGAGGCCACCATTCAATCAATCAATCAATCACGGCATTTATAGAGCGCGCTACTCACCCGGGAGGGTCTCAAGGCGCTGGGGGAGGGGGTAAGTTACTGCTCGAACAGCCAGGTCTTGAGCTGCTTCCTGAAGGCGAGATGGTCCTGGGTTCGCCGAAGGTGAGTGGGGAGGGAGTTCCAGGTCTTGGCCGCCAGGTAGGAGAAGGATCTTCCTCCGGCGGTGGTTCTGCGGATGCGTGGTACGGTGGCGAGGGCGTGGCTGGTTGATCGTAGCTGGCGTGTGGGCGTGTAGAAGGACATGCGGTCGTTGAGGTACTTTGGGCCCAGGTCGTGGAGGGCCTTGTGTGCGTGGGTGAGGAGTCTGAACGTGATTCTCTTGCTGACGGGGAGCCAGTGCAGGTCTTTCAGGTGTACGGTGATGTGGCTGTGTCGGGGGATGTCCAGGATGAGTCGTGCGGAGGCGTTCTGGATGCGCTGGAGTCTCTTTTGAAGTTTGGCTGTGGTTCCGGCGTAGAGGGTGTTCCCATAGTCCAGTCGGCTGGTGACGAGTGCCTGGGTGACGGTCTTCCTGGTTTCAGTGGGGATCCATCTGAAGATCTTGCGGAGCATGCGCAGGGTGTTGAAGCATGAAGATGAGACGGCGTTGACTTGTCTGGTCATCGATAGGGAGGAGTCCAGGATGAAGCCCAGGTTGCGTGCGTGGTCCGTTGGCTTGGGTGCGGTGCCCAGGGCCGGGGGCCACCAGGAGTCGTCCCAGGCGGAGGGTGATGAGCCCAGGATGAGGACTTCCGTCTTGTCTGAGTTCAGTTTAAGGCGGCTGTTCCTCATCCAGTCGGCGACGTCTCTCATCCCGTCGTGCAGGTTGGCTCTGGCGGTGGTGGGGTCGTTGGTGAGGGAGAGGATCAGCTGGGTGTCGTCGGCGTAGGAGATGATGTTGAGGTTGTGTCGGCGTGCGATGGCTGCGAGGGGGCTCATGTAGACGTTGAAGAGGGTCGGGCTGAGTGAGGATCCTTGTGGAACGCCGCAGATGACTTCGGTGGCTTCGGATCTGAACGGGGAGAGGCGGACTCTCTGGGTTCTTCCGGCGAGGAACGAGATGATCCATTCCAGTGCTTTCTCTCGGATTCCGATGTTGCTGAGGCGCTTCACTAGGGTGCGGTGGCAGACGGTGTCGAACGCCGCGGAGAGGTCCAGGAGGATGAGGGCAGCTGTTTCCCCGTTGTCGGTTAGGGTTCTGATGTCGTCGGTGGCTGCGATAAGGGCGGTCTCGGTGCTGTGGTTGGCCCGAAACCCGGACTGCGAGGGGTCGAGGGATCCATTCGTCTCGAGGAAGGCGGCAAGCTGTCTGTTGACGGTCTTCTCGATGACTTTGGCCGGAAACGGAAGGAGCGAGATGGGGCGGTAGTTCTTGAGGTCGGTGGGGTCCGCCGTTGGTTTCTTCAGGAGGGCGGTAAGCTCGGCGTGCTTCCAGCTCTCCGGGAAGGTGGCGGTGTGGAAGGAGGAGTTGATGATGTCCCGGAGATGGGGTGCGATGGTGGCGTCGGCTTTGTTGAAGACGTGGTGTGGGCAGGGGTCGGTTGGTGATCCGGAGTGGATGGAGTTCATCGTGCGGGTGGTGTCTTCGGTGTTGATCGGGGTCCAGTTGCAGAGGGTGGTGGTGGCGGGCATTGGTTCGGGCGGTAGGGTGCGTTGTTTGTAGCGTCGAAGCTGTTGTGTATGTCGGTGATCTTGCGGTGGAAGAACGCGGAGAGTGAGTTGCAGAGGTCTTGCGAGGGGGTGATGTCGTTGTTTCCGGCGCTGGGGTTGGAGAACTCTTTGACGATGCTGAAAAGTTCCTTGCTGTCATGGGCGTTGTTGTCCAGTCGTTCTTTGAGTGCCGACTTCTTGGTGGCACGGATCAGCTGGTGGTGTTTGCGGGTGGCGTGCTTGAGGGCGGTCCTGTTGTCTGTGGTCTGGACGAGTCGCCAGGTTTTCTCGAGAGTGCGGCAGTTCTTCTTGGATTCCTTGAGTTCGTTGGTGAACCAAGGATTTTCTTGCTTCCGGGTCTGCTGGGAGGGTTTTTAGTGGTGCGAGGTCGTCGGCGCAGGCGGTCAGCCACTTGGCGAGGTTGCTGGCTGCTTCGTTTGGGTCCGTTGTGTCGGTGGGTGTGTTCTGGCTGAGGGAGGCGGTGAGCTGCTCGGCGGTGATCTTGCTCCAGCTCCGGCGGGGAGCCTGTTGCGGGTGGTGGTGGGTCGCAGTCTTTCTGAAGCTGAAGTGGACGCAGCTGTGGTCGGTCCAGTGGAGTCCGGTGGCGTGGCTGAAGGAGATGTGCTTGCTGGACGAGAAGACGGGGTCAAGCGTGTGGCCGGCGTAGTGGGTGGGCGTGTTCACCAGTTGCTTGAGTCCGAGGTTGGCGAGGTTGTCCAGCAGGGCGGTGGTGTTTCTGTCGTTGTTGTTCTCCAGGTGGAAGTTGAGGTCCCCTAGGAGGATGTAGTCGGCGGAGGGCATGGCGTGCGGGCTGATGAAGTCTGCGATGTCTTCGCTGAATAGTGTGCGTGGTCCCGGGGGTCTGTAGATGAGGGTGCCTCGGAGGGTGGTCTTGGGGTCCGTGTGTATCTGGAAGTGTAGGTGTTCGGCGGCGGTGAAGGTCTCGTCGGAGTTAGTCGAGATGCGGATGGTGTTCTTGTGTACGATGGCGATGCCTCCTCCCGTCTGGTTGACGCGGTCCCTCCGGGTGATCTTGTATCCATCCGGGATGGCTATGGCGATGTCAGGCGCTGAGGAGGCGTTCATCCAGGTTTCGGTGAGGAAGGCGATGTCCGGTGCTGTTGCGTCGAGCAGGTCCCAGAGTTCCACGGCGTGCCTGTGGACGGAGCGGGTGTTCAGCAGGATGCATTTCAGGTGGTTGCTGCTGTTGCTCGACTTGGCGGAGGTGGTGCACGTCAGGGGGCAGGTGAATCGGCAGGTTTGGCAGGTGAAGGGTCCGTGGGTGCGTCTCGGTGAGGCTCGGTAGCAGGCAGGGTTCCGGCCGGCATTGAGTGCGGTGAGTGTGGCGGCGTCGTAGGTCCGTCGAGTGGTGTTGCATCGGTGGGATCCAGGGGTTCTGGCGCTGGGCGCGGTCCAGTCGCGGACGGGCGCAGACGGGCTTGCCTTAGGCGCGCCTTCGGCGCGCCAGCGGCGCGGCCGTGCAGCGGCCGCCATTTATGGGGAGGTGGGAGGGAGGAGCAGCTGGGAGGCGGGAGGCAGGGGCAGCGAATGGGCAGTCAGGGGGCGGGGCCGCAGGGACGCAGCGGCGGGAATGGCGATAGGCAGCGAGGGGCACAGAAGGAAAACGGGGGAGAGCAGGCAAATCACGGGTAAACAACAGTGGGGCAGCGAGGGGCACAGAAGGAAAACGGGGGAGAGCAGGCAAATCACGGGCACAACAACAGTGGGGCAGCGAGGGGCACAGAAGGAAAAACGGGGGAGAGCAGGCAAATCACGGGCACAACAACAGTGGGGCAGCGAGGGGCACAGAAGGAAAAACGGGGGGAGAGCAGGCAAATCACGGGCACAACAACATTGGGGCAGCGAGGGGCACAGAAAGGAAAAAACGGGGGAGAGCAGGCCAATCACGGGCACAACAACAGTGGGGCAGCGAGGGGCACAGAAGGAAAAACGGGGGAGAGCAGGCAAATCACGGGCACAACAACAGTGGGGCAGCGAGGGGCACAGAAAGGAAAAAACGGGGGAGAGCAGGCCAATCACGGGCACAACAACAGTGGGGCAGCGAGGGGCACAGAAGGAAAAACGGGGGAGAGCAGGCAAATCACGGGCACAACAACAGTGGGGCAGCGAGGGGCACAGAAAGGAAAAACGGGGGAGAGCAGGCCAATCACGGGCACAACAACAGTGGGGCAGCGAGGGGCACAGAAGGAAAAACGGGGGAGAGCAGGCAAATCACGGGCACAACAACAGTGGGGCAGCGAGGGCACAGAAGGAAAAACGGGGGAGAGCAGGCAAATCACGGGTAAACAACAGTGGGGCAGCGAGGGGCACAGAACGGAAAAAAACGGGGGAGAGCAGGCACATCACGGGTAAACAACAGTGGGGCAGCGAGGGCACAGAAAGGAAAAGGGGAGACAAGCAGACAAAACTGGCACCGGGGCCACAAGCGGAGGGCGATCTTACCTACAGGAGCAGCGGGCAGACAGCACAGGCGGAGCTGTGTGGTGGGGGAGCGACCTACCTGGCAAGGTCAAGGGTCGCTCTCCATTCCTCCTGATCTTGGCCTCGAACCTTCAAATACAAGTTTGGAAACCTTTTTGACTCTGAATTACCTTTTGGTCTTTCCTATTTTCTGCTACTTGTTTCTTCTACCTACCTCTGTCGAAAAATAATCCTTTTACTCCTTTTTGAATTTAGAAAAAACATAGTTCAAGTTGTTATCATTTCTCACATGTATTATGGCACTTCACTCTACAATATTCTCTCTCTCAACTTCAGACTGCCAAGGCTCTTCAGTCTGCCTTATCTTTAGCCTTCCCTGCCACTCATCCATGTCTCATCTTCTGGTCAAACTCCATTGCCTTCCTATTTCTCAGCGATCTATCTTAAAAGCACTTTCTCTCTGCCATAGCACAGCACACTCTACTGGCCCTTCAATCTTCAGGAAAGCTTCATCCCTTTAGGCCCTCTCATCTTCTTCATTCAGCTTCTCTCAACCAACTGGTTATCCCATAGGTCCTTCCAGACTAGGCTCATGTGCTTTCTCCTATTTTGCTTCTAAACATTGGACTCCTCCACCCCTTCCCCTACGCAATCAGCACAACTCTTTGGTCGCCTCTTACAACATTTCTTTTAACCTCTTAATTTAATCTTCTTTCATTCCCATGTTTCTGCTTTCATTCATCTCCTCCCTTCTGATAGTCTACCACCAGAACACCTTGTTAAGTATTTGGATGCTTCACAAAACATCATCATCATCATCATCATGGAAGCTGAAGTGAGATTAACATTTCTCGGTCGTTTAAATGAAACACCCTGTTGTGCAAGAGGAGATTGCTCACATGCCCCACTTCCAATAAATAATGTAATTACTAAATGTCTTTGGGTGAATGCCAGCAGGCCTGACCAATACCAGGCTTTAATCTTATTATCACTGTACATTCACTTGATGGAAGGATTAGTGCTTAAAAGAAGCACACAAGGGCTAAGGCAGTTACATAACTCTCAACTCTCATTGCAGGTGAAACGTCAAGGCACAGAAAAAGGTAAACTACCACAAGGAAAGTGGAATTCTTAAACAAATAAACACATTCATCCTCATATGGTAACTATATGGAGCTGCCAATCCTTTTATCACGCTATTTAAATCTATCTGTAAGAATGCAGATGAAGACCTGTGTTAACAGAATGTGTGAATGGCATAATACTGTTGGATAAATGAAACAGAGACCCAGAGGCATGGGCATGAATTAGGGCCAACCAGGGGCAGCATCTGCCAGCTCTTGCTTGAATTATGGCATCCCTTGCTGAATGCTGGGGAGATGAAGGCAGTAGCCATGTTTACTTTGTGCAGTTTCCACTCCTTGCCATTACCCTAGCCTCATAGGAATTAAGTCAGAGGCTATTGACTAGGACAAGTGTTAAACCCACGGTTTCATTAGGGAGGTTAAATGATGTGTGATTTAATTACCTAAATCTCTGCTATTTTGGTTAATTCAACATCCAAGCCAAGAAGTAAATAGCAAATCATAGTTTGTCAGGGAGAGCAGTCAAAGCAGAGTGGAGGCTCAGCAGCAAATGGTTGGAGATTTACATCTGTGAACGGCAGGAGTAAATCAGTTTTCAGTGTGGGAACAGAAGGAACACTCCCAAAGTTGATGGGGGTGTAGGGGAAGGGGCTTCTAAGCAGGCAGATATATTTTTCCAATGGAGATACAAAGATAAGGAAGTGCAAATGCATTTCAATAAGACAATAAGGCATGCAGAATATGCAGAATATTTACACCTGTGAACAACTCCTGGGAAATGGCAGGGGCTGCAGGTTCCCAGGAGTAATCCTGAAATACTTTGAGAATTACAAAAAAATAGAAATTTTGTGAAAACATAGTTAAAAGAATAGGAGAATAAATTGTAAACTATTTTTGGGAATCCGGCAGCTACTTATTTTTAGCATAAAGGAAACGAAGCTGCTGCCTAATTTGCATCGGAAATGAGGTGCACAACATGTTATGCATATTCATTGTGATAGGATTACAATATTTCCAAAAATTAATCTCGCTACACAATGCTATCACTTGTTACCAATGAGCGAAAAGAGAGATCAATTTCTGAAATGGTTCGCATCTTTCATCTGTAGGCAGATATGTAATTTAAATATCTGCATTTCCTGAACAAAAAAGCGGTTTATAATTCTATTCATATTTCGTACCATAAAATAGGAGATGACTTGCGTGTCACTTAGATTTGCGTACATCAGATTTCTAGCTGACAAAAAAAAATGTTCTTGCGACATTTGCCCAGTTCTCAAAGGCTCAGTGACAGGGATGACATGTTACAGAGTCCAATCTGAATGCTGAAATATTTTGTAGGCCTGTTGACAAGATTATGCAACAATCTCCTAAAAGGTGATGATGTAAGAATAGCCAGGCTGATTAAGTTTTGCAGACTTTTATATACTTTCAGAGCCTTTAATACTTCAGTGTGATGCCCCAAGTGCAACATATATTCCCACAAATGGGTCCCGTGCTCTTTGCACCACATTAACCATGCTATACTTCATTGAAGAGCCACAACCAGGGTAAAACCAATCTAGGGATGCTTGTGTTCAGCTTCAGGGGGACCTAGACTGGCAGTTCGGGCTGGACTGTTCCTATTGCAGCAGGGTCAAAACGTATTTGCACCTGACTGGGTCAAACTTAGATGGCATAGAGTGCAAAATAAAGATGGACTGGGATGCAGCCCACGTAATTACCAATGGCTGGGATTAATTCAAGCATTCCACCCATCACTTTTTGTATAATAACATTTTTGCAGAGTCACAAACAATGAACACATTCGTGAATATTGAGAAGTGCATAGCTCTCTTCATCCCCATCTGCCCTACTGCGTGAAAGGTGTCAGAGTATTAAGTGCTTAATTTAAACAATATTAAGTGCTGGGGCCCAAAGAGAAGCCAACAGCTGGCACTCATGAATGGTGAGATTGCCAAATAGCAAGGCTGTGTAGTCCTGTTTCCACCTCAGACCTTAATCTTCCTCCACCCTACACCTAGGGCCCATTTATTTCACTCTTGCAGGTTCTTTTTCTTTTGCTGCTTTTGCTCTTTGTCACTCTTTTTCCGTATTTTTCTTCGTCCTCTTTCCTTCCTTTTGTTTTTTTCTCTCTCTTGCTCTAGGTCACAGTCTGATTTGCCCTGATCAACCCCATTCTGTGACCGATACTAGTGGTAACTGACTCTGACTGCGGCCTGGGCTCAGATTTAAAAGATATATGGTAATTAGATGTAATTACAATTGGCACTGACAACCTACCTGTAAGTCCCTAGCATATGGTATGGCATGTAGGTTTAGAGGCCCATCCGCTTTGAGTCACTTAAGTGTGCACTGCTGTGTTGCCTGCTGTCATTTGAAAATACAGCCCTGCTTTGCAAGCTGCTTTTGAATTGAAATTACATGCATATTCGACTTTGGATTTAAAGGTACTTCCAAAGTATTAAACTACGTTCTTTTACATATGTCACCTCTAAGGTCTACCCTAGGAGCCCCTGGGGTAGGTTGCCATGTAAAAATAAGCAGGGGCATTTTAAAAGAAGCTTTATACGCCCTGGTGAGGGACAAACAACCAATTTCGTTTTCCCCCCATTGTAGCCTTTTTGCTCCATAGGCTAACATGGGAATACTTTAATAAAGAATAGCTATTGATAGGAGTGAGCTATAAATAATATTTCAAGGACTTAAAAGATTGGTAATGATAAATCCAACAACTTGCTACTGTTGAATTCATCATAACTCAAACCAAAAATAAGTTATGAAACTTTCTTTCCAGTGAACCAAAATCCAGTCTTTTAGCAGCCTCTCCTGATTGGCCAGTCTTGCCAGGCTGAGCCAAACTGCTTTGATGAGGTGACAAGTAGGCTGCATAGAGACAGAGGTTATCTGGTGGGGGAAGATCTGCAGCTGCAGAGAACAGGCCAGGAAGGGGGCTGGGTAGTCAAACTGGGCTTCACAGAAAGCAGGACAGCATGGCATGCCAGCCAGCCTTACCCCTTCTTCTTGTCCCCCCTCCCCCAGCGAGATGGGACCCCCAGGAACGGAATTTGAAGGTCTGGATGGGGGAGTGTTGAGGGAAATGAGCCACAGCAGTAGGTTGGTTTTGGCATGTCTTCACTCCCTTTTCCATTTTGAATTTTAAAGCACAGTGCTTTGTGGGACAAGAATATGCCACACTTTGGAAGAAGCTGTCATGCTTTTGGGTGGCACCCTGCCCCCCATTGGGCAGGGAGGCCCCCCTACTTGTCGCCCCAGCACATTGTATAAATATGTGAGAACTGCTTAGCAATTCAGATATGCTGCCTGAAACTACAAGAAGAAGGACTGCCCTATCGGAACCCTGGCCTGCACCAAGAGGCCTACACTCTGAAGGACTGCGCCTGCTGCGCACTAAGGAACTGCAGCCCGAAGGACTTTGCCTTGCTTCAAAAAGAGAAGGAGTGGACTTCCTGAAAGCAATAGGTTAAAAGAGCTCCACCTGCATCATCTCCAGCAAGAAGTAACCAGCTGATCTCCTGCAGCTGAACTTTAAAGAATTTGGCCAGGTGCATTGTGGGAACTGTATTCCCAACTTCCGAGGAGCAACTCACAGACTCTGGAACCTTGGAATTCGTTTGTGGACACTTTGAACTCCCAAAAGGAACTACAGGAAGTACCTCCTGAAGTTTGGAGAACTTTTGAGAAAAAGCTCCATAAGGTGACCGACCCAACATCGAGAGTCAAGCCGACTACCTTGCACTGCGACCTGGCCTGGATTTCAAGTTCACCCCGCTGAAGGCAACAGGGCTCAAGACTTCCAGTAGCCACTATGAATTGGCCTGCTGGAGCGGGTCAATCGACCTTGAAAGAAAATCCTCCAGAAATGTTTCTAGGTGGGAAGGTAACATTTTTACCAAGGTCTCCCGCTTAGTGTATCCGACCAGGGCTCCATCACGGTTGGCCTCAAACTTTGACTTTGTCCCAGTCAAGCACGACCAGATACCTCAATTTGGCGCTATTTGTTTTCAAGCAATAGAAAGTGTTTATTCTTTAAAAATTCATATCTCTCGTTCCCTACATTGAATATTTGTCATTTTGTTGTCATTTTAAAGATAACATTATTTCCTTGTTTTATAAATTGGCTTTGGATTTTTATTGTGTGTTGTGTCTTACGTATTCAATGTATTGGTGTTTTTAAATGCTTTACACACCTGTCTCCTAAGTTAAGCCTACCTGCTCGTTGCCAGCTACCAGGGGTTGAGCAAGGGAATGATTTATTGAGACCTTGTCTGGACCTTATATTGCATTGGTGGCCTTGTTGCTAGTGGTAGGTGCATACTTACCCCTACTAATAATCCACCTTACAACACTGAGAAGAAAAGTAAGTATCAGTCCCAAAAATGAGTGCTAGTGGGCAACACCTGCAAACTGTGTCTCACTTTAGGCACTGAGTGCAATACAGAGGTAGATTCACAAAGATAGAGAACAGAAATGCTACCACATAGTGCATCCTCGCATCTAATAATAAACATAATAAATAATAATAATAATAATCTAGCCCTATTTCCTCTGATTTCAGTGGCACATGATGTAAAACCTTAATTTAACCTTAGACATCACCATAATAAGTCAATCTCTGTTTCTATTTCCATGTCATGTGGGTTGGACAATAGAGGCTGAAACACCACTAGGTGTATGGATTACATGCCATAAATAAGAGCGATCTCAGCTAAAATGTATTTCCATTGTTTCTCATAATTCTTGGAGTAAAAACAAGGAGATAAAGGACCAATTTTAATAGGATGCTGATTGTTCCCAAAATATGATCTCCAAGTGTACAAAAGATGTATTTATTTGGACCGGATTCACATAGCCCCAAATAGCAAAGTCAGAAATCTGATCCCTGAGGGGCACTTCTACATAGAATGCAAATTTTTAACTTTAACATTAGAGAGTCACAAAGAATCCTAGGAGTATTGCGGGAAATCTATAGTTGTAAATTTCTAGGGGTACTATACTGCACAAAATTTACTCATGCAGCCTTTTCACCTGATGCAAATTTGAAAATAGTAAATTGAGGTTTTAAGATACCATAGAACATGCAACTTTTCTTTCCAATTGGAAGATATTTTTCCCAACTAGAGAAACCTTTCCCAGTTACAAAAGCATTTTATAGAATGAAATGTGCATGTGTTTGGAGGGGGGGAAGTTACGTTCAATTGGTATGCGTCTATTCACAAACTTAAGATCATTGTGAATGTGGCATTTCTGACATACCTCTAAAACTGCTACATTGGTAAACTTTCAAGCATAAAATTGTATATTCCACATGTTAAGTACTGTTTTGTACATGTAAGCCCAAGTTACATTCACACTGTCTTCCACAAGATTGTAGAAAGATACACCATTATGACAATGATTACAAAAGAAGTGGAGTTACAAATACAAAAACCCTCATTACAAGTTAAGAGCTGACATCTGATTCGAGGCACACATGAGCTTGCACAGGCATAAGAACTGCTAGTTATGTGATAATTATCATACCTCCTAAATGTCCTCCTGATAGATTCCAGCAGGTCAAAGCACCCAAAATATATCGACAGAAAAGCCAGTAAAAAGGCAAAACATGCAGAATTTGGTAGTTTAAATACCGACTCTGCATGTTATGCCTCATTTTCAAGTTGAAAACCCAGAATAGGAGGTATCAACCACAGCTGGTAAATACCTTACACCTCTGGATAATGCATGTACCTAAACAAGCTCTTTTAAAGTAAGGAGCCATCAAAAAGAGGTATACTTTTAACTCAATACACTACTGAAAAGAACAAGTTGAACAAATGTAAGCACTGCATCTGTTGTGGACTAGTACTAAGCACATATTTTAAAGATCTGTAAGCGAGGGAGCATTTTGTTGTAGTGTATATACCAACAGGGTATTTAGATATTTCAACTTCAATATACTTAAACTTCAGTGGTGCAATGTTTAATTCTACAAATCTGAGGATCTCACATCATGGACATCATTTGGAGGTCGCAGCTGTGACACCTGGCTTGCACCTTGTGATGCTTGGCACTGCCTTTGCGACCCCTGGCCTCAAAGGTGGCAAAATCAGTGCCAGGAACACAGGGCGTCTCTGCATTCCTTATTTACGGACCATTTTTCATTATACTAATAGTGAATAATATTTGGTATTCCCTATTAGTGTCATAAAAAATGGAACACACTTAACTGGAACGGGCCCTTTGGTGGCAGATGTGGTAAGTAAAAATGGTTTTAAATGGATGTTATATGTGTGTGTTTGAAGGTGAAAGTGGGTTTATGTGAGAGAGAGCATGTGTATGTGTGAGCTTATGTCTGTATGTGTAAGCTTCTATGTATGAGTAAAACTGAGTGAGAGTCAGTGACAGGCAGTGAGTGAGATTATTAGATACTGAGGCGCAGATTTACTATTCTTTAACACAAGGCAATGCTGTACCAAAGTTGCTGCGCTGCCTTGCGTCAAAGGGAAAGAGAAAAAATGCACAATATCTACTAAGAAAGGGTGTATTTTTTTCGCTCACTTTGCACTGGTGCACTTTTGGCAGCCAGGCCCAATGCACACACCATTGCACCATAGTGCAAGGGTGTGCGCGTTCTCTAAAGGATACATTTTGTACTGGAACAAGTCCCTTCTAGTACAAAAACCACTTTAAGGCTTTTCCCTCTTTGCTTATGTGCTGTATAATGCAGTGCACATGCATAGTTACAAAAACAAGGAGCAATGAAAGTTTTTGGTGCGCAAGCATTAGTAAACCTGGGCCTTAAGTGTCAGTGAGTATGAATGAGATTAAGAGTGAATGCAAGTGCATGATTGAGAACAAATAAGAATAAGTGTAAGGGGGTGGAAAAGTGTGAGTTTGATGTTAGGGTCATGTGGCCTGCATTGCTGTAAACAATCAGGGTCATATGATGGAACTTCCTCTGATGAAGTTAAATCAAAGAGTATGTGATGTCACTTCCGCTATCCCTGGCATTTTGATGTATCAACACCAATGTCTCACATACCTTTAGAGGCAAAACACTTGGCAGCTTTGTAAAGAATGTCTGGAATTGATTACAGATGGTAGTCCAAAGATTGCTCGGCATGTCCATGGGAAGAGCTTCCATAAAAGTAGCTATGTTTTCCAAGCAACGCAGCATGGCGCCACCTGCCGGTAAGTTTTTTTTGTTATTCAGACCCTAAGAAAAGAGCAAAAGAATCCATAATTTTCAAGCAATGTTATTAATAATTATAACTTGTTTTTATATTATGCACAATAGCACACTTTTGCTATTTCTAAATGGTTAAGTAACTGGTGTTACTATTAGCCGGTTTAAGATACTTAATTTACCTTTAAAGGATGAAAAGCTGAGTCTGCCCTCTTGGAAATCGAACTTGTGACTGGTGACTATTCAACTCACTAAGCCATTCTGTTGACTGTTGTACACTCATGGCTCAAACACAAAGGAAAGCATTGTGCCCTCCCTATAAATTATACTGAACTTAAAAAACAAATATCAAAGCATTAAAATGCACTTAGCATCCTATGTCAGTGTGGGACTGTGATAATGATATGCCTGTCATCAATTGTCAGCAAGAGGTCTATTAGTATCCATGTCTAGATTGCTCATCGTGAACCAAATCTAAAACATCTTTCCCATAAGAGATGGCATATTTTAACCAGCATTAGAACATTGGAATGTTGGGAGCTCCATTGAAAACAATGGAGTAGCTCCGGGCTTATAATGGCTGGTATAAGCCCGGAGCTCCAACATTCCAATGTTTCTTTGTTCACAGCTGTGGCTGTGAACAAAGGCTTCAGGGAGCCTGAGGGGATTTCAATCCCCTTGCGCTCCCTGAAGCCTTTGTTTTATTGGTTAGAACATTCTGCCCTCTAGTGACAGAATGTTCTAATAGCCTTATAGCCCTTCGTAGCTGGGCTATACCGGCTAATAAAGTCACGCTCCCTTGTTAAAGGCCCTCGCCTTCGGCTCGGGCCTCTAACGCTGGAGCGGGCCTTTAATAGCCGGTATAGCCCGCTAAGGAGGGCTATAAGGCTATATTAGAACATTGGAATGTTGAGAGCTCCAGTGTAGACAGTGGAGTGCTCCTCAGAGAGCAACATTCCAATGTTATTTTCATTTCACAGCTGTTGCTGTGAACAAAGGCCTCTCGGAGCCCGAGGGGATTTACCCCGCTCGGGCTACGAGAGGCCTTTGTTTTTACAAATTAGAACATTCTGCCCTCTAGGGGAGGAATGTTCTAAGAGCCTTAGAGCCCTCTGTGGCGGGCTCTACCACCATTAAAGGCCTGCTCCCATGTTAAAGGCCCTCGCCAAATGCTGGAGCGGGCCTTTAATGACCGGTAGAGCCCGCTACGTTGGGCTCTAAGGCTACGTTAACTCGGTTGCTGTGCTTCAGAGAGCAACTCCTTCAGTAGGATAACCACCTCCTTCCAGGTCATTAGGGGACCCTGTTTGCAGTGATGGACTTTTGTGTGAAATTCTAATGCATTTTGGATGTGGTAGTCTTGTTTTGCTTCCATCAAAATATTTAAACTAACGCATCTCAAATCAATGATTTGTAGGTGAAAAGTTCAGGAATGGAGACAATGACCATAATGACCTGGAGTAAGGTGGTCATCCTATCCCTCACGCTTGGTCACAAAAAAGTAATCCAGAAAGTCCTGCATTAGGTTAAGCTGGATAGGTAAGATACAACAAGTCCCATTTTGTTCTTGTTTATTGAAGAATCTTTCTGTTACAGGAACCATGGTTAGGCTAACGTTGACAAGGGACATCTTGAATATTTTAATATGTCCTGCTTGATTCTTGTTTGCTAAATAATATTAGTCACTTCTGAAAGGAATTCACTGCTCACAGAGAATGTTTCCCATGCAGAAAATTATTGAATTGACTGCATGTGAAATTTCCATGTTATAGCGGGATATTGCACGTGGATGCTCTTACCAATGAAGCAAGATTCTCCTTAACATTGATAACATACACATAAATATTAGTTATTTATTAGATCTGATGTGTTACACGGAAGCTGACGCTTACATGGAGGCACTTTAGGTCTAGGTATGGAGTCAGAATATAGTCAATGACTGAACACCATGAATATGAAAAGAGGCCAATGTGTTCCACGCTGATGCACCCGTTCGGAGGCCAAGATTTCTTCACAATTTATTGAATGTCAGCTTTGCTATCCCACCAGTTTGTAAGATGCGCTTAAAAGGAAGAAAACAACAATTGCGCACAATGTGTAATGCAATGTCCATCGCCACTCCATAATAGACAAAAAAGACTGTGACAGTTTGTCAATTGAACATGTCCATTTTCGAAAATACTCAGAATGGCAGTTTTAAATTTCCCTTATTTCGCAAACGCAGACATCAAAAATCTAATTATTAATGGAATTAATTGGGACTTACTTTACCAGGTAATGTATGCCCTAGTCGTGAACTCAGCAGATGATAAGCTGTTAGGACCGCATTTTGCTGCTGTTTTTATTTATTTCCATAAAACATGGCTAGCTGTTCATGTTACATAGTTGTCAAAGTTAAAAAAATATGTAACGTTGTGGACCACTAAGTTTTGCAATTTTGCACGCACCTAAATTTAAATATTCATAATTATGAGTGAAATAAATGGCAAATATTGTGCCTCGGTGTGGATTTACAAATGGCAGATATGGGAATATTTATGAAACTTTCTTAAAAGTGAGAAGACTGTTGTTAATCTTATATGTGTTTGTGGGGAAATATCCTCATGGTCCTACCTGGAAGAACACATAAGGACAAAAGAGTGCCCCTGACAATGTGAATAGGGTGAAGCGAAACAGGGGGGGGGAAAAAACATCAAACTGAAGAAAACAACCGCTTCTGCATAAAATTTAAAACAAAAAACAGCCACATCCTCACAACTGGAGTCAGTCATACCCACTCGTACTTAAGGGACACGTACACACCAAACATTAAAAACATTATTTAAAAATTACACTCGTACATTGGCCAATATCCTATTGGCATCAATAAATATACATGTAGAGTGATTTAAATTGAATTGGTCTGACATGACTTTAAATATTTAGAGAATTATTCTTGCTTTAAATTTTATGGAGAAGCGGTTTTTTGCTTCAATGTGATTGTTTTTTCCTACCTGGCAGACTTCATACACGTAAAAAGACACATTTGCGACTTTACATGTGCCACTCTTTTGCAAATGGTATTCCCCAGTAATTGGGCATTATGGTCCCAGAGTAAAATTGGGATCTGGTGCTACCGATAGCCCTGGTACCAGTAACACTGATTAACAACGCTTAAATTCAAGTCACTCATAATGCGGGCCTCAGGGCCTGCTGGAATACAAACATTTCTCAACTCTTTAGCTCATTCCTACCTCCAACAGTTGACTCAGGGCAGCGATGGAACTCAGCTCACTGAAATCCATGAGTGAGGAGGCTAATGTCCGTAAAAAACTTCCATCTGGAAAGGAAAGCACCACTGTCAGCTATAATTCCGTATGGTGTTCGGTGATGCTTGCAAGAAACTCATTTTGGGACAGCACATTACCTTTGATATTGCTCTGAAACAGCTGCGTAAGGATTCCATTGGGAGCCAGCTGATGGAAAATACAGCGGAGAAACTGTTTTGCCACACCTGCAGCATTGCCAGGAATCATCATGCTTAATTAGAAAGAAAATAACGTGGAGTGATTGTTTTTAAAAGAACACCAAATAGGTAACTTAATTGGATCCTAGAGCATTTGGAAAATTTCATGCTTAAACATGTGGATACTGCGCAAATAATTTAAATATACATACAAATAAATACATAGGGTGTGGTTAAAACAGATCTTCATTTAAATACCTCTAGACAGTAATACAGATTCAAAATAACCTCCATTTTTTGTTTGCTCGAATTTCATCAACATTCTAGTAACTGTCCTTTGATTATAAAATGTTGAAATTATTAAATAGTTAATATTTTGACATCTTATGAAGCAGATTGGATATGACTTGCTCATGATTGGTGAGACCTGCACTTTCTCCACATGGTTTTGGCATAGTTGAATGACCAAAAATCTTGAATAAAACATATATACTTAATAATAAATTGAATATTGTCATCAAAAGCATAATTTGCCTAATAAGACTCAGATTTGAAGCTACTTAGCATTTGGAAGCTGTAACAATGAATGCTTGAGGGGCATCTAGCACACTGATTGGTGCCTCTTTAGTCCTTCTCAAACAGCACGTATTGAGATACCAGGAGCAGAACATTAGGATGTACAACTATCTCCAATTAAAGTCATTGAAGTCTTTTGTTTGCTTTCTTGAAAGCAACAACATCAACAAGGAAAGGCATAATTTACACAAGTAACACACATTTAAGTTCAGAAGGTCCCTTCCCCACTATTAACCTAAGACACACACTGCCCACCTCAAGCCCGTCTTTATCATCATCCATGCTAGAACAGTCACCAACAAGGTAACAGCTGTAAGAAAAGTCCATAACTCTCACAATCTCAAATTTATTGAGATCACCCAAATATGGCTGGCCCCCAGAAGCGTTGGCATCCTAGAAGATCCAGTTCCTCCTGACTAAGTTGATCTTTGGCAACTGAGGCTTTTGTCATCATTCATTTCCCGATGTCTCTGAGCCTAACAATCTCCAGCCGAAGACCTCGATTTCTTTGAGCAGGGCACCATGAAATATAAGCCAAATGCACACTGTCATATTTTCATATAAGCAATACCTTGCTTGCAAGGCAGTAACCCCACCTTTGCCCCAGACCCAAACGCTCGACTCAATAAAATACACTCCTTTGGATAAAACCCCAAATACTCCAATTGCTTTAATACCATAGAACACCTTGGCGACCAGTACTACTTTGTCCATGTTACCAGCCACACATGAACGTGCGCTTTACAAATACACATGTTATGTTATGTTACATACACAAAAGGTCACATAATTTGATTTCATTCTCACCCTCAAACTGTATATCACCAAAATAAAGATAACTCTGATCATTTGATACTATAATTTTCTAATTACCTTTGACCTACCCTTCAGAAAGATTTCCCAGAGCACAAACAACAACCCGTCGTCTGCAGACTTTGGCACAAGATTACAGAAGGAACCTTCCTCTAAATCTTCAAAATACTTACTGCACAAGACCCCATGAAAACAGCTGAAGTTCACCTTTGCGCTAATATCAGCCCAGCTGGCAAAGCTATAGACACTATCATACAAGTAGACAAAAGAATAGGTAAGAAAGACAACAACATGAAAAATAACTTCTAAAACCGCAACCTTACTGACATCTAAAGAAACGTTTGACAATTTGAGCACAACCAAAGCAAACAAGACACCCACAAAAAACAGACAAGTCTACTACATCTAGCAATGCAGCCTAAAAACACAATAAAGTGCTAAGGACTTTACTACAGTAAAGCCATATAACTCAAAACATCCTCTTTAAACCATTCCCAAGAGTACTGCAACAATTTTGACCATTTCATGCTCATCAGTAAAGATTTTGGCTGAGAACATTTCCAAATCTTGGTACAGATTCCCACCAATCAAGGTCCACTTTCCACCTTGGCCCTCATCGACTGTGGTGCTTCAGGGTGCATTATGGATCAGCGATTCCATGAAAGACGTGATATAGCAAAAGAGGAAAAAGATATTCTAGAAGCCAATGAAGGAATAGAGGAGAAACCATTCATCTCCTGGGACATTTGCTGGGAAATTGCTTATTTAGGAATAGTTTCGAATAATAGACATTTGGAGGCCATTCAATTGGACCTCATTGAAACTCCAGCTTTTCACATTGTGCTTGGTACACATTAACTACAAAAAGATAACCCATCTGTTGATTGGCAAAAGCAAATCATCAACCTTTCCTCCCAATATGCCATAAGAGCCGTCTTTCTCAGAAGGGATTACAGTGTACACTTCCCTTAATCTGTTGTACAGCACTAAAGCAGAAGAAATCCCTTCAGATATCAGAGGCACATGAAGATTTTTGAGATGGTTTTAGTAAAAGAAGGTGCAGACCAACTGTGCCCCACATTGTTCGTATGGGTGCTCTATTGATTTAATCTCATGAGCAAAAATGCCTCATGGGTGCATACATCCACTAAAAGTTTGAGATGGTAAGAGCCTACAAAAATATGTATTAGCAACTATATCCTCTGTGTATAGGTCCCGGAAGAAATCCACGAAAGCACTTTCGATCTTTCTATCATCTGAGCTGAGAGTTCCATGCCCCGCCACCCAGATTGCCGGAGTCCTGTTCTGACTTTGTTCCGTTCTTAATTTCCAGGCCAGTAGTTTACTGCAACCCTCTCCTAACTCATAATGCGAAAATGTACTCGCTTTCCATTTCTTCCTGACTATTCCTCCCAGTACATCAGTCAACTCTTCTTTTTTCTCTTTCCTTTCAGACTCAATCATACCCACACCAAGAACCCCATGTCTTTGATCTCCCAATCTTCCCAACTGTTGTAATCTGTTTTCTAGAGCTTTTATTCTACTCCTGATAGTTTTATTCTTAAAAACAGCAGTACTAATCAGCCTACCCCTAATAACTGCCTTATATGCATCCTATATTATGTGAATGGATGTATCAGTATCATTTAAGCACAAATATTCCTTCATTAGCTCCTTCAGATTTATCACTACTTGTTGGTCCAGAAGTAAAGTTCTATCTTCAGTTTCTAGCAAACTGCTGAATGGTCCGACAAATAAGCTGGTAGAGGTTCCACTATTCTAACTTTTTTAGTTTACCCCCTCTCAATCAGAAAGTAGTATATCCTGGAGGCATGCCCATATTTCTTATTCCTAAATGTAAACTTATGTTCCCTTGCCCCTTTTTCTCTGCAGACACCCACCAAGCCAAAATCTTCCATGCAAAGTTTCAGCCCTGCCCTCATTCTAGGTAGGTTAGGTTCTACAAATTGATTTACAAAAATCCCCCAGCAAGGATATTGATTAATGGCAACCTCACACGGAAAATAGTCAGGGAGCAAAAGAAGAGATATGAATTTTGGGAAATATGGGAATAGAATTCTGGTCTGGGGATACAGGGGACTGGGCAAAATGGTATGGAAGTCCAATGATTAAGCAATATTGCAATAATCCCATGTACTAAGGCTGGAGTTTCCAGAACTCCTCTCTTCTCGACCTTATGGGGCACAAAGATTGGGGACTCGCTCTATAAGTTATCCATTTGGTACAGTGAGAAAGCGAGACCCCCTGTTTTCTTCCAAATTGCTTATTGCACAAATGAGGACTATATATATATATATATATATATATATATATATATATATATATAGCAGAAGCAGAAAGCGGAGCAAAGAACAAAAGAGGAAAAGAAAGGAAAAAGCAAAATTAATGAAACATTCAATCAAAAAGGACTTAGTTATAAACATCTCCAGCAAAATTCTAAGTCCTGATCAAACAAGCTTGCACAATAAAGGATTGTCTTTCTGCCCCAATCGCGATATGGATTTACCAAACTTCCACATCGACATGTACAAGTTCTGTCGTAAACTAAAACTTAAGAAATACTATGAGGACAAACCACAAAACCCTAATCAAACATCTTTGCCCAAGGCTGACATTTCCTCATTGAATCAACGAGACATACCAACGTTGAGAACCTTAAAAACACTAGAAGATAATCCTGATCCAATCAATCAAGTAATGGATTCTCAGGCGGAAGATGACCTACAATTCTGCCAAAATATGGGCATCTCAACATGGAAGGGAGGAGATAGTGGACTAAGGACACAATCAACATTTTGTCCACAACTCCCACCTGGGAATAAAATAGACCTAGTCCATGAAATTGTGGTGGAAGATGTTAACAAACTATCAAAATCAAAAAAAGAACAAAAATAAATCATGGAATCTAACACCAGGGGAACACAAAGCCCTGAAAGAACTAAGAGATGATCCAAAAATTATTGTGAAAGCCTCAAACAAAGGCGGTAACATCGTCATACAAGACCCTGAGCAATACATAAATGAAGTTAATAGGCAGCTACAGAATAAAGATCATTATGAAAAATTGGATAAGAATCCGATGGAGGTATGGACTCGGGAATCCCATCTGAAATTGCAGATATGGAAGGATCGGGGGCTGATTGACTTTGAGGAATACATGTACTTAAAGGTTGATCATCCCATCATAGCAACCATATATTTTCTACCAAAGGTACATAAGTCAACTATCAACCCACCAGGAAGACCTATTGTGAGTTCGATTGGGTCCCTTCTCGAAAAAACATCGCGCTTCATTGACATTTTCCTAATGGATTACGTAACATCATTACCATCGTACCTGAAAGATACGACTGATTTCCTCAATAAAATCCGAGATGTCCAATGGAATGACCGAATCATCATGGCAACAAAAGACGTAACCCTCTTTGTATACGTCAATTCTCCATTCAGACGGAGTAATGGCCGTCAGACAGTTCTTAAAAACAAGATCATTGAGCTATCTACAACACTCTGATATGCTCATTGAGATGCTACAGTATTGTCTAACTCACAACATCTTCCTGTTCACAGGGGAACTGTTTCTCCAAAGGCAGGGGACGGCAATGGGTACATCATTTGCCCCCACATACGCAAACCTGCTCATGGCAGTATGGGAAGCCGATGTATTGAACACCAAGCACAAATCCAACATTAAAATCTGGACAAGATTTATTGATGACCTTTTTGTGGTCTGGGAAGGAGAACAATCAGACCTCGAAATCTTCATCCAAACATTGAACAAAAATAATTATAATCGGTCATTCACATCTACACTTAGCAAAAATCATGTCATATTTTTAGATGTGGAAGTGTTCATCAAAGACCAGAAGATATGTACAAAGATACATCGGAAACCAACTGCCTGCAACAGTATACTCCTCACCAATAGTGGGCATCCAAAACATCTAAAGTGGAGCATACCGTACGGGGAAATGCTCCGTGCAAAGAGAAATTGTTCAGAAACAATTGATATCGAACAAACTCTTGATGAAATGAGCACACGTTTTTTGGAGAGAGGCTACCCTTTGGAAGTTATAAAAACAGCCAGAACAAAACTTAAACCAAGGATAAACTTATTAACACCATACAAAGAAATTCTAGAAGAAAATAAAGATCAAAACGCTTTTACACTTCTTGAAAAAACGATGGAATATGAACAGGAAGTTAGAATAAGTATTAAAAAACAATGTTTTGTAAAGCAGTTAATCATGCATGCATAATGGCAATTCAAACATATCTGATGGAAATGACAGCAAAACCGTGCCAAATCTGCAGTTTGCATGTAGAAGCCACCTGGTTGCTCTACCAGTACTGGTTTGTATATGTTGTCTCTGTGTTTTGGCACATTTGACTACCATCATTACATATTCCTAAATTATATCAACAATCAGTGTTTGTTGTTACCGACTTTAGAACTCAGTGAGTTGTGGCATTGGTTAATAGTTGCCACATTCAATTATATTTGTTATCAATGGCCATATGTGTTGATTAACTCCATAAAACAAGATAAATACATTAGATGTGTGATTGGTTAGGGTATGGTGCACAACTTGAACATTTTTTTTATGTACTGTCAATTTGATATACTTTTGAAGATCTTATACTTTTTTGGGCAATGCGAAACAGGAATTATCTATTTATAAAGTTATTTGTTAAATTGATAGATTTTCACATTAACATATGTATATTTTCCAAGTCTTGAAACTAGAGTTTTAGAAAATTGAAATTGAAGACATAAAGAACAACAATTTTCATCAATTGGTTTCTCTATGGTGAGTAGTTGAATTGAACAGAGTTTTACAAAGTTTGCAATCCTTTTCTTCTGCTGCATAAATTGGTTAGTAAAAATCCTAGCCTTTTAATGAAACTGCAGATTAACAAAAAATTAAGTGAGAGCACAACTGGAGACCATAGTCAGATTGCACTAGTGCTAACTTGCACTGACACTTCATCATTACAAGGATTGGCCTGCTGTTGGTGTAATTCTGTACTGGCATATGCACACTATATTTGTTCAAATTGTCCAGTGCAAAAGAATAAGTTACTTACACTTCGGTATTTCTCCTTCTGGTGTATAATGTATCTAACTGTAGATTCCTCAACTTGTGAATTTCCCTAAGTGCCCGACTGGTTTCAGAAACTCTTGCAATAGGTCCAGTGTGCCGATGGGTGGAACCCCGACCTCTGTTGTGGCTCCATCACACCTTCATACATGACAAATTCAAATAAATGCACAACCCCTTGTTCTGATGTCAGCTTAATATTTAGAGATTCTGCACTCAATATTGTGGAGAATAGTTAACAGAATTGATATTTCTTTGGCAGTGCGCAAAAGCTACCTTGGGACCTCATTAACACCCAGATGTCCACTACACAGAACAGGAACATGAGAAGGCGGTACGGCATCTGTGGTTAAATAGAGTATTAACCAGAAAGGCCATTCGCGAAGGTAAGTAACTTATTTTCTGTGGGATGCTTTTAACTTCAGATTCCTCACCTTGTGAATGGATACCAAAATTGCCTTTTCCAAGGAAGTGGGTCTGGAAAGCAAACTTTATATCAGCAAATGCTGCAGGACGAAGTGGGCAAAATGGCCCTTTTTGCAAAATTGTGAGTCGATGCAGAAGCCCTTGGTGAATACGAACAGATCCCAAAGTGGATGCCTTGCAGATTTTCAAAACCAGAATGACCTGATCTAAAGGAGTAGTTGTGGTTTTTTTCTGGTGGAATGAGCCTGAAGGCCATCTGGAGTAAGCTTTTTGGCACTACACAGTTTGATGCAGAGGATATTCCACTGGGACACCTTTCCTTTCTTTGCACCGGTGAACCCAACTAACAGCTCAACATCCATGCGGTACTCCTTAGTCCCATTAACGTCGAAACTAAAACCAGCACATGTATCCAACTGGTGTAGCATCTCCTCCTCTTTGGATGGGCATGGTGGAGAAAATAACATAGGAAGCATGATAGTCTGCACCACATGGAAAGGTGACACCACTTTCAATAGAAAGGAGGCACCCATCCTAAGCACCAGCTTGTCAGGAAAAAGGTAGTTTAGGGTGCAGGGACAGGCAACTTCATGACCTCCTTCATGATCATGAGCATAAGGACATTGAGGAGCTTCAGTGTACTTCTTCTGTTCTCCCTTAGCTTCTCTTTGGACTTGTTTTTTTAATTCACCACAGACATTCCAGATGATGATGACCTCGACCAAGTAGGAGCTTGCCTCTTGTGTTCCATTACACACATCTTGGCTTATCTTTCCTTGATGGTCTTCAGGTACATGAAGGAACACCTGTAGCATAACTTGGAAGTCATTGGTCACAAGGCACTTTAAGCAGACTATGTGTTGGTCCGTCACAGACATCCACTTCTGACACAGGTGGAATAGCTTATAATCTGTGACCTTTGCGGGTGATATCAATGCACACTGCCAAAGTTAAGAATTTTAGAATTTGGAGAAAAACTGAAATCAGTAGGAGTGGAACCCTTGATCTGCATCTTCAGGTACAGAGAAAGAGGAGTTTATGTCAAAGTGCATGTGTTGCACCTTTATATAATGCCAGGTCATCATTTCCGGAGGCGGAATGGAGTAGCACTGGAGGTCAATGACGCCACCTGTTGGCATGCAGGAGTTATTGAAACATTGTCCGGGTCCAGTCTGGTGCCAGGAAAATTCACAAGGTGAGGAATCCAAGGTTAGAGGTATCCAAAAGACACAATTGTTTGCACCATCTGGCCAATGCACACATGCAAATTTGCCCAATGCTAATGCAATCTATGTAACCCAAAAATGTTGATGCAAAATTACATTGACAGAGCTGCAATAAGGAACCCTGTGGGTACATAACCAAACGGCAAGGAGGAAGCAGGTAGACCGCATGGACATGGCAGTCTTTATCTACTAGGAAAATCTATATTTCGACTGAGGCAAAATTAGCTTATACAGTATGTTGCAGAGAAACATTCCGCCAGAACGTAGAGATTATGGAATAAATGTTCCGAAAACATTAATCGAAAATGTTGTGAATGTGGAATTCTACTTGAATTCTTCTTTTGATACATTACGTTTCTCAGTTGCCTTTGATGTTTAACCATAGGGCCAAGCAGGAAGTAGCACTATGAACTGTTGACATTCAGTCAATTTCCCTGTTCTCAGACTAAAATGTGAAGACCCTTTTGAGGGAGTAGCAGAATAGGGAATGCTCACATTTCTCTACGGAACAATACAATGAATGCTTACTTGTTTTTTGTATAGAGTTTACAACCGCAGCTTTGCAGCACTGTAAATAAAATATGTGACTAATATTTAATTCATGATATTCAGTCTACCGAATTCAGAAGGATGAACAACTAGGAAGTCTGAAGTGATGCAAATATCACACTCTTATGAGCAGGAGGACAGTCTGACAAGATCTTTAGAAATATGCAATACTCACCTTTCTGCTTGATTACAAAAACTAGTACTTGACGCCAATCTAAAGTTAAAAACAAAGGAGAATACTTTACAAACCAGACGAATTTTTAAAGTAATCAGCTACTAGTGTAAAATTCTGTGGAATGGTCGCACAAAGCATATTGATCTCTACTACACACCGGGAGGTGTAAGTGCAGGATTGTCTTACAAACATCTGGTATTCCTGAATTTAACACTGATTTTCTTGCGCTACGCAGGCAAAAGCAAAACATTCCTAACAACATGATATCTTTCCAGCAAGCTATCCCCTAGGAAAGAAACTACTGTCGCAGATTACTCACCAACACAAGAAAACGAAGGATATTTTCTGTGTTGACAGAGTCAAAATACACACTATTCTATTAGGTTGTACCTCTTGATGAGAAAATCTAGTAGTTATTGTATCTACGCTGTATCTAAAAAGATTGTCTGAGTCCTTTGGAGGTACATCTTGCTTCCCAGCTGGTATTGAACAGAAATTGACAAAAGGAACAGCATAAAAACACATTAATTCGACAACGACGGGAATACTCGTCTCTGATGATTGGCAATAACATGAAATGTGCATAAAAAGAATGTCAGTATTTCTGCAAGAGTCAGACTGAAAAAACGATTGAAAATGACTTAAAGAATTTTCAATGACATGGCACCATTTCCTGTCTGATCCCTCTATAGAAGTTGTGGAAAGAGAACTTAGAACAGTATAAGTACCTAAATGCTTACAAACACTAGACTTGGGGCAAATAATGAAACACTAATAAGATGAGGGGTGTGCTGCCAGAACCTGTAATGTTTAATATTCATCCTGTGTTTGCCCCAGTGGTTAATTTGTAAAAATAAAATAAGCGCCAGGGCTCTCGTCAGGAGGCAGCTTGCACCAGCTCACTTCTCCTGTTAGTGCCACCTAAAACAGAACCAACTACTAACCATGAAAGTGGGGAAAGGGTGTAGCATAGTGGCCAGAGCTGCCGACTTCGGAGCTGGGGAGCCAAGTCTGAGTCTCAGCTTCGGCTCAACATCATGTGAGTCTGGGCAAATCACTTAATCTCCCCATGCCTACCATATATGAATGTGTCCTTAACTGGTGCTCATGAAAAGCACCGGTGTTGATGATTATGTGCCGGTGCTGAGCACCTCACACCACCGGCTCAATTTTAAGCACTGGTTTGTCCTCCTTTCAAAACCACTGTTCAATAAAACAAGCTTTCCACCCACTCTGACAGCTACATCATAATTTTCATTAATATGGCACACAAACCAATCTACAGTGGGGGACCTCCTTGGGAACTCAAGTAAGTTAATTTATAAAATTTGAAGAAGGAAAATACAAGCATTCTTTTTCTAGTGCTCGGTTGGCCCTGCAGCTTCTACATTTCTATCCTCTTTTCAATGAAAGTTTTCCATGGCTTTTTTTTTTAAGCTCTTCCACATATGAAATCTGGAGTAACTAAACTATAATAATACACAGTTAAACTTGGTTGGTTGATAGGTGTGCTTTGGGGAAAAATGTGTTTAGATAGGTACAATATGCCCAGAAATGTCTATGCAATTGTGTCTCCTAGCTGCAGACAGGCTAATGGTTTCTGGAGAATTAGGACGGAGGATTATCAAGTAAGAGACAGATATGCCCACCATTTTACTGAAGCTTGTTAATGTATAATGGGTTAGCCTCACTGATGGCCAACTGGGAATGTGTTGTCTCAGCCCAAGTTTTGTGTAGGTGCCAAATACACAGTGCTTAATTTGAACCAGTGATTGGAGGGTGAGCCCACCGGCACTTCTTTTTGGGGACCGGCACTTATTTTTCCCCATCAGACTATAATCCAGAGCAAGAGGGACAAAACCACACAAGAAGGAAGAAGAGAAAGACGGGAAAACTGTGACAAAGGGAAAATGCAGGAATGAAAAAGAACCTCTAAACGTGAGATAAGGGGGCAGTGAGTGTTTGGGGTGAATGAAAGAGGCATAAGGTAGAAACATAACAAGGAAGCCTTAGTATCCGGCCATACTGACATTTGATAGCATTAGACACAAGCTAGCAAAACATTGTGACCCGGCACTTATTCTTGTACAAATTAAGCACTTTAAGGCCCCTACAGCACTCCATGCTTTTCATGCTTGCTTTGCAAAGCACTCATAAGTCCTCGTTACAAGGGACCAGTATTATCCCCACCCCTGGAGATACAGATATCCAGGATATCAGTAAATCTGGGGGTGGGAAAAAACTGGGCTATTACAAGGGAGACTCAGATGGCCCCCTTTAGAAATAATGAATTACAAGAGGAATTCCTGGACTCATTTCTCTGGTAATTCCTCATTTTCCCCTGAATTTTCAAACAGAGATGCTGGCTGCTTTAAGGATTCAAAATCTTTGTCTGAAAATTAACAGATCTGCTGAAACACCCAGGATCTCATTATGGCGATGAGGTCGGTAAATGCTGTTACCTTACCAGCCCCATTGGGATTAAGAGGTCACTTGTACATAGGGTCATAGTCTATTCTGTAGGCAAAATTCCTGCAGAAACATGGATAATTTCAGATTCAAACACCAATGGCTTTATTTAGAGATGGGCTGCAACAAAAAAATCCTCCTGCTTGTGGAGTAAATGTTAAATCTGGAGGTGCATCATTTTACAGTGGAATATCTTGCAGTTCACAGTCCCAGCCCAGCAGTGGAGAAAATTCCATCTGTGCAGGTTTAGAAATATTAGTTCCAGCCATAAACAGTGGTTTTCCTTACCATTCATGGATCTTGGGCACATCCGATATGCTTGGAATATATGAGCTGCGTAATACGTGCAACACCTACCTTCCTACAGACTGCATGATGTCCAAGAGCAAAGGAGCAGCCAAGTCTGGGCTCAGGTGGATGAATGTTGAGAGTACCACAATCGCAAGACCCAGCGTTTCCTCGTCATATTCTTCAAGTATCGCTCCACAGTCATGGCACCTGCAACGACACAATACACTCTTGAGTACTCTCCTTTGCAAACCTTTCTGTTTCCTGTGTTATAGGTAGATCCTGCACTGTGCTCAATGCTCAGCAACAACTGCATCTAGCGTAGAAGAAGCAGCTCAGATTTTAGAAGCATTCATTATTGCCCCATCGACCAGCAACAGCTTGTTGTATAGGGTGTCTTGGGGGCTGATTCACTAAATCCACATTAAACGTAGAATTAGGCATAGCGTAATTTGCATTACCGCATTTGTTTAGTTTGGGATGAGCAGCTAATTCCCATACACTAACTTACAACTTTTGCATAGGTGCATACCTAAAGGTTAGTTGTCACCTTCAATGGTGACCTACATTCGAGATTTTCTAACCTCATCTGTGAGTCAGGTACACAATATATTAGACATTAGTCGGGCTGGGAAAAAATCTAAAATTTTAATTATTTGTACTTTACGCTTTTCTATATCAAAAAGGATCTTGTTCTTTTGCATGCCCCTTGTTCCTGAATGCATCTGGTTAAAAATGAACTGGGTGAAGCACTTAACTCCACTTCTGCACAACTTAGTACAGTAGTGTCTGCGTGCAAATCGAAATTACATTGTATGTTTTTTGCTACTCTGGACACTGCATTTGATAGCCAATAACTTGCACCCATTCAGAATTGACGTGCCTAATTTATACATGGTATAGATAATGCATGGGACTAAAAGGAGAAATACACTAAGGTGGGTAAATTGAATTTATACTTTATTTTTGCAAATTTTACAAATTAAAACGTTTTTCTGACAGGCCTATTCTAGACAAAAAGTATCGCTAATCTGAAATTTTGTGTTCCCTATATCATTTCGAAACCTCATTCAAATAGAGCCATCCTCAGGTGCACTGCATTATCTAAACTCAGCTTCAGATTAAAGGCTCAAATTCTAATTATTCATTGAAGTGGGAGCAATTGAAAAGTTTCACTTGATTGGGGGTAGCCAGCAAGCCCCACGGAGACAAAATATCACAGGAGGCTGAAACAGTGAGTAAAGTGGCATTGTGATTTATGCAGTGCTTAGAGCAGGAATCCGGCTGTTCGTTTTGACAACTGCTCAAGCAAATATGGATCCAGACATCACCTATGGCGCCCAGATTAAGGGCCTGATTTAGATATCGGCGCGTGGGTTACTCGGTCACAACGGGTACAGATATACAATCCGCCTAAATCTGAATCCCATAGGATTATGGGATTTATATCTCGGCGGCCGGGATATACGTCCCCATTGTGACAGAGTAACCCGTCCGCCGATATCTAAATCAGGCCCTAAGTCACCCAAGAAAAAAACATAGGGCTTAGAAACCCCAAAAGAAAACTATGGACATTCTCTGTCCATTTAGAACAGGTATCATCAACTGCAGCCTGCAAGCTGAGTGTACAAACATCCTACTAGAATTCCACAACCACAAAAAGTGATATACAATGCAGTCAAGCAAATTCTGGCTTCCTTACCTCACCTATAAGGTATCTATCAAACCAAACAAGACAGCTGGGAAGGATCATTTGTCTCATGAAGCAAGGATCTTAACCTACCAAATGTTCCTCCCATTAATTGCATCTGGATCCTGTAGGCTACAGACTTTGACTTGGAATGAATTACATGCTTCTCAAACATCCGAGGAACTGGAATTGTTTAGAAGTATCCCTTGGATTGAGGTATTTGACATTCAGGCCAGAAACAACCATATCTTTCTACACTGCACTGAACATATGGAAAACGTTAGAGATATTTCCCTTGACAGAATAAACCTTTTGAACATCTGCAAAACAAAAGAAACAAACGGAACCAGGATTTTCACACAGAAAAGTACATTGAAAACATAACACATTATTTTTTGACTGCCAGTGATAACCCAAGAGCTTTAAAACGTCCCACACGGAAACAATGACTGACAGCTTCCTAGCATCCCAGCATTCCTTCTGGGGCGCCAGCTTACCGAGATCATTTTTCTAAAAAATGTGTAAGAAATCATCGAATGGAAATTTTCCCTCAGCAAGTATCCTTACAGGAGCAATCAGTGGAAGGACTGCTTCAGGATACCGTGCATTAAAACTTACTGCTGCAGAATAACATAAGAATCAGTTGCCATTCACAATTGAAAAACTCATAAATCCATAGTGGCAAGAAAAGACTGTTGTTTAAAAAAAAAAAAAAAGGTCAAAACCCTTTTTTGTATTCTGTGCTGCTCGTTTCTTTTTCTTCCTTTTCTCTCTACTGGGTGTCCCGACATGGTTAAGTCGCCTCTGGGTAAGGAAAAAAATTGAGCAGTCACACAAAACAAGCTGGGCCATATTCATAAACGTAAATGTGACATGTCTATTTACTCCTGTGTAAATCTACTCTTGCACTGGGGTGTAGGTCTACACTTTTTCGCTAGTCACCATTTGCGAGTGCAGGTTTACTCCTTAGTATACACATATACATGTCACCAACACTCATTTCAGAGGATGGAGACAAATAAGTCTGAATTTATAAATATAAAGCTACTTTTAGTAACATCTGCCACATAGTAGAGCGCTGCCTTATGGGTAAGTTATTAAAAATTATTAAGTAAAAATATTACAAATACTCAAATGCAAAACATAAATGTAAAAGAAATTATATTAATTTTTTATCTAGAATTATTAAAATAAAATGTTAGAGCACATTACCTCTTCACAATAAATGTTTATTAAATCATTAAATAAATTAAATATGTTAATTTATTTTATAAATATTACTTTTTTAACAAAACAAAAGCACCCTTACTAGTATCTATTTTTAATTAATATTTAGTAAATGCAATTAAAAGTTGTGTTTAAGTAATGTTCATTATTTTATATTTTTTTAATAAAAGGTTTAAAATACAATCTAATGATTTTAAATAAGTAAACTTATTTTTGGGAAATAACACTATCTAATTTAGATTCTTTTATCATTGTTAATAGTAGACAACATTTTATATACACACACGCACAATTATTTGAGTGTGTGTGTGTGTTTTGCAGTACTTGTGAGTGGCCATGTGTGGTGCTAGCTTACTTCAAGGCAGGCAGAAGTACATTTACTATTGTTTCGTGACATTTAGAGCTGTAGTAACTCAAGAATTACTACAGTATTACTTTTTTTGTGGGTGTGTGTTTGTACTAGCATGCCCCTTCCTAAGTTCATCCTTACACCTTCATAAACACCTCCTTAACCCCTTGCGCGCTGTGCGAATTCCCCCGCTGTGCGGGCGAATTAATGAGTGGGCGGGGTTCAGACGGCCCCTGGCCGTCCTCCGCACACGCCCGACGCATGCAAGGGGTTAAATTTCCCTAAATCCCTCCCTTTTAGTAGTATGTATTCCCCATTTCCCAGCCATTCCTCCTGGTCCCACCCACATTTTCTCTAAAAATGTATCTCCGCATGTACGGTTATGAATAGCACTTTGTAATATGCGAATAGTACTATTGTAGTACTGATTTACATACTACACAATGCACTTTGTGAATACACACCCATGTTGTCTACAGCCTGTGAACAAAGGACATTCCAGCAAAGGAGTCCAGTCAATATCCTTAGGTAGTGGGTCAAATTCATTTTGCTTCACACCTTTCCACCCTGAACACATCCTTCTCCCTTTTAAATCCTTAGCTGGGTCTTTTGGAAAGCTAAATAAATTGTTAAGCATCTCACATTCACTGTGGGACTATGACTGTTGTTATGATTGTTTTCACTCTTCTATTACATGGTACAAGACTGGATAGCTCAAAAGAAAATTGTAAAAATGTGGTAAAGTCTGTTGAGAGGAGATCATTTTGAAAAAACAATTTCAGAAGCTCAGTTTCTCCCAATAATCTGACAAAACAGCTAACTTGCCGATAAACTCATTGTCCATGATTATCCACCACATTACAGTGAAATCCTTAGTATTACGTTCCCTGGGGTGCACCAGACATAAAGAGCGAGCAGCTATATGAGTTATGCCATTTTCTGTGAAACAAATGCTAAGTTATATATTTTTAGCATATCACAAAATCTAACATTAATCCAGCCATCTACAGGCAAGTACACATAGGTATGACTGGGACTCATCTGTTAGCCCGAAACCGGTCCCAGGATGCTTGTTTCCGGTCCAGGGAAGACATGGCTTGGCAATTCGGGCTGGACTGTTCCTATGAGGCTCAGGGTCAAGACTGATTTGCATATAGCTGTGTCTGAACTGGGGTGGCGAAGTGAGCTAAAGAATGATGATGGATTCAACCCAGATCTGTGACTGGGGGTGAGTGTCTGAAAAGTTTCAGCGCTCCGTCCATCATCTCCTTGTGTTTGCTTTGTTCGCCCTAAGTTGGCAGTGTATGCCCAGACGTGGGTCCCTTGCTCACTTTGCCACTGGATTCAAGCTAGCCTGGCTGATGAGGGCTGTTAGCCCGAAACCGGTCCCAGGATGCTTGTTTCCGGTCCAGGGAAGACATGGCTTGGCATTTCGGGCTGGACTGTTCCCATGAGGCACAGTGTCAAGACTGATTTGCATATAGCTGTGTCTGAACTGGGGTGCCAAAGTGAGCTAAAGAATGATGATGGATTCAACCCAGATCTGTGACTGGGGGTGAGTATCTGAAAAGTTTCAGCGCTCCGTCCATCATCTCCTTGTGTTTGCTTTGTTCGCCCTAAGTTAGCAGGGTATGCCCAGACGTGGGTCCCTTGCTCACTTTGCCACTGGATTCAAGCTAGCCTGGCTGATGAGGGCTGTTAGCCCGAAACCGGTCCCAGGATGCTTGTTTCCGGTCCAGGGAAGACATGGCTTGGCAATTCGGGCTGGACTGTTCCCATGAGGCACAGGGTCAAGACTGATTTGCATATAGCTGTGTCTGAACTGGGGTGGCGAAGTGAGCTAAAGAATGATGGTGGATTCAACCCAGATCTGTGACTGGGGGTGTGTGTCTGAAAAGTTTCAGCGTTCCGTCCATCATCTCCTTGTGTTTGCTTTGTTCGCCCTAAGTTGGCAGGGTATGCCCAGACGTGGGTCCCTTAATCACTTTGCCACTGGATTCAAGCTAGCCTGGCTGATGAGGGCTGTTAGCCCGAAACCGGTCCCAGGATGCTTATTTCCGGTCCAGGGAAGACATGGCTTGGCAATTCGGGCTGGACTGTTCCCATGAGGCACAGGGTCAAGACTGATTTGCATATAGCTGTGTCTGAACTGGGGTGGCGAAGTGAGCTAAAGAATGATGATGGATTCAACCCAGATCTGTGACTGGGGGTGAGTGTCTGAAATGTTTCAGCGCTCCGTCCATCATCTCCTTGTGTTTGCTTTGTTCGCCCTAAGTTGGCAGTGTATGCCCAGACGTGGGTCCCTTGCTCACTTTGCCACTGGATTCAAGCTAGCCTGGCTGATGAGGGCTGTTAGCCCGAAACCGGTCCCAGGATGCTTGTTTCCGGTCCAGGGAAGACATGGCTTGGCATTTCGGGCTGGACTGTTCCCATGAGGCACAGTGTCAAGACTGATTTGCATATAGCTGTGTCTGAACTGGGGTGCCAAAGTGAGCTAAAGAATGATGATGGATTCAACCCAGATCTGTGACTGGGGGTGAGTATCTGAAAAGTTTCAGCGCTCCGTCCATCATCTCCTTGTGTTTGCTTTGTTCGCCCTAAGTTGGCAGGGTATGCCCAGACGTGGGTCCCTTGCTCACTTTGCCACTGGATTTAAGCTAGCCTGGCTGATGAGGGCTGTTAGCCCGAAACCGGTCCCAGGATGCTTGTTTCCGGTCCAGGGAAGACATGGCTTGGCAATTCGGGCTGGACTGTTCCCATGAGGCACAGGGTCAAGACTGATTTGCATATAGCTGTGTCTGAACTGGGGTGGCGAAGTGAGTTAAAGAATGATGATGGATTCAACCCAGATCTGTGACTGGGGGTGAGTGTCTGAAAAGTTTCAGCGCTCCGTCCATCATCTCCTTGTGTTTGCTTTGATACAAATGTTAACAAGCCTGCATATGAAAGGCCTGGTTGGAAGATCCCACCTATTCCAACCTGCGGGTTCATCATTTGCCAAAGATATTACTAATGTTCTGACAGGAAACAGAGCAGCCTCCTGGCTTCAGGCTCAGCAGGTGGGGATATTTATTGTCTGTGATTTGTAAGTGGCCTTCTCTATGAACATTTGTGCACTAATTGCTTAAAAATTGCAAAAATAAGAGCAGAGTGTTTCTGCATTTAGTATGAAGCTGAAGTCCACCGAAACCAAACAGTTTTTGGTCCTGAAAGGGTGGACAAAAAAGAGCTATCCTTTTCAACTCAGCCATGGGAACAGTGGAGTACTTTCACCAAGTGTCAATATCAAAGCAAATGGAATAGTCCCATTAGTGAAATCAATGGGAGCCACTGAGGCAATACACACCCTGGTAGAAAGTCATTCGTTTTGCCCAGATCACCCCCATTTTTTTGACTGATACTGGTGGAAACTGACTCCGACTGTGCCCTGGGCTCTGTTAGCTAAGACCAGGGTCAGAGCTCTGATTAAAAAGGTATATGGTAATTGGGCGCTATTACAATTGGCACTGACAACCTACTTGTAAGTCCTTAGTATATGGTAGGGCATGTAGGTTTAGAGGCCAGCAGCTTTGAGACACTTAAATGTGCACTGCTGTGTTGCCTGCTGTCATTTTAAATGTCAGCCCTGCTTTGCAAGCTGCTTTTAAATTGAAACTACATGCAAATTCAACTTTGTTTTTCAAGGTACTTCCGAAGTATTAAACTACCTTATTTTTACATATTAGTCACCCCTAATGCCTACACTAGGTGCCCCCAGGGTAGGGTGCCATGAACCAATAAGCAGGGACATTTTAAAAGATGTTTTATATATCCTGGTGAGGGAAAAACTACCAATTTAGTTTTTCTCCATTGTAGCACTTTTAGCTCCATACGCTAAAATGAGAATACTGTAATACAGTGTAACTGTTGACTGGACCGAACTAAAATAATATTTCAAGAACTTGAAAGATTGGTAATGATAAACTCAACAACTTGCCACTGTTGAATGTATCATAACTTATACAGAAAAGAAGTGAGCCAAAGTCCAGGCTTCTAGCAGCCTCTCCTGATTGTCCAGCCCTTAACAGGCTTAACCAAACTGCTTTGATGAGGTGATAAGTGGCCTGCACAGAGAAAGAGTGTTAGATTTGGGGGTCTCTAGTTGGCAGAGGTAGGTACCTTTGTCCAAATAGGGACCCTTGCTTCTAGTCAGGGTAAGGGGGATACACTCCTAAAATAACCCCTGCTCACCCCCTTGGTAGCTTGGCTCGAGCAGACAGGCTTATCTCAGAGGCAGTGTGTAAAGCATTTGTGAACACATACAGTAATCAAGTGACAACACTACAGATGGACACCACACCAGTTGTATATTAAAAATAAGTATTCTTTATATAGATTTAACACAAGACCACAAACGACAAAAATCCACAATACTGTACTTCAAAAATGGTAGAATTAGCTTAGTTCTCTTAAGATGTAAAATGCGACACTTTGAGTTCAATGTACCTTTGGATGCGTAACGCTATACAACGAAAGTGTTGTAGGGAAGGTGATGCGTCGGTTCCTTACATGCAAGAACGGTGATGCGTCGGGTCCCTACTGATGCGTAGGGGATGCGTCGGTTCTTCTCAGTGTGGGGAGGTGATGCGTCGGTTTCTTACTGCGCTTCCGTGGCGGTGCGACCAGCAGCGCCGTGATGCGATGAAGATCCGGTGCAATGAAACAAAGATGGCGTCTTCTTCTTGATGCGACACGATGCGTGCACGCCCAACGGCCGTGCGATGACTCAACGATTCCTCTGAGCCGCGACAGGCCCTGCGACACGCTTCCCGGTGATGCGGTGGCGTCTGGTGCGACGTCGATCCTCTTCTCTGGCGATGTGAGGCGCTTCGGCGATGCGATGTGACAGCTGCAGCGGCGACACCCTTCTTCAGCGATGCGACGACAGCGGCTGCGGCGGCGACACGCTTCTCCGATGATGCGGCGGCATCTGATGCGACGTCGATCCTCTTCTCCGGCGATGCGAGGCGCTTCTGCGTTGCGAAGCGACAGCAGCGACACCCTTCTTCGGCGATGCGACGACAGCGGCTGCGGCAGCGACACGCTTCTTCTTCGTGAGTCGCGCTTCCAGCTCCTTGCAACACGCAGTCCCTCAGAAGGCCCAACACAACAGCAGCACTTCAAAAAAACTCTTGGGGAGCTGGTGGGTGAAGTCTGTTGTCCCTGAGACTTCAGCAGGAGGCAAGCTCTATCTCAAGCCCTTGGAGATCCTTCACAAGTTGATGAAAGTACACACAAAGTTCCTCTCTCCTTTCTTTGGCAGTCAGGCAACCACTGCAGGCCAATCCCCCAAACAGCACTCAGCTTAGGGATAGTCTCTTCCTCAGTTTCTCTGATTCCTCTCCTCCGCAAAGGTTTCTTCTTGTTTCCCAAAAGTGATCTAAAGTTCTGGGGTTTGGGTCCCCTCTTTTATACTCATTTTCCCTTTGTTCTCTGAAGGCAGAGAGGCCTTTGCGTAGTCCAAACCAGTTCTGGTCAGTCCTGGAGCACTTTGTTGACAAGACTCCTTCTTTCCTTTCACATTGTAGGCCAGGGACATCAGACTCACCACAGGAGGTGGAGCCAGCATTGTGGAGGGAAGGCACAGCCCTATTCAGGTCCCAGGTGCAACTCCTCCCACCACTCTACATGGAGATCTCTCTATTCAGCCCTGTGCTGACTCACCCTGCCTCCTGGAATCCCCCAGCCCCTATCACTCAAACTCTAGACAAGGAATACACAACCTAGCAGAGGCAGGCTTGGATAGTTAGGCAAGAAAATACCTACTTTCTAAAAGTGGTATTTTCAAACACAGAATGTTAAAACCAACTTCACTAAAAGATGTATTTTATCATTCTGAGTTCAGGCATACTAAATTCGTTTTTCTACCATGTTCCCTGGGTCAGTTAGGATTATAAGATGTTATAATCAAACTGCCCATTCTGGCCTATGGGGAACAGGTAGCCTTGCAATAGTGAAAAACGAAAATGGCTGTAATTCACTATTAGGACATGCCATACACACCAGGGCATGTCCTACCTTATACTTACAATGCACCCTGCCTTTGGGCCTACCTTAGGGGTGACTAATATGCAGGAAAGGGAAGGTTTGGGGACTGGTAAGTGGGTGCACTTACCAAGTCGACATGGCAGTACCAGACTGCCCACAGGCTCTGCAATGGCAGGCCTGAGAGACACTTTATAAGCTGCTCCTGTGGGTGGCACAACCAGTGCTGCAAGCCCACCAGCAGCATTTGGTTTACAAGCCCTGGGCACCCACAGTGCACTGTACTAGGGTCTGACAAGTAAACCAAACCAGCCAATCATGGAGTCACTAATCCATACATCAATTTATAACAGAGAGCATATGCACTTTAGCACTGATCAGCAGTGGTAAAATGCCCAGAGTCATAAAACTAACAAAAACAGGTCAGAAAAAGTACAGGAGGAAGGCAAAAAGTTCAGGGATGACCCTGCAAAAAGGGCCAAGTCCAACAAAGAGGTTATCAGGTGTGGGGAGCTCTGCAGCTGTAGAGGACAGGCCATGACGGGGGCTGGGAAAATCAAACTGGGCTTCAAAGAGAGCAGGACAGTAAGGAATGCCAGCCGGGCGTGCACCCTCTTCCTGAACCCCCAGTCAGATAGCAGCCCCAACAGAAGAGTTTACAGGAGGTCTGGAAACGGAGTGTTAAGGGAAATGAGCCACATCAGTGGGTTGGCTTAGCCAGGTCTTACTCCCAAGGAGAGGAATTCTCCATCTTGAATTTTAAAGTGCAGTTCTTTGTGGGACAAGAAAATGCCACGCTTTGGAGGAAGATTTAATGCTTTCGGGTGGCACCCTGTAACCCATTGGTCAGGGGTGCCTCCCCTGCTTGTCACCTGGAACATTGAATAAATATGTGAGAGCTGCATAGCAAATCAGATCTGCTGCCTGAAACTACAAGGAGAAGGAGAACTGCCCTGATGGAACCCGGGTCTGCACCCCAAAGTAGTGCACTTTGAAGGACTGCTCCTGTTGCACCCTGGGAACTACAGTCCTGAGGACTTTGCCTTGCTTGAAAAAGGATTAAGGAGTGGATTCCCTGAAAGCAACAGGATAACAGAGCTCACCTGCACCATCTCCCCCAAGAAGTCCCTAGCCTGGAGTGAGTCCAGTGGACGTTTAAGGATTTGGCCAGGTGCATTGTGGGAACACTAGTCCCAACTTCCGAGGAGCACCTCAAAGACTCTAGAACCTTGGATATGTGTTATGGACACTTTGAACCCTCAAGAGGAACTTCAGGAAGAAGTTCCAGAAGTTTGGAACAACTTTTTGAAAAAGCTCCATAAGGTGACCGACCCGACATCGAGAGTCAAGCTGACTACCTCGCACGGCGACCCAGCTTGGATTTCAGGTCCGTCCTTCTGAAAGCTCCAGAGCTCAAGACTTCCAGGAGTTGACCGGGGGCTCCCACTGAACCAAGCTGACTAAGCCGCTGCGAATCTGGCCTGCTGGAGAGGCCCACTTGGCGTCGAGAGAAAATCCTCCACAAATGTTTCTAAGTGGGAAGGTTAAATTTTGACCGTGGCCTCCTGCTTAATGCATCCTACCAGGGCTCCATCCCGGTTGGCCTCAAACTTTGACTTTGTCCCGGTGAAGCGCGACCAGATGTCCCATGTTGGCACTATGTTTTTAAGCTCTAGAAAGTGCTTATTCTTTAAAAATGTATATCTCTGGTTCCCTATATTGGATCTTTGTCGTTTTAGTGTCAGTTTAATCATAAAAATATTTCCTATTTTTATAAATTGGTTGTGGATTTGTATTGTGGGTTGTGTCTTATTTAATGTATTGGTGTTTTTAAATGCTCCACGCACCTGTCTCCTAAGTTAAGCCTGCCTGCTTGTTGCCATCTACTAAGGGTTGAGCAAGGGAATAATTTGAGAACTAGTCTGGACCTTATATTGTGTTGGTGGCCTTATTGGTAGTGGTAGGCGCATACGTACCCTACTAATGGTCCACCTTCCAACACACACCTAGGTAAGGGATTAATGGAGCTGAAACCTCTGCACATATCTTAATCACAAACATAGAAGTCAGGCATAAAGGCTACCACACCGGGTGACAATAAATCTATATACAAATCTATTGTGTTAATCTGTTGATCATACAGCACTTACCCAGCATAAGGCATGATTCACATGATGCCACCTAGTTTTCCTGTTAAGTACATTATGTAGACTATTCTGTTAACTTGCCTCTGTACAACACTCTCTACGGTGAAGGGTTGTGTCTACATGTTAATATCTAGCTCTTCAGTTATTCAGTGTATTTGCACTATTGTATTGAGTTGCTTCTGTTACAGCACTCACCTTGAATCTTTTAACATGGTTTACCAAATAGTTATGCTATCAGCTTGTTTATTTAGACCAGTGTGCTCATGTGTTTCTGAAGTTATGCTCTAATTTTCTTGTGTGAGATGATTATGTTGATCTACTCATGCACAGTGCTTAGACACCTAAATTGGCCCGATCCAACCTCACCAAAAACTCACAAACAAATAGCTATAATAGTTAAGAAGATACCACCCAGAAACTGCACTACTTCCGGTCCTTTAGTGTGCATTAAATAAAAAGGTCCTGCAGAGTTAGAAAAGGCCCAATAAGGCAGAGCAGTGCTTTTAGGTTTTTCTAGCAGCATGTGGACGAGCACAGGGGCTCACTGTGCAAAGCACAATTCTTTTTGTTGGCTCTACCATGTCAAATTTTACAAATCCAAGTGCTGTCGCTGTCTCTGCAATGCAGACAATAGTATTTTCATGTCCGTTATACTGTAAATATATACAGGAGATATTTTGATTTATAAAGTCCGTACCACCACAGACATTTTTGAAACACTATCTTTTGTAATGCAGAAAGAATTGATACTCTGTATGTGCAGCTCACAAGGAGTGAGAGGTCAGAGCAAGGTTTAAAAATGTTGAAATCTTTTAATTTGCACCTCTTCACAATCTAAACTTAGTAGAAAGACTGTATCTTCTCCTATCTTTATCATACTGTGGACTAAGGAAAGTAGTAATTGGATTATATCTGCTGCAATAAGGGACCACAATGAACAGGCAAGTGGCTAGCGTGGCAATAGTGAAGTGTCAAAAAGAAAAGACAATGTCATGCTGCTCTGTGCCGGTGTGCTTCCTACCTCCGCTCATTATCAAAACAAAAACCAATTCACTGGCCTCCAGGCACCTGTCGTCCACGGCAGCATTGACAAATTGGCCGAAAAAAGACGGATATTGTTTATTGGGAGTGTGGTTCAGAATTGTCGAATGTCAAAATTCACCAGTTGACATTTGCAGGTCAACCCCAATTTACAAGGAAGACCTTCGAATATTACTGTGTCCATTTTTAAACATTTAGGAATTAGTAATTTGCTGTTTCCCATTGATTTACATTGACACAATGAAAGCTACTTAATTCTAGATTCCTTTTATCTTTTTATTTTTTTGTGTATATGTGAACAAATGGCTTCATTTCATGATTTAGAGTTTCCATTCTTTATTGTTTTAACTACATTACATCTTTGATGTGTTGATACTTGCACCCACAGCATCACTCTCAGATTAAGTCTGGAGCACAGCACACACTACCTAATTCTCGCACAAGGGCACTGATCTAGTCCCTGTGTTTGCCGCCCATGGCAGCCGCATTTAAAAGTGGGAGGGGGGGTGTTGGTGATTCCTGCGTTTGCCACTCCGCGACGGCCGCAGGTAGGAGCGGGGGGGAGGCCGCCACCCCCAAAACTCGTGCTGCCTGGGATAGACTGCTCCTCCTTGCTACGCCACTGCATGTATAAAAGCCTTTGCCAACCTGAGTCTGTGAAGAGGAATGCTTACAACCCTTTTCTCTCTACCATACCACTGTTTATCTGATGTGCCTTAGTAGGAGCAAACTAAACCAGGGACGTCCATGTTTATTAATCAATACCATTCCTTGAGAATTCAAGCCTCTACAATATTGCCTCATCTATTGCATGTAGCAGAAATAATATAACTGCAACTGCCCATCCACTCTATCTGTTCTCCGAGTTAGTTGTATTAGCAGTAGGCAGCTTTAAACAATGACATTCAATTAAAAAAACAAGCCAAACTGAGAATACAAATTAGTGTAATCCTTTTCACACCCACATTTCCTCATCCCTGCTAGATCTACACAACTAATAAATGTTCCTCTCTGAAATAAAACATTGAATCCAGAGGTGAAAATGAAAGAGCCAATGGGGAAGGACGAGGTTCATTTGATTTCCTGCTAGAAAGTTGTGGGTCTGCGATTACTCAGGGCTGGAACTTGGAAGATGACTAAGAGAGATGGGCACAGTCTCTTCGCTGGTCAAGTACAAAGTGAAGAGCCAAGTCATATGTCAAGTAAGCCTAACATGGGACTGAACCTACATCAAAGTGCCCATCTTACAGGCCACAAGCATGTTGGGACAACTCTGTCACACTCCCCCATTTCCCACTGAATGTGCCTCATCGCCATACTTCAGTTCTCAAAACACTTGTTTTCTTTCAATTTTTCAACTAGACATCCCCATTCTAGAAGGTCATTTAAATTCCACTACTACAACTATACTGAAGCAGGTACACAGCCACAGTTCTAAACCAGAAGATGTCCTTACTTGTCAGTCATCACAGTAGGCTGGTCATCGGAGAACTCCTCAGGAGCAGGCACAAACATGCTGACTATGCTTGGGGCAGACAGCAAGCTGGACTTTGTGGCGCCTGTAAAGTAAGGAAATAAAAGACATTCTTACCATAAAGGAAAACTTGGAAATGATTTGTATAGAAAAAGCAGGCATTCCTAAAAAGCAGTGGAAGCACACCATGAATAAGGCGAAGACAATCAACTGCCTTACTTAGAGTCTGGTTACAGAGGAAACTTACAATGAAGAATAATTAACGGTGTTTATTATATAAATTATAAAGCAATCACCAGATTTGCTCTCTTTCACTGGAACACTGTGTGATATTCCAAAGGGACATGATATTGCTTTACTTTACATCGAAAAACACTCCGCAAACTGAACCAATCGGAGAGCTTTATTTACATCGCTCAAAATGTGTGTATTTCCAATAATTAGCAGTGCATTTTCCCTAATCACCTTTGTGGAAACCAAAAGCTATGATTTTCCTAATTACTTGTCTATACCCGCTGCTGGTCGTTAGTATGCATTTACCAACTCTGATGGGGGCACTCTGCAATCAGAGACTAATGCCCTGCACTGTGTGACGTGTTCTTCACTCAGCGGAACGTTGCCCAGGGTGATAACAGTGAAAGGTACACTTACCGATCTGTATGTAAGGAATGCTGGTCCTCCCCATGGACACTTCGGAAATGCTGCCAAGCACCTCATGCGCAGCTTTCTGTTCTTCTTGAGATGAAATGCAGAAAAATAAAGAAATCAATTCTTAAGGAACTGTAACAATCATGGAAAATAGAAGTTCTACTTTTTCAGAATGGAAATTTAGAACAAGAAGCACATGGTTTTGTAAAATGCAATCAAGAAAAAGAATATGGAATGCTCTTCCTCCCGAAATCAGAACTAACCCCTCGACCACCTCATTCAAAAAAGAAGTCAAAGGATTGCTCCTGAATAGCTACCTGCAACAATACTCCTTGTAGCCCCATAAACTAAGATTTATTTCTTGTTTACACATCTCGCCTAACTTCCTACTAAGAAATGTTTTGTTACTCTATATCTATTATGCTACTGGCTTTTCTATTTTTCGCATTTTGTTGGTTTAACTTCTTATATGTTTAGTATCTTCACCTGCTTAGACTGTCTGCTTCTATATACAGCGCCTGATACCCTGACGTGTCATGTTCGAGCTATAAAAAAATTCTCAAATAAATAAATGTGATGTAGAAAGCAAGGGGATTTCAACCATTTAAAACAATGGGCGCGCAATTCAACATTTAACAGTTTAGTATCATGGATGGTCTTCTGCTATAGTGCATAAAACCTCCAGTCTATAGGTCACAGGATCCGGCCCTGACCAGTTCGCTCTTCGCCCATGTCATCACAGTTTTCAGTCCAGTTGCCAAAAGGCAAGTATGAACTCTACTAAAATAGATCGCATTGGAATTATGTGTCAAGTATGTGGGAAACCAGTGTAGAGTGTAAGGATAAAAAGGTCAGGCGATCTGGAACCACTCCACACCCACTAGAAGTGACACTCCAGAGCAGAATTAGAGCACTATGTGGAATCAAGGGCAGGTGCTACCCATGCTATGCCTGAGGCATGTGTAAAGCTCACACTTCGGCTTTAGAAATGAGTAGTAAGCACATTTCACAAGCGTTATATGTTCAGCCATATGGAACAAGTAAATAAAGGTGTTTCAGCCTCCTTTTTCTCCCTGGGTGTAATTTGAAAAATCTTCCAATTTCTACTGCCAGATATGCTTAAAACTGTGGTTATTGCATTAGTTCTTTCGAGAATAGACTACTGCAACAGCCTTTATTCTAACCTGTCTAGGAAATACTTGGAAAAGTTGCAGACTGCACAAAATGCAGCAGCCCGACTTATTATGAAGATCCCTAGACACGGTTCAGTCTCCTGAGCCATCAACAGTCTTCATTGGCTGCCAGGGAGAAAACATATAATCTTCAAGGGACTCTGTACAGCCTATAAGGCTCTGCAAGGCCAGGGCCCGATGTACCTGAGAGATAGGCTCAGATGGTATCTTCCAAATAGGACTCTCCATTCGATCTCAGCTCAAGAGCTGATTGTTCCCCCTTACAGACTCCCCTGGAAACTAAAAAATGCAACCTCTGTGCTTAAGTTCAGGAAGGACCTAAAGATCTGGCTTTTCACCCTGGATCTTTGAGTAGCTCATTCTGGAAAGCCGACGAATTGTCCTCTGTCCCTTTTGTCAGAGGTAGCACCAAGACGCCTCCAGGCAATTGTTAGCAGTTTACAAAAATTAAATCAAATGCATAAAAGCAACATATAGCAGCATATAAGCATTGTCGATGCCAATAGTAAGTCATTATACATGCACTTTGTCACTCATCTTTGCACTCATGCATACATTCATCGACCCACTGATTTATAATGCAGTCTACTATCCACAATACCCATATGAATTCAACAAGCATATACAAAATAAATTAAAAAGAAAAAAAGAAAACATGCCACCTAAATGTGGCGTGCATATGTTTAAAAAATAAAATTTATCAATGTAGTGTTCAGCTGTCTTAGAATAGTATTGTACATAATGTATCACTGTTTTAAAGTTCCAACATGGCATCCTGTTTAGAAGCATCTTGGAGTGGTAAAACAGTAATACACAATGCAAAATACCATTCCAAAATGGCTGCTCAGTAAACATCAAATGGATCTTCATCTTGAAGCAGTGGCAATGTGGGATGAGGTGCACTAAAGATGAAGAACTGTATGGGAAGGGCCTAATAGCACTGTCTGGGGAGCAGCACGATCCTCTGAAAAATAAATTAAATAAAACAAAAGCAAGCCAGAAATCGAATTGGACCTATAAAAGAAGAATATGGAAAACTAAACAACTAGCTCACCAGCCCTGGCACTGAAATGCACTCATTTTCAGGCATTTGTGCACAACATGATCAGGCAAAATGCCATCACTCACAGGGCATTCTCCCCTATGCTATATGTTTTCATGGGTTGGAGCTAAATGTGAATGGCATTCAAACAGACCAATGGCAGAAGAGTACTGATCCAAAGCCTATGTATGTATGTATGTATGCATTTGATTACAAGAGCCTGGCAGACCACTCAAATTGCCAGGCCCTCAAAAAATAGTCTTGCAAGGGTTATCACAGTGTAAATCTTCTACCCCAAGGGTTTGTCAAAAGGGTAGACAGCACCAAAATCCTTGTCTACTAAAATACTCTGTGACATTCCAAATAATTTAATGTGTGTCTATAGGCTTTACCAAGAAGAAATAACAATCCACCCTTAAAGGCCTATTGCCTTTAACATACTTTTTTCGCAATAAATCCTTCAGCACTACTGAGTTTCTCATGACTTTCATATTCAACAGTTTGGATCTATGACATCTGACAGAACATACCACAAAGTGTCAATCAGGCCTGAAGCCTTTACCCCAAAACCCCTGCCAACTACGCTAATCTGTGTGATACCATGTAACGAAATATCTCCCTACCAGCTTTAACCACATTCCACCTTTACATAGGCTTTTTAACAATAAATAGATCAAGGCTAGTGCCTTTTTCATAACTTTTCATAATCGATAGATCAGGCTTATATTAAGCCTGGGTGGCTAACTCCGCTCCGCCAGCAGAGTTTGCGAAGTTTTTGAACTCTGCACTCTGTTTGGAGTGCAAAGTTTTCAAAAGCTCCGCACTTGCAGCGGAGTTTACCGGTGACAGGAGTGTAGGACTTACCTACTCCTGCTGATGACTGCACTCGTCTCCTGATGCTCCGGCTAGCTCCTAGAATTCAATTAACAGGAAGAACTGTAGTGGGCATGCGTGAAGGCATGCCTGACCCTATAGGGGTCAGGCCTGACGTTACCTGTCAGGCCAGGGGTCAGGCATGCCTTCACGCTTGCGCACTGCAGTTCTTCCTGTTAATTAAATTCTAGGAGCCAGCCAGAGCAGTAGGAGACGAGTGCAGCCAGCAGCAGGGGAGAAGAAAGGAAGGAAAGAACCAGGAAGTAAGCCGTCGCTGCAATACCCACCCGCCAAGGACAGGAGGAAGCCCAGGACAGGTAAGGTCAGGCCTTACTACACCGGGGTACAGGGGGCGCGGGGGGGCGCGGGGGGTGCAGGGTGGTGCGGGGGGTGCGGATGTAACTCCGCCAGGCCACGTAACTCAGCAGAATTTCACTGAGTTTTCCACTAACTCCCTGAAATTCCACGAAGTACTACTCCTCAAGCTCCGCCCAGGGTTAGCCTTTATCCTTGATCATAGGCTTATCGCTTTTTGTAACCCAGTCCTATCATGCTGAGTATAAGCTTATCACAAGGTTATCACAACGTTGTATGGGAGAATACCGCAGGCGTTTAGCACGCATGCCTTTACAACACCAGCATTAGTATGAACGCATAGTTACGACGTGTTCCTTTAGCACGCATGTCAGTACAACGACTTGCCCAACAGGGACGCTGGACTTTGAAATAGTATCATTTACTATTTCAACTCCAGCCTACGCAACAGTAGGGAAGGTGCTGGACTTTAAATCCAACACCACTCCACCAATGCAGCCCCTAAAGCAAGTCGTTGTAACGACTTGCGTGGTAACAACGCGTTCGTATTAAGGCCGGCATTGTAATGGCACAGCGTGATTCTGGCTTCGTAATAAAGGATGCTTCCCTATCCACAAGGCAAAAGGTGCACTATAAGCACTTTGTTCGTCAGAAGCACATAACTTCTCCCCAAATCAAATGCTGTACTAAAGGGAATCAATGTGTGGGCGGAGCCAAAGCTCTCTCTCTGTAGCGCCTCTTAAAGCTCTTTTTCTGTTGATCACATAATGTCAGGCTACAGCTAAGCTTACAAACCAGACCTTAGAAGCAGATAAGGAAATACAAGAGGTGTAATTTCTATTCAATGAGGAATATTTACTATGTTACCTCACAAAACAGTGTCAATGTTTGTGTTATATGCTTAGTAACAGTCTGCCTCTAAGTCTAGGCAATCCAGATCTTAGGCTTTGGAAGGCAGGTGACAGTCTCATTTAGAGTACAGTGGATGGTCCATCAAACCACTGTCTTCATGTAAGCTCTGTCAACAGTAATGCATCAACCTATAAATCAGTTGCAGTCAGCAAAGCACTGACTCACCATTCGGAGCTTGGTAGAGCAACAAAGCAACCCTCCAAGGAAATCTATGCAGTGCTATGATTAGCAAACCAACCAAACAGTAATACGGTTAAACACATGAGAGAAAATTAAATACAAATAATTATTATTTAACGGAAAAATGGTACAAAAATTATGAAAATAATCGAAATGATTTTTATATAGTACTTCAAACCACATTTCTGTCATTTCTAAATATCGTAAATAATAGGTGTTATGGTTACATAAACTAATAGTACTTATTTTAGCAAAAGGATGGAATGCTGAGTCACCCTAAATTGAAACAGATAAACGGCCAAAAAGTAATGATAAAAAAAAACAAAATGACACCTCAGAAAACAATTTTACAGTAATGTATCTGGGAAGTGAGAATACAGTGGAAATGTATCCAATAGTATTCCAGAGAGTTAAACTTAACCTAGGCACCCTTTCTGGCCACCTATGAGTGCACAATGTTGAACACTGCCTTGTGGTTATAAGTGATGGATTCTACATTAATACATATGGAAGCATGTGGGCCAAAAACAGGTCCACCAAGGTTAATTTGAAAACTTCAGAGAACAGGGCTCCCAGTGATCCAACATGTCTTGCAGGAATGGTCTTGAAGTTCAAACATCCAGTTGAAAAATATCCAAGCCAAGCATAGTCGCAAAGTAAATGGTGCTCAAAAATCTTCAGCAGGGCAAACATGATGGCTGCAATTTACATTGTTCCAGGGAGGAGGAAAATATGTTTGATCAATAAGGACGTTTTGATTCAAAAACTTTAAGCATGAGAAGGTAACTTTGACATTTTTCTGGAGCTCTAGACTCTCCAGCAGATTCAAGTCACAAAGAGTAAACAACGATAGTTCCACAAGGTCTGCTTGACTTTTAAAATCTCCGAGTTTACTTCTAGTGGCTACTGTTTGAGTAAGGCCTGGTTGCTTCAACATTGATGAATTTCACTGCTTGAAGATGGATGTTCCTGGTTTGAAACATAGATGCAGTTTCATCGGCCAGAGCAGGGATTCTTGTATCTCAATCTTTGAGTATAATTATCTAACAACCCCGCCATTGGTCGTAATGACCTTTGTGAGTTGACAAGGAGAAGTGATAAGGAGCTGTCATTTACATCTATTACCATGAACAGTGGAGTCCAATTGGAGCTTCACAAAAATCAACAAAGAGAAACGCATGAGGTAAATGGACACTAACTTTCCTCCGTCGTCCAGCCGCGACTGAGGATGACTATGGTGAAGGAGGACAGCTTTTTGAAGGTGCATACTTGGTAGCGGATTTATATATACTATGCCTCCCTTTGTGGCAGTGACATTTGGGAAGAACAGCAGTAAACTTCCATACTTGCCCTGTAGTTGGGGATGGGATAACATTTATAACCTATCATGGATAATTATTTGGAGTATCAGAGAGAGCTAGATATACCGGGAATAAGGCTGTGTCTACGAGTTAATACAGATATAAGTAACATTGAAGGATTCTCTCAGAGCATTGTCTACGCAAACGCCATATGTCCATGACATAAAGGGGCACTGAAGAAGAGGTCCTAAAGAAGGTGGTTACAAGTTATTCAGGCCACCGAAACGACTGTGTGCTGCCTTCCTTGGCCAAGACACATTGATGAAGAAGGAAATTGGGTCTCCTCACTGTGTCTCTATGAGGAATTCTGGAGACTATGAAATAGTGTGTGGAGGATGTGTTATTGAGTGATTGGTATGAATGGTATGGATGAATGATTGGGGGCTTGTGGCTTTGTTTTAACTCTTCTGTCTAGAGACTGAAAAAGTCATTACTATGGAATATTGTTCTTTCAATGTAAACCTCGATATATAAGAAGCAACTTTGTTAAATTCATATATCAGTGGAGTTTATTCATTTTATTGCTATGAATTTTATATGAATAATAAATAACTAATGAAATAAAATGAATGTCCTTTGAAACATAGTGGGTTAGCAACAATTAAATTGATTGATTCATGGTAAAGTAATTGGCTAGTATTTCTTTTAGCATGTACTGATTTGTTCCCATTCCTGAGCCACCAAATATGTTTTGGGGGTACGATTCATAGATGGTTCCACACAGGTTTGCACACTATGACCAGGCTGTATCTCAGCCCATTACAAACAGCTGTTTTGATAAAATCCAACTGCATTCTGTTAAAAGGTCCTACCGATCTACATATGTGACTCAGGGTTACAGGGGTTCTTCTCCCTACATTCATTTGCTGACAGGTCACACATCTGTAGCACAGCTCCTCAGCTAAAACTCTAAATCAAGGATTAAACCAATTTTGTCTAAACAGCCTCACCATGGCATTCCTTCATATGTGTGAAGGGCCATGATAATGTCTCGTCAGGGGGAATAACAGGCTATCAGGCATCACAGGTCTCCCATCAGCTGATACAAAGGTCTCATTTGCATTCTTAACACGTCCTACTCGGACTCATCCTTATTGCTCTGCCTCGGACACTTCCTCTTGCAATCTCTTGATTTCCTCCCAAGTATCAGCTACTAACAACAGTAATGAAAAGGCAGTTTTCTCATCAGATTCATTTGCATACTCTCCATTAAATGTGCATGCCACAGTTGTACAATTCTGATCAACTTCATCGGCATATCTGTTTCCAGCAATAACATAATATTTTCTGCTCCTTTGGGTTACCCATTCAGCAACTGCAATTTCTCGGGCAATTGCAATGCTTCCAACAGTCTCATCACATACTTTCAATACCGGATAGGAGATCCAGACGAAGTAATGAATCCCCTCTGTGACCATAACTGTCCAAAATCATGAAACACACCAAAGCCATATTGACTCTTGGTAAATATTGTCACCTGTAATTGGTCTGAAAGATAACATTCTCTGGTAAGGGCAACCAGTTCTGCCACTTGACCAGAGGTAACACTTTGCAGCTAGGTGGCGTCTACCACTTCTTGAATTGTACAGACAGCATAAGCTTCTCTGAAATTCCCCTCATTATCTCTTAGGCATGAGCCATCAACAAATATTAAATAGTCAGGCTCATCAAGAGGTACATCATTAATTTCAGGTCTTAGCTTGGTGCATAAATCCATGACAACGAGACAGTCAAGCTCAACCTCTTCCTCATTAATTTCACTTTCAGCCAATGGTAACAATGCAGCTGGATTAAGAGTCTGACACCGTTTTAGAATGGCATTCTCTGCTGCAAGAAATAATTGTACATATTTTGTGAGTCTGCTGTTTGTCATATACTGTTTCTTAGTTTGGGTAAGCAAAATCGCCACTGAGTGTAGGACCATTACTGTAAGAGGATGTCCTATTATTATGCTCTTGGTTTTCTCAATACTGACATCAACCACTGCAACCACTTTAAGGCAGCCGAGCAGTCCTGTGGCAACATGGTAAAGGGTAGTTGAAAAGCATGCCACAGGTCTTCGAGAGTCTCCCATGCAATTGAGTAAGCACTGACAGAGCACAGCCCTCTCTGTCATTGCAAAACAAAGTGTACATTTTACTATACTCAGGCATTCCAGGTACAGAGGCACGGCAGAGACTTTCTCTCAACTCTAGAAATGTTTTTAAGCAATTGTTGTCCCATGGAAGTGGATCAGGCACATCTTTCTGCGTCAGCCTCAGTAAAGGCTTGGCCACTAGGAAAAAGTTGAGTGTCCACTGCCTACAGTAGTCAACCATTCCCAAAAACACCTGACCTCTCTTTACATCTTAGGTGGACTTATTTTTTAAATTGCAGTAATTCTGACACCTTCCTTGTTTCATTTTCAATAAGATGTCCTAAATACAGGACCTCTTTTTGACAGTATTGCAACTTACCCAGGGACACTTTATGTCCCTCTTTAGCCAAATGATTAGCAAGGCAATTGTATCTTGTTTGCAGGCTTCTTGTGTACTTGACGCCACGGGTCGTCAATATATTGTACAAGAAATAAATTGCAGGGCGTCTGTAAGGTCTCAGGATTCTTTTTCAAGATCTGATTAAAGATCGATGGGCTTTCTGTATACCCTTGTGGGACTAGGCACCATGCCAAAACTTTGTTTTGAAATTTAAATGAGAACAGAAATTGACTGTCCTCATGCAGTGGGATTGAAAGGAATGCCCATCAAGGGTCCACTACAGTAAACCACTTGGCATCAAAGGGAATCTGAAACAATATTGTAGCTGAATTTGTTACCATGAGACAACATCTGAGAACTATGCTGTTAATTGTTTGTAAGTTCTGCATGATTCTGTATTTGCCAATTGACTTCTGCAAGCCCAAAATCTTGCGTAAAAACGTTATCACAAACCAAATTGAACAGGCAGGCAATGTACCCAAAGTGCTTTCTAAAAACATTCAAGATTTTACTAGCCCTCTGGCGTGTGCTCAACCTTCTTTAAGGTCACAGGAACTGTGTGACTCCCTTGCCACTTTCTTTCAGGAGAAAATCTCCTAGATTTATATAAAATGTAACACCCTACCCATTACAGACACTTGTGATACCGGCACTATGGCCGATTTGACAGTAGACAGTACTCCTATTTTAAACAGGTTAGAACCCTTCACTTTGGAGGAGGTCCAGAGATCCCTGGATGCACCAAAATCAGGCTCTACTCTAGATATATGCCCTCCTAAAGTGATGCGATACAAAAGGGGATGATGGACGGAACGTTTGAGCCAATCAAACACTCACCCCCAGTCAACTGATCTGGGTTTAATCCATCATCATTCTTTAGCTCACTCCACCACCCCAGTTCAGACATTGCCATATGCAAATCAGTCTGACCCTGTGCCTCATGGGAACAGTCCAGCCCGAACTGCCAAGCCATGTCTTCCCTGGACCGGAAACAAGCATCCTAGGACCGGTTTCTGGCATTTCAGCCGTCATCAGCCAGGCATGCTTGAATCCAGTGGCAAAGTAAGCAAGGGACCCACGTCTGGGCATACCCCGCCAGCTTAGGGCGACCAAAGCGATACAAAGGGATGATGGACGGAACGCTTGAGCCAATCAAACACTCACTCCCAGTCAACTGATCTGGGTTTAATCCATCATCATTCTTTAGCTCACTCCACCACCCCAGTTCAGACATGGCCATATGCAAATCAGTCTGACCCTGTGCCTCATGGGAACAGTCCAGCCCGAACTGCCAAGCCATGTCTTCCTGGACCGAAACAAGCATCCTAGGACCGGTTTCTGGCATTTCAGCCGTCATCAGTCAGGCTTGCTTGAATCCAGTGGCAAAGTGAGCAGGGACCCACGTCTGGGCATACCCCGCCAACTTAGGGCGACCAAAGCGATACAAGGGGATGATGGACGGAACGCTTGAGCCAATCAAACACTCACCTCCAGTCAACTGATCTGGGTTTAATCCATCATCATTCTTTAGCTCACTCCACCACCTCGGTTCAGACATGGCCATATGCAAATCAGTCTGACCCTGTGCCTCATGGGAACAGTCCAGCCCGAACTGCCAAGCCATGTCTTCCTGGACCGGAAACAAGCATCCTAGGACCAGTTTCTGGCATTTCAGCCGTCATCAGCCAGGCTTGCTTGAATCCAGTGGCAAAGTTAGCAAGGGACCCACGTCTGGGCATACCCCGCCAACTTAGGGCGACCAAAGCGATACAAAGGGGATGATGGACGGAACGTTTGAGCCAATCAAACACTCACCCCAGTCAACTGATCTGGGTTTAATCCATCATCATTCTTTAGCTCACTCCACCACCCCAGTTCAGACATGGCCATATGCAAATCAGTCTGACCCTGTGCCTCATGGGAACAGTCCAGCCCGAACTGCCAAGCCATGTCTTCCTGGACCGGAAACAAGCGTCCTAGGACCGGCTTCTGGCATTTCAGCCGTCATCAGCCAGGCTTGCTTGAATCCAGTGGCAAAGTGAGCAAGGGACCCACGTCTGGGCATACCCCGCCAACTTAGGGCGACCAAAGCGATACAAAGGGGATGATGGACGGAACGCTTGAGCCAATCAAACACTCACCCCCAGTCAACTGATCTGGGTTTAATCCATCATCATTCTTTAGCTCACTCCACCACCCCAGTTCAGACATGGCCATATGCAAATCAGTCTGACCCTGTGCCTCATGGGAACAGTCCAGCCCGAACTGCCAAGCCATGTCTTCCCTGGACCGGAAACAAGCATCCTAGGACCGGTTTCTGGCATTTCAGCCGTCATCAGCCAGGCTTGCTGAATCCAGTGGCAAAGTGAGCAAGGGACCCACGTCTGGGCATACCCCGCCAACTTAGGGCGACCAAGCGATACAAAAGGGGATGATGGACGGAACGTTTGAGCCAATCAAACACTCACCCCAGTCAACTGATCTGGGTTTAATCCATCATCATTCTTTAGCTCACTCCATATCGCTTTGGTCGCCCTAAGTTGGCGGGGGTATGCCCAGACGTGGGTCCCTTGCTCACTTTGCCACTGGATTCAAGCAAGCCTGGCTGATGACGGCTGAAATGCCAGAAACCGGTCCTAGGATGCTTGTTTCCGGTCCAGGGAAGACATGGCTTGGCAGTTCGGGCTGGACTGTTCCCATGAGGCACAGGGTCAGACTGATTTGCATATGGCCATGTCTGAACTGGGATGGTGGAGTGAGCTAAAGAATGATGATGGATTAAACCCAGATCAGTTGACTGGGGGTGAGTGTTTGATTGGCTCAAACGTTCCGTCCATCATCCCCTTTGTATCGCTTTGGTCGCCCTAAGTTGGCGGGGTATGCCCAGACGTGGGTCCCTTGCTCACTTTGCCACTGGATTCAAGCAAGCCTGGCTGATGACGGCTGAAATGCCAGAAACCGGTCCTAGGATGCTTGTTTCCGGTCCAGGGAAGACATGGCTTGGCAGTTCGGGCTGGACCTTTCCCATGAGGCACAGGGTCAGACTGATTTGCATATGGCCATGTCTGAACTGGGGTGGTGGAGTGAGCTAAAGAATGATGATGGATTAAACCCAGATCAGTTGACTGGGGGTGAGTGTTTGATTGGCTCAAACGCTCCGTCCATCATCCCCTTTGTATCGCTTGGTCGCCCTAAGTTGGCGGGGTATGCCCAGACGTGGGTCCCTTGCTCACTTTGCCACTGGATTCAAGCAAGCCTGGCTGATGACGGCTGAAATGCCAGAAACCGGTCCTAGGATGCTTGTTTCCTGTCCAGGGAAGACATGGCTTGGCAGTTCGGGCTGGACTGTTCCCATGAGGCACAGGGTCAGACTGATTTGCATATGGCCATGTCTGAACTGGGGTGGTGGAGTGAGCTAAAGAATGATGATGGTTTAAACCCAGATCAGTTGACTGGGGGTGAGTGTTTGATTGGCTCAAACGTTCCGTCCATCATCCCCTTTGTATCGCTTTGGTCGCCCTAAGTTGGCGGGGGTATGCCCAGACGTGGGTCCCTTGCTCACTTTGCCACTGGATTCAAGCAAGCCTGGCTGATGACGGCTGAAATGCCAGAAACCGGTCCTAGGATGCTTGTTTCCGGTCCAGGGAAGACATGGCTTGGCAGTTCGGGCTGGACTGTTCCAATGAGGCACAGGGTCAGACTGATTTGCATATGGCCATGTCTGAACTGGGGTGGTGGAGTGAGCTAAAGAATGATGATGGATTAAACCCAGATCAGTTGACTGGGGGTGAGTGTTTGATTGGCTCAAACGTTCCGTCCATCATCCCCTTTTGTATCGCTTTGGTCGCCCTAAGCTGGCGGGGGTATGCCCAGACGTGGGTCCCTTGCTCACTTTGCCACTGGATTAAAGCAAGCCTGGCTGATGACGGCTGAAATGCCAGAAACCGGTCCTAGGATGCTTGTTTCCGGTTAGGGAAGACATGGCTTGGCAGTTCGGGCTGGACTGTTCCCATGAGGCACAGGGTCAGACTGATTTGCATATGGCCATGTCTGAACTGGGGTGGTGGAGTGAGCTAAAGAATGATGATGGATTAAACCCAGATCAGTTGACTGGGGGTGAGTGTTTGATTGGCTCAAACGTTCCGTCCATCATCCCCTTTGTATCTCTTTGGTCGCCCTAAGTTGGCGGGGTATGCCCAGACGTGGGTCCCTTGCTCACTTTGCCACTGGATTCAAGCAAGCCTGGCTGATGACGGCTGAAATGCCAGAAACCGGTCCTAGGATGCTTGTTTCCGGTCCAGGGAAGACATGGCTTGGCAGTTCGGGCTGGACTGTTCCCATGAGGCACAGGGTCAGACTGATTTGCATATGGCCATGTCTGAACTGGGGTGGTGGAGTGAGCTAAAGAATGATGATGGATTAAACCCAGATCAGTTGACTGGGGGTGAGTGTTTGATTGGCTCAAACGTTCCGTCCATCATCCCCTTTTGTACTCCTAAAGTGATGTCATCACTATCTAAATATCTAGCTCCGGCGGTCCATGGGATATTTACTCTTACGGTGGAAACAGGCACCATCCCTTATGAATGGAAAGCTGCTTATGTTCTACCCATTTTTAAAAAAAAGTGGATCTGAATGCTTTAGCTAATTATCACCCCATATCCTTGCTACCCCTTTTGAGTAAACTGCTGGAAGGCTTAAGTAATAAACAATTAACAGCCTACCTGGAAGAGAATCAAATCCTGGACCCTTCACAGTCCGGATTTAGACCAGGCTATGGCACCGAAACGGCCCTGCTGGCAGTTACCCATTCTCTGAGACTCTCATTAGGTGCAGGAACTCCCGCCATGTTCGTGCTGTTAGATCTCGCTGCAGCCTTCGAAACGGTTTCCCATGCCAGGCTGCTGGAGAGGTTGCGAGAGATTGGCATTCAGGATAGAGCTCTTAATGGGTTCATAATTGTTTGGAAGACAGATACCAAACTATTACCCTCTGCCCTTATACTTCATGCTAAATGCGACTTACAAGGGTGTTCCAAAGGGCTCTTGTTTGAGCCCTACCTTGTTTAACATTTATATGGCACCCGTTGCTAAGATTATCAAGCCTTATGGCTTTGGAGTAATATCTTATGCGAATGATACTCTGCTGACGTTACATTTGAATCCTATCTAGCCGCAACTAATAAGCGTTTTGTAAAGGGAATGTTAGCCATCTCTAGCTGGATGAATGACAATTATCTACAATTGAACCTAGACAAGACTGAGATCGTGCTGTTTGGCAAGGCCCCCTCCTTGTGGTTTGATGAGTGCTGGCCCCTCCAATTGGGTTCAGTCCCATCGCCCAAACAATCCGTGAAGAACCTTGGTATAAAAATCGACCAAGCCCTCTCTATGAAAGATCATATTTTGGCTACCACTGGTCTGTGCTATCAGAATATGCGGCTTTTTCGCAGAATATTTCCCTACCTACCAATCTCTGCCAGAAGACCTCTAATAAAAGCCCTGGTAGTGATCAGACTAGACTACGGCAATGCTCTACTGGGGGCAGTAAATGAGACGCTGGTAACTAAACTACGGGTATCCAAAACACGGCAGCCAGGCTTGTTCTTAATCTTCCACCTGGCACTCCGTCGGCCCCTCCAATAAAGGCTCTACATTGGTTGACAGTAAGAAAAAGGAGCATTTTTAAGATCTGCTGCCTCACCCATAACGCCTTAAGGAGCAAAGGCCACGCTATCTTCAACAGAAAATCAAATCATATTTACCCATCAGTAGCTTAAGATCCAATGATAAAGCCCTGCTGTCTGACTAGATGCGGGTGGAGAGCCTTCTCTTACCTGGTCCTTCCTATTGGAGTAAGCTCCCACTGCATATTCGCACCTGCATGATCTATTGTCATTTTAGGACATTTTTGAAAGCCTACCTATTTTAAAGTGACCAATCTTTGTCGATACTTGCTTGCAACTGTAGACAGCGCCAAGATGCCCATGGGTAATTTGTGTGCTATATTGAATATAATTATCATACCATAACATAATCGGAGAATTGAAAGGACTTCCAACTATTTGTCGCAAAATTCCTTTTTGTGACATTGATTCAATCACTGCAGTGATTCCAGTCTCTATCTCAGGTGTGAGGTTGTATGGCGGGCTTCTCAGAAATTCAGAATTTGGTTTAATCATTATTTAGACAGGTTCTAAACCTTTTTTGAGTCGAAGGGCTTTCCCTGAAAAATCCCATACTTTAGGTTCTCAGTATCTCCTAAATCCGGAGGCAAGTCTACTATCGTTCTCACAGGGAACAATCTAATAGATGTTCATTGTCTAGCCATTTTATTCAACATCATCATGCATTTGAAACTCGAAACCTTCCGGTGTCCAATAAATTGTGCGGCTTAATGTGCACAAAAGATCCCTTCCTAACAGAGTTACAGGACTTGAATCTCACACAATAAACAGATGATCCTATAAATGAGCCTATTTTTAAAGGGACCTTCTTTGAAAAACAGTTAGTTGTTTGCTTATTTGTGACACCTACAACTTGGATCTTCTTTCCCGAGAGGTGTAGGTGAGGGATTACCGCTGTTCTAATAGTGGAATGGGTAGCACAGCTGTCAATCAAAAATTATACTTGGGGGCCTTTTACCTCACCTTCTACAAATGGATCACTTTGGTCTGCATCTAACACTGTGCAAAGTATGCAATCTTCCTCCCCCCTCAGGCACTGTCATTGTGAATTTGCCGGAGTCAGAACTCTTGTTCTCAAACATAGGGAATTGTTGAAGTGGAATCTGATTTTGATTTGCTCTTGGTGCTTGATTCACATTAAATCTGGGATTACCCACATTCTGTGGAGGCATCAGAGCTTGTAGGACCTGCATCATTGGGACTTGTGGCTGATTTTAAATTTGCATTAGCTGAATTGAGACATTCTGCATTTGAGTCGGATTCAAACTTTGCTTTGCCCATCACCACTCTATTAGGATTCTGTTGACTTCCCCTCTTCCAATGACACTAATGACAAGAGATTGATGAGACTGAAGAGATTGACTCCTTGTTCGATAATGATAAGGAGTCAATCTTTTCAACATCGCAATATCTACCCCCGAATTTGTATCAATCAGAACACATTGACCTCTACCTTATGCAACACCAACTTCATTTGACCTCCACTCTGGTAAGCAGCAACTTGCATTGCACTAAAATTACCTACATACTGCTGATTCTGACACCCTTTCTAAGCCAACTTGGTTTGTGCAAGCATGAAGTTCTCCTTAAGCCTTTTCGGCTTCATTTCCTGTTCATAGCTACAGTATTTGGCATACCTCAGGATCTCATCTAAAGGTTTGGTCTGGTTTTATGTGCATACAGATCTCTGGGCCCAATCCAAGACAAACTGACACAAAGCTTCCCATAGCTCACCTTTCAGGATTTTCTTGTCCACTGTGCTGCTTAAACACCTGTAACAATCGTTCACAATAGGCATGCACTGATTCTACAGTTTTGTGAGTAATCCTAGTGATAATGAACCAATCAATGTCCCTTGCCAGAACCTTTCCTTTCAAGACAGTAATCACCTCATTATACTTTGTCATCACCGTAGGTAAAGGTGCATGAGTACATGGATCTCTTGGAGGTTCTGCACATGGCCATTGAATGGTTATTTTCCACTCAGCCCATAAATCGTCGGAACCATAATGTTGAAAAAAGTATTCAAATCTGCCCACAAAACCTTCAGAACTTTCACAAACCTGTCAACCTGTGCATACCATTGAGCAGGACTCTCTCTCAGTTTAGGGATGCTGTTTGCGAATGTTGCAAGGTCACCTCAACTTCATGGTAGATGAACATACCCTCCGCCTGGTATCTCCCTCATTGGGGAATATCAAAGCCTCATCTTCATCTGGGGTACTGGAGGCAGTTTATCATTCACCTCTCCACTGTCTGGTTGCTTCTTTTTTCCCCCTACTTTTTCACCCATCTGAGCTCTAATCTGTCAAAATTGCTCAATTTGCGAATACATTTGACCAGTTCGTTAATGTGTAACTTCATTCTTGAAGATCACATAGTGGCAATCGCTTCATCATCTAATTGTCATCTATCAGTATCAGATTTTCCCACAGTATCGTCATCTTCATTTCCCTGCTTCTGATTCTTTTTAAGCTTTTCTGTTGTCAGTGCTGGGTACATTCTAGCTCCCTTAACTACACACTATCTGTGCTGTTCTTCTCTGACGCAACTCTCACTCCTTGCAGTGGTTCACTCACCTTTACAATTTTCTTGTACATAGGATTCCACACCTTTAAGCAAGCACAATATACAAATAATCCTTGTCTGCTCCATTAAAATAATTCACTTACACAAGAATTAGACAGAAATAACACTTTTAACTTTCACATATACACAGATGAAATCCCAACCCAGCGGAAATCACCCTAACTGAGTAGTTTCCATTTTGCGCGATAGGATCTACTAACACCAATCACTATTAGTACAATCACAACAATCTGTTACGGTCCTTATATCAATTATGTGGTTGATGGCACCTCACAAACCAACACCACAAAACCTTAGCGGACAAAAAAAAAAAAAACATAATAGCTCTTATCTATCCCAAGATCTTAGACTGCCACAAGTCCGATAAAAACTTTAACTGCTCAGCATCAAATGCATATACACATTTATTCAATTAAACAGTAAACATTACCAGAATGCAAGACATATAACTTCAACACAATAGCAAAAGCTCAACATAAGCAATTGCAATGCACAGCCCTATTGATACTCACACCTCTAATACTGCAAATGCCTTCGGAACTGCCAAACTCTTTCAAACATCAAGATAGGGCCATGAACTTTAGGGACATGGGAATTTCAAAATTGGGGCAATTTAATCAATTTGGCCCCTGTTCTCGTGTGGCATTAACCATCACCCTGCTAGCACTTGCCAGAGCGGGGATTCTTGTAACACAATCATCGAGTATAATCATCAAATAACACCGCCATCAGTCGTATGGACCTTTGTTAGTCAAAAAGGAGAGGTGATAAGGAGCTATCATTTACATCAATTACCATGAAGAGTGAACTGAAATTGGGGCTTCACATAAATCGACAAAGAGATTTAGAATGAGTTTAAGGGGATTTATTAATAAATTAATTTAAATTCAAATCAATAATTCGTTCAGTAAGCATTCATTTTTTTAGTCATGATTATTACAGATTCAACTAATCTAAAAGTCAATATTTCAATAAAAGATAAAATAAATAGCACATTGGTAAGAATTAAAAATAAAATGCAGAATATGCATTAAGTGTGTTCCATAAATGAAAAATCCCTGATCTAGATTAATGACGTTTGGGCATAAAAGAACATTTTATTCCAGCAAGCAAGGTAAGGTTAAAGTTTCAGAAACCCAAATGAAGAATTCTGATGAGAATAAAAATTCACAGAAATGAAGCCTTAGGACTTAAGTAGTAGAGATTAACAGAGCCTGGAAGGGGCTTCCTAGCTTAAAGTCAGCAGACATCACTAAAATCTGTCTCCTCAATTCTGCAGCAAGATCTTCGTACATAGTCTAAGGAAGACATGTTAATATAATTTATCAAAACACTAGTTGTGGCAATTCTACCATTCCCCACTCACATGAAACAATCAGTCTTCAGAAAACTCTAGGAGCAGGTAAATTGCCCAGTTTCTCATGTCTTCACAGTGGACTACACAACCATATTCTTGGTTTGTAACTTTGAACAGAATTTTGTGGTTCCGACAGTTCTTCCCACGAGTCACGCTTCCAGTCATCTCCTCTCCTCCCAGTGAGAACTTCACTATCATTTGTCTAATACATAACAAAGGCCTATTTACTAGCTAACAGTAGGCTTCTGGAAATCTACAGGATCTGCAGTGGGAAGAAAGAGAAAAACATCTTGTGCAAAACAAAAGTCTAAACACAAAGGCAGGCCTCTTAGCCCTAACGTGTAACGATGACATTCAGAAATGGCATCAGTAGTTAGTCTATTAATTCATGTGTTTGCCTATAATGCCTAAATATGATTCCCTACTACAAATTTTGCATTAAGTGTGTATATGTTATTCGTCAATTTACAATTAAATGCATTTAAGTTGCAAAATGAGGACATTTGTTTTATCAATATAAAGCCAGATCTTCAGGAAACCATCATTAACAGTCTCAATTGACTCAGTGCTCCCAATGTCATGAGTTGTTTTGGTTATTCCATCAGATAGAATTAGGTCCACAAAGTCCTCATAGCAACCTACTTAACTTTACTCCTTCTAAGTGGCCACAGGCTTACTCAGTTGTAATGTGTTGGACCTGGCCCTTTCTGCAGGGACACCCCAGATTTTTGCCTTCCTATGACTTATTTTGCTGAACTTGTTTTTGTTGGCATTCGGGATCTGTGCACTCTACTCCTGCAAATCAGTGCTAAAGTGCGTGTTTTCACTCCTTTAAGCATGGAAGCATGGTAAAATTGGACTACAACTAATTGGCAGGGTGGATTGTAAGTATAAAAGAAAGGAAGGTGTACTTAAGTTTTACAAATCATGGCAGGGAACAGCTCCTAAAGTCATTTCTCACTGTTGTAAGGCCTATCTCTCCCATTGTCTCACATTGGGTTACCTTATTACATTTAATAAATGCTAACTTAACCCGTTCGCTGCTTCTGTCGGCCAACGGCCGTCGTGAGCACTACCTCCATAGTGCTGCGCACGTCCGTTGGCTGACGCGGCCCCGCCCACTCTTCAAAGCCGCGGCACCGCGGCGGAATTTCGGCCACGGTAAAGGGGTTAAGACTGGGAGCAGATAGAGATATGCTGTTTACACTCAAATGAATTTTAATTTAAAATCCTCTTTAATGGTGAAGTTGGATTTTAAGTTACCATTCTGAAAATGCCACTTTTAGAATGTTGGCATTTTCGTGTCCCAAATAACTGTGAATGGCACTGATGTTGGGGTTTCTGTATTGCTTCCAGACAATGAGACAAAGACGGGGGCTTGGGTGTGGACAGGAAGGGCCACCCTGACACCAGGCCTGCCTTGCCTTTTATCACCCTAGACAGTTTGGAGTCTGCACCAGGGAAAGGGAAGAACTAACCAGAACCAGTTTTGGGGGTAGGTCAGGGAATTCCCACACACAAATGCTGACACCAGGTATAAAAAGAGGACCTTCAGAACCACTCATCAGATCACTCTTAGACATGTGGAAGATTCAAAAGAAGGACTACCCTCCTGTTAGAAGAATGGCCCTGCTGTCTGAGAAAGGAAGACTAGACATACTCTCTTGAACCATCAGAGTGACTCCAAGGTCTAATTGGCTAGCCTCCTGTGTGAGCTACAGAACACAACAAGCTTCCAGAGGCATCCATGGAACTGCCCAGCTGACCAGCACCAACTGCACCTGCCTGAGCCATGCTGCGGGCCTCTGCCTGGAGGGAGTCCTGATCCCCAAGAGGTGTCCCTCAGGCTCTGGATGCTGGGTTGGAATTAGAGTATACTCCTCCTAAAGATAAGGTGAAAATCTTGAAATTGGGCTCTTTGCGACTGCAAACGGGCCCATTCGTTCCAAGGCTCTGCCGCCCGCAACAAACACGCATGTGAGGTTTCATCAAGACCTTCTCTTTGTGCCAACAGCGTCCATCTGTGATGACCATCAACGCAAGATGCGGCGACTGCCAATGCAAAGCTTCAAGGGCGACCGACTCTTCATGCTACGCTCGACCTGCTCTTAGCATCGAAAGCTTTCCCCTCGCGGCCTCCTGCAACGTGAATGGAATACTTTGCACTGAACTTTAGAAGATACATCTTTAGCAGTACTAACCAGGGCTCTATATCCAGCCCACACACCATGAGAATGGCCTGAAATTGTGAGTTTCCCCTGGTCTAACATGACCAGATAACCACGAGTGGCACTTTCTGCTTCTGGGTGCTATATTCTGTAAAATCTTTGAAATACATTATCTATGGTTCTACTTATTGGATTTTGTTTGTTTTGGTGTCATTTTATTTATTAGAATTTACTCTATTGTTCTAAATTGTTTTGGGATTTTTCTTGTGTTGTGTTCTTACTTTATTAATGTTTGTGTGCTGTATAAATACTTTACACATTGCCTCTAAGTTAAGTCTCACTATTTTTGTTCCAAGCTCACAGGGGGCTACCAGGTTAATTTAATGACTTTTTGTGGTTCACCCTGAAAAGGAATGTGGCTGTTGCCTAAGTGGGACTTCTACCCTCTCAACTAATATCCCAATTTTTTACATGTGACTTTTCGAATTCCCACTCAGGGCCTCAGGAATTAAAGTCACCATTATGGAACAGCAGCGTCCATCAGACCAGCTCTCCTCAAACACGTCAGTCCATTTGTGATTCCCAGCAGCTAATTGAGGATTATCCATAGCATTGCAGCACCCTCTGGATTCCTAAGACCTTCTACAAGCAAACCACTTCTAGCAGTCCAGTATCCAACAGGCAAATCATTCTGCCAAGAACCGATTCATGCCATAGACATCAAAGCAGTAAACTGTTTTTCCTCTACCAATTCCTTGGATCAGGAACATAATATGTATGAACAACTCTATCAATGTTTCTCTGTGAAGAAACATCTTGCCTTACACACAATGAAACTTACTTCTGAATGTTTTCTTCGCTATCCCTGTCTGGAAATACTTACTACTGCCTTGTAAAGGCGAAGATTCCAGAGAGATAAAATACTTTAAACTTGTTGTGAATACCCACAAACGTACAGGTTTATGTGCATTCACTATTTTGTGTATGGTCATTCATCCTCCAATTTATGACCTCTTTCCACTTCCTGACCCTTAACTTAAAGTTGTGCAAAATCTAACTGATTTTCCTTCCTTATTACTGAACTTTGTGCTTGAAAAGGTCCATGGTGTGGAATTTGAATGCTTATTGGTTTTCTTCCAGTACAAAAGTTCTAGTTTCATGTGCAAAAGCTTTTGTTCATCGGGTTTTTAGAGAATATTTACACCTAGATGTAAAATGTTAGGTCTCAACTCCATGGGGATTAATTTGAGGAATCAATTTATATGTCAATGTGCACTGTATAAATGGCAATTTCCCTACACTCAACTATTTTACTTAACTACATCACATCGTAATTTTGATTTTTCTAACTAATAGCCAATTGGTAGAAAATGTCTGAACATTCCTATAGTGGGAAGGTGGCTGGTAAACATGCATTCAATCATAAAATACCCCAATGAGTGAGAAGTGAAGTTTGTAGGGCAACAGAGCAAGGATAAAGGAAAATATGTAATTCCAAGCCCAGATGCTGATGAAATCCGAAATAATATAAAATACAGCTCTTGCTTAGATATGTTAATTTCTTAGGATGCCTTTACACCTTATTCTTTTGAACTACATTTTATTATGTCAACTAGTGTCTAAAACAGCAAAACAATTAGATAAAGAACTCAGAGCAGAGGCATGTAAATGAGGATGAATAATGTTGTTTAGGGAGATTACCTTTCCCAGCTGCTTAGCTTCTCAGAGTTGACATGCTCTATATTTTGTAGTACTATTCATTCCTGAAATACCAGGAAAACTGTCAAACTAAGATAGGAAGCCCTTGTTTAATGATTAACGACCAGATAAGAGACCTGGCCTTGAAAAAAACAGTCATGAAAAGAATATATTCTCAAATGTTAAGGACTACTTACCATTTGCCCACGTGCTAATGTTGTGTGGTGCACTGGACTGGTGTTCCAGCTGTCTCTTCCCCAGCTGGCTCATTGTGAGAGCATTCAAAGAACCTCTTTTCGCGTGTCTGTACTGGGCTTCAATTAAAAAGATATTGATTGTGTAAAAATACTTCAAAGGAACTGTAAAAACAGCAACTATTGTCATTGATCACTATTGCTTGATAAATGTAACTATGTTTCTACTCATATGTGGGGCAACTGTTAATGTTCAGATTGATTATTTCCATCTTGCTTTGATATGAAACTCGCTCATTTTTCTGTCTCTCTTTTCTCTAAAAAGAACAGCAAACTCCTGTCCATTTGAAATTGTATAAATTATATGAACAGCTTGATTTCACTACAAGCAGGTCCATTAAATGAGGTCATGCTTCAGTAGAAAGTGCCCACTACTAACGTGGGATAATTTAAGGGCTCACTAGTATGCGCCCAGAGCCAGCTGCAATAATGCTAGTCTGAGGAAAATCCTCTAGAGACATACCAGGTCCAGGTGGCACCCCTTAAATACAAGACATCCTGAGTGACATCATAGATATTTCACTCTTGTTGTCTATTTGATGTCGCTCTGAACCCCATTGCTGAAAAACATCCCCGTAACTCACTGTTACCCATCTATAATTCTATATATTATAAACCTTATAGTATTTTATGTAGTTATACAGACAAGTAAAAGTAACTAACCCCTATGAAGAAGTCTAATTATAGCCTTGTGTGCTGAAGTATCCATAAGGTGACATATGAGTACTATATAAAATACAATGACTAAATAACTAAACACGTTTGAATCTACATCATGAAAAGATGTGTGTCTTGGTGGAGGGGAATACTCTATCACAAATGTGACAGATATCCCGTCTGCCGTATTATGATCCAATTATATCCTATGGAGATGGTAATACGGCGGCTGGGATAGCCGTCACTTTTGTGATGGAGTATTTCATCCGCCGAGATCTAAATAGGGCCCTAGGTATGTTAGAACCAATGGCCCTCTCTTTCTCTCCCCATCAAGGGGGGAGTCCTTTAATTCCAAACTCTTCAGATTGTGAAGTAGAATGGGGTGATGATATGGCACTTGCTATCTCCACATATAATGGAAAAATGGAAAATGTGGTTGATAGCAAGAACATAAAAAAAATGGTTATGACCTCACATATTACATCACTCATGACATGGTCAGTGACAGTGACTGATGACATTCAAATGACATCACTGATAACATTATCCAGTGAGTGCAAGTGTTTTGTAAATGTTTGGGAGACTTAAAGATATATAGTAAGCTACACCATAAGTTAAATTACTTTCTGTACTACTAATGAGTGATACGGTTTCTAACATATGTCATCTGAGTGGATTCGTAACTGTCTGTATCAGTGTGCGATTGGGTGTGTAAGTGGCTGTATAGCTGAATAAGTTTGTAGTGTAATTAGCTGTATGGGTAAATAAAGGGTATGTGAGTAGCTGTATGAGTGAGTGAGTGACTGTGTGAGTGGCTGTATTGGTGAGTGACTGGGTGTGTGAGTGAGTGGCTGTATGGGTGAGTGAGTGGATGGGTAAGTGGCTCTATGGGTGGATGAGTGGGTGTGTGAGTGGCTGTATGGGTGAGTGAGTGAATGTGTAAGTGGCCTTATGGGTGGGTGAGTGGCTGTTTGAGTGGTTGTTTGGTTGACTGAGTGGGTGTGTGAGTGGTTGCATTGGAGAGTGAGTGTCTGTGTGAGTGACTGTATGGGTGAGTGAGTGTTCACCTGAGTGCTTGTAGGGGTGAGTGAATGGATATTTAAGTGGTTGTGAGAGTGTATGAGTGGAGGCTGTCTGCTGTTCCCTGCCCGCATCACTTAGCTGACATACAATGATTCCAGCTGGGGTGGGACTACGTCCCCCAGCCTACTCCAGGAGGTCACAAGGCTTATTTAAGCTCAACTGTGGGGGTTGCCTGCTGTTCCCTGTCCGCATCACTTACCTGCCATACAATGATTCCGGCCGGGGTGGGACTATGTCACCCAGCCTGCTCCAGGTGGTCACAAAGGCACATTTAAGTGCAACTGGTGTCCCGCGACGGGGGTTGCCTGCTGTTCCCTACCCAAATCACTTACCTGCTACACGACAATTCCAGCTGTGGTGTAACTACATCCCCCAGTCTGCTCCAGGGCTCCAAGAGGTCAAAAGATGCATTTAAGCGCGACAGGAGCCCTGCAGCAGGGGTTGCCTGCTGTATCCTGCCCGCATCACTTACCTGCCATATGAGGTGAGACTACATCCCGCGGCCTGCTCCAGGAGATCACAAGGTGCATTTAATTGTGACAGGAGTCCCGCTGAGGGGGTTGCCTGTTGTTCCCTGCCCACATCACTTACCTTCCATACGATTCCGGCCGGGAGTGGGACTACGTCCCCCAGCTTGCTCCAGGAGGTCACATGGTGCATTTAAGCGTGACGGGAGTCCTGCAGAGCGGGATGCGAGTGGGCCTGTTCCCAGGCCTAGACAGGCCCATCTTAGCACGTCATAGCCCGGAAGAGGCTGGCCTGGGTCACTCCTCTTTGACCCTGTATTCAGGCACAGCACTACTATTGATGACCTTTATTGTTTGGGGTGTGTACTCTTTTTCTGACAAAGCAGAAATGGGCAAAAGAAAATCTCCACATGTGAAAAAAGGCCTTTGACTCTACGCTGGATGGCTGTGGGGCCCCTTAATAAGGAGAGAAAATGTGTGGAACATCACCTCTCAGCCACAGCAGTCCTGGTTATTGACAACCAAGCAAATTCTGACTCAAACGGACCTATCATACAATTAGCTAATCCAGTCCCCACTGACTCTCACCAAACTATCTCGGATGCCCATATCACTCTATGTTCTGAAGTCCGTAGTGGAGAACTGACACAAGTTGCTCATTGTTTATTAGTACCTTCCACAGAGAGATCCCTCGAGGGGAGCCCCCCAACTAAGAGGAAAAGGCAAAATGGGGCAAAATGAAAAGTACCTAGTAATTACAATACATCTATCCAGGAAGATATGCCAGTCCTACATAATAAATTGTTTGAGAACATGAGGGGATGTTGTAGGATTTACTTTTACCTATCATCAAGCGATTGGATTCCATTGAGGGGCTTCTACTTAGTAGTAGAGCTGAAAGGGTAATCCTTACGGACCCTCTTATACCAAAATCACAGTTTGTGACCGTACCAGTGCCTGTTTCTGCGTCTGTGTCAGGCCACAACCAAGATCAGATTTCTACTGTAGGGTCTGGTAGTAGTATTGAATTGCCTTCAATGTGATCGGTGCCCCCAGTTATGATAACACAGATTCAGCCTCCTATCTCTGATTTTCGGCTGCAAGTTCCATCAGCAACTAGTCCTATAACTAAGGAGAAAGTGGCTCTTTGTGATCCAATAACGATTAACCTACCACTGGCTTGCTGTCCCTGTTCGGCAGTTTTGGTTAATGTTTCACAGTTGAACCCTCGATCTAGTGAATCATCAGAGATATTAAAGAATAAAGATGTACATTGATTTGGTGTAAACCATATATTCCCATCTAGTAGATCGCACCAAATATTGTTGGCATGTAGAGTTGGGTGGGTAGGGACCCTAAGCAAAACCTTTAAGGGGGATGGTATCATCATTAATGTTCAACAACCAGATTTTGCTGGACTCCATTTACCAGGAATATGGCTTTATTTCCCTTGGGCTTCTTCTACCGCCACCTACATAGTTTTGAACCAGGGTATAATGGCAAACCTAATAATCAGCAGGTGCAAAGGGATTTTTCTCCATCTCCCTTCCAATTAGCCACGTCCAATGGGTGCCAAGGCCAATAGGTTCCAAGTTCTGAGTTCACTACATGATAATGAATGACTTAAATATAGTTCGGTCTGTGTTTTAAAGAGATGGAATTTGAATGGAGGAGATCTAATAAAGGCGCCTGTAGTGCATTTGCCAATCTACAATATACCTTGTATAAGTGAAACAGGGGTGGAAATATGAATAATAATTTGCGGCCTAGTTCAACTATTAATATTATGAATCATAATATTAATGTGCTGCCCTCTGTTATACTCTCTAAGATAGTTAGAAATCAGGAACCTGAAGGGTGTCACATTTTCGCAACTTGGAATGAACGTATTTTTTTATCTATGTAACATATTATTCCAAAGGTGCTCTAAAAAGAATGGTGGACACTAGACAATCTTTAAGAACGATAAAAGCTCTAATATTCAAGAATGCCTTTGAGCACAAAAACTTAAGAACCCAAATGATTCCAATCTTACATTCTTTAATTAAATCTTGAAGCTTCTAGCCTCTACCCAAAAGGTGTTTCGTCGAACAGGTGTGTTGCCTGTAACTTCATCAAGTCTTAACTAATAATAATTGTCAATTTTGATCCAATATAAGCTATATTGCCAAAAAGTCTATATAAAAATGTGTGTTCATTGACATTAAATCAAGGAGTACTCCCGACATCTGTCGGAGAGTATTACTATGGCCGTACCATACATTGGATCAAAATTGGCAATTATTATTATTTAAGCCCTGGTGAAGTCGCAGGCAACATGCCAGTACGACAAAACACTCTTGGCTAGAGGCTAGAAGCATCAAGATTTAATTAAAGGATGAATGATTTGAATAATTTACTGTGGGCTCTTCATTTTGTGTGCTCAAAGGCATTCTTCAATCCTAGAGAAGCTGTTGTTTGCTGAGTCGAGCAGGTAGACCATGGAGTGCTTTGCTTAACCATTTCTATGTGTCTACTAACCAGCTCTCCTGCATACAACGCTCAGCTCAGCATGTAGTCTGCACACAATTCAGGTTGCTAGTACATGATTGAGTAATCGGCGCTTACCCCACTAACAAATATAACTTCCCTGGCTATATGCTAAGCGGGCCCCTGTGCTGTTGACCCTCCCTCCCCCCTGGGTTGTGGACACATTCATGCTCCTACACCATGGCCAAGCATAGGTTACATGACACTGTTATTGTTCTCATATTTGGGCAGTTGGGTTTTGTCCCATGGCCCTGGGGCGGGGAGTTGGGGACTCACCTTTTCTCTTCTAAATCAGGTCCACGCACACACTTTGGTTGTCTATAAGTTGCTGCATTCTCACCTAAGGCACAATCAATTGCTCATTTACAATGTGAGGGTCGCAGCTGGGATGTCCCCGTCCCATACTCACAGTAGAATCACCCTGGCTCCACCTAATATATTTTTCACGTATGCCCTGAGTGTATTACTATGGCCGTACCATATATTGGATCAAAATTGGCAATTATTATTATTTAAGCTGGGATGTCCCCGTCCCATACTCACAGTAGAATCATCCTGGCTCCACCTAATATATTTTTCACTCATGCCCGGAGTGTATTACTGTGGCCGTTCCGTATATTGGATCAAAATTGGCAATTATTATTTGAGCCCTGGAGAAGTCGCTGGTGATGGAGCAGAAAAAAATAAAAAGTGTAACCCCTAACAAATTTGATAAATTATTAATAAAATGTTCGTTTAATTGTATTAATCAACACTGTATGTGTGAGAATGGTAATATGCCAATGTGTGTGCTAAATAATCTATTAATGAATGTCCGTGTGTCTAATTATAACGTAAAAATAAATGCGTACTAATAAAAATAAATGCATGTTATTGTGCTTCATAGAAATAAAACGTGCCGTTGCAAAAACAATAGTGATGATAAGTAAGGAACAGCTTAAATGTTGCTTTCTGCTAGGTAATAACTAATTGGGGTACGTAGATGACGGGAGGGAAACGAAAGGGCTATTTTTCTCTATTTTAATTATGTTTTGTTTGCCTCAAATTAGTGCTTCTAAAGTATAACCGAGTGGCGAGATAAAATGGCCGCCAGTGGGAAGATGTGCGCAGGCGCAAGGGAACACATGACACGGGATGAAATCGGAGAAAGCTCAACCTCGTGGTGTAACAGAGAGGCTAGGATGCAAGAAATGGTCAAGGCTGATGTGACCTAATTGAACTGATAGCGTGCCGTGATGATCAGCAAGAGTCCCGTGGGAAACCAGTTTAAGAGAAAGGACAATGACTGCGGGGTTCTCGAACGTATCGAAAGAAGTTACAAATGAACTGATCGAAGCGGACGAAAATATGTTTGAGCGTATGGGAAAGGAAATGATCCAAGGACCATTGAATCCAAGAGAACTTGATTAAAAGAATGAATATGATGACATGCATGGACCAATGAAAGAAAAGCGTGATAGTAATGTTGCAACAATTAGTTAGCAAAGTTAGAATTAGGGTATAAGAGGGCCTACTCTTAGTGGGAGGGGGTCAGTTCCAGTCCATTCCAGAGTCGCAGAGAGTCGCAGAGAGTCGTGTTGGTGGCTTCCAGTGCTGGGTGGTCCTGATCGATCCCTTTCTGAGCGGGAGATGCTGAAAGACTGTTAGATGAGACGGGTTGCAGGTAGCTGATGCTGACGAGCTGAAGTTGCTGTTGCTGTCTTAATTTTCCAGTTGAGTATGAGAATCAGGCTATTTCTAATTCTTAACTTAGGTTAGAAATCATTAGGCTAAATTAGGAAGTTAGGCAGGTAATTAGGGTTTTGGCTTCATGACAAAAATTTCCTTTCCGCAATAAATTGATTATGTTTAATAAAATTTTGAATTAATAATGAATGATTTGATTGAATAAAGCTTAAATTCTTTTTCATGCTTTTAAAATTTATATAAAATTTAAGATTCTTTAAACCAAAATGACTCAGTGGTTATTTTCCTAAGTAATTGTGACATCAGAAATTGGTTATTGTGATTTAGCTGGTCTTAATCACTATGAACTAATTTCTTACATGAATGATTCATCGACAAAACAATGAGCAGGAATATCTTAAGAAATAACTAAAAGAAAGCGATAGGTTAAGGTAATAAGATATCCCGGCTCCTTCCAGCGGTACATAAATGGTGTTTTCCATTTAGTTCTCATGCTTCTCCTAGGAATACAGATTTTCATAAAGGTATAAAGGAAATCCAGGTGTGTGCGTGTGTGTTAGGCGATGTTTATGGGCCCCATCGTCATGTGGATGTGAGAAAATATAGTTTGCCCCTGGATGACCTATAAGTGACCTAGGAGGAGAATAGTTTTTATTGTACGCGCTGCATCAGATTTCTTGGTAGCAGAGTTATGGTTTTCTATAGATTAGTTTAGTGATTATTGTTTATTGATTATTGATTATTTTGATGACTAACACTATATGTTGAGTCGCGTTATGTTATATGTGAGTTTTCACGCTTCTGGGATGTAGGAAGTGGAACACGTGTGGCAAGAGAAGTCACATGGAATTTGGTACATGGTCTGAATTCATTTTGGTAATAACGCAGGTTGTGTTATGTTAGGGATTTCTGTGTGAAAAGTGTGTAATTGGAATAGCAAATCACGTTTACTTGTGAAACTTTGGCCTTAATTCTCAGGAGCCTAGTCTCCACATGTGTCTTATCCCCAGAGAAACGAGTAAATTGTTTGTTTGAAAGAAGGGTAAGGTAGAGGGAAGTGCTACTTTATCAGCGAGAGTACATAATTCTGTGGTAGGGTAGAGGTAAGCGCTGCCTACTGGAAAAACAGGATTCTTGTGTAAAAGGACAAAGCTGTCACTTTTGTTTAGCGGATCAGACTATGGAATTGTTTTAATTGTTGTAACTAACGAAGAAACGGCGAAAAGAAAAATTGCCGAGAAATTTTGTAAAGGAGGGGTAAAAGAGTAGGAGTGACGTAGAAAAGTGCCGCGCTAGGATTGGTTGATTCGCGGACAGTGGGAATTGTTCTGATTGGTACGTTAGTGTGAGTCGCGCTGTAATTGGTTGAAGTTCCGTACACAGAACAGCGTTAGAGTAAAGAGAAAACAAATAGAAAACATGCCGTATTACGAGTATGAAAGGGAGAGAACGTCATGGACGACAAAATTGAAGAATTTCTTTAAGAAAGACAAAAAGGTTGTGACTAGAGAGGGACAAGTAATTCCTCCGCCGAAATCAGCAGCTTCACATATGATGCTGAAATATGGATATCATACGTGCATATGGTTGGAAAACTGGGCAAAGTATACGAAGAATGATGGTGAATTAGCTTTCCCTGAGAATGGTTCATTTAGTGTAGCGGTTTTGCGAAATTTGCGAGAAAAAATGTGTAAGTTGGAACCTAGACCTAGACCAACACAGTTTGAGGCTTTGACAGAATGGGAGGATGAAATGTATGAACGAGAGAGATTCAGAGGAATGAGAGATCATGAATTTATGCCTGGAAGATTATGGGGAGTAAATCATGAAGACAGAATAAAACGATGGAGATGTGCTAACATGACAGGAGGTTTGTTTCCAGCTTTTACAGATGAGGAAGGGAATAAGAAGAAACGGACTGAGAAAAAGAAACATATGGAGAGGGAAAAGTATATGCATGAGAGCGAAACGGATGACGAGTTACTGGAAGATATTTTAAATAGAAATCCACCTCCGTACCAGCAGAGTTCTACAGTGGTGACACCAAATGCGCCGCTAATAGAGACTATGCGAAATAAAAGCCCGGAAAAGAGAATTGAAGTAAATAGGTCACAAGATCAAATGAAAACTTCTCAAAATGAAGGAATAGAAAGCGACAATGCAAGCGAATTAGTAAAGACCACAAAAGAACTAACTGAAAAGATTAGAGAATTAACGAAAAATATGGAAGCAGTTACTGTGCCTGTAACCATAGGTCCAGTAATACCCATTTTTGAGAATCAGAAAATTGATGAACGATCTTTGGAAATTCCAATGAGTTCACAATTTCAGAGAGAAAAAGAAAGGATGGAACAAAGTGCAAGTACAAGTAATTTGGCTAGTACTTGCAGACCAAGTCCACCTACAAATTTGACGGTGAATGAGTGCAATGGTAGGAAAATGCATATGGTAACAGAATCTGCAACAGAAACCCCTGAAAAGAGTGGTAATTGGATAGAACTAAATAATACACCCATAGGTCCGACTCCTGATGAGTTAAATGAGTGGATGAAGGCATTTAAAATAAAAGGACCAGAAGAAAAACCATTAGATGTAATTAGATTAAAAATTGATATGGAAGAATTAATTCTAGGAACGATTGGTACCGAAAAGATAAAAAATTACCAGGATGATGAAATAATGTTCCTGTGCAAAAGTATTACATGGAGGGCGAAGAATTTACATGACAAACTAGAAGAAGTAGCCAGTGAGATTGGAATAGACTTTGTGAAAGTAAAAACTTTGCAAAAACCATACAGAGTAGATTTTTGTGAAAAGGATATTGAAAATTTGAACACGGCAGGAAGGCTGACACAGATAAAGGAATTGATTGTGTTATTGAGAAAATGGGGTGATGTGGACAGATGGAAGGTTAGATGGACAAAGAAGAATGAGAAAACTACAGACAAAGGTTCATTGGCTTTTATGATAACTGAAAAAGAATCTGTTGCCAAAGAATACCCCATGAGAGAAACTCCAGGTGGTAGTTACGTGCATGTTCCCTGGACTAGGCAGGACATACTGTCATTTACCAATGACTTTCCAAAGCTAAGAGAGAAGCCAGTTGAATGGTACCGACAAGTAGAGAGGTTTGTAAAAGTCTCAAAAGTGTTGTGGATAGATTTAGATGGATTATTTGACATAGTGGTACCAATGGATTTGTGGTCAGAATGTAAGATTACAGTTGACTGGCCAACTACAGAATATCCAAGAGATCCTAAGACAGGAGCTCCAGGTCCTGATGTGATGAAGAAGTACGATAAGGTGATTACATTTTTGAAGAATAAGATTCCTCCTAAAGAGACAGATTGGGTAAAGATCGATAGAACTACACAGGAAAGTAAGGAGTATGTACATGCATATTATGAGCGATTGTTATTGGTTTTCAAGCAGTATAGTGGTTATGAGGAATTGAGTGAAAAAGACATGAGTCATTTTGTATACCGATTTGTGTTTGGCCTGAAACCAGAAATAAGTGATATGATTAAACAACACATGATAAACTGGCAGAATGGAAGTGTAGATAAGGTGCTGAGGTATGCTAAGTATTGTAGTGATGAAATAGAGAGTAAACAGCGTAAGTTGAAAGAAAAAGCAATGTGGGCACAGGTGAAGGTGGCAGAAAAACAAGAAGCTCAATTGGACAATAATAATGGGAATGAAACAGGACAGAATAAAATGCGACCGAACATAGGTAAAGGAAAGGGTCAAGTGAGTCTAGAAGAAGCAAAGAAGAAATGGCCATGTCATAATTGCGGAAAATTAGGGCATTGGAGAAATGAGTGTATGTTCCCACTTAAACCTAATCCGGAACATCAATCATTAACTCCACAGGTGCAGAATGAGGTAGTTGTTCAACAAAGTCAGGTGCCACAACCACCACTTCCCAACACTGTTAACCAACAAAGATACAGTACAGAAACAGGATTCTACGGAGGAGAGCAGGTAACACAATTGCCACGAGCAGCAAATATTTCTCAGTATTGGTTGCATCAGAGTGAGGATGACCCGGATGAAAGATACTGACGGTGCGCAGGAGAGAGGAAAGAGTGCGTGCTTGGCGCAACTCTAGAGGTAGATCAGTCTGGTCCCTTTGTGGATGGAGAAGTGAATGGTGCAAATGTAACATTCCTTGTCGATACTGGAGCTACCCGTTCTACTGTCAGATCAGTGGAAATTCCAAACCTTCCTCTCTCAGGTGAATATATCCAAGTAGTAGGAGTAGCCAATCAGCAGATAAAAACCCCACTTACTGAATTGGTGGAAGTAAAAATTGGTACTTTTAGCAAAATGCATAAATTTGTAGTGTGCGATTGTAGTCCTGTAAATCTTTTGGGTCGTGACCTCTTGTGCAAGATGAATTGCACAATTTATTGTACACCAGATGGAATTGGATTTCAGACTTCAGATGAAGATGTTTTGTATAAAGTAACTTTGATGAATCAGGAACCTGAAACGAATGGTTTGTTTCCTGCATTTGATGCAGAAAAGCTTCCAGAAGAACTAAAAAGTGCAGTAAAAGAAAGTGTGTGGGATTTTACAGGAGAAGACATTGGATTAATGAGAGAAGTGGATCCCGTAAAAGTGACAGTGAAAGAAGGGATAATTTACCCGAATACGCCACAGTACAAATTAACTCCAGAAATAATTGAAGGAATAACTCCTGTGCTAAATAAGATGATTGAACAGGGAATTCTAAAAGAAATCATGAGCAGTCCATGTAATTCACCTATTATGGGACTGAAAAAGCCGAATGGAACATATAGAATAGTACAGGATTTGAGGAAGATCAACAAAATAGTTGTACCCTGTTGTCCAATAGTGCCAAACCCTGCAGTGATTTTATATCAAATTCCACACGAAGCGGAGTGGTATACAGTGATCGATTTGTGTCACGCATTTTTCTCTATTCCTTTGCATCCAGATAGCCAACCATTATTTGCATTCCGGTTTGGAGAGCGTATTTTGGCATGGTGCCGAATCCCTCAGGGGTATACAGAGAGCCCCTCAATCTTTAATCAGATTCTAAAGAAATCTCTGGAAGATTTGAAAATGCCAGAAAAATCAGTGATGGTGCAGTATATTGATGACCTATTGGTGGCATCGAAAACCAAAGAGGCATGTGTAAGTGACACAATTGCCTTACTGAACCATTTAGAGAAAAGAGGACATAAAGTGTCTCCTTCAAAATTACAGTTTTGTCAGAAAGAAGTCCAGTATTTAGGGCATAAAATTGAGAAAGGAGTGCGAAAAATAGCGACAGAAAGAGTAAGAATGATTCAAGGAATGAGAGCACCAATGACTCAGAGAGAGGTAAGAATGTTTTTGGGAATGGTTGGATATTGCCGACAGTGGATAAGTGGTTTCTCTTTGATTGCAAAACCATTACAAAAATTGACCAAGAAAGATGTAAAAGACCCTTTTGAGTTAAACAAGGAAGAAATGAAATCTTTCAAAGAATTGAAAAAGAAACTGTGTGAGACCCCTGCTTTAGGCATGCCGGATTATGAGAAGGATTTTGAGTTGTACTGCAGTGAAAGAGATGGATGTGCATTTTCAGTACTAGTACAAAAACATGGCATGATGAAAAGACCGATTGCTTATTTTTCAGCTGTTTTAGATCCTATAGCAAAAGCATTGCCTGGTTGTCTGAAAGCAGTTGCTGCTACTTGTGTAAGTCTGGAACAAAGTGAAGGTATAGTGATGGGGTATCCACTGAGAGTATATGTTCCCCACTCAGTAGAAATTCTTTTGACAAGAACAAAAACACAGTACATGACACATAGTCGGCTGACTAAGTACGAAAAAGTCATCTTGAGTGCTGAAAATGTGACCATAGATAGATGCATGAATGTAAATCCTTCTACATCATTGCCAGATGAGGAAAATATAATTGAACAGGACGAAGTAGATCATGATTGTCTGAACGTGCTGGAATATTGCACGAAACCAAGAGCTGACATAAAAGATGAACCATTAAAGGAATCTGATTATGTCATGTTTGTGGATGGCTCATGCTTGAGAACAAAAGAAGGAGTTTTAAGCGCAGCTTACGCAGTGTGCACAGTGGCAACTGTGATGGAAGCGTCTTGTCTGAAAGGAATAAGGTCTGCACAAGTTGCGGAACTGATTGCTTTGATTCAAGCATGTAAATTAGGAAGAAATGTACGAGTCACGATTGTGACCGATAGCCAATATGGTTTCGGCATCGTACATGACTTTGGTCAGATTTGGTCACAAAGAGGATTTTTGACGTCTGCAGGAACACCTATCAGAAATGGAGATTTTGTTAAAAAGCTGCTTGAGGCGATACAGTTGCCTAAACAAATCGCTGTAGTGAAGTGCAAAGCGCATAAGAAAAACGAAGATTACATAGCCGTCGGCAATAATTATGCCGATGAGATCGCCAAATATTGTGCAGAGAACATGGTGTCCCTGAACAAAAATAGAGAAAGGGAGCATGTCTCTTGTCCTTTGCTTTTCACTAATACTGTCAAAACATGGGATGAAGTAAGGCAGTTACAAGAAACTGCAAGAGATGAGGAAAAAGATTACTGGATAAAAGCAGGATGTAGAAGACAGGAAAATAATGGTGTGTGGGTATACAGAGATGAAAGACCAGTTATGCCTGATAGCATGATTGCAGACATGGCACGGATGTACCATGGACAAGCTCATATTGGGAGAGATGCAATGATCAGACTTTTTAGACAAACCTGGTATAACCCAAAATTCAGAGCCATTGCTGAAAGTCTTTGTCAAAGATGTCTTATTTGTCAACAGTTTAACCCAGGAAGAAAAACAGTAGTGAGTCTAGGAACAATAGGATGAGAAGGAGGTCCATTCACTAGAATGCAGTTGGACTTTATCGAGATGCCCCCTAGTAACAGACTAAGATATGTTCTGGTGGTCGTCTGTTTGTTCTCTCGTTGGGTGGAGGCATACCCCACAAGAAGGAATGATGGAACAACAGTGGCAAAACTTATGCTGCGAGAGTTCATTCCAAGGTATGGTTTTCCAGTCACGGTTGAGACAGATAGAGGAACACATTTTCAAAATGAGTTGATCCAATTGATTTGTGAAGCATTGAGTATTAAACAAAAACTACATTGTGCTTACAGACCAGAGGCTTCTGGGGTAGTAGAGCAGATTAATGGAACGATTAAAAACAGGTTAGGAAAAATGTGTCAAGCTACAGGACTCAAATGGCCGGATGCACTGCCTCTTGTTCTGATGACCATCAGAAGCATCCCTGAAAAGAAAACTGGACTCAGTCCTCATGAGATGATCATGGGACGAGCAATGAGACAAGCACACGTACCTGTCAACAAGTTATTAACTATAACTGATGATCTAGTACTGGATTATTGCAAGGGACTGGCTGATGTGGTGCGTTCTGTGTTTCATCAGGTTGGACCGGATGCGACCACTCTTGAAAGAAAACCAGCCCACGACTTGAATCCAGGAGACTGGGTCCGCATAAAAGTCCACAGGAGAAGAAACTGTCTAGTTCCTCGTTGGGACGAGCCACGACAGGTAATCCTGGTAACAACAACTGCTGTCAAGTGTGCAGGAGTGAAAAACTGGGTTCATGCCAGCCACACGATCAGAGTTCCAGAACCTACTGATCGACATGTGAGTCGACGACTGGAAGTGTGGGATAAAAGCTTAACAGCTGGGACAACAAGGATAAGTGAAAGGGTGCCAGAACTTGAAGATCGACCTGAAAGTCGACATCTGGAAACCCCAACGGCAAACACCTCTAGAGAAGAAGAGGAACAAGAAGAAGAAGAAGAAAGAAATTCAGAAGTTCCAGAACTTGAAGATCGACCTGTAAGTCGACATCTGGAAATATCTGACACAACTTCAGGATCTGATGATTCAGCTGCAAACTGGGAAGAATTCCAAAAGAGAACTTGGGGTTATAAACCAATTAGAGAAGAAGATGAGCAAGAAATTGAGTTAGATGAACAACCAAGTACAAGTTATGGTGGAAATCCTTCAGAAACAATATTAATAGATGAAGTAGGGAAAGAAGTACACAAAAAGTTAGAAAATCGAGAAGAACCCCGAGGAGCAATAGGGACAGATAGAGAAACAGAAGAACAGGGAAATTTAGAAGCAGAAAGGGAGAAAAACACCAAATCGGAAGAACACCGAGGAGGGACAGTAATAAGGGAAAACAAGAAGGAGAAGACAGATCAACCAGTAGGAGATGACGAGATCATAAGTTTCAAAATAAGAGACAATAGTGAAATAGTTGAAACAGAAACTGAAGAAAGTGGAGAAGAGGAAAAGGCAAAAACTGAATCAAGAAAAAGAAATTGGAAAACAGAAAGAGAAGAAAGAGAAGGTGAAGCCAAAAGGCCAAGAAAAGGAGATAATTGGCCCAACAGCTATATAAGAAAATTGAGATATAGAATAATAAAAACAGGAGACGAAAGTGCCGAACAAGTGAATGAGGTAACAAGTCAAAAGGGACAAGGAAAACCCAGTGGGAAAAGATTACAGAAGTCCAAAAGAACAAAGAAAGTGAATGCGAAGTATAAGTCACCTGAGTGGCTGTATATTGCACTAACAGATTACAAAGAAGAAGAAAACACTCACGAGAACCAGAGACTAAGAAGTCGAATGGGAAAAGGTGAGATGCAACAAACCCTGAAGTGAAAACTTATAGTGCTTCTGCCGGACATGACAATTTTACTGGATGTGACAAATCACCGGATGTGACAACGAAAGAATTCTGGAGAGAATTAAAAGAAAGTACCAAGCAAAGACTTTTTGAAAGCAGAGTGGCATCTAAATCATTTCTGAGGTGTAGTGACACAATTTTCTGAAACTTAACAAATAGAAAAAGCAAAATGGAAAATAATAGGGATAGAAGAAATAAATGTGAGTTTATAAAAAGATGGTGCAAAATGTGCTGCTTTTGTACAGGGTTATTAATGACCATATGGATAGTTTTAGCAATCACAATTCCTATTAGTTTAGCTGTGATAGAAGCAAAGAATGATACTAAATCAGAAAAAGAGACTAATATTAAAGAACCAGTTATCCTAAGAAGTAGTGCAGAGTTACATAAGGATAAGTCAGTAACAGACTTTTCAAAAAAATGTTTTTACAAAATTGTTGTATGAATATGTAGAGACAATGGATGTGAGAGATTGTTATGTTTGTATGCAGTTGCCTGCATCAGTGTCAGAAGGTGTGACCTATCATCACTTACCTCTAACTTATGGAATAACCTGTAGTGTAATAGCAAGTTTATTTTATAAAACAGGTAGATTAGAATCTTATTATACTGACATAGATGAGATTTTTGCAAACATTCCAGTAGTACCAGAACTTAACAAAGTAAAACCAGCAAAAGTTTTAGGGGAATTTTTTTTAGAACATAGAAAATTAACCTTAGAAGAAATAGTTAGTAACAACCTTACCTGTGAGTTAAAGAAAGAAGAAAAAGTATTTTTAGAAATGGTTGAAGAAAGAAGAATGAAATTTCAAAAAGAAGCAATAAAAGAGGAAGGAAAACGCTTATGGACGTTTGAGGAAGGAAAACATGAAGGGAAAAGATAAATGCAGCAATGACATTAGATTGGCCGCAAACAGGAAAGTTGTGTATTAGGAGAAATAAGACAGTCTATGACAATTACTTTGTAGGTTCCAGTATCTGCCATGACAATTATCAAATTCTGGGAGGTTGGGGATTCAAAGGTGGAAAAGATCCAATATTTCCATGTATCTATTATATTTGTGGGAATAGAGCTTATTACAGGTTACCGGACCATTGGTATGGAACTTGCTATGTAGGCCTGGTCTTTCCAAAAATCTTTCATATGGACAGAGAAGAAAAAGGAACATACAAGATGATTAATAGCTTTACACGTAGAAAGAGGGAAAGTTTTTCAGAAATTGTAGGAGATATTTTTGGAGCATTAATACCAGCAGTGGGAATATCTTTGAATGCATTTAAAATTCGGAAGTTATCCACAGTAGTAGATCGTTTGTCTACAGATACTGCGGGAGGGTTCTTAATGGTAAATACCGAAATGGTTGCCATGAGAGCTATGGTGATGCAAAATCGGCTTGCCCTTGATATTCTTTTGGCAAAAGAGGGTGGAGTCTGTGGAATGTTGAAAGTCCAACATTGTTGTACTTACATTCCTGATAAAAGTGAAAATATACAGAAGTATATTACAAATATTACAAATTTGCACAAAGAACTAGTTCCACTGGAGGTTGAAAGTGTTTTGGGAAAACTTGGTAGAGGGTTTTCTTCAGTAGCAAATTGGTTGACCAGAATGAGTAGACTAATGATAGGGAAAGTTATAATAATAGCAACGGTAGTAATATTGTTAGCCATGGTATTGAAGATAGTTATAACATGTATAAAAAGAAAAGTAAGACAAAATAAGATGAAAAGAAATAACAGAATAATGAAAGATAGAGAGAGAGAAATGGGTGAAATTGAGTTGGAGAAAATGAAAGAAAGCATGTATAAGGAGACTAAAAGGCAAGATGAAGAAGAAACAGATGTGTAAATAACAGAAAGCAAAAGACAAAAGACAAGCTGCCTGAAAAGAAGTATAACTTGGGTTTTATGTGGTGATTTAAAAATCACCAAAGGGGGATTGATGGAGCAGAAAAAAATAAAAAATTTAACCCCTAACAAATTTTATAAATTATTAATAAAATGTTCGTTTAAATGTATTAATCAACACTGTATGTGTGGGAATGGTAATATGCCAATGTGTGTGCTAAATAATCTATTAATGAATGTCCGTGTGTCTAATTATAACGTAAAAATAAATGCGTACTAATAAAAATAAATGCATGTTATTGTGCTTCATAGAAATAAAACGTGTTGTTGCAAAAACAATAGTGATGATAAGTAAGGAACAGCTTAAATGTTGCTTTCTGCTAGGTAATAACTAATTGGGGTACGTAGATGACGGGAGGGAAACGAAAGGGCTATTTTTCTCTATTTTAATTATGTTTTGTTTGCCTCAAATTAGTGCTTCTAAAGTATAACCGAGTGGCGAGATAAAATGGCCGCCAGTGGGAAGATGTGCGCAGGCGCAAGGGAACACATGACACGGGATGAAATTGGAGAAAGCTCAACCTCGTGGTGTAACAGAGAGGCTAGGATGCAAGAAATGGTCAAGGCTGATGTGACCTAATTGAACTGATAGCGTGCCGGGATGATCAGCAAGAGTCCCGTGGGAAACCAGTTTAAGAGAAAGGACAATGACTGCGGAGTTCTCGAATGTATCGAAAGAAGTTACAAATGAACTGATCGAAGCGGACGAAAATATGTTTGAGCGTATGGGAAAGGAAAGGATCCAAGGACCATTGAATTCAAGAGAACTTGATTAAAAGAATGAATATGATGACATGCATGGACCAATGAAAGAAAAGCGTGATAGTAATGTTGCAACAATTAGTTAGCAAAGTTAGAATTAGGGTATAAGAGGGCCTACTCTTAGTGGGAGGGGGTCAGTTCCAGTCCATTCCAGAGTCGCAGAGAGTCGTGTTGGTGGCTTCCAGTGCTGGGTGGTCCTGATCGATCCCTTACTGAGCGGGAGATGCTGAAAGACTGTTAGATGAGACGGGTTGCAGGTAGCTGATGCTGACGAGCTGAAGTTGCTGTTGCTGTCTTAATTTTCCAGTTGAGTATGAGAATCAGGCTATTTCTAATTCTTAACTTAGGTTAGAAATCATTAGGCTAAATTAGGAAGTTAGGCAGGTAATTAGGGTTTTGGCTTCATGACAAAAATTTCCTTTCCGCAATAAATTGATTATGTTTAATAAAATTTTGAATTAATAATGAATGATTTGATTGAATAAAGCTTAAATTCTTTTTCATGCTTTTAAAATTTATATAAAATTTAAGATTCTTTAAACCAAAATGACTCAGTGGTTATTTTCCTAAGTAATTGTGACATCAGAAATTGGTTATTGTGATTTAGCTGGTCTTAATCACTATGAACTAATTTCTTACATGAATGATTCATCGACAAAACAATGAGCAGGAATATCTTAAGAAATAACTAAAAGAAAGCGATAGGTTAAGGTAATAAGATATCCCGGCTCCTTCCAGCGGTACATAAATGGTGTTTTCCATTTAGTTCTCATGCTTCTCCTAGGAATACAGATTTTCGTAAAGGTATAAAGGAAATCCAGGTGTGTGCGTGTGTGTTAGGCGATGTTTATGGGCCCCATCGTCATGTGGATGTGAGAAAATATAGTTTGCCCCTGGATGACCTATAAGTGACCTAGGAGGAGAATAGTTTTTATTGTACGCGCTGCATCACTGGCAACATACCAGTATGACAAAACACATCTTGGTTAGAGGCTAGAAGCTTCAAGATTTAATTAAAGGACGAATGATTTGAATAATTTATTGTGGACTCTTCATTTTGTGTGCTCAAAGGCATTCTTCAATCCTAGATAAGCTGTTTACTGAGTCGAGCAGGTACACCATGGGGTACTTTGCTTAACCATTTCTATGTGTCTACTCCTGGTATGCCAACTATAAGGCTATGCTTGCTGAGGTCTGGTAATAATGGGCTTTTAAACCTTGGTGTAATTGCTACATCTAATAGCCCCTTGGTTGGTATTGGTGGCTGCCTTATTTGCAATTTCAACTTCTTGTGCCAATTGGCTCTCATAGTCTTGTTGGCCTGCCTAACCAGATCTCCTGCATACAAAGCTCAGCTCAGCATGTAGTCTGCACACAATTCAGTTGCAAGTACATGATTGAGTAGTCGGCGCTTACCCCACTGATACATATAACTTCCCTGGCTATACGCTAGGCGGGCCTCTTTGCTGTTGACCACCTGCTGGGTTGTGGACACCCCTCACACATCCATGCTCCTACACTATGGCCAAGCATAGGTTACATGACACTGTTATTGTTCTCATATTTGGGCAGTTGGGTTTTGTCTCATGCCCCTTGAGGGGAGTTGGGGACTCAACTTTTCTAAATCAGGCCCACGCACACACATGGGTTGTCTATAAGTTGCTGCATTCTCACCTAAGGTACAATCAATTGCTCATTTACAATGAGCAATTGGGTTGTCCCCGTCCCATACTCGCAGTAGAATCACCCTGGCTCCACCTAATATAATATCACTCATGACCTGAAATGTCAGGTAGTGTCTCCAATGAATAAATGTCATAGCATACAAACCGTTCCTTAATGTAGGGGCATTAACATGGCAATCCTCAAGGAATCCCTCCTAAAAGTTTGGAAGGTCTCAAAATACAGAAGGTATGGGGAGGGCAAAACGTTTAATCTTTGTTTTCTGCATAGACCTGGAGTGTCATCACCTGGGTGAGCCCGGGTTTTTTTGTTTAAGTTGTTCTCAATGGAAGCGAACAAAGAGGATTGCTATGTACTGGTTGAATGTATATTGGATAGAGTAGCAGTGCTACTCGGTAACACTATGCCCTTATATTGAACATGTGCATCACAAAGGAGAGTGATCCAACCTAGGGGGCTGGGATCAATACATACTCCATCCTAGAAGGTACCCCCCTAATCCATCAATCTTACATCCTCTCACAGAGAAAGACGTTATTATTTCTCTGAGCGTCAAATAAATGACAACTGGCGAATTAAAAAATCTTAGCCAATGTGCACTGAAATATATTGCGTCCACAAGTTTAACTGTGTTCCCAAGGAAATAAACAAGGGATTATGTTTGTCAATAGACATTTTTACTTAATAAACAAAATACCATACATTTAAATGAGACAAAAGTGTACACATAACATCATTACCCACAAATAAATATGTATACCGTATATGAAAATCAATCAAAAACAAACATACATGAACTGGGATGATCATTTAAATAATATTTAAACATGTGTTTAAAACATCAAAACAACATGTGTAATGTCCTACAGTTAGAATCTATGGGGTTGTGACATGTTCTAACCCTCTACTGCACAGTCCAAGGCGTACTGCTGGGCCCTTTGTAGTGGTGGTCGGAGCACTTTATCTGTTTGGAGGTCATATCTTGATTTTCATTACCAAAATTACATAAATTATAACCTTTGAGGTTAATATTAGCTCCTGGCCAAACCCATAGATGCGCCAATGCGTTTCGACCTTCGTGTTGGACCTGGAATGTTTTTCAATGAAGGTCTTCTTCAGGGCTGGGGGATCTTTTTTTAAAGGAACACGTTAACACAAGAACTTTCTGCTGCATCAATGGATACAAGCGTTCTATTTCTTCTATGGGTGTGTGTCATACAATAATTAGACTTGTGACCCTGACGGAGTCAATGGATTAAGGGTTATCCAAGGTTAAAAAACAATTTGGGAATTCTTTCCAGTCTGGTGTCGGTGACCTCAGTCACGTATTTGGATCTCTTGCCGCCGAAGTGGCGTTCATGTTTCTCTGTGGTAAAAGCATGTTGCTATATTTCAGGGACATCTACAGGGACACCTCCTCAATAGCACATACACTGCAGGAATTTAAAGTGGTGTCTGGCTTGGGTGTAAACTGGTCCAAATCTTTACTTCTTTCCTCCGCGTCCTGTACACCCAGCTCACTATATATATTTAGGAGGTGGGCCTATCAATTGCAAACCTGCAACATTCCGCTACCTTGGCCTCTAATTACATCACATACATCAAGAAGTGCTGGATAGGAAATTATCTAAAGCTGTAGCTTCACTTAGATCTTTAACAGCATTTTGGAGGCAACTAAAAATTTCTGTGCCTGGCAGAATTTCACTGAAACAAAATGATTATAGTCCTCCATCTGCTATACTATTTAACAAACTTACCTCTACGCCACCTACAGAATTTTTCCATTCTCTAGCCACTATGATGAGGGCGCTAACATGGAAATGTGGTAGCCATAGAGAGACCCCCTCTAGTCAAATTAAGACTCCCACCTAAGCAAGTGGGCCTGGCAGCTGGTGGACGTACGCAGTTACAAAAGATGGCTGAAAATACGAGAAACATTACCCCATATGCCCCTACTATTCCCTTGCAGAGTATTCCAGAATAATGATTCCACGTCCTCAGAAACATGTTTGAAGTCTGGGAAAATGTGGGGCTAATCTCAATAGGTGGTTTGTTTCAAGATGGGTATTCTATTTTCCTTGGACTCTATTAGGTACCAATACAGCCTATACTCTGAGTAATTGCTAGTGCATAGGAAACAATTAGAGCACTTTGCACTCATTGGGCTGTTACCAAAACTGGACCTCCCATCTATAACCTAATACACTATTAGCTCTGGCAGGTGACTGATAGCATAACTTAGAAACTCCATACAATCCCACACATTCTCCCCGGTCAAATTCAGACGGAATTGAGAGACTGACCTAGGCAAAGCCTTTAATGACAAATAATGGGCATGGGCTCCGACATACCCCCACAAAATATCCCACAATGTGAGATTCAAGTATGTCCAATTCAACGTCCTCCATAGGGCATATCTAACGCCTAAAGCACTACATAGGTTCTTCCCGAACACTAGCTCTGAATGACCCAGATTTCACATATATTTTGTCCTTTTGAACAAGAACTGCATGACTTATCTGCCCATTTTAGGCCGCAGCGACGTATATCATCCCGAATATTGTCTCCTTTGTGTTTTTAAACGTACTAAGAGCAATGTAGTGGTATCCAAATTCCAGGACTTAGCTTTCCTCCTTGCAAAGAGGTCAAGACCTCCAACTGGAAATCTGTCTCTCCCCCGGGGTACAAAATTGGATTTGCTAAGGTCTCCAAGGGGTACGCCCCTTCATATAGGAGACATCAGAGGCTTTAGAAAATACCCTATAGCCTGGCAATATCACTCTAGCACTTAAAGGCAAGATCAGTGACAATACTAAACTCAATGACTCCATGGCATCCCCCCTTATCTCTTCATATCCCTTGGGCCTGCATTTCAGTACAGTTTTAATCAAGTCCCCCACTTTTGCCAAATTGTGGGTACTCCTCTGCATTGGAACACCTAGTGCCCCTGTACACATACTCCGATACTATGCCTTTTGTTTTTGTTTCTAGTTTCTTTGGTTTGACTGCATTCCCCAATATGCTACTGCAGCTTTGCTGACATGAAGCATTCTATATTTTCGTTCAACAGGTTTAGTCAGTGAATGTTTGAGGTGTATGCCCAATTATCTGTTGTGATTACCTGTTTTGCATTGTACCTCACTGTGACAAGCTCATTAGATGTGTGCCTACTGCCCGAGTGCATTACTGTAGCTACTTCCATTGTAATTTGTCACACTGATTTCTTCGCCTTGCAATTGTTTGTAAAAACCAATAAAGATGATTTTTAAAAAGAGACAATCATTTGTATAACTATTTCTGAAGACAACTCATTGATGATGAAAGCAACCTCTATTTTTCTGGCACGGTGCTGATTCAGGTGCGAAGAAGGTGAGGAATGACCTCACCCAAACACATGAACTCTCTTTCTAAAGTACAATATGTTTGTTCAGAGAAAGTGTTAGTCCTGTGGATGTGTTAAGAGAATGTAGATCATAAAAGAGCAGTATTTGACAAATAGGTGTACTACTTTCTCACAATGCTCTGTACCAAATGTAGTATGTTTCCTCTTACATTAGCTTCCAGCATACCTCATATTCTAGTAGGTCTGTTTCAAGAATGCTATTCGCAAGAAAACTTATTAATTCAGGGTATAAGAATATTAGATAAAATGCAGCATGCAAAATATATATGATATCTTTATAGTTTCTTCTTCTCTGCATCTGCAAACTTCATCAGAGGCTTTGCATATTTAATTAACATGTACAAATTATCTAAAACTTAAAAGCGATAATTGCCCAAGAACAAAAGAGTTTATAATAGCCAACCTGTTGAAAACAGATTTCAGCAGACCGAGGGTGAATGTTGAGGCACACATTACACAATATTGAGATAGGCATCTAAATCCTATATATGGCCTGTATTGTTAGACACAAGCACAGACTGGGCAGAGCCATGACACTTGCCTTCTTCATGGTAATATATGCCAGTTTCAGACTGGGCAAGGTATACACTTCACTTCAAGATCAAACCTCTCTAAGGTAACTGAATCATAATTGAGGATCTGAAGACAGTCCCATTGTTTAATATAAATATGTGGCATCTGAAAATGATGTACTGTAAGGAGCAAACATGTGAAATGTAAGTTTATTTGTGATGATTGGCATGGCACAGAGCTGGAATAAACTGGAAATTAACCCCACAATCATTCCTCTCCACAGTCTAGAGAGAGGCAACACAGCCTATTCTATCATTGCTTATCTCACACAACAGCAACCTTCGCCAGCAAGATGTCTCAATGAATTAATGCTCCCCATTGAAATCTATAAGAATCTGAAGGTGACAGTTCAATTCCTGGGAAGGTAGACTCAGGCTTCCCTCCTTCACAGTTTGGTAAATTGAGTATTGAATTAGGAAAACTAGCATCTGTTTTTTACTTGACTTACAACATCAGGGGTGTCGTATGAAGTGCTATATAGAAATCAAGTAATTTATGTTATTAACATTACTGAAGAAGTCCTGACGCCCACCCTATGACTCTGAACTCCCAACACGTACTAGAGATTCCCAAAAAGGGTGATAAAATAACCTAAGATCCAAGGTTTACAGTTTGCTTCTTGAAATTGAAAACATGAAACACCGGACCAGGGATAGGGAAACACAGAGACTGGGGGAAAACGGATAACCACCAAACATATCAGTGTAGCACCTTCCAGGGAAGATCTCATAACAAAGTCTCATAAACAACTATCACTCAAGCACAAGGACCGCATAACAACTGAAATCCATAAACCCAAATCTGCACATCAGGCCCTCGTATATCCCAGACTAGAACATCTAGTTGAATGGCAACGGTATGAATTCTTGCTTTAGCCACACAAAGCCATTAGAGCAGGAAAATACTCATCCCACCTGCAAGAGGTGTATTAGGATCCAGAAAGCAATAGGCAATAGCAACTGATTCAGGTTAGGTAGGGTCCCTCAACACCAAACACCTTGTGCAAACCACTATGCTTCATCACCTTCTTCCCTCTCTGGAGCAGCAATACCTTTATTCTTCAAACAACATTTTCACACAAAACATGGTTTGAAATGAAATCCCATGACGAAGAACTTCTTCTGAAGATTCACCACCACAGACCAAACTCTGCACAGAGCACCAAAAGGCAAACTAATTGATTATGCTGTTCTGTGTAAATACCCAGTGACATACCATACTGCACTGATGTCTATACCAACTCATCACCCTGTAGGCCAGATAGGCCACATGTACTAATATTGTATCTGTAAAATGTGACTGCAAATTGTGTGCCACATTTTTGCAAATCCAATGAGATCTTGCAACCTCACCCATGTAGTATTATGTTGGTTCACAAGATCACCATTCGGACTGGCCCACAATGAATATTAATGGAGTACGTTACTCAGATTGGACCACCATGTCTGTGATTGCATTTAAATAAAGTGTTTTTTTTAATGCAGCCCGTTTCCCTTATAGAAAACTGGTCTGCATTTAAGAATTTATTTTAACTTTTTTAAATAGCGTGTTTGCCTGGATGACTGCCTAATTGCAAACAATTTTTTTACAAGGTGACTCCTTTGCCTTGAGAGTTGGTCACCACCTCCCTTGAGAAGTCAGTAATCTTTCAGTGGTTTGCAACCGAAGCTGGGGTTGAAAATCACAGATACATTGCATTCCAAACTTTTAAAAAAGCCATTGAGCCAATGCAAACCTTGTGATTTAGCCAATCACAGTCTTTGAAACAACTAAATGGCTTTGTACATCTGGCCCTATATTTTGTACCATAATGAAATCAACAGAATATGTTTCAATCCATTTACTATTTCAAATATGGCCAACATATGCATAGATTATACGTCATGAACACAGGATAGCAAGACTGGCACTTAACAGGTAGCCTCACGTTTTCATGCTCTCTTGATAAGAGGTGAATCCACTAAGAGTGGTAAAACTCAAAGGACACCTTACACCCTGCATGATTTAATACCGTCATCTCAGTGTCTAAGTGTTGCCAAAGGCAGTGACAGCTGCTGGCAATAAAATGTGGCAGTGCAGCAGCAGAGGGGGGGAGGGAGGGAATTAATAATTTTTAAAATACGTACCTGATGCTGCCAGCCGCCTCATGCCTCGGTGCTCCTCTGCTTCCTGCTCCCAGCAGTCCCTGGGACACCATCAACGACTCCCCATCTAATCCCTGTGCTGCTCTCATGCTGCATGAGAGCAGCGTGGGGATTGGCCTGAACGGGCTGTTGTCACACTTACTCACACACAAGGAGTCTGTGTCTTTTCTCCACCCGGCTGTGGAATACAGCTGGGTTGGAGAAACCTACCTGTGCATGTCTGTTTGGCCAGCCTAAGACGGCCAGCCAAACTGACATGCACACTTATAAGTGAATGCCATTCCTTCTATCTCCCATGCACCCCCTTCCTGCACATGCTTGGCTCAGCCAGCAGCTGAAAAAAAAATTATAATAATTATTTTTCAGCAGCTGGCTCTGAGTCAGTGGGGCGACGCTCCTCCGCCATTGTGGAGAAACCACCGCTGGCCAATGGTAAGGTATGTAATTGTCTTAAACAGCATAACACCAGACCAGCCAACTCACATGGTGCCACCTTGTGCCACACGATATCGACTCATTTCACACGGTCAAACCCGGTGAGGAGCCGATATCGCACATTGGGCACACAATTAGATGGAAACCCCTGCAGAGAGCAGGTTTCCAGCTAATTGTTTGGAAGTTTAGCTCAGCCTGTGTCCATTACAAGGTGTGAAACCTCCCCAGGACATCGGCGACAGCAGCCTCAAAAGCTTTGATTTTGGTTTTTCTTTTTTAGTGGGGAGTGAGCATCGTGAGAGGGGTGGAGGCTGATCATGGGAGAGGGGGCTGTGGATTTGGAAGTGTCTGAGCTATGCTCGGCACTAAACCCTGCCCCTTTCGTGGCCACACCCAGCCTCACACGATTTAAAAAATTCACAAGTTGGCAGGTCTGTAAGACTGTGAGCAATCTTGTATTGCACAAAAGTAAAAAATACAGTTCATTAATATAGCGTACATTTAAATAACTCAAACGCCACACATTGTCAACGAAACCTTTCAGACAGTCTGATGCTAAGCTGTAAATAAGCGAACAAGTTGTGTATGAAAAACCAAGGGACACTCACATGGAACCAGGGTACTTTACAGTTTTACAGACAACAACGGTTCCTGTGGACAATCAACAAATGATACTTAGTATATAATAGCCCAATCACAATAATCGAAGGAAAAGAGATGTCTGAAAGAGAAGAGGCATATAACACGAATTTTGTATGAAAATACGTTGTTTTATATAATGTAATCACATTATTTTAAATCCAGTGCATGGTGTCCCAAGTGATTGTGTAACCTATATTTCAAGGTTGTGACTTTTTGTGAAATAAAAACAAGGTTTCATCAAAGATGTACAAGAGCGACCATTAAATCAATACATAATATGTGTTTACAGCCTACGAATACAGTAATAGTGTCTGACAATGGTTCGCTTCACTTAGTCGACGACGTTTCGACCCACTTAACAATGTGGGGTCTCATCAGGACCTAGCAATGAAGGGGCACCTAAAAAAATGATAACCATAGTGTCAGTAATGGTTTGGTGGTAAAAAATAAGAGAAAAGCTTCAAAAAGGTAGATTTTCAGTTGCTAATCATACCTGGGGATGACTGTCAGATAATGTGGTGTGCACCGTGTGGGGGTGAAAAAGGAAGAAGAGTACTCACATAGGGCCCAGCCGGGCACAGTGGGGACGAGAAATGAGCAATATTTAAAATACATACGGGCACACGGGGTTAACGCTGGAAGTCACCAGCTGTGAATATAAGTTCAACCTACCCTATAGCGGGGAATCCCACTATAGGGTAAGTTGAACTTATATTCACAGCCTGCACCCTCAGCTCACAAGATATCTACTAATTAAGGGAACAGAAGACATTACTCCTAAATTAGGAGATAACACCATCACCCCTGTTCCATAGCCCTTGATGCACTGACACACTAGAATACACAACGTTAGAATCTTGTTTTCTTCCCCTACAGCAGGATTCTCCAAAATCGATCCTGGAGGGCCGGATCCATGCCAGATTTTTAAGATGACTACATTTATCTAAATGGGGATATGCTAAAATTCTGGCGTGGGCCCGGCCCACCAGGACCAACCTTGGAGAACCCTGTCCTGCACAACAAGACAAGTTGCAAAGTGTTTAAAAGACACATTGTGAGCAAGAATTGACTTTCCAGCTTGCAAAATGGCCTTGCAACTGACTGTGATTCAGGAGGCAGAGGGAATGTGAAGAAACAGCTTCCCCTACGCCTAGGAATTGCAATAGAATGCATCAATGGTTTGCAACCGCAAGTGTGTAGCAAACCACTGATTTGATACCAGCTCCAAGGGGAATTACCCATTTGCATCGTGGCACATGCCACTGTGAACCTGCTTTTACCTTCCGAATGTGTGTAGTTGGCATAGAGTGGTCCAGAGGATCACTGCAGGCTCGCCTTACTTAATTCAATCCATGCCAATGTCTATTATTGAAAACAGCCCTTTTCTGCAAGGGATAGGCATCTAGTGACTGCAGAAGGAGGGGCAGAGGTTCTACTGAAGGCCTCCATTCCTACACTTGCAGCCAATGGCAGAAGGACACCTGCCTTGTAAATATTTATGAGACAGGAACTTTTGTATCTCCCTGTGAGGGCCATTTTGTGCTGTGAATGATTAGTCATGAGTCGCAGTACAAAATGAAAATGGGGTCACAAAGCAGTAGGAATACACATAAAAAACGGGCTGCTTTGTGACCCAACTTTAGTACATTGAGTCCCAAATCTCTGAATCACTGTTTATGTTACTGTGCCTTTGTTAAAGCGAAAGGTGTCATACGTAGCTCCAGGAACAATGGAGCCAAGCCAGATGTTTAGTGTATTAAACTAAGATATTTTTAAATATAATGAATTTAACTGGAACTCATTGCATAGTTAGGTTTTGTTTGGAAATCTGGCAAAGATGCAGCTGTTTTCATCCTACGCTGGAGACCCTAGTCCAAATCATTGCTGGATTTGGTCTGGCCAGTAGTTTGGCCAATGCATCAAGACCTTTCAGAACTAAACAATTCCCAATGCAAAGTATTTCACTATAGCTACAGGAACGTGCTGCTACTGAACTTCTCTACTACGCCTATGTTGTAAGAGTGACAAAGCCAACCGGTCTGGTCTTGGCAAGCTGGTTATAAGGGTAAACATTTTTTTTAATTTTTTTATTGCAAGCATCTGCGCCAAAAATAAAAATAAAAATATGCTCCAACCTAAATGTGTCGTCTACATGCTTGCAATAAAAAATAAACATTGTTTAGAGTTTAATGGAATAATTTAGGTGCTTCATAGGCGGCACATGTACTTAGAAAAGGTATGGAAACGGTTTTTAGTTTCAATGTACCTCACAGGAAAACATAATGCTTATTGGCTCAAAGTGAAGGTACTATCGGCTTTGAATTACTGTAACCTAAAAATATAGTCTAAAAACCAAGGAATGGCTAAAATTTATAAAAAAGCAAAACAGAAATTAACAGTATTACAAGGAAAAGAACTGGCCGCCAGAATTTGCACTGAAGTGCTCTTCTTTTTAGTTGGATGTGCTCGTACGAACAGGAAAAATGCTGTCACTCACAGCACAGGAGAACCAATGGCTGAAGTGGGCTCACACACTGTCCCAATACACCTCTTGCAGGTGGGATGAGTATTTTCCTGCTCTAATGGCTTTGTGTGGCTAAAGCAAGAATTCATACCGTTGCCATTCAACTAGATGTTCTAGTCTGGGATATATGAGGTCCTGATGTGCAGATTTGGGTTTATGGATTTCAGTTGTTATGCGGTCCTTGTGCTTGAGTGATAGTTGTTTATGAGACTTTGTTATGAGATCTTCCCTGGAAGGTGCTACACTGATATGTTTGGTGGTTATCCGTTTTCCCCCAGTCCCTGTGTTTCCCTATCCCTGGTCCGGTGTTTCATGTTTTCAATTTCAAGAAGCAAACTGCAAACCTTGGAGCTTAGGTTATTTTATCACCCTTTTTGGGAATCTCTAGTACGTGTTGGGAGTTCAGAGTCATAGGTTGGGCGTCAGGACTTCTTCAGTAATGTTAATAACATAAATTACTTGATTTCTATATAGCACTTCATACCACACCCCTGATGTTCTAAGTCAAGTAAAAAACAGATGCTAGTTTTCCTAATCCATTACTCAATTTACCAAACTCTGAAGGAGGGAAGACTGAGTCTACCTTCCCAGGAATTGAACTGTCACCTTCAGATTCTTATAGATTTCAATGGGGAGCATTAATTCATTGAGACATCTTGCTGGCGAAGGTTGCTGTTGTGTGAGATAAGCAATGATAGAATAGGCTGTGTTGCCTCTCTCTAGACTGTGGAGAGGAATGATTGTGGGGTTAATTTCCAGTTTATTCCAGCTCTGTGCCATGCCAATCATCACAAATAAACTTACATTTCACATGTTTGCTCCTTATAGTACATCATTTTCAGATGTAGTGGGAGGAAGAAAATTGTTACTGACAACTGAACAGACACACGGATGAAGAAATCTGACTAAAAGAACCTTTAGGAGTGTATTTTGTTTTTAGATATCTTTTAATTACAAAAGGCTGGCAACACAACTAAGGCTGTCTCTAGACCAGACCTAAATGTGCTTCAGTCCAACCTGTGATGTTTACAGGTTCAAAAGTAGGCTCTCAGCAAATTTAGAAGGAAAGGCTATCCTAGCCAGCAGCACTTCAGGAGGATTTTAGGCAGATGCTTTATCGGATTAGCCGCTCTGCATCTTAATGGAGAGCAGCAATTTATTTCATGCCTCTGACAAGCTCAAGTAATTTATCTTCGAGCTCCCCATCTAGCGTCCATTACTGTAATTAAAGTTTCGCTGCATGTCATTGTATTTAGATGGCCTACATTCTGATGAGTAGGCTCTTCTGGTACAAAGAGTTCCTAATCCACCAGCATCTCAAGGTCTGCTCGATCTAAGATATCGGCAACAAAAAAAAAGATGTTCTTCTACCCTAAATTTCATTGCTTTCCAATTGAATCCTAAATCAAGCACCGTAATCTACTAGAGTAATCAGTTTGTCCTGTGGCCTTTTCCAATAGAAGGAAGCCAACACAAGAAATCGATTGCTCTCAGACAAATTAGCTTAACAGGACGAGAGAGAGAAATTCTTTCTCTCACCCACATTTTTCCCAATGACAACCAAATAACAGTTTTCTTCTACACATTCAAAATAGGGGACATGGTTACATTGTCGGTTGACATAGGGCCCTTGGGACCCCCTGCTCCTTATTGTATGTAGAGCACTTTTCACAACAGTTGGACCATGAAAAAAAAGCATATCACAGTCAGCTACTAGCTCTAGGCATCTAATTTTTATTTTGGGGGGGGGGGGGCAGTTTTATATAGCGCGTACTAGACCCGAAGGTATCAGAGCGCTTTACATGAGCACCAGTTGCGTTACAGACGGACACATTAATTTTTTTTGCTAGGCATGGGGAGATTAAGTAATTTGCCCAGAATCACAGGATGTTGAGCGTCCCTGCCGAGACTCGAACCCAGTTCCCCAGCTCCGAGGTCGACCACTCTACCTGTTAGGCCACATCCAAGTATTGACCCCCAGAAGTTTTGACTGCATCATGAAGTAGCTTAACATCATTCACCTAATGGTGGTTAAACAGTGTCCACGACAGAATAAATTAAATGAATGGTGAGACCAAGCCAGTAGCCCAAAGGATAGGATGTGAATGCACACAAATCACTGCTACTAGAGTGAAAACAATAATGTTAACAGCAGCAGAGAAGGGTTTGTGGACCTGGCATCATTTCACTGAATCTCAATAAACCCATACTGCCCAATGAACAGATTTAGATGAACCTATCAAAGGGGAAGCTTACACTGCAGAGACTGCACATGTAGAAGAGACATCATAAAGTAGCTGAGTGGTCTGTGATGGAAGCATGACTCTGACCAAGCCCGTCTAGAAATGGTGCTGCACATTAGAACAAACACTTTATTGAGGAAAGTCAGACGGTGCTACCAAGTAACAAACTTTGCAAGAGAAGAGGTAAGAAACAGCGAAGAAGTGCCATGAGTGAACCCTTCCTAAAATGATCCCTATGTTTGGGGGTAAAGGGAAAAATATTGTCAACAAAGATTCCTCATGCATCATCATAGTAAATTGGTGCACTAAACTGATCTTCATGAACCAGATGATGGAAAACTCAACACAAAAACGTAACCTACCCAACACGAAAGTGCATCTCTTCATGATGGAAGTTAAGGAGGAATGTATTAGTGCACAGGAAGATAACTCACTAGGCATGGAAGAACTGATCAAGTAATCAATAGATGGAGTATAATTAAAAGCGACACTAGCAATCCTTCGAAAAACGAAAAGACTCAATGGAAAGCAGTAGTGTTAATAGAAATCATGGATTTGCAAAACCAACAGGTGTACTAGGGCCCACACATAATGAATAAATGGAAGAATAAATCATTAGGGAAGCTGCAAGGAAAAGGAGCAGAATAAATAACTGCAGAGAAAATGAAAAAATAGCATAAAATAGTTATAGAAGCAGCATACGAATAGATTAATATAATGTGAGACAAGCACTGAACAAGAACAAATAACATTTTAACAATATATTTCAAGTATACAGTAATTTCTCTATGTATGTGCTTTGGCTAGGTCATCCTGGTTTACCTTTAAACTTATAATAACTGATAATAACACATCCGAAAGGCAACAGCCTTCGTCAGTGTAAACATATAAACATCGATAAACACCAGCACAACCGCAGACTAAAATTCCATTCAAAGAAAAGAAAGTGAGAGAGAATAAGTCATTTTTATTTCTTCCTCAAGGGGCCAACACAATGCAACTTTGGTAGGCAAGGTAGCAGCAAGAAAGACTGGTCTCAGATTATTTGGCTTAAGGTTTGTTGTTTACAGGGTGCCACTAAAATAATATTTATTCTTTTTATTTCCTCCAGTTTTGTATCCTTGGATTAAATGTGCAGGGATTAGAAGTATGTTTTAGGTCTGACCAAATTATTTGATACCCTTTAGAGAATCTGGGAATATTAAAATAATATTTGATCTTTTGGCAGTGTTTTTTTCTTTCATTAATTGGTGAAATGGCTGGCTTGTGAGAAAATTGGCCAATATCTACTATCACGTTTACCCACAGAATGGATAAGGATCAGGCCCATTTTCTAACAAGTCAGTATTGATAGCAGGTCAAATGTGAAAAACCACAGGCATTAAACATTCAATGCAAAGTGTAGTAACAGGTACATGTTAAAAGAGTGCTGTGCACATGGGATAGTGGTGAAAACTGGCACAAGTCTTTCCAAATACCAACAACATTATTTAGCTGCAAGGCATCCCATTGTTATGTGTGGCACCTTCATCTAATCATGGCTTTTTGCCCAACTGCACTTTACTGTTGGGGTTTTTGAGCCTAGAGCTACGATGTTAAAATCAAAATGCCAAGTCCCAGAATACAAAGTGATGTCTGGTAAAAGGTCAGGACTGGCTTAATGAAGGAAGCTGGCTCTTTATGTGGTATACAAATAACTGGTTATATTGTGTAAAGACTCTAGTGATTCCCCTAGAAGTGTACAGGGCGTCTATGCAAACCCAAAGTACTCTATTTGTGGTAGTGTGGGCGAGCAGTCTTAGGCCTAACACAGAGGAGTGTTAGACATTTGTTATACATACAGTGATTAATAAATGACACACTACTCAAAAAGGAGTTCCACACCAATTTTAGAAAAATAAGCTTCTTACTAGGTTTATTTTAAGACCCAGATCTACGTTCAAAGGTTGAGTATCTTTTTCATAAGAAATACTTTCACTTTAAAAAGTGGACACTTGGTGCAATTTTCAGTTCTGCAATTTTAACCTGAGCAGGTCGCGGTTAGGGGGTGGTCTCCGATCTAAGGCTGCAGGCATCTGTGTGGTGCCCAGCATGGCTCATGACTGCTGGGGAACCTTCTTCGGACTAGTGGGCCACGTGGACTGGGGCCAGAGGCATCGGGTGCAGAGGTGGGTCTGGTGGTCGGGTTTCGAGGTTCAGCAGGGCTCAAAAGTCCTTGGTTGTTAGTTTCTTATGGGCAGGTCCACTGCCCTCAGGAGTTCTTGATCTTTATTGAAGGCAGGCAGTCCCCCCAGGATTTTGGAGGTCGCTGGGCCTGCAGGACGAGTTAATTTTGTAGCAGGGGTGAAAGGCAGCAGACCGGCCGGCAGGGTTGGTGCCGAGTCAGTCACTGGTCCTTCTTCTTTCTTGCTGTTGTGGCTCTTCGGTGTCCAGGCTTCACAGGTCATCAGGAATTTCTAATTCAGGGTCTGGGGGTGTCACCTAAATACTAGATTTAGGGGCGTTACAGGGCGTTACAGGGGAGTGACAGGTAGGGACCAATGGGTCTCTTGCCTGGGGTGTCTACACCCTCTATTATGCCACCCTCCTGTGGGAGGGGGACACAGTCCTAGCCCTGATTGGATAAGTCCCACCATCTTCAAGATGGTGGACACTGAAAAATGTGCTTCCCTTCGCCTCCAGCACCTGAGGGGGCGATTTGGCAAAGTTTTCCCGCTGGTTAATCCCACAAAAAGTGGGGGTTTGAACCAGGAGCTGCCATTTGCTGATAGCACCAGCGGCTGGGGTCACATTACAAAGGCGGCAAGCCCTTTGAAGCTTCCCTCTCGTGCACTGTACCTGCCTGGGGGGGGAGGTATGACACTTGCGCACAGGATGGGCTTTGTTTCTAGCCTCAGAGAGGAAGCCATGTTTGGTGGTGGCAGGCTGCCTAAAGCTAGTCAGAGACCACACCAGGGTTGGTAGGTTTTCAAGAGGCACCTCTGAGGTGTCCTCTGGGTACATGTTTTTCATAAATCCAACACTGGCAGCAGTGTGGGTTTATTGAGAGGAGGTGTTTGGTACCAAACACTGCTGGGTTCAGTGAAGTTTGGTACCAAACACTCCTGGGTTCAGTGAAGTCATCATGGTGCTGGTGAACTTGAGTTGTTGACTTTCCAGCCCATGTACTCTCCATGGCTTCCCCGGCACTTACAATTTTAAGAATAGACTTAAATATTGTAGGGGCATATCTGCTCATGCAGATATGCCTACACCTGAGATATAGTGCACCTTGCCTTAGGGATTGTAAGGCCTGCAAGAGGGGTGACTTACCTATACCTTAGGCAGTGCTGCCTGACATGGCACACAGGCAGTGTGCCATGTCGACTTTCACGTTTTTCTCTGCACCAAGGTATGCAGGCTGCAGTGGCAGTTTGCATGGCCTTGGTGAGGGGTCCCTAGTGGACACTCCTCAGTCCAAATGCCCTAGGTACCAGGGGTACCATTTACTAGGGACTGCCAGGGGGCCCTGAAGTAGTGCCAATCGTGGTACAGTTTTAGGGAAAGAGCTCTGACACAGGGTACCTGGTTGGCAGAGACCCTGTGCGCTTTCAATCAAAACTACATCATTTTCCAGGCACAAAGTGAGGGGCTAAGCATGTCAAAAGAGGCACTTTCTCACACTTAAAGTGAGATATTTTCCATGGGCACACTTGGCACCTATGAATATCCACACAGTAGCAGTGTCACCTCAATGTAATCAAGCGAATAGTGCAGAAAAGCAGTGGTGATCATGCTTATAGCATCATGTTTCAGGTGTCTTAGAATGCAGGGCTACAGATTAATCTGGTGTAATTCAAAATGTTAAAGGTTTCACAAGGTACTATGCTGTTGGCAAGGCTGACCACACCTACAATGGTATACTATTCTGTAAGGAGTAGGTGACAGACCTGAAGTTGTGTCCAAGAATTTGTTTATTAAAACATTTGAACATAGCACTCTTACTTCTTTAATCCATTAATAGTCCTGTAAACCAGAGAGAGTCCTGCCACAGTGAGTTTGAGAGGCAATTGAATGTGAGAGATAACTGGATATGAGAGAGAGTAATGAGATGTGAGGCAGAGTGCAATGCACAGACTTTCTATGCTTAAAACAATATAACATGAGTCCCTTAGTTACATTACCAAAGGGAAGACACTACATACGGTGCATTACTTCTCCTTTAAATTACATATGTGCTTCATAACATCACTACAAAAAACAGCATGTTCTGTAAACACCCAAAAAACAGTTTTTGTCTATTTGGGGGTTAGGAAGCTGAATAAGCACTGATTTGAAGAGGTTTGGCAAATACTGAGAAAACATAACTATAAACCACACAATGTAAACACTGAAAACAAGATAGCCTAGCTATGGCTAATATGTACTCAGGGTAAAATGGCAGATTTCAATCCAAGAGAAGAGTATACAACTACTCAAATAGGTATGTCTAGGTGATAAAGCCCTCATAAATGTCAAATTGCAACATGTGATGAAGGCAACTAGTCAAGTAAAATAGGACTCAATGTTCAGGACTCTGTTGAGGTTTGAACAGCAAGAGTTAACTTTGGGAAGGCATTCTGTGGTGTTCACTTTCTCCGTTGATCCACTAGCCATTACCGATTGACATTAGGATGTACCAGGGAAATTAAAGCACTCGTAGCCAATATTCCAATGAAGATCTTTGATCTGAATAACCACAGCATGGTAAAGCAGGCATTTTAAGAACTATCTGTGTTCTCTGGGCAAAATATTTAGACTCCATGTAATGGCCCATGGCAACAGAAAGAAACCAAAGTCACTGGATGGAAAACAACAGAGAGTGGGGAAATAAGTCTCAGCCTAATATAGAACTACTGCGTGAACAGATACAAATTAAATTGATATTCTGAAATGGTAGGACTTAGAAGTGTCTTTGCAGGGAAGGATTTAGACAGTCAATAAATGTGGTAATTGCTAAATATCTAGCTATGTTTTGTTGGTGGTGCAATTTGCTCATGACAGCTAGAAAATGCTGTTATGGGTTGCTGCTGAGACTGTATTGGACCAGAGAGAGGAACTCCTCATATTATCATTTGAGGAAATACAAAATAATAGGAGGCATACGATTCTGAATATGAGTAAACTGGAACCTCAGAGTTGAATTAACCTGTTTGGGGTATCTCACTCTTCAGTACACTTGTCAAGAGTACTCCATGGCCTGAGCAATTCACAGCCTTGATGTTTAGCACCTAAGAAACTTGATTGTTGTGGTTGATTCTTGGGCAATTGTAAGTCACCTTGGCATTTCACATTTGATGTGGACCTGACAGAAGGTTTTGAGACTTTACTAATTCTCAGCTTTGTCAGCATCTCATATCTGGGTGTATCAGGGAAGAGGTGTGGTGCAGCGGCCAGGGCAGCTGACTCTGGAACACCGGGGCTCACGGTTCGATCCCCGGTTCCGGCGGCAGGTTAGCCCAGCACCTTGTGACTCTGGGCAATAGCTCGCTTAATCTTCCCGACAGCCCCCAGCGCTTGGACACCTCTCCGGAGGTAGCTGTGCGCTTTACAAATGCTGGTATTTCATTTCATCTCATAGGAGTACTTAAAGATTGAACAACTGCCTGCTGCAGCAGCAGCAGCTTGCATTTAGGTGGCACCAGTACTTAATTTGTAAACAAAAATAAGTGCAACAACATGAGGGTTTTTGAAAGAACTCACTACCAGAGTAGCCAAATAATTTTATATATAAATATTACATTTTAAACATTTTTTTAAAATAAAGTACCCTTACTAACATTTTTATTTTTATTTGTAGTACACTTGGTTAAAAGTTAGGTATTGAATTAATTCAATTTTTTTTTACTTTCTTAAAATTAAGTTTGTTACAATATATTTATTTTAAATGTAGAACTAATTTAATTCATTTAACATTAATTCCTATGGGGTGTTTAATTCCCTGCCTCCATTGTTTTCTTTGTGAGTGTATTGCAGTACCAGCAGTTGGCCATGTGGCGCATGACTTACTCCAAGGCTAGACTGGAGTACATTTAAGCCTGTTTTGACACCATTAGGGCTGAAGTAATTCTAGAAGGGTATTTTTGAATTGCAATGGCCTTACTCTTTTGTGGGTGTGTTTTGTATTAGCATATCCCTCCCAAACCCCTTTTACCTTAACCCCATTAATGTTTGAGTAATTAAGCCCTATTTTCCCACCACCCCCCTTGGTTCCTCCCACATTTATTAAAAAATAGTATACTTAAGAGTGCAGAGATTTCCACCATTGGAGTGGAGATCGCTACACAGAAAAGATAGACGAAACAGAGGTGGAGATCACATGTAGGCTTGTGAATAGGATTTTATAGTAAGTTAGTACTACTACTGTAGTACTACTTTATGTACTACAAAATATAGTCTGAAAATTGAGACAAAGAACTGAGGTTTAAAATGTAATTTTCACCACCAAAATAGGCACTGGAATTGTACCTCGAAGGAGTAATTGGATTGCCTGTACCCACACATTTTGTCTCTCTAACTTAGCTCAGGAGTGACTCCCAGCAGGTTAAGGACTCAAAACTCACCTTTCCAAGAAGTTTGCCACACTTTCCATTGCAGCCCTTCCCAGGGATAACACCACAACACTTGAGGGAAGAACCTGCCAGTGTATATGGGGTGGCAGAAACACCTATAAACACACTCCCCTGGGAGGTACCCCGGGTAGGGAACTAGAGGCTCTGGGGTCTCAAGGGTGAGCTGGCCTCCCAACACAACATATGTACACAAAATAAGCTCCCCGAGAATTTTGCAATTTATAGAGATATGTGATGTATCCCTTCCAACGCTACTCAGTACAAGTGTTGGGCATACAAAAAATGTTTACGGATTGTCCTCACACACCACCAGGTGTCATGCTTCATCATGGGACAATCTTCGCTCTCCAAAACCTCAGTTTGATGGAAAGCGGGCCTACACCTGGAGTCAGGGAGGCACTTCTAATTAAGAATGGATCCGTGATATAAGTGTGTTAAAGACCAATGTGGCATCCTAAAACTGTTTATTCACTAGACATAGCACTAGGTGATTAAAATCGATTGTGGAGATAAGGGGAATTAGTATACCATCACCACTGTTACCATCAACATGTTTCTGCCTTGTGGCTCAATTGAGTCTGTGGCTTTCATCAGGAAGGGCATACAGAATCCTAATGAGGCAATGTGCTTTGAGAGGGGGCGTGGCCTGCAGCCGATGGGAAGGGATGCGAGCTGAGGAGCTCCGACAGCCGCTTCCCTGTAATCAATTATCCTGTACCCCGGAAACAGCTGGGGGCACCGATTTGTAGACCAGGGGGCACCAGGCAATGCGTGTGAGTGGAGGTGCGCTCCGCATTGCCGGCAACGATATTAAATGAGCCGAAATTGGAGCTAGAAGGCTTGGCGGAGACTGCAGCAAGATGGCGCCCATGCCGTGAAAGGCACCGAGTAACCACCGCGAGTCGCCGACGAAGAGACAGAGCCCAGCAGCGGAACCCATCCCGCCCAGCAGAGGGTCTTGGGGCGCAGCAGATGAGGCACGGGGGCTGAGGAGATTAGAAGTCCATATGGCGGCACAGATGTGAAGCGTGCACGATATAGTGGGAGTGGCGGCAAAATGGCGCCCGCGCCACAGAGGACCTAGAGTGGCTGCCACGGTGGAAGGACAAGATTCGGCGGCGGGGCACACCTGGTTTATTGAAGGGGCCCGGAGCACTGTAAGTAGTGGAGAGAGACTGGGGAGCGCAGCAACGCTTTTGAAGTGCCTGGACTGCCTGTGAGAACTCACCTAGGCTCTGTAGCTGAAGTCGGGCAGGTCCCTGGGAGAGAAATCAAGAGAGTGCGCGCGCGGGAGAGGGCCCGGCGTTGCCGGAGCGGGCCGACAGCTATGGGACAGACCCTGCTGGGGACGATCGCTTTGACCCCCGAGAGAGCACTGGGCATTAACGGGGAACAGAGGAGCCCTGAGAACGCGAGGCGCCGATTGTGTTAGAGATTAGCCCTCACTTGTTGTACTGGATCTTCCCCAGAGCGGCAGAACTGGCACCACGACGATGGCCACGGCACAGTGAGGCATATAGAGCCGCAGCTGGTGAGGTGGCGAGACCTGGCGGAGAAGCGCTCCACGCCTCGTGAAGGAGCCTGAGACACCGTGAGTGTTGGTAGGTGGCTGGCGAGACCAACGGCATATGAGGGGGGCCTGGGCTACCCCAGTGAGATCCCCTGAAATCTACTGCTGCAGGTGAACAGACCCCCGACAGGAAGCCCTGGTGGACGCCCGCATGGGAGAAGGCCCAACGTAGGTGGACTCAGCTCACTAGGAAGCGGACGGTGTCTGCAGAAGCTCACCTTGCCCTACGGGGGACGCCGGGCACTGTTGAGCGTGAGGCGCCATTTGCACCAGTGAACTACTCCCCAAACCCTGAAACAGGGAGCCATTGGCGCAATAGTGAGATGCACACGGCGGCAGCAGGCGACATAATCTGGTGCAGGTCTCCACGGTGATGGGGGGTTGGACCGCAGCGGCACACAGCGCATAAGTGAGGCTGAAAGTTGGTGGTAACTCGCCTTGCTGCACAGAACCAGGGGAGCTTTACGAGAGTGAGGGCGGCAGATCCACATACAGAGGGCAGATCCAAACCCAGGAGCCGACAACAGTGCACACTTCCCCCAGAAAGACATCAGCAGTCCGGCGCCGCCGCATACGCAGCACTACTGGGGTGAGTTGGCATTCGGACATGGTGGCTTGGTAGCTGGGGGCACCCCACGCTATCATTGAGACCTGGCTGTAGTATATAGAGCCCTAGCTGTACTCGGACGAAACAGCCCCCAGCATTGCAGAGCGCACCTGGTACTGGCAAGGTGAACTCAGTCATTGCCCAAAAAGATGGGGGGAACACAAAAGAAGAGAGGTTTTAACATCCTTTGTGTAGACGCCCCTGGTACCCAGACAGACGATGAGGAAGAAGTGATAGAACTGGGGAAAGACTCGAATCCCAGGAAATCCACGCTGTCTGACATCATGCAAGCGATCACGGCCTCCAGAGAGGTGTTGGAGGGGAAAATTGACGCGATAGGCACGGACTTAAGCCTATTAAAAGATGACCATCGAAAGCTCAAGGAAAGGGTGTCAACAACTGAGAAAGAGCTGGATGGTCTCCCAGAGACGGTGACCGGGATACAGCGGTCATTTACGGACCTGGAAGCTAAAATAAAAGTGTTAGAAGTGCGGGCTGAAGACAATGAGGGCAGGTCCCGCAGAAATAATATTCGCGTCATCGGAGTGCCGGAAAAAACAGAAGGGGCGAATATGGTGCGCTTCTTAGAGGACTGGATCCGAGTAGAAGTAGCTCCGGAAGGGTTTTTACCCTTCTATGCACTGGAACAAGCTCACAGGGTTCCAGCAAGGCCCCCGAAACCAGGAGCCCCGCCAAGACCAATAGTGGCACGTCTTTTACATTTTAGAGACAGAGACTACATCTTGCAGCGAGCTCGCCAAACGCAGGGATTGCAAATTGACAATAGTGCTATAAGGATCTTTCCGGACTTCACAAGGGAGGTCCAGCGGAACAGAGCGTCCTTCTTGGCTGGCAAAAAAAAGCTACGCCAACTACAAGTGCCATACGCAATGTTGTTCCCTGCACAACTCAGAGTGGCGGACTTCACGGGAACTCGATTCTTCACGACACCGCAAGAGGCTTGGGAGTGGCTAGACACGCGGAGGCCAATGGACCATTGTAATTCCTCTCGGAACTGTCCACAACAGAGCCCTCACAGCAATAAAACTGGGTCTAGAGCCCCATCTCCCAGAGAGCTCAGCCTAGAACGTCGTAAAGCACTGCAGGCCGTGGCGACACATAGCCAAAAAAGTTCCAGCCCTACTTCAAGTAAGAGTGGACTGCACACCGGAAGATCAGAAACTTCACCGGATCACAGTGATAATGACACCTCTGAAACGGACTTGCCCAGGGTCACTTCCCAGACTGCGGACGATTTTATGTGACGAACATGAGGCGGCAGTTCGCGCTGCGGACTCTAGGGACACGATGTTCGCTTGTGCTTGAGGGAGATCTCAAAGAACCGGCTGTCTGTACTACGGTAACAAGGGCCGCAAGTAGCTGGTCCGGGGTGAAATGTTTGGTGCATTTACTGGGGAGGCGGCGTGGCGGGAACCTGGGTCTGCGATTGTAGGTTGGTCACCCCTGTAACCGCTATTGGATGTTTGTATGCTTAAGCAGTGTTTGGATGGGAACTAGTTCTCCGGTACCTGTCCTGGGGAGGGGGAGTTGGGGGTTTTCTTTAGGTTGGGGAATGTTAAGGGGAGCCAGGCGTGTCACAAGGGGGGGGGGGGTTTAGTGAGTACAAAAATTTCCTAAGGCAATGGGATCCCCACTAGTTTTAAAATGCATTTTGTGGAATGAGAGGGGGATGCACTCAATGGTACGACATCATAAAATACACTCATATCTGGTCCGCAGAGGTATTCAGATCGCATTACTTCAGGAAACCCGCATAATAGCAAAAGAAGGAGCCGCGTTGCAGCGTCGCTCGAGGGGTCAAGCATTTTATACCACTTACTCCGCGTTTGCACGGGGAGTCCTAATATGGGTGAGGGCAGGTGTACCTTTTCAGTGCACGAAACAGATTATTGACCCAGAAGGCAGATATGTGGTAGTTTCGGGGAGACTGGATGGCAGGGATCTCGTACTGGGTAGTATTTAGGCGCCTAACTCGGACCAACGAGCCTTTTTTTTGCACCTTTCTGGGAAACTGGCATCTGTACTCACGGGTTCAGTTTTACTGGGAGGCGACTTTAACTGTACATCAGATGTCAACCTTGACCGTTCCCATCCTCCACTCCCTGACGCACCCGCACACAAACTGGCAGAGGCACGATGTAACTGGCAACAGATGTGGGGATTGATAGATTCATGGAGGGCTCAACACCCTGTGACCCGGGATTACTCCTTTTTCTCAGCCCTGCACGAACTGCACGTGAGATTGGATGCCATACTGTGCTCCCCCGACGTCCATGAGGGGGTTCGCAGCAGTGAATACCTCACTAGGACGCTATCTGACCACAATCCTGAGCTGGTAGGCTTACAATGGTCCCGCGCGCGACCTAAAATCCCCACCTGGCGCTTGTGACGTGAGGCCCTAGAGGACCAGGTGTTTCATGAGGCGATAGTCACAGCTATTGTTAATTATTTCCAAGACAATGCTAACACTGCAGCGAACTCGTTAGTGGAGTGGGACGCGTGTAAAGCAGTCATTAGGGGGCGCTGTATATCAGAGATGATGGGCACACGAAAGGTGCTACTTCAGGACATACAGAGGGATGACCAGCGCCTGAGAGCACTAGAAAGAGACAAGCCTGAGAAACCGGACAAGCAGAGGGAGCTCTTGGAGGCTAGAGAGGCAGTGGCAGTGCAAGTAGAACGCCTTCATTGTTTTCATTACAAAAAATACGTCACCCGAGCTCACTCGGAAAGGGACAAGTCGGAAGCTCTTCTGGCTTGGTTGGCTAACCCTGCCAGGAGAGGTTCAGTGATCCTGGAGCTTAGGGACCAGGATGGGGCAGTGAGGTATGACCAGAAGGGCATCAATGATTTGTTCTTAGCTTATTACAGAGAACTATACCAGAGTAAGCTGGACCCAGTGGAGGAGGCTCTGAATAAGTTCACACGAGACGTGGAACTACCAGTTCTGGATGAGGAAGTCGCGGATACCCTAGGGCGGGGAGTCGAGATTGGAGAAGTAAGGGGGGCTATCAAGAACATGGCTCGAAATAAAACACCAGGCACAGATGACCTACCAATTGAATTCTACCTAGCATATATCGATTTGCTGGCCCCCAGGCTGGTAAAGCTGTACAACGATGCAAAACGGGTTGGCCACCTACCTGTGTCTACCACAGAGGCGATCATCATACCGTTACTCAAGCCGGGGAAGCCGCCATGGGATAAAACAGCATATCGCCCACTATCCATGCTTAACTTAGACTACAAAATACCGAGTAGGATATTGGCTACTCGCTTGCTCCCCCACATGACCACCCTGATACATAAAGATCAATCCGGGTTCATTCCCACCAGAAACACAGCGCTTAACATTAGGCACCTTTTGTGAGTGCTGGAGGCTGACTCCTATAGGGTAGACATGGCGACGATTTTCGCAGTTGATATAGAAAAAGCATTTGATAGCCTGGAATGGCCTAACTTGTTCCATGTCATGCGGAAGATTGGGCTGGGAGACGATTTTGTAAGCTGGACGGCTCTTCTGTATTCCAACTCCACTGCCAGAGTTAAAACTGGTGGGCTAATATCAGACGCCTGCAGCGTGGGAAGGGGTAAAAATCAGGGGTGTCCCCTTTCCCCCCTACTGTTTGCCCTGGCGATGGAGCCGCTAGCAACGAAAGCCAGATCAGGGCGATCTTATCAGGGTCTCAACGTTCATGGGCAGGTCCATTACATTCCGCTCTATGCCGACGACCTTTTGCTGTTTCTGGCTGATTCAGGGGAGGCGCTTCAGGGCATGAAAGAATTGCTACAGGACCTCAGCAGGGTCGCAGGGCTAAAGGTGAACTGGGCAAAGTCTTGCCTGTTCCCTGCAAGAGAGGGCAGAATAGGCCCACAGGAAACAGAGGGGGTGAGATGGAAAGATAGGTGCCTGTCATACCTGGGTACACAGATATACCACACTCAGGAAGACATACTAGAGGGTAATATAGGGAAGGCCATCAGGGGAGCAAAAAGCAACTTCGACTTCTGGGGCTCCTTGCCGCTATCTGTAGCCGGCCGCATAGCTCTGCTTAAAGTGGTGACCCTGCCGAGGTTATTATACTACTTCGGTACCCTACGGGTCTGGATACCGACGAAGTACTTTGTTCAGCTCAGGTCGATGGTCAAGGGTTTCATATGGGGTAATGGCAGACGCAGGGTGGCACTTGCTGTCCTCATGCGACCAAGAGCGGAGGGAGGACTAGCGGTGCCTGACTTTGAGGCCTACTACCTAGCGGTGCAATTTCAATGGCTCACGCAATGGGTGGCGAACTGTGTCAGGGGAGAGGAAGAACGGAGAGAAGACTTTGTGACCTTAAGACTGTTATCCCAAATTGTATTGCGGCTCCCTGTTCAAAACCCAAGCCTCACCACGGAGCTCGACACAGCACCACGGTGCTGGAACAGGTGCTTGCGGCGGGCCAAAATTAGACACCCTTACGCCCCGGAAATCCTGTTACTTATGTGTACGGCCTTGCCACATGGGGGTAACTGGCAGAGGCTGACGACCTGGGCGGAACAAGGGTTGGCTAACATAGGAGACCTTTACGAGGAGGAGGCCATGATACCGTTCAATGACCTGCAAGCCCAATATGACTTGCCCGGGGGGGATTTCCTGCTGTACTCAGCCCTCACCGCGGCCATACGGAAACACTGGGGAGGGAGGCTCACCGAACCAAAAACCTCACTGTGCTGCCAATATGTGGTTTTGGCGGCAGGTACATTCAAGGCGGTAACGTGCTTGTATAGGCGCATAATGCGGGAAACGTTACTGCCCCTATCGGAACTGAGACTCAAATGGGAGGCTGACCTTGAGGAGGCTATCCCAGAGAAGGCCTGGGGGGAATTAGTGGAGAGAGCTTGGAAGAGCACCAGGAATGCCAGATTCCAGTTGGTGCATTTTTATATCCTACATAGAGCATACCTCACCCCGGAAAAGATTAATAAGTATTTCCCGACTCAAGCAGCGGCTTGCCCGCGCTGCTATAGTGAAGGAGCAAATTTTAGACATATGTTCTGGGACTGCCTGTACCTGAGAAACTTCTGGGGGGAGGTAGCGGCGTTGCTGACCGACATCACCGACAGAGAGATAGAGCAGACTCAGAAATACTGCATTTTACACTGGTTCCCTCACACGTCCAAAAACAAAATTATGAGTAAGTTCTTAGACATGGGCCTCCTACTGGCCAAAAGAGACATCACCATGCACTGGAAAGCGAAGCAAGGTCCAAGCAGAGCACGGTGGAAAGTAGAACTCCTTAAGTGGGCCGAATGCGAAGGTGTGATCAGGATGCAGATAGCAAAAAGAACGGGGAGCGAGAGGGCCCTGGAAGCAGCAAGAGCTTGGGAAACGCTAGTTGTAGCGCTTAAGTTCCTTGAGGAGGGAGACTCAGTAGGCGATCCCCCGGCAGAAATAGACTAGGCTGCACACAGTTGAGCGAATCCTGGAACCATGAGACTTGCTAACAGGAATGGCATACTGCCGCCCTGTCTGTTTGAGATCCCCTATAGTGTTACCCCAGTCAATTCCGACGCCCAGCCTGGAGTGCTGGCATATTATAAATTAACGACCTGAGTGCAAGTGACACGCCTGGGGGGAGGGGAGGGTGGGGAAGTTGTGGGAAGGGAGTTTACGGTCGGGACTGAGTACAAGTATGTATGTTGAACTCCGAGGGAACAACGGGCCAGCTGAATGTAATGATCTGACCGGTAATCCTTATGTTAGTTACTGCCTTAATTGTGTTCCTAGCTGGTCACTTGTAATTCTGATATATGATATGTGATAAGATTGTTGCATAATGATCACATGTAACCGTTGCGAAACTCAAAGTTTGTTTACAAAAAAAATGAGGCAATGTGCTTTGCCTCCAAACCAGAGTGACCTGTGCCTACCTCTTAACTAATCTTGCTTTCCAATACCCCAATGATGGGTTTTCTATGCCCCATGGAAGAAGGGCACAACCTTTAGTCACACTTTCGTCAAGGTGCGTCCCTTAGGGCAAGCCTTGATGCGTCTGCTCCATCCTCCCGAAACACCATCATCTCTTGGATAACTAATACGGCCCCTAAGACAGACTGAGTGGTGAAGACAGAGAGGCCTCCATTGGCAATGTATGTGTAAGTGAGTAATCATGCTTGTGCAAGACTTAGGTGTGATAAAAATCTATAGTTTGAGATGTTTGTGGTTCTCCTTTTCGAAGCCAATAACCCTGGAAAGGGAAACAAATATCTTCTCCAAATCAGCAAGTTTAAACAAAAGAAAAAAATGCCCAACATCTAACAAAAGGGAACACCCTGAAAATGGGCTAATAGGTGCATCAATTTGATACTTTATCATTACTCCTCAAATCATTAACAGTTCTATAAGCATAGAGTCATGACCCCTGCACTGTTGTTACACCTCTCTAAAGTTTCAGAGTCACAATAAAAAATTATACATTAACATTGCATTTATGATTGACATCACAAAAACAATACACTTTTTTATCATTCCATTCCTGTAAGTAGATTACCAGTAAGTACTTACCACACTATACACTGGTCTTTCAATGCTTAGAGAATTTGCTCTGGAGTGCCACACGTCAAGGATTATATGTTCAGATTCCAAGTTTGCTAAATCCATTGACTCTCCACTACCAATATTGTATAGGAGACACTAATAACAATTGGTGGTGTGGACACCTATGTGCAAGGATATATATTACAAGTCGCATGACAATGACTAACTGGGGGTATTTGAATTGCCAGATAGATCATTTTCAGCCATTGGGTCTTCATGGACACATGTTTCATTTTAGCTCTCTTAGCATTAGATATATCATCTGCCCACCCAGATGCAAGAGGTGCCTGCCTCCAGAAAAAGAGAGACAAACACTCATGACTTTATTGAAAGTGTGATGAAAATATGAAAGTGAGCGCAAATCTGTGATAAAAGTGGAATATATATGAGATATTGTCCATATTGATCTCCACTTTGCATGTAACGATATGGCAAACCAAGAAATGCATGTCCAGAAGTGTGCTCTGTGAGGAACGTTAGATTAATTTACTGGAGTATGGCACTCTTTGACCAAACCCATCACATAAATCGTAAATTCAACTCCCTTTCATATTGTAATCGAGCAAGCAACAACTGTATGCTGTGAGTGTCCTAAAAGATGTGGTAAAAACAACATTGCTCTGAAACCAAAACAAAAATCTTGTAATACATTTGATATTTGCAATTGCAGGGGTATCTTACTGGTAAGAGATGAGTGGCTGCTCGTTTCAGGTATACCCGCTTCTAAAGTTGGAGCAGATGAAGATTCCCTAGGCATTTCCAAGATTGCAAGGCCCTTCTCGCCCACTGGCTCTGTAAATAAGAATATATGTAGTTTGCAGTAAATCAACAAAGATATTTAGTTCTCCATGTTTGCGCCTCTAGTAATGTACATGCTGTAGCACATGCAGGACCTATTTTACCTTTCCTGAATGCACCCCTAAAAGTGATCCATTTTAATGTAGAGAAACAACATAACATCTTGGGGCAACATTCAGCCACGTATTTCACACGCAGTTTAATTATAATCTTTCAGCATGTTATTCCTTCTCAACCGCCTCACAACAACCAGAAAGTTCCACAAGAAGAGACAGGATGGTATATAGGAGGACAATAAGATTACCCACAAGCTGGTGCGCCTGAAATATCAGTATAGTTTCAGCAGCGTTACGGACAGGTTATCCAGGATATGAATAACTGTGCCTGACATCAGGACTCGTACTGAAAATACATTCGGTAAAATGGGTTGTAATTTGCTGCACACTAACTTTTACCGAATGCATTGGTAGTTTGCGAACTGACCTATGCCTTAACAGGTTGGTTCTCAAAATACAGAATCATAATGGGTCATAATTAATCTCATAAATATTAATGAGGTTGTTCTCAAATTACGTCCCACTAAAATTGGCTAGAATCACAGGCATTATGGCCTGGTGGGGTCAGCAGATCATCATGCCTGTGATTGCTTTTCAATAAAGTAAATTTTTTTTTTAAATGCAGCCCGTTTTCCAAAATGAAATGTTTTACAAACATGTTTACTAGTAAGCAGTAGTCTAGTTGACCACTGCCTACTCCTACACGTTTTTTAAACATAGAAAAAAGGGAAAGGGTCCCTAAGGCCCCTTCTGATTTGCAAATAGGTTACCACCCTTTGAGGTGGTGGTAAAATATTTTGCAAACAGATTTTGGTCGCAAAACATTAATACATACTTTAAACCCATTCTCTCAAATTACTAATTCGTAATGGTTTCCTAAACCAATTTAAAGATTCGAAAAACCTTTTCCAAATCGTTTAATGGGCTTTGTACATTTTGAAAGGGGTTTTAGAGTTTGCAAACCCTCTCATTTATTAAATTAGAGGGTTTGCGAATGCTAAAATGTTTAGTACATGAGGCCCCTCATTACTGTTTTTTATGAAGCATTGATCTGTTGCAGAAGCATTCCAGATCAACCTACTTTTATTCACATGTGATAAAAGGCAATCATGGTCACAAAAATGATATTCTGTTGAATGTCTGCTAGAAATGTGGCTTGTAGTGTATTAGATTTCAATAAATAATTCTCATTGTGGAATTTATTCATTTCAAATTCAAGTGTACTGTGATGAATTGCTCGCTTTCGAAGAATTGTGTACAAGCATCTTGCTTCCGGTAGGAAGTCTAGCTTTCGCACTATGTAATGTGGCATATATGTTGTCTTCATTGGTAGTGCTGTTAGAAAGGAATCCAGTGCTAACAGAAAGCACTAGAGTCAGGTGATTACTGTTAGTGGTATAGTTTCTCAAGCAGGTGCCATTTTGTTTGCTAATGGTGACAATTATCCTTCATAGATCATATCCTTCATATATTAAATACACCTGGTCCATTGTCTACAGAAAACACAGACTTAACAGTTCTCAGTAAAAACCTATTTGCTGTCCTAAGATGCACTTTTTTGTCCCAAATGCATGACACTAAAAAAGCTGTGAAAAGTTGAACTTATTTTGTAACTGCTTTCTCAATATATGAAACATATTAACTCTCCTAAAATTGCTGCAAAACAAAATCAAGCAGAAGTGTCCACATCATAAAGGCCAAATGTATATTTTAAACTGTCACCATCATAATATTTATTTTGTATCTTGTATTCATCCATCTATGTTAATTCATTTTATAGGTTTATTGTTCAGGATACAGTCATTACATAGTAGTATTAAAACAGCTGTAGCAGTTCATGTTACAAATCTACTTGTGATTCTTAAGAGGCCATTTTTTGATGGACACGGAAAACACAGGGACACAGCTCAGGGGGCATACTGAATCTCTTCTAAGCCAATCAACAAAACTAAGTCAAAAGGTGGTCATCATAAACACCTACTATATTTTAAAATAGCATCACAGTGAAAAGGTCTTTGCTGTCTGAGGATGTGTTGAACTGGTTATTGAAGCACCATATATTGCAGAAAATGAGTCAGAATTTATGTAAGCTTTCACATATAATACAGAGACATTTTGGAGGCTATACGGACCTCACATGTATATTTTGTGGAATAATTATGACCATGTTGTAAGCACCAGCCCACAGTTGGGTACGTCAGGATGCATAAATGTATGCATGACTTTGCTTTATTTCCACAGAATCAACTTTTCACATGTGTAGCGTGTTATTTGCAGTGCCACCATTGAGGAGCATGGGTGCTGTGTTTTATCTCACAGAGAATGACTTCTATCATATTACCCTTGTTGAGCTTTTAACAACGAAACAGAAGGAAATTTATTTTAAATGTATTTTATACTGTCATTGTGATACTTTTATGGCTATTGTTATAGCCGAATAAAGAGAACTGACTGACTTCTATCATAATGTTTATGTGATATGATTCTCCACCCCTAGAGTACCACCTTTGCATGGTAAAGGTAAGTAATCCTTCTTTCACCTGAATGCAGATGCGCTCACCAATTGTATAGGGATCTTATATCTTAATCGGCCTTATGAATGCCCTGGACTTTTCATAGGCCATCAGTTAGGAGCAGAAACATGCCAGCAATAAATTGGATGTATTGGCAATTGTACCCACAAAACATCCCCCTTTTTGTTTTTAGGATTTTATGCATACTTTGGGTACCCACCAATAAAGGGAAGTCCCACAGGTTTATCCTAAGGTATTTTTAATATCTGGATCTCCGCTCAATCCAGCTATCATATACTTTACCTAAGAACTCCCTCACACAATGGAGGTTGATTCCACACTGGTAGTATCATCTTACCAGGGTGGGTAGGAAGCCGATGATGAAGCATGCCACATTATGTGAGTGAGGCCTCTTTATCCAGAACAACTGAATCTAGTTTAATAGCCTAGGGTAGCCAACACAGAATGAAAATTATTGTTTCGTATTGTCACTGTGCCCCGTACCTTTGTGACTGTATGACATTTCATCTCAACCACGACCACAGAATGTCATGAGAATCTTTCTCTATTATTCTTTTATTAATATCTAACTTACAGTCTACTGGGTCCTGTCCCAGGGTTGTATGTCAGATTATCGAGTTTTAAATTTCATTTTACAAGACTATCTTAGCATAAATATACACAACCAAAATAGTGGCACTGTAAGTATGATTAGGTAAGTATAGATGTATTAACCTTAGCTCCACATTTACATACATTGAATATATTTTCACTGTACATAAATGTGGAGTTAAATATAGTGAACCTATACGGAATACTACAACTCCACGATGACAAAAATATTGACGTCCTAGCCCCGCCAAAACTCAAAAGGATACCGGACAAAGACAAAAACCCTTAGTTCAATGGTTCTCTCAATGAAGAAAGACGCAAACTGAGACTAACTGAATGGCAATGGAGACAACTTCATCCCATCACTTAAGACTGCTAAGAAAGTCCAGAAACTCCTAAAACAAAAGTATCCTAAAATCTAAAAAATACTTCTTTAGGTCAGAACTTGACAACACCAAAAACAGACCGAGGAAACTATTCGAAATACTAAAACAGCAATCAAACAAAATGGCCAAACCCGCACTCTTGACATCTAAATCACATTTAAGCTACGAAGAATTCTCTTCCTTCTTTACTGCTAAAGCCACTTCCCTAGAGAAGGAACTCAAGACTGCCGCTGACAACCCCACTTCCCCTAAAAATTCTCCAACCAATCATCCAACCCAACCTACTCTGGCAGGATCCAAAAATAAAGCCCATTGGTCCTCCTTCAAACTTTATGAACAAAGAGACATCACCAAAATCTTATCGTCTATAAAACCGAACAACCACTACAATGACCCCCTCCCGTCGAGTTGCCTGTCATCTATCAACCATACTATCATCCCCATTTGGACCAAGATAATCAATGCATCGCTCTCTCAAGGATCAATCCCGGATTGCCTAAAAACCGGCCAAGTCATCCCCATCCTAAAAAAACAACAGAGAACTCTTTGGACCCCAACAATTTCCGACCGATAGCCAACATTCCCATGTTAGCCAAAGTTATAGAAAAATGTGTTCAACAACAGCTTAACCAACACATTACAGAATTCAAGCTTCTTGACACCTGCCAATCCGGTTTCAGACCCAGGCACAGCACCGAAACAGCAATTCTACATATTGTAGATGACGCCCTACTAGCATTAGACCGTAATGAAACATGTCTGCTTGTACTACTTGACCTCTCATCTGCTTTCCACACTGTTAACCATGGAAAAATTCTTGAGAGACTTGAGAACAGGATAGGTTTATCGGGAACAGTCCTAAAATGGTTTAAATCCTTCTTAGACAACAGAACGCAAAGATTCCTGGTGAATCAAAATCTATCGACACCATCCCCTAACCTACTAGGAGTACCACAAGGCTCAACTCTATCCCCATCACTATTTAATCTCTATATCAAACCCTTAACCGTAATACTACAGCAGGCTAACATCTCCTTCCACATGTATGTGGACGACACTCAGATATATATTAAGATCACTTCCCTGGAAGAAATTAAGACGATGAACCAAGCATTAAAAAAGACCGTCCAATGGCTAACTAACAATCACCTTAAACTAAACTCTCAAAAAACCGAATTCCTTCTAATCTCCCCCCCAAAAACTCCACAGTTAGGAAGGATTGGACTAAGCTAATCACTGCACTAAACTGCACTCCAATCCTGGTGGACTCCACCAAGTCGCTAGGAATCACTTTAGACAAGAACCTTAATATGCAATCACACATCAACTTGATGGCTAAAAATGCCCGTTTTTACCTCAGCTACCTTAGAAAAATGAAACCTTACATCGAACCACTAGACCTCAAAACTGCAGTTCAGTCGTTAGTCATGTCGGGGCTTGAATATGGTTGTACTACTCTATCAGGACTACCCAAAGTCTCAATAGCCCCGCTTAAAGCCTGTCTTAATGCAACCGCAACACTCTTAACTGGGTCAAAAAAATTTGACCACATCACCCCACATCTAAAAGCTCTCGGATGGCTGCCTCATGAAGCAAGAATCCAACTAAAGATGGCCTGCATAACTCTAAAGGCAATTTATCACAAAACCCCACTGTACCTAGCACAGATTTCGATTTCTGGAGGAAGCAGACTCTCGCGGAGCGCCAGTACTCTTCTTCTAATACCTCCACTCTTCCGTAAGAAAAAAACATACGACAGAGCCTTCTCCGGAGCTGCACCAAAAATATGGAACTCGCTCCCACCAGGCATCAGGAAAATCTCATCTACTTCTATATTCAAAAAAGAAGCTAAGTCCTTCCTAATGAGCAAATTCCTCCCTTAATCCACAGTAGCCCGTTCATTACATGTTCTAGAAGCCCCATTCAGACAATTACTCTACCCACCCTAGCCTGCGGAGTATCTCTCTCTGTAAGCTCATCCGTTACCAGACTCTAGATGGAGCTCCTTACTCTTTTACTAGGCACATCCCGCTGGTCCTTACTCACACGGAGACTTCTGCTTGAAGACTGCTACCCCTACTGTCACCACTGAGAACACCCAGAACAAGCCCAAATGTATTATGAGCTATAACTTAGGCTATTTCTAATTGTATTAGTGTTTGTACAAATGTTTTTCTCTTTTTCTCCACGCCTCACATGTTTATTGAGACAACTACAACCATTTATAGGTTCCTATTGCACTGTTTAAAACTACAATGCTATATATATATATGATACGCTCTGGTACTGTTTAAAGCTACAATGCTATCTATATGTGAAGCGCTCTGATACCCACTTCTGGGTCTTGTTCGCGCTATATAAAACACTAAATAAATAAACAAATAGATAAATAAGAAGTTATTCGTTCTTAACCTTGTTCATATTTTTATCATCAATATTTTTACAACTATGTTTTGGTAGCACAATATTTAAAACTTGATATGCCAGTCCCATAGCCCATCAGAGTATTCTTGTTATACATGACATGTTTTCCATTTACCTACAAACACAGATTAGCTTTTACATGACCAACATATTTGCAACCATTGAACACATTTCCAAAGAGTAGACTAAAAATTAAATTGTCCCTTCTTTGACACTTACCTACTTCCTTCTGCTCTCCCAGCTTGTCTAAGATGTTGAATGTTATGTCCAGGTACTCTCTTTGGATGGCACTGACAGCAATCTTCCTCTGCTTACGCTGTCTGGGAACAATCTGAATCTTAAATTCTGATTCCTCCGTTTCTTCTTTCTGCTCAGCAGTTTGCTCTGTATCCGACTCTGTGCCGGCATCAGGCTTTTCACTGTCTGTTTGGTTTTCAGAATCTTCAGGCACTTCTGGTGGAGCAGCTTTTACATCAGCTTCTGAGCCTTCTTCGTAGGGAGTCTTGCTTTCCTCTAGCTCACAATCATCATCAATGGATGCGTCATGAAAAGCAGTCGACTTTCGTAACTGATCTCTTTTTTGCTTCAGTGTTAAGGGGCTTCCGCTGGGCAGTTCTTGAATATCTTCTGGCTTGGCTAATTCTTCAAAATCTGTTTGGTTTTCAGGAGCATGTAATGGAATTACTTCTTTTCCTGTTGCAAGGTTATGGCTCATATCCTTGGACGTGAAGTCTTTGGAGCAGTCTTCGATGCTTACATGTACAAGGGGTGTCAAGCTCAAGCTGAGAGCTGAGGCACTTATGGGACTTCCGGGAGTTGATATGATCATTTTAACAGATATTCCATCATTCAATTGGCTTATGATATCAAAGTCTTCATCATCACTTTCAACTATTCTGAGAGGAGGAAGTGGTTCAAAAACCAAGGAGTCACTATCCGATGTTGAAAGAACTGACTGCTTTTCAGGACCTGATGTTGAATCGGAGGATAAGTCGATTAGATCCATATCTTCCTGATGGGTAGAAGGCTTCACGGGAGAATCAATTTTGACCTCAAATGTCTCCATGCAGCTTAACCTAACTTCTGGTATTACTGGCCTCCTAGTTTCATGAAAACTCTCTCTGGCCGGAGGGTTCTCCTGTATTTCTGTGTGTTCAATCTTGTTGGTAGAGTTCTGCCCGGATCGGCCATAATCAATTAGTCTATGGGTGGAATAAGAAGCCGGAGTAGGGTGAACAAGGTCACAGCGATCAATGCATGATTTTCTACGATGTTCATCTAAGCTAAACAAAAGAGAGTCAGAATTCCCAATGTCAAGTGATTTTTGTTTGAGTGACCGCAGTCTCTTCTTCTGAATACTTTCTTCCCGAACACAGCGTAGAATACTGTCTTGCAAAGCCCCACTTTCTCTGTTTTCAGCCAATTCAATTTCACCTACTTCAAAAGAAAGCCTTATATCAGCACTTTTTTACTGAAGCATACATTACTAAATAGTTTTTATTTTTCTTCACAAATTGTTTGATGCGAATTTACTAATGGAAGACAGTGCTTCCAAGACTGGATCGCATTGAAATTCGCAAATTCATAAAAGAAAGTGTGTACAAGTGAATTTTCATGAATGTAAGTGAAAAGGTACTAGTAGCTCAGAGAAAAGAATGAGAGTAATAGTGGATAACATGATTCAGCAGTAATAAAAAATAACAAAGCAGTACAGAGTTTTTATCAGTCAAAGAACAGCCAGTACAGATAGAGACAGATTAATTCCACTGTATATTGTGCTGTAAAACCATGATATATCACTAGGTGACCATATTATGAGAATAAAGTGATCAATTGGATTTAATAAAACATAGAGGTCCCACAACGAATGAAAAGGCAAGAAAACTTAACATACAAAAAAATTCGAAATGGCTTATTGTGTTTACTCTTCCGAAAAATGCAAACCATGAGTTAGGTTTAGCACAATCTTAAACAAAAAACATACATCTGACTTTGACATGCGTATGGCAAGTCGTCGTATTAATAATGTATCCTATTTAAGTTTCATTGACTCATCATTGCAGTATGTAGTTTTCTGTCTATTTTATTGATGGTCGTTCTATGTAAATTTCTGAAAAATCCGTTTTTCAGGTACAGCCTTCTGTTATGACCACACAGCGGCGTTCAGAGTGAAGTAACACATTGGAGAGCTGGAGACAGCTTATCATAGTAGTGTAACTCTTCATTGAAATATCTGCCTATTGCATTGAATTTAAAATGGCATTTGTGAATGGAAGTTAGATGTGTTTTGCTTCCATAAAACTAACTTTAATACATACAACATGGTGTTCGAGTTTATGATTTGAATTTCTTATGTCATTAACGCAGTTAACCGTAACTATTGACAATAATTATTAAGAATTTGTGTTTTCCTCCTTCTGATTGATAGAACTGCTGCTACAGCTGCCATTTTTCACTGTTACACAAAAAGGACAGGTAAACGAGGTCTAACTTATGATGACTGCTTTCACAACTGAAAATGCTGCAAAAGCTTTATGAATTCTCTTGTTAAACCAAAATATGGAAAGAATTGTGAAAGTCATGTTTTAATAAATCATCTATATCCCATGGCAATTCAATTTCTGACTGCAATTCTTTGTTAAGCAATCATTGTCTCAAGATTCTACAAAAACAATTGAAGTGTATAAATGTTATGACTTCCGTAAGGGGTAGAATAGCAAAGAATAGTAATGGCATGCAAAATTAAGATAGTATATAAAAAGTTTGTAAAATGCAGTAGCGACTGAGCCTAAATAATGCCAGATGGGAGTTTAAAACACTTAAATAATATTTAAGGAGAGTGATAATCACCAAGAATTAAAGATTTTATTTAGAGTTTGGAGGATGCAGGACATCTGCCCAGAAGTGGTAAATGTCCCGTCCACATTTTTTAAGAAAGCCTAGACAGTGCCAGACAAAACCCTTTGGAGGTCCCTAGACAGTCGAAATTTAGCCCCCACCCCCCTTTGCAAATTATCTCATAATACCCAATGCAACTGATTTTTTTTACAAACTGACAGCTGCCAGAAGCTTTTAAGAGACAAACTGTTATGTGAATCTGATGTCTCTGGTTTATGTACTTTAAGTTGTTAATGGATACATTAATACAGTATTTTCTCTATAGAGTGTTTAATGTAAAGTTTTCCTTTCTTTGAGTTAATTCATTTTTTTCTATCTTTTGGAAACAATATTTAAGAAAGCTTGATTGTAATCTTCTTTCAAAATCGAATCAATATTATTTTGATCCATTGTCGCGGGCCCCTAAAAGGAGTGGGGCCCATAGGCTGGTGCCTACTTTGCCTATTTGGTAATCCGGAACTGAGCCTTGATGCCAGTGGCACTTTAATGTGAAAAGGACATGCACTCCTTTTTGTGGAGGTTCAGCTCCAGCAAACCCTAAATAAGGCCAATAGCATTTAGTGTAGCAAACATTATGAACTCATGGATTAAAGCCTGCAAAAATTAAATTGAGATGGAATGACAAGGATGCATTTCCAAAATTAAAAACATTTCACCTTTGTATAGCATTTCTTATGAGGAATTGAGAGCACTTAAATGCAAGATATAAAAACATAACATTGAGAAAATGTTAAGTACATTGATATGGCGATGGCTTCTGCATCACCCTATCAGAGTTTTACAAGACAATCCCCAATGCCCTTCCTATTCGATTCAAGCGCACAAGTATCAGCGTCTAGATCTCTGCAGTAGGGCAAGACAGTGAAAGGTTTGGGATTTATTTTAGCTTATTTTATGAGCCAATGGACATTTCTTGCATCCTAAAGGTGATGTATTTATATGGCAAAGATGAAGGCTCTGATATAATGAATCGCACATGCCTCAATTTGCATCATCAATGTGCCGCACTTACAAGATATTTATTTAACCTATCTTTGACAAGCTCAGGGAAGAGGATTTGGGTAGAGATGATCTTCCTTCAGGATTGGGCATTAATTTAATATAGTGATAACAAAACTAGATATCCAGGCCTGCACAGTGTGTGCTGGCCCCTAGTTAAAATGCCAGACAAGTGCAAGAACCTGTCCCATTAATCTGTACCTGAATATGTATTGCATTTAAGTATCTTGAAAACATATCTGGCGCCTGTCACATGAAATAAAAATACATTAATAAAACCCATATTTAGCACCTTTTGTCAATGTCAATGTTTTGATATTATTAGCGAAGTTTAATAGGAGACATCCATATTTCAGAACTGCTAGGGTAAGGATTCATACTTCTCTGTGCATTCATGTCCACCTGCTGATATTTCACAATTTTGCTGCCTCCAATCCTTTTCAGTCTTGCAAAGAACGTTTGGGACTCCTTGTTGCCGGCGCCAGTGGGAGTGTCATGTATGTCAGATTCGTCAAACACGCTGTCTTCCTCTGCTGAAATAAGGTACAAGTATACTTTAAAATTGAGATAAAAATATAGACATTTTTACCAACATTATAAAATCCAGGCCCTCCATTCGACCCCGTACTGCAAATGCTAAATAACCTGAAGCCAAAGAAAATAAGGTATTCATGCATGTGTTTATGTATCTGGTATTTGTATAGCACAAACCTAACCGAAAAATCAGCAGAGCATTATACATGGTCAAAGGCAGGTAACATGGAGATGAAGAAAATGTATTAAGCCAGCTATGACATAACGTTATGTCTGGCAATATATCTCAGTGCCTTTATAAGGAAATTCACCCCCACATGCTTGATCAATCTACCTTCATTTCCCATTTCAATGTAACACAGAGAACCCAATGGAGAGCATATAACTATATGTATAAAAAGGCTTCTGACCCTGGCAGTAGTTAGGGTACAAACCAAACTTACCCAACATGCCATTTGGATAGAGGCAGCCGGTGGAGGTAAGAGCGTGTGGGGGGGGGGGAGGGTGGGAGTGGACAGACGGCAACGAGGGAAAATTTTATTTAAAAAAAGAAAACCACTTACCTTGCGCTCGCCGCATCTCCGACACGGCGATGCAGCGATCGCAAGGTAAGTGGTCTTCTTTTTTTTTAAATGTTATTCTCCCTAGGAGTCTGTAGACTCTCCCACCCACCCGCCACCCCACCGCTCTTACCTGCACCGGCTGGATAGAGGCATCCTATTGTGCTGGGGGGCATGGCTTCTCTGGACAGGTCTGGTGGTTTAGTGGACTGATGCATCCACTGTACGGGCCTCCGTTTGACCTCATTGTAACAGGTGTAAATCCTTCCAGGTCCACTCAGCTTTTCATCCTTCGGAGGTCGATAAAATGAGTACCATTTTGTTGGGTAACAATAAACATCTGCTATTTAGTGCCAAGATGCCCACGGGTGAACGTGCGCTTTAGAAATACAGATGTTATGGTATGCTCCCTTTTGACTTTTATTCCAGCACTCAGATTTTGCAGCTTAAAAGATTGAGGTTTTAATGTCTGGTGTATGACTCTAAGGTTGGCACTGTGTCTCCTATCATTGTTGCCCTGCAAAATCAGATTAAACCTAAAGAAATGTGCAGTGCCTTAGATTCTGAATTCCTCTACTGTGGGACAGCTCTTTGTGCTGTACCAAGCTGCGGCAAAAGAATAGAGGGTTGTCTTTCAGATGTAGGCCCTGAACAAGATCTAATACCTTCTCAATGTCTAATCAATAACTAACTTCAGAAATGTTTTCTTAGTTTAGTGGGAAAGTCTTGATGTGATTAGGCTCACATGTCACATTAGCCCGTTGGATGTAAGACTGTCACAGACGCACTGCACTGATTTGACTAATTCCTGGTAGACACGTGGATTTCTATAAAGACCTTCACGAGACCACCCACTAATTGAAAGTGCCCCCATATTCCAAAAGTCTCTCAAACCTCCTCGGCATTTGACCCTCCAGCCTCGCCTATTGCTCTCTTGGAACACAAAGACACAAACACTTCACCAAACATGCACTTGAAATATGTTACTTTCCTCAACTTGCCTTTTAGCTTCAGACACTTACAACAGCCTGCATGTCAGCAGAGGATGCGATTTCTGCTCCTCATTGGAAGATAACCTGCCAAATTCAGAGATCTCAGTCGGGCAGAAGGCTCCACTGAAGGCACTGAACTTTGCCGAGCAGGGCCGTTTCTACCATTAGGCCAGACTAGGCGGCCGCCTAGGGCGGCAAAAGGGGGAGGGCGGCAAAAAACATGCGTCCTCTCTTTGAGAGGAAAGTGCTTGGCAGTCAGCGCACACATTGTTCCTCGGCCTCTGGGTGAGCTCCTGCAGGGCTCTCTTTTTCCGCTCCTCTGCTTTGGTGCCTGCGGGCGGCTGGTAGTGCCCTGCTCCCCTCTCCGATGCCTCCTACCTCCCGGGGAACTCTGGGCTCAGGGGCTGAGGGCAGGTGGCGGGCTCCTCTCTCATTGCGGGCGGCGCAGCATTATCTGCAGCTCTGGAGTTTATGCCAGCTCGGAACCCTCCTCCTCAGACATTCAAAGTGCTGCTCACTGCTAGCTTGCAAGCACCGGCTCTGCTTTGGTTCCGCATTCCTGGGAGCCCTCGGCCCTGCCACTGCTCTGAGGGTGCCCCCTGCCCTGGCGGCGCCGAGGGGCACGCAGCTGTGCACGGCCACGGCACAGAGAGCATTGAGACACTTAAATTACCTGTCGCCTGAGTCCAGGATTTACAGATATTTCGGTTCTTAAAACACGGAACTGAATAGGGTGAAGTTTGGAATTTCTTTTCAGTGAAATACGGGAAACAAACATTAATATCCTACATTCAAATAATAATGATGTTACTATGTGATGTGCATTGTACAGTATGCCGCAAACCTCACAACCTAATAGAGCCACGGTTTACTTCTGATTTGAGAATACGACTGCCCAAACCTCTCCAGTCTCTGTATTTTTTTACTACCTCTAAGACCCCTCCCCTTTCCTTTTTAATGCAAACTCTTGTTTTGCCAAAAGTTAAAATGAGCTGTCTTGGGTGAAGATTGTATAGGTTCCAGGACTGCACGATGCCCCTAATCTGAATTGTATGACAGTAACCAGCACACCATGAATTAACATTTTTACATTTTGAAATCCTTGGTGTTTTTCACTTCACACTTTCTCCAAGGTGCACCCTGATTATATTTCCAATACGTATGTCTAATCAGTTCTAAGTATACTTTTTGGAGAAAAAAACATTACTTGGGGTGGGGTGGATCCCTATGTGGGGTGAAATCTTTACTAGGGATTTGACAGTCCAGACTAGATAGAGAGGCACCAAAGCAGGCCTCTATTCCCCAACACCTGGATGACAGGGGGAGAGAGTGATGGTAGTAAAAGGGAGGGGGCGGCATTTTTCAGTTCTCGCCTAGGGCGGAAAAACACCTAGAAACGGCCCTGGCGGGCACTATGTTTTTGCATACACTCACCAAAGGTTTTTTGTTTTCAAAAAACAAACTCCCAAAGAGGGAGTTTGTTTCCTGAAAATGAAATACAATGACCCTGACATTCAGGAAGCACTATTCTTGCAATTCGAAGTCATTGGTTTAATTCCCTCCCCGGCACTGCCATGACTCGCACGGTGGTTCTGGCCAAGGACATCTTGTGACAGGTGCCTCAGCCAAAGTAGGGCTGGGCAGCTTCACTATGATCTGGTGGCAAAGTGGCAGACAGGATGCCAGGTCATGGGTATGCACTGGTATAAACCTGGTGCTTTCCCACCTCGATGTGAGGCAGGGGAATCACAAGTCTGGCAGAGCAGGAGACCCACAAGCTCATAGGAGGGATCCCACTCCATCAGAGTCTAAATGGCGCTCTTGGTATTTCAAGAGTATTGTGTTTAGCTGGCTAGTGGCAGAAAACATCCCACCAACCCCTCAAAACAAGAACTCTGGACTCAGCAGTAGTTAATTTGCCACAATCCAGGGAGGGTGGCGTCAGTAAAGTCACATGATAGAACCGTCCTTACCTATGGGGTATCTAGACCTATCACAAGGGGAGGCTTAGGGTCTTTCATCATGCGCATGGGTACGACACTCTATGATTATAACTAGATGGCAATTCCTGTAGGAGAACTCACGGATGGGATGAAGAACAGGCATATGAATTCCAGCAGGCGACTAAGGAAACTGAATTACCCACCATCCCAGCATATCGCCATTTAAGTGTGTTTCATTTTCTGTCCTCGCGCCTAATGATGACAAACTGAGATTAATAATCTCTATTTTTGCACTAAGTCTCCCAAATTTTGAAAGTTAAGAGTATATGTATTTTGGATTGCAGTATATTTTACATCCACTATAAGGTGTTGTGACATTATTGAATATGGTTCTGGATATTTTCTGTGCCCAGTTATAAAGAGCACATATGGTTACAATAAAGGCTATCAGAATAGATGCCCTACTCTCTCCATTCCATCATACAACTATCCGACACGTTTGCCCCAGCTGATTCCCTATGCAAAGACACACTGTGCACTTACAGACTGTCAATCTGAGCCTTTCCCTCAGAGAATGTGACACCAGTTATCTCTGCAGGATTTAATTTCAGCCAGAGCACTTGAGTAATTAGAGAACAGGATTAAAAATACCCCACTGTCACACGAGACTTGTGGCTGATCTGGGTGTTAACGTATCACAAGCTCCCAACTAAAAGTGTAGGCATTAAAAAGGCACTGGACAAGCATAGATCAGTAGCTATGGCATGCAAAATGCATTTCACATTATAACCTAATTAGCTTCAGATCGACAGTAGTCGTCCTAAAGGCAGTGCATAATTTATATTAAAAAAAGAAGTGCCAGGGCCCTTGTCAGGAGTCCACTTCCACTTGCACCACCCAGTGCTGATGTCAGCGCTGCCAATTCCAGTATCAACACAGCTACTAACCATCACACTCCGTACAGTGTGACAGTCCTGATATTCCCAGACCCCAAATCTATTAGAATGGCTTTGGTGGCAGGTATTAGTCATTTTTAATGTATGTTGAATTAAGACACTTGTTATTACGCTAGTCTCCGAACTAGACAAACAGTGCCACCATGTGGCAGACTGTCATAGATTCCAGTGTTGCCAATTAAGTGATGGTGCCGAGTACCGGAAATCACCGGCTCAAATTAAGCACTGCCTACAGGTTGTCCTGTGTGTAGAAAAATACATTCCTCAGATATATAACATAACATTGCCTCCAATACATATATATTAGCTGCAATACATAAATTTATATTGTGCTCACAGCATACAACCACCATTTCACTTTCATTTCTAGTCTTCCAAATTCTAAATGAGAACTTCCTTTATTGACTTTAGCGTGCAGTCTCAGGATTGATCAGTACATACCTTTCTCCTTCTCGCTATATCGACTGATGTTGCTATTGTCACTGTAGAGTGGACCAGCAGTGGCATGGGGTTTGCAGCTATGATACTGGGCATTCAAGGTGTTAACTGTGATGTAGATCAGGTGCAATATAATCTTGCTGAGGTCGGGATCCATGTAGGGATACTACTCAATAAAAAGAAAAATATTCATTCACAAAGGTCAAATAACGTATAGCAAACAAGGCGTGCCGGTCCTTGAACATCTAGTGACTCAGTGATGAGATATGGTAACTTTACCACCAGCATCATCCCATTCATCTTCATTTTCATCCATTTTTAGTTTTTTATTGCCCTAATCCAAGGGAATCATTAAACTTTACTTAATAGATGAAAACATAGACAAAATGTATGCTAACACAAAACACTCCAAAAGACAGATGCATAACTTCTTTGACTAGTAAATGCAACTTGACAAATGATCATGACATGGTGAGTTTACTTGCTACTGGGTTGTTGTGCCCCAATTCCTGAAGATAAGATAAACTTTTCTGTTACACTGCAACATATATTCTAACCTCTGCTTAATGTGTATATACGAAATATTTCCTGATGTTTGTTTGCCAAATATATAAAGGTATGTTACTAATAATATACATAACAATATAGTGATTGAAAAATCCATTCTGAGCTGAATATGTTAAGTACTGTAGGTCTCTTTGAAATAAACTTTGCAAATATTCCTTATCCAAAATGTTCCTCTTTCTACTGAGTTCCTCAAAGAGAAAAAATGTCACTACCAAAATATGTCTGACCATGCCCCGGTAAAGTCACCATCAGCTGAACTTGGCTGTGTCCCAACCATTAACTGACAATGTTACTTGATCTGTTCTCTGACTTTTGTCATGTGGAACCCAGTCACTCCTCATTCTATGTGACTAATGGCACTAAATTGGCTTTCCAGATAGAAATGGAAACACTGGCAAACCTAGCTATCTAATGAAGTATAACAAGCAAGGTCATTAGCCACATCTGCCAAATGTGAGATTTCAGTACCCAGAGGGAGGGGAAACAGTCTTTACTCAGAAGTTTTTACTTCGTATTACTTTTTCCACGCATTTTTTCCATCATAAAGACTGTTGGCACGCAAGTCTTTACAACACAAGACAAAACCACGCATTTGAACAGAAGGTGGCAGTGTTTCTCAATGTGATATGCTTTATATATTTTTGAGGGTAATTAAAAAAGGGGGGTTGGGGGGTCTACCCCAAAAATATAAAAGTTTCCAACAGTACCAAGCATGTAAACGACAAATGCAATTAAAAATTAATTAAGAATTAATGTATAATTTTTGAACAGTAGGTGGCAGTGTTAGACTGTGACAGGATTTTTCAAAAACAGTAAACGTGGTAAAAGTATGCGTGGTAGTTGAATATGTGGTGATGGTGTTTCTAATGTGAGTGAATGTAAATGCATGGTAGTGGTATACATTGTAAAGTCTGCGATGTGAAAACGTGCGTGGTGAAGTAAGGCATGCTAACGTCATACAACCCAGAGGGAGCATTAGCGACAATGGCCATACTCAGCATGTCAATATTTCAGGACAATAGCCATACTCAACATGCCAATCATATCATCTCTTCGAAATGATACCAGAATAATGCAGCAATACTGGTAAGCCAACCCACCTTATAAAGAATAACAAGTAAGGCCTTTAGCCACATCTGCCGAATGTGAGGTTTCAATGACCAGAGGGAGCATCGAGGAGGTTGTTGAAAGTGATGTCGTAGCTGAGGACAGGTGCAATACTTTAACACTTGAACTACAAGAGGCAGCAGATGCTTTCCTAGGTTAATGTTGTAGTCCATGACCTGAAAGACAGGAGCAGATTGGAAAGAAATTAGATATCTTGAATTACTGTCGTCTAGATCAGTGATACTCAAAGTACAGCCCGGGGACCGCATGCGGCCCTCCTGACCTTTACATGCAGCCCCCTGGGCAGCAGCAGCACTGGGCTGCTGTTTACTTGACTCAGCACTAACATGAAAAAAAAGTTAAATATATAGCAAACACTTATTTAAAGGTTAATTGCAGTTAGGGAAAGGACGTAACTAGGCCCTTAACTTTAGGAACACCTTCATTTTTAAAGCCTCTAGATATATATGGTTTGCTTCCCCTGTCCCCACTTTTCACTTCCCGCTGGCATCAGTGCGGCCCTCAGTCACACCATAAACCAAACTTTGCGGCCCCGGGAAAATGTTTGTGAGTACTCATGGTCCAGATGCATCCTCTTATTGTAACTGATTAGTTCCTGAAGTCTTAAAGAGAAGGCAGGTTCTATAGTCAATGCAACTGTGAAGGATTTCTTATGTAATGTAACAGGAGATTCCAAAGGGACCTGGCACAATGTGCTCCTGGATCTGTAATACGGCTGGGATGCAAAGGACGCCCTCATTTGCCTAGAGCCACGCCCCCCTGCAAACGAGGGAACACCTCCTCGAGATCTCACAGGTCCACAATCAGCGTCAGCGTGATCATATTCCAGAAGGTGTCACACAAAAGTCTGCAGCTCCTTCTGTAATACCAAAGTGCCCCAGGGTAGCACACACCAGGTGCAAAAGCAGTGTGCGCCCCTGAGGCACTTTCTATAATACGGCCTAATTTAACCAAAAATACAAAACAACACCCTATCTTCACTTAAATTGAGGTTTTACAGCAGAACTATCTTTGTTTAAAAAAAAGGGGGGCAGTTTTCCCAATATAATTTGTGAACAAATTTACAAGTGGAACAATGTGGCAATTCAGATTGAGACATGCAAAACAAAGCTTCTCTTGCTGAATTATGGTGGTGGGTGTAGGACGCGTGAGTTTGGGAACAAAAAGTCCTTCGAGCTCCAAAAAAAAGGAAAAGGAACAGGGCTCATACATGAAAACACAAATAAAAAGTGCCAATTCAAAAGTAAGAAGCGTAATGAACAAAACACATATGTAGGTCCCCAGCGCACTATAACAAGCATTGTCAAAGTCAAATCTCATCTATAGCTTCTATTGGCTTTGCCAATGCTTATTTTCCCCTCAGATATCCACCGTACGTGCGCATGAACATGTTAGAATTATTTTTCTTTTGTTTTATGAAAAACGAGTTCAAGACGGCTGCTGCTCGAGTACACACAATAATGGTTGCCCAGAGATGCAGGATTGGGAGATGGTGAGAGATCAAGGGGTTTTGGGGATAAGCGAGATATGGGAAAACTAAAAATTAATAATGACAGTGGGGTACAAAGAAGGGGGAGAGCAAGAAGAGACAGAGAGAGAGAAAATTGTCTTTCATGCACTGCAAAGGAAGGTTGTGACGACAGCAGTGTAACAATATAAATCATCCAATAAAAACACATTGAGACTGAAATACACCCACATTGAGACTGAAATACACCTTGCATGAGACAAAGACAAGAATATGGAGGAAACCCAATGAATCAAGAAAAAGAATCTGAGATAGACAAAAAAAAAAAAGAATTAAACCATAAACAAGGGGTGGACAAATAGCCCACTTTAAATTTATACTGGATACAATAGGACTGTTTGCCTAAAGACAGCAAAGCTGTCTGACTGTAAGACATAAAAATAATGAGGGATGACTCCAGCATCACAACTAAGGAAACGAAGAAATTTTGACAAAGAAATACAACAATATACATTCAACATTTAAAACATGTAGAACATACTTTCCACTCATGCTCCACATGTCTTTATATCTGATTGGAGCACTAAGTCAATAAAGTTGTCGAGAAAGAAATGGAAGGCTGTGGATTTGCAAAAAGTTAAAGTTGATGAAGATTTGCGATCTACAGTTCTCATGATCTGTGTCTTTGAACTCTAGGATTCATAGCGCACTTATAAATATGACTGCCTACACTTGATGCTTCTTTGCTATTTATTTCGTTGTCTGCAGCCCCTCTACCACAGGTTGCCACACCATACCTATGCAAAAGAATGTCTCTCGAACTGTCCAGTTGATCCAGTTATTATTAACTACAAAAGATACAGTTAACAAAGGTTTCTTCCTAGGTGTCGAAATGCATTTACAAATCTGGAGTAAATTTAGGACTTTCATGGAATTGACAAAGAAATCTAGGAGTTCCTATGGGGAATCTGGATTCATAACTATTTACTCTTATTAAAATATACAGGTGTACACACTTGAATCAGGAAGTAGAATGCAAAAGTGCATTTACACTTTCAACCTTTCTTTGTTTTTCCATGGAGAATATTGGGGGTGTTGTCTCCCCAGACCCATGCTGAATATGCATGCACTCCTGCCTTTCACAGAATTAATGTTACAAAAGTACTAGTAGGAACCACCTGCAAAAATTTAGTAAATTCTTACAAACTCGCAAATTTGTTACTATTGACCAGCTTTTACAAGCAGGCTCTCCCTCAACAGTTCACAAACTACTCAAGAAATTTATAGATGTCGATTCATCAAAATGACAGGGGTAGCGGAAGTGACATCACATGCCATGTGACCCCCGACTGATGTCACAGGAAGTGACATCACTCGAACTTTGACCTGGTGACATCACAGCAAGTGATATCACCTGCCCTTTGACCCATCGCGATGATGTCACAGAAAGTGACATCACAAGGCATTTGACCTGATGGCATCACAGGAAGTGACATCACGTGACCTTTGGACCCCATAAAATCAAAGGAAGCGACATTGCATGACCTTTGGCTTGGTGCTATCTCAGAAAGTGACTTTTGATTACTTACATCACACACCGAGTCTGGAAAATCTCTAAAGATTCAAAAGAAGTACCCTATAAACAGACATACTTCAAATCCTATTGAAAATGCAGCTACATACATTGTTTCAGGTAGTGTCTTCAAATATACAATTAAGACAATGTAGCATTGATTAAGAACCTATCAAATAATGTACAACAATGGAAAATACACTAGTCAAGTTGAAATCAGCCATTATCAATATCAAATACCTTATAAAATGGGAAGGTTGATGGGCCTATAATGTTCAAAACAAGTTCACATTATCATTGGTTTTAGAAACTAAGAGTGCCATGTAATTAAATCTGTCTTGGAAGTTTCCTTTTCATGACATGGCATACATACTTCTAAATCTGCGTAGACATTGAACCTTTCCAAGTTTGCTATCAATAATATTTTCTACAGTAAACATGCACATCACTGATACAGTGTTTGTGTTGATCAATAATCTTCTTGTTCTGCATTATCATGTTTAGAGAGTGTTAAGAACATTTGGGAACATTTTACTCACATGGATGAAGATACTGGCTGTCATGTTGATATTGCATTACTGATAAGAAGAGATGCTGCTGCTCAGCATCCTTGAAATGAAGAAGGTGCTGACTGGGTGGATAGAAAAAGGTCAACAGTTCACATGCCCCCATCTAGAATTCTATCTGCAGGTATGAGCAACAACTTGTTCTAGTAATGACTGAGGCATCCTGCTATGTAGAGACTGACTTGAGGGTAAGTTGATGCTCAGCTAATATGAAATCCAGACAAGGCTGACAATTCCACAGATACGGTATACAGATCTCTCAATAGGACACTGGATGATACAAAGAATAGTTGCTGTACTGATAATTGCCTGTTTTGATGAGAGAACAAATTTCCATGCAATTCATGAACTGCACAGTAACAACGGAATCTCTGTGACAAAAGCAGTAACCCACTGAGCTATCCACATAAAATATTGTTCTTTGATATGCATGTTACACATTCTTTGCAGAAGGCATATTAACCCTCTGCGCTAAGTTAGAGAAGCAAAAACTGACACTAGACAAAACTCCCATCTCTCTAAAGCAGGTACATTAATAAATCACCAGAGTTAACATGACACTTTTATTGTTGCCTGAAAACTGCTCAATATACAAGGAACTTTGCAGTGCTTTTAAAACTGCTACACTGCTACAAAACCAGCCAGTCTCACTGTCACACTACCTACCCCACGGCCCACCCGAGGTCCGACCATCAGACTCAGTCAGAGAGTGATAATTAAGTGAAGCAAGTCACTCATGGCCCGGTCGGGACTGGGAGTCTGTTCCTGAACTTGTGTTGAAGTCAGTCACTCATTCACTCTAGAGACTAGTGACACCCAGCACCCACGCCACGCAGCAGGCACGAGTCTGACTACGACTCACATGTTCTTTGCAGCAGGCACATTAACCTTCTGCACTACCTTAGATAAGTGAAAACTGCCACTAGACAAAACTCCCATCTCTCTCTAGCAGGTACATTAATAAATCACCAGAGTTAACTTGACACTTTCATGCTGCCCAAAAACCGCTGAATATAAAAGGAACTTTGCAGTGCTTTTAAAACTGCTGCACTGCTACAAAACCGGCACCACTAACAAAACCTGCTCCCCACCCTTCAAGCCTCCCGGGGAAATGCCTGCCTGTTACCCGATGCCTTGTACGTCCATTCCGGCCTTGGTGGTATTCAAAACAGACATTGTCTTGTTGGCCAGTCCACCAGCACTCACTGACCAGCGTGTGCCTGGTGTGGCTAAACAGATCCAGTTTTCGACATAAAACAATAGCTAATAATGTGTTATTGACATTTCCTAAACGATGGCTAGACTGCTAGAAGGGCTGAACCTGAAATGTGATTCTCTGTAGTAAACATTTCTGTAGTTTTGCAAGGCATCTGAAAATCTTGTGTCAATTCCGAAAACAGATAATTTTATCTTACTTTATTTGTTGCTTCTGTTAGAGGTTTGCCCAGGGCCTGCAGCACCCAGGAGTCACAATGACCGACAGCACCACAAGGGTAGTTGGAGAGTCGAGACTGTAGTTGAGTCTATGTGACAACTCAGTCAGTCTCACTCTCACATGACCTCACCTGCCCTGTGTCCCCCTTCAGGCCCCATCGTTCACCTCAGTCAGAGAGTGGTAATTAAGTGAAGCAAGCCACTCATGGCCCGGCCCAAACTTGTGTTGATTCTAGTCAGTCACTCTAGAGTCTTGACACCCAGCACCCACGCAGCAGGCACGAGTCCGACTCGACTCCAAGGCCGCACCGCATTAGCGCTGCTTTTACAGACGCGCGGGGGGCTAGCCAACAATTTTTGCTGGGGCCGTCATCTTTAGTAGCGCTTTTGCACGCTACCAGATTGACGGCCCAGGAACTGGGTCAGTGTTCCCAAACACGGTAGTACACACACCGCACCAGGCATTACGTCCTCAGCTAGGGTAGGGTACAGCAGGGGCGCACTTGCACTTACACACACACATGCTGCTAGCTTCAGCATATGTAGTTAGTTACTGTCCAATCATGCCCAGCCATGCAGCGCACGCTTCGTGCTGATTCGCCGAGCTTCCTGGCCCACAGCAGATACATACAATGCATCAAATCAAGAGCTGAGCAGGCCGGCCCGGGGTCACCATAGCAATGAGTGAGACAAGTTCTTTCCCCCACCCAGGCCCAGCTTGAAGGGAATCATGATGTCTCTGCAGGCAGATCTTCAGCACAGCAGTGCAATCAGGCGCTGCTCACTCTGCAGGTGATTTTTTGCCACCAGGGCGCTTGCCAAGGCTGACAAACAGCCAGTGGTCGCAAGCAAGGTGGCAGGGATCGCAATGGGTGGCTTAGGGATCGCAGTTGCGACCCCTGGCAACCCCTAATTGATGTCCATGAAAACATTCCTTAAAATGAAATTCCGCCATGTCAGCAGAACTTCTGTGCACATAAATCCCATTTAACAGGGGAAAATCCCTAATTTGCCTTTGTGAACTACTTCATTTGCACTCCAACATGTAAAATGGATTATGAATAGGGAGGCCTACATTTCTAGAAACACCCTAGCGATGTATTTCTATCTCTTACCTAAAATAAACATTTTTAAATACTTTAACTGTATTTTAATATAATAAAATACTTTGATTGCACTAGATATATACATTTGTGATGTACATTAAAATGGCAACTGTTTCAATGTGAGAAGTTGGAACATAATTTGCTTATTTTTTTTACTTTCATGTGTTTTCTTTTTTATCAATATTATACCTTTTATTTGTATTTGTAGTATGTCCTGTGTTATATGACAAAAAGCTTCTGTCTGGCTGTGAATCATTTCTAGTTAAAAATGGCAAATTGCCACTGTGTGTCAGAATAGGCCAGTGACCTTTAAAGGCAAGGGCAAAGTGGGCACTGGCCCATGGCCCCATCCTTTCAGGGGGCCACCTGAAAGAGCTAGCTCTGTTCTGAGAGACTTGCCCAGAGGACCTTCAATAATTCTTGAACAGATTGTATTAAATTCTGCTTTCCTTTAATTTATTTTTTAATGCAGGTGAAGAGTCTATTACAAACATTTTGCAGAGAAATGTTGTGTTTATGTTTCATGCAATATCCATAAAAAAGGTTCTTTTAGATCAAAACAGAACCTCACATATGAGAAATGGGAGGAGGTAACAGAGCTTATTTGCAATAATATTATTGAAGTGCTGCTATGTTACAGTATTGAAAACACACATCACTATCCCTGAACATTAGATGTAAATGCATTTAGAATTTTAACCAGTGTACCTGTGCACTGTCAGTGACCTGGCCAAAGATGGCCTGAAAGAGCTGAAACCGGATCATGAATTCAAAGCTGTTCCAAACAGGGGCCCTAAAATAAGTTTGGGCCAGGGACCCTAAAATCCTTAAGATGTCTCTGGAAAAAGCGTCTACAATTTGGATTTCCCATGTGTTTTATGATTGTGATAAAATAAAATTGCACACCATTTCAAACATAGTCATGCTATTAATCAGAACTCTAAAATGATTTTGCAGTTCATTAATGTGTGTCATCAAAATGGATCACATAATATCACATTTTTAGAGATACTCTCACCCCTTCTGCATGACAGAGCCCCCACCCACCCCCATCTGTATTGCAGGGCTCCAAGAGTTTGCATGGGAGCTGTGATGGGACATTCTCCATCTGCAGGCTGGGACAGACCCCACCTCATCTGATTTGTAGGGCTCAAGAGTTTTCATGGGAGCTGTCCTAAGACATAATCCCACCCCATCTGCATGACTAAGACAGACCCCGCACCCCTCTCTGTGTTGCGGGACTCAAGAGTTTGCATGGGAGCTGTGTTGGGACATACCATATCCCGCCTTTTGCATTTTTGAGCGGACACTTCAGGGCGGCTTTTGTAGTGGGTACTTGAAAGTAATAGATTCACTTGCATTTTAGCGTTGGTCAAATGATCTATATATAAATGCACTGCAATGTGTGATGTTAGCCCATTTCTCATCATTTCCATTACGGTCCATAACTGACCGGTTAGACACTGTACTGTGTCTAGACTGGATGGTCCTGAATCTGATTTTAGAGATGAAATGTCGGCCTGGGTATCATTTGTCAGTTTGTTAAATTGTGAGAGCAGAAATGGGTGGCCCCAGCTTAGGTTTCCCTTGCATAGATCTGTCCATCAGAGGCTTCAATGGCGTTGCAAGGTGCGCAGAAATTGTGCCTTGCTTGCCTACCAGTACCAAGATGTTGAATGGAATACATTGTGCTCAACCTGTGTGTTTTCTCTTGTTCTGGTGTGCTGTAACTGGGTGTCTTGATTGCTCTTCACTATCAGTATCAGGAGCGTTGGAGTGTGCACAGCAAGGGTGCCTGTCATTGTGGTATGCTTTGCAGTGAGGTGTGCACACTCAGGAAGTCTTGCTTGCGCATGAGTATCTGTACGTTGAGTGGTGAAGTGTGCTCAGCCTGGGTGTCTTGATTGCACATACTTGTGCATATATACGCGTAGGTATGTATATGAGTTTATAATTCCGTTTATAAGGATATACATACATGTAGAAATTGAAAACACAAAAATCTATGTATACATATGCACAAAATACAGAAATACATGTGTATGTTTGCCCATGTAAATTTTATGACGTATATGTATGTACATGTGGCTATATATATATATATATATATATATATGTATATATTTATATATATATATCCTCCAACAATTGTCCGAGAGCTTTGGAAGCGCACTCGACAGCAGATGAAACCCAGAGGTTCATTAACAAAGCAGGAAACTCGCATCAGCATTCCTTGGTGAAATTATCTTTGACCTGACGCGTTTCGAGTATTCTCCTCTTTTTCAAAGGTCATTAGTAAGTATGCATGTAGCGCAGAGAGTTTTGAATCGCACTTTATGTACCGCCCTAAGTGGGCCGGGCTTGGTGCCCGTAGTGATTCCTGGGATCTGTAGTCTTTGCCCCACGCAAACTCACTCCCTTTAGTAGGTCCTGCGTTGCAATCCATACAGTTAAAAGCATTATAAAACCCTCAGTGGGCCCCTGAATGCATTTAGCGAGTTCAAAGTGCCCCCATCTGTTGTGATGCATAACGAGTGAAGACACAGTTCTCACCTCGCAGCCTCCTTTCATCTTGTGGATGGTGCAGCCTCCCACGGCAGGGCCGCCGTGTAATTAGATCATCCAACAATTGCCCGAGAGCTTTGGAAGCGCACTCAACAGCAGATGAAACCCAGAGGTTCATTAACAAAGCAGCCCGGCCCACTTAGGGCGGTATATAAAGTGCGATTCAAAACTCTCTGCGCTACATGCATACTTACTAATGACCTTTGAAAAAGAGGAGAATACTCGAAACGCGTCAGGTCAAAGATAATTTCACCAAGGAATGCTGATGCGAGTTTCCTGCTTTGTTAATGAACCTCTGGGTTTCATCTGCTGTCGAGTGCGCTTCCAAAGCTCTCGGGCAATTGTTGGATGATATATATATATATATATATACATATATATATATATATATATATATTTTCATCTCCGCTGCCGCTTGGACTGTCTTGCCTGTCTTGTACATGGTCTTCACGTATCATGTCCAAGCAGGTGGATTGGCTTTGTGGCTTCCAGGGATCTCTAGCTTTCACCACAAGGTGGCATAGCTCTTCGTGAAGGAGATTCCTCTCTCCTCAAGGCCCGAATGTCTTTTGGTATGCGTTTCTGTAGCTAGGATCTTTTTACATGGTGGGGTAGCTGGCCTCACACATAACCCTTCTCCTTTCGCCGCTGGGCTTGTGACCAGCCACGGTGTGTGTGTGTGTGTTTATATGTGTATATATTCATGCTTTGTATAGTGATTACATTTATATCCCTTCTCTCCAGTCTCTGACTCTTCCCATCATCCCAAACCTTTCCGTCTACTATGGACTGCCAAACATGCTTTTGAGGCTCTTACCTCTTTCCATCCAATTCATCATACTGACAGGCACACATGCCCAGAACTCCCAATAACATCTCACATCTTTCCTTTATTAATCAACTTCAATTAATCTACCCCTATGCAGGCCACTAGAGTAAATTCATGAGATCTCAAGAGCACAAACTTAACAACCTTAACACATCTAATTATACTAGGAAGAGAAAGCACAGATTACTAACCTATTTACCTCTAACCTTGGGTTCTGAAGTAGCAAGCCAGTAGTAGGTGCTATTTAATTACGATTTATATATACAATTATATTTCAACATAGTGAATAAAAATTCTTTCTAGGTAAAATTCAACAATACTTACAGTAAATAATGTTTTTACACGTTTCATACAGGTGTGGCTCGTAGGTTCTTCCCGTCCTCTACAGAGGTCGTAAGCAATGCCAAATTGTTCAAAACAACAGTGGCAAAAAAAACTTGATTTTCCTGAAAACCACTTCGCCATCTATTGACAAATGCATTTTGTAGTGTGTAAAGGAGTACAAATAAAAAGGAATTTGCACATTTACTGGTATGGATTTAAATGTTTCGGGGCTCATTCACAAAGGCATGTAAGAGTACATGAAGAATACTCTCGGACTCCGTACTCTTAAATGTTTTTCTGAATCAACCATTTCCTCTGCACATTGAACGCAGATCCCACTGGATGAAAACATGATGTCTTACATTAGGTTAAAATTTATCTGTGTAGCATATCCCCTTTCCCGCATTCATCTGAAAATCCACGGAAGCCAGAGTCTATGGTAGTCTGTAGTGTTTCAAAACCAAGATTATCAGGGTTCACTTCATGAGGTTACCACAGGCGCTACCTTTGAACTTTTGTGATAAAGTTCAAGTATGCGATAAAAACTGGTTGAAGTAACTTGGATGAGTTCACTCCTAAACCTCTGTAAGTTCTCCAGACACGCATGTGTTGTCGGCACCGTGAGCTCTGCAATAACAGCAGGACAGTCTGTGCAAATGAAAATATTTCACACAAACTTGATACATGGAAAACAGATGTTGACCGAACAATCAACCAGCATGAGTTACAATGTATTCTATAATTCATTTAATGCTCATCAAAGCATTAAAACCTCTTTGCAAATGCCTAGCAGACATAAGATCAAACATTATGAAAACTCCAAACAATATTCAAAGCTCTTAAAATGCTCTTCTTGACACTTCCTAATGGATCGCTCTACCAAAAAAGGTATAAAAGATGAAAAAACAGGGTAGTTTAATTTCTTGAGAAACCTCACAGCATTAGAAAGCAGTGGTAGACATCCAGAGATTTTCCTTTTCCATATAAATTGTCAATAACCAACCAAAATGACAATTTGGGACTGATTGACAAGTCATATTGATTACTGTAAGAAATGTGGTTACTGGCTGAGAGGGGCAAAACCTTAATCAAGCAGCAACCAAAATACTTGCCAGGCTGAAGTCACAAGCAAACCCCAAATTAACCTGTGCTGAACTCTCTGGTAGCTTGTCACAAAACAATCAGGCTTAACGTAGAGACAATATGTATAGTATTTGTGCAACACTTCAAACAGTAATAAAATAAAAACACACCACATAAAGGTTCCCATAACAATTTAGAAAAATAGAGGTTTATTTTGCCAGGTCGAAATGGCAGTTTAAAACTGCACACAGGCTGCACTGGCCGGCCTGGTACATGTTTAAAGGGCTACTTTAGTGAGTGGCACAATAAGTGCTGCAGGCCCACTTGTAGCATTTAATATACAGGCCCTGGGTACATGTAATACCAGTTTGTTAGGAACTTATAAGTAAATTAAATATGCCAGTTGGTGATAAGCCAATGTCACCATGTTTTAAAGAGTGCGCATATGCACTTTAGCATTGGTTAGCAGTGGTAAAGTGCATAGAGCCATAAGGCCAGCAAAAACGAGATCAGCAACAATGGAGGAGAAATGCAAAATGCTAAAAGTTTGGGAGAAGACCACCCTAAGGCTGATAGGACTAACAATTACGCACTGCGGTACACAATACACATGTCCCCCAAATTCAAGATATAACAGAATTTTAAATTAATGTAATATGTCAAAGTGCTTTAACTATCTAGCAAAATCCTTTGCTGCTCAGTTGTATCACAGAAAATCAAACAATATGCAATATGTTGGATAAGATGATGTTATTGTGTATTTCATTGTAGAGGGTTTAGTGTATGCACACCTGCAAGTGTATTTAATTTGCATTTGCTTAGACTGTCACAGAAAGGGTGCTTCTGGATCACTAATACTAGAAGTCTGCCTGTCAAACTGTATGTATCCAGGATGTGAAAATTATTCATACTAGCAGAGGGAAATTATGTGTGGTGGGAGGCTACAGGATGTTTTTGGAGACTCTCCAGATTGCAAATTGCAAGCATTGTTCCCATCACCTTTTGTGTATTCGATGTACCACCCTAAGTGGCAAGTATATGCCCAGACCTCTGTCCAGTGCTCACTGTACCACTAGAGCCAAGCTACACCTGACTGAAGAGCCCCAATTAGGGCAAAACCAGTCCTGGCTGGATGTGTTCCGGTTCAGGGAGCTCCTGAACTATCAGTTTGGGCTTGAATATTCCTATTGGAGCAGGGTCAAGTTTGATTTGCATATGGCTGGTTCTAAACTAAGGTTGCATAACGGGCAAAAGAATGATGAGTTTGAATGCTACCCAGAGCAATTGTCACTGGTTAGACAAACTGCCAGCATTCCTCCCATCACCTTTTGTGTTTTTGATGTACTGTCCTAAGTGGCAAGGGCATGTCCAGACGTGTGTCCTGTGCTCACTGTGGCACTGAAACCAAGCAACACCTGACTGAAGAGCCTCAATCAAGGTGGAACTGATCTTGGGTTGCTGTGTTCCGGTTCACGGAGGACCTGGCCTGGCAGTTCGGGCTTGACTGTTCCAGCCAGTGGAGCAGGGTCAAGACTGATTTGCATATGGCTCGGTTCAAACTGAGGAGGCATGGTGGCAAAAGAACTATGGGTTGGAATGCTACCCTGAGCGGTTGCCAGTGGTTAGATAAATTGCAAGCATTCTCCCATCACCTTCTGTGTGTTTGATGCCTCATCTGTGGATGCCATTCATAGCAACCCATATATTTCTTACGAAGATTCCTACCCAGGATTCGATGATGAGTGTCCCCAGAGGGGCAGATGGTATTATCGCTTCCGATAAATACTGATACCTGGTGGTCATAATTTATCAAGGGGAAGAAAAATCACCTATTACAAGACAAGCCCCACAAAATGTAGCAAGACCTGAGGATTGTTGTGTTTTCTGCACCAAAAGCTGCTTGTCCTGGTGTCTACCGGGCTCCCCTGAAAAATATTGGCAGATTTCACTTAGTGAATTTATTGGGTTTGGGGAACATGAAGTTTCTTTCTTATTACCAACTATTAAATACCGGGTGTGATACACATCGCATAGCTCTTAAGAAAAAACTGAAAATTGCGCAAATAGGCGTTTGCCCAGGGGTCGCAAATTACAAACTTGCTCGTAATGAAGGCCTCAAGAGGGACATAGGATCATAAAAATCGCTTGTAAACCCTCACAGGCATATTTCTCACCACATAGTTATTTCATCATTTTCCTTTTTCTATTGACGCCTGGTATGTTTTATAGTGCGGTTGGTAGCAATTCAGATGAAGAAACATGTTTCCACACAAATTCATCCCACAGCCCAGGAAATTGCGGGATTCCAAAGCTGCTTTCTCTTTTTCTTTCCTCTTGTAGTGGGGCCAGTAAGAAGCCATGTTAAAAAATACAGTTTTGCAGTACTAAAGCTCTGGCAAACAGCGCAGTAACAGTTCCATGTACAATCAAAACGTGCATATCCCCGGGTTAAGATTTAAACAGACATTTTCTGCAATTAAGTCCCAGGGCTCCAAAATGTGTCAAGGTTTTCAGCTGCAGCAAAAATAAGTACAAATTAAGGACTGGCTTGATCCAGAATAGATACATCATCAAAAAGGACCCAAGATGAGAGAGGTGGCAAGTAGATGAATGAGCATCCGTTGAAGGTCTTAGGAAGACTTACTGGAATCATTGGGGCATTCACCTGGACTCTGTCTCAGATATTATTCTGAAGTTATGCACTAATGTATGCATCACTGCCTGGAAGGTTTCAGTAAGGGGGTTTCTGTCAATCAGTACTTTTATGGTAATGTTGCTTCTTGGGGAGACAGCACTATGCCCACAAACATATGGCTGGCCAATTGATACCAGACTTTGAGACGGCCACATGAGATGACTAGTTTCAAGATGGTCTCCCATCAGTGCTTGAGCCAAAGGTCACAAAGAGTTTCTATTTCTTCTATGGCTCCAGACATCCACATATGTATTTCAGGGCATATTTTCTCCACAAAGGTCAGGGCCGGACTGGCCGGAGCGTGCACTGGGCGTTTTCCCGGTGGGCCGGAAGAATGGGGGCCGTTTTTGGACCAGTGAGGGGCGGGTTTGCGGCAGTGCTGCAATATCGGTACCCTGTAACACAAGCGCTGCAGCAGTGTTTCCCACCAGCTCGCATCCCCCCTCTTCCCCTCCCACCGGTTTGTAATTGCCAGGGCTGGTTTGCATTCCCAGTCCAGCCCTGACAAAGGTCGGGGGATATGATATGACCATGAAGTGGTATGAACGTCTGCTACAACACACTGTACAAAAGCATAGAAAAGCTGGTGCTTAGAGAATTACAGAGGTGGTAGCAGCAAGGAAAAATTCAAAATGGGGAGTCATTTATAATAAAAAAAACTGTGAAGGAGATCTGGATACAAATACACAAAGAGTTTGTGACAGTCAAGCTGGCAAATGGCAAAGTAGGCAGCTTCCAGTTATTAGAAAATATCATTGCGTTGCATTACACCCCATTATGTTCCAGGGCTGTGGAATGTACCAAAAGTTTTTCTTCAATTAGCACAAATACCTTTTTTCAGCAGTAACAACATTAGCCGTATTTATTTGTTTCCCTTTAGTTGATGGCTGTGCATAGCCCTCACAATTTAATCAGGAGTCCTGGAGATTCAGAGCTGAATATCTGCTCATTGGCAGGAACATTCAGTCACAACAGCATTGAGGCTCACTAGGCAATGCAATTGAGATGTTCTACAATGTCCCTGTTTATAGGAGATTTTTGTCACGGACAGGCCTCCATCAGCAGGCAGTTTAAAGTGCAACACTTAGGGCCTGATTTAGATCTCGGCAGACGGGTTACTGCGTCACAACAGTGACAAATATCCTATCCACCAAAATATAAATCCAATAGGATATAATGGGATGTATATTTCGGCAGACGGGATATCCGTCACCATTGTGATGGTGTAACTCGTCCGCCAGGATCTAAATCAGGCCCTTACACCTTCCTGGCTTTTATTTTACAACACCGGATGTCAGCAATAGACTACACAGTGGAAATCTGTCTAGGACTAGATATGTGCATCCGGCAGTGTGAAAAACAAAAGCTGATTCATACCTTAACAAAATTCAGACTTCACAAGAGAAAATGTTAACTTTGTCCGTTTACAAGAACTGAGTGCTGTTATTTTTAGGAATCCCTTATTGTGTTGCTCCACTCTAGAAGTGAGTAAATCATGCAAACGTTGATCAAGTCAAAGGGCTAGATTTAGAGTTTGGTGGACGGGTTACTCCATCACAAACCTGAAAGATGTCCTGTCTGCCTTATTACAAGTGCATTAGGGCATAATGCACTTGTATTTAGGTGGAAGTGGTATTCGTCCATCAAACTTTATATCCGACCCAGAAGTGATTAATCTACAACAAAAATGTGGGAATTGATTCAAAATATTTCTAAATTTGAAAAATTAAACAACATCAATACAAGATATATTTCAACAGCTCCATATGGTGCTTTTAAAGTACAGAGACAATGGCAACTGGTAATATATGTATTGAGTTGTGCTTACTTGAGCTACTCCAGCAATAAATGCATTGAAGCATGTTGAGACTCGCATTTTTTGGGGTGCAATCATGAAGCATCCTTCCTGCTGGTCGTAGCCGAGGAGCACATACAAATGGCGTTTGACTGTGTTGAAAGCTTTTGCGCTGCCAATGTCGGCCTCCGCGCTGCTCTGGTCCTTCGCCATGAACTTCATCAAGACCATGATGAGTTGGTGAACAGTCTGGTGATCAATCCCAGCATCCTCTGGCAGAAGGTCTTTTATCATGTTATCATTTTCAGGGGATTCCTGACCTATAATTGCAAGAAAATATTGTTATTACTTGTCTGTTTTAATGAGGGGACAGACATGTTTTGATGGACAGGAGATATATTTCCACTGTTAAGGTTCAAATAGTGATTAGCCATCAACCTACTAACATTCCTTTGTCATGAAATAATTATGTAATATTGCCTCACAGAGTTATCGTCACTGTAGCATAGGGATTATTGGCCAATCTTCTATCAAAAAAAACTATTGGCAACAAATTTAATTCCATCAGGATGTTCTAATTAAGGAGAGTGCTTAGTCCATGCAGTCCTTGATTCAAGCCAATGTCAGCTATTGTTTGGCCTTTTCTGCACACCTCTTTGGCCAGAAGTACAAAGCATTTTTGTGATCGCAAAAGCTCTGATTCGGAGTTTGCAACCGCAAAAATACTTTTTTGAATGTACTAAACCCATTTTAGGAGACGGTAATTTTTTTCCAACCCCTAAAATGGGTTAAGAAATGGTTAAGGAACCCCTATTAGGTAATGGCATGTTGTAAGTACCCCTTCCAAACAGTGATTCCTCCTCATATGTATCAATAATTTAGGGATGTAATAGCGGTCAGAAATCATTGAAATGGTGCCGACCCCCAAATTGGGGAACTAACCCATTTGCAAAAGGGAAGGGTTCCTTTTGGGACCTCTTCCCCTTTGTGAATGTTTATAAAAAAGGTTTTGGGGAAGTAGGACCACTTCCAGCTCTCATACAAACTTTTTAAAAAAAAGTAAACTTTTCCTTTTAAACACAGTTCCATTTCCTTTTAAGGGAAACAAGTTGCATTTAAAAAAAAGAAAGGTTTACTTTATTAAAAGGCAATCACAGACAAACAATTTGCAACCTATCTCATGAATATAAATGAGGTAGGTCGGATTGCAAATTGCAACCCTTTCTGAAAAATATTTACTAGTCGCAAAAATACTGGCCGCAAATTGCAAACAGTATTTTGCGAGCACTAACTCAGTACATCTGGCCACTTAGACTTAGTATTTCCACTGTCTTTCTGGATGTTCTAAATCCAGCTAATTCCAAACTTTGGCTCCAATTTATTCTGTGATTAATAAACTCGCCTGACTACTGTCAAGCTGTGTTTTCATCATCCTATTGCACCAAGTAGCAGCGATTTTGGGGGCCCCGAGCAAGAAATATTTTGAGGGCCCCTGTTTGGAACAACTTTCAATTTTATTATTCTTTTTTGCTAATTCAAGCTCAATGTTGCACTAACAATATTAAATGATCCGTTAAAGGTTAAAATTCAGAAATTCACAGTGAATTAAAGAACAGTTTCACTTTCCCAGTGGGCCCCTCTACGGTGGGCACCATGAGCAGTTGCCCACTTTGTTCATGCCTTAAAACGTCTCTTACAGAATGCACAGCTTTATGTCAGCCAATGATTTCCGAAAGCACTGAGCCAGGCCTAGGAATACTATAGCATCAACAGACTTAAAAGATCCACAGCACTAGGTCAGCCTAGCAAGTCAGTAGCACTGAGGCAGTTATGGAACTCTGATAGCACTGAATCTGTTCTAGGAAACTCGTCAGATTTGGGATCCTATAGCATGAATTACCCACAGGAATACAACTCAGCCATCCCTGGGGATGTCAGCGTACTGAGCCAGCATTCAATGACACTCGGCTCGGAGTCGGCCTTGGGGTTCACATTGCCTTAAATTCGGCATTTGAGATTCTACTTAATAATTAGTAGAATATGTTGGATAGTATTAATGTACCTACAGTTCTTGATGTTGCTGAATAAATGGCCTCCTGAGACACATTTTTGCTATCCTCTCCTGCTTCTTTGGTTCCAAGTGTTTGTGGGTGTTTCTTCTCCAACTTTGGGTAGCCTTAGGCTCATGTATCTAATATGAGACAGAGGATTGTGCTAAGTATTGATATAGCTAAGTGGGTTCAAATGGCTTCTGGGATCCTTCAGGTATATTGTTAACTATTCCTTTTGCCACATATTTTAGATTATGTGGCTTTTGTATTGAGACTTCTTCCTGCCACTTCCAACGATGTACGAAGGTTGCCCCATATGGATGGAAGATTTCAGCCAACGTTCAATAAGAATTGCCTAGATGGTGATGACTTCAAAGAGAGAACATGGAATATGTGGAAAGACCACTAAAGGAGAGGTTTTATGGGTAACACATTTTACTTGCCACAATTTCAATTGCCTTTTGATTACTAATTGTATAACATTCTAAACATTCCATCTGAAACAGTGTGAAGGAAGGTGGCAGGCAGCTAGAGACTTGTCATCCAAGCCCACTGCATTGCTCAACATTCCTGTCACTTAAAATTTGACAAAACTGTTCTTTCCTTCACTAATGAGTACATGCTAATTAATTGCCAAATACCTTTTATGTGGGTGATAAAGCTGTTTTTTACTGGTCAATGATCCAAGTCTTTAGAGTGGAGACTCACAGAGGTGACAGTCACCACACGCCATGTCAGGGTCTTGCTGCTGGTCTGCAGCATGAGGAGACACATTATGGCAATATTAGCAGCAAAAGGCAAAAGGCAAAAGACTTGAATCAATGTGAGGCAGAAAGCATATAGTTAAATGTCCAAGCCTGAAAGAGGACATGGGAAATGACTGTGGTTGCCAACAATGAAGCACAGTGCATCAGAGAGAATTCGTACCACTTTGAACAACATTCGAACATGTGTCCCAGTCAGTAATGCACCAGTAGCAGGGATGGAAGTCAGAGGCGCAAATAGAGCGGGCGGTTGCAAGGGGACTATGCGGAACCCTCTGCCCACAAACAAAAATATGATCACTAAAGGCAGAAGGTTCCCTCTGTATCCATAAGGAATGTGTTATATAATTGACGCCCCTTCCCATTGTTATTGACTGACCAGATGTCTGCATCAAGCATGCATGCTTTGCAAAGTCCAAGGCTGTACCCATGACTCGATTGCCTGCGTGTTTACACAGACTTTGGATGTCTTACTTAACGAGCTGCTTTAATCTTCTCCAAGTTTTTCCAAAGATCCCACTAATGGGGAAGGCAGAGCTGTAGCAGCTGATTGTGAACCAGTGAGGGCGTAAAACGGAGAATAAATAGCTCAGCATTTATTGAGACCTCCAATTGATCACAGCAAATCCCAGAGGTGCATTTATTGGTATATTAGAAATCAGGTAGGTGTAGCTTCTACAACATTAAGATCCCATAAGTCTTCCTCAGATCCTTATCAATCTACCTAAAGAGTATTGAATACACAACATCATGTGAGACCTTATAATGTTCTCATGTTTAAATCAATTAGATTTTTCATATAGGGTATTCATTCATTTCAGCCAACACAAGTTTCGTAATGACCATCGCTTTTTCAAGCCATATCATCAAAAGTCCCCCTAAGTACATTACTCATAATAGATGCATTGAATATTACTGCACTAACAACTCATGAAAACAAATGATCCTGTTAGTTGCCCATGTGTGCTCAGCAACAGAAACCCTTCCGGTGTTGAACAAATTATGACATGGATTTGATTTAAATGGACATGGAACTCATTTAAAAGATGAGAACATTAAAAGATGTCGAATGATACTGTGGTGTTTTCAATTGCCTTTGAGTAAATGTATAGTAATGAGAAGAAGATCTACTAGAGACTGAAACTGCAATATCCCACCCAGTTCATTTGGAGACAGCCTCTGCACTATTGCATGAATCTGATTCTAGTAATATTATTGAATGCACTCAAAATGGTGGAATAATTAAGTAATGCTGCTACAGATGGTGGGAGCACAGTTTCACTGACTCACCAAGGCTGCGGTCTTCTTAATAGTCAACCAGGAGTACATGAATTTATGGAATGTCAAAATTATTTTAACACCGCTGTTCAGCTAACTTGGCTCTGGGGTTTGCAGATGTAGCTTGCCCAGCTTTGAGCAATGCGGGTTTCATTTGAGCAGCGAAAATGGGGCTTCGAGGTATTTTACAGCTGTCATGCTATGATTTCTACTGGTGATTGCCACTGCAGGTTCTTTGCCATGAAACTATAGGTCTTTAACAATCTAAGCTCTGTAAGCATTGTATGTTTGTGCTTGTGTGTGTTCTTGTGCGTGCCTAACCAGTGGCATAACAAAACTTCAGGGGGCCCCCTGCAAAGTATATGCAGGGGGCCCCCCACGTTTCTGACCCAGTCTGAAGCTCTCTGGCCAGGGGCCTGCCCGTGCCGGAGCAGGCTGCCAGAGCTCGGGGCCCTCCTGCACCGCGGGGGCTGCAGGGGATTTTGTTACACCATTGTGCCTAACAGCATTTTTGCGGTGACATATCGTGAACTATCAGAGTTGGGGTAAAAATAATGTTCTGAAATTGCGCCACGTGAGCAACCAAAGCAAGAAAGAAGAATTACCTCCAGGGAGTACAAAGGGGAAGGATTCTCCCCCAAACAAAACACTGAAAAATTGGGCCAAATTGTTTATCTTACACTATGGGGTTCACACAAGTTAGCTACAGAGCCATAGGTCATTCAAGAGCACTCATAAAATATTCTTGGGCGCTTTCTTTCTGGAAAACAGTAAGCAACATATCTCGCTTTCATCATCATCATCATCATCATCATCACAGTACTGGGGGGCGTGGCTAAGGAGCCGTGAATGGCGGACGCGTGAGCTCGGAGCTCTGCGCCGGCCCGACTTTTATAAGCCTAATTTGATAGTGCTGGAGAACGGGGAACACCGCGGCAGTTGCTTGGACGGTGCCAGCTTACCTGACAGCTGGTCCTGGCGATCGCGCAGCCGAGTAGGAGGCGGTGAGAAGATTAGATCCCCGCCGGCCGCTGGCGCCCGATGCGATCCAAGATGGTGGCCCAATGCGGACCCGACTAGCCTGGCAGAGTGGAGATCGGCCTCCCCTAGAATCTGGCTGAGATCGGAAGCCCGCACACAGAGGACTGCAGCAAACGGCAGGAATGCTGCGGGGGACGCCCGGAGCGCGAGATCGATGCCGATTCATCTGCGCAGCGGTGTGCACAACACGCTGAGCGCGAGGTGAGGCAGAGAGGTGTGGGCCCGATCGGGCCGGAGAACTGAGAGGCGTGCAGCGTTGTCGGCCCAGCGGCAGGGGTGTGCAGGGACGAGGGAACCGCTGTGGGGACTGTGGCCCTCACGAAACCAGCACCTGACAGGGGCGTGCCCCATTGCAGCGGAGGTCTGTAGATTGCTGGGGCCTGCTTCCCCCCCTGCCCCCTTGCCTTGGGACGGTGCTGAATTGAAGTGCCCGAGCCCCCACACACGCAGGCTTGGGCTACGCTGTGTGCCACGGGTGTGGAGGGCACGACGATGGACAGGGCAAGTGTTCGGGGCCTATACCGGGGCTCAGAGGATCGGAGCGTGGATCTTGCCATAGGCCCTTCCCCCTTTCTCTCTCTGGGGGAAGAAGGTGCACACATCGCCCTGACTGGCCTGGACTGCAGCTTGCTGTGGCCCGCCCGATGCCCCCCAGATCCACGGTAGAGCGGAGGAGACCGGGCCTTGGTGGACCTGCTGCCTGCACGGCGGGGCGGGCATCGCCTTCATGGGTGTTGGGCCCCCCTGCCTGGATCGGTAGCGCCCTGGTCTATGCCGGAAATGGCGGTGGGCATGCCGTCGTCGGGGGCTGTGTGGGGCCATGAACATTGGCGTGGGTCCAGCCCTGAGTGACCACCCAGCTGCCGACTGCACACAGTAGAGTGAGTCATTATAGGCTCCTTAGCGGTGGGTCTATCGCTGCGGCTGGGGAGTTGGAGTTACCCAGAGTACAGTGGACCTGGGCCTTGGTGTGAGTGGCGGTGTCACGATATTGGCTGTCGGACAAGACTTAACGGCCGAGGGGCTGCTTCCTACCATGGGCAAACCACGGGGCCGGCAGGCCGGAGCCGCACAAGACCCGGAAGATAGCGCCCAGGAGCAATCGCAGCCCGCCCTGGAGGCCCCACTGCAAAAACAGCTGGGCAAGATATTGGAGGCCATAGCGGATACAAAGGCTACCCTTCATCAAGACATCAGTACAGTGGCGGTAGGGCTGGGTCTCCCTCGAGAAGTGCTTAAGAAGCTTTCGGAGCGGGTGAAGGAGACCGAGTACAGTATCACCGCACTGGCCCCCACCCATAAAGCCCTGGAACAGCAGATGGGAGCCCTCACAGACAGGGTGGGTGTGTTGGAGCAGAAAGCCGAAGATGCAGAGGGCCGCACAGACGGAACAATGTTCGGATTCTGGGCCTGCCGGAAGGAATCGAGGGCAGCGACATGGTGTCCAACCTGGAACGTTGGCTGAGAGAGGTGGTGGCCCCTGAAGGCTTGTCAACCTTTTATACCCTCAAGAGAGAGCCCACTGGGCGTCCCCCGCGTCCGGTGGTGGCCTGCCTGCTTCACTTCAGGGATAGAGACTTGCTCCTGCGGAGGGCACGGACAGATGGCCCCTACTCCGTCGACAATAGTAAGGTCTCCCTCTTTCCGGATTACACCCTAGAGGTTCAGCGGAAACGGGCCTCGTTCCTAGAGGTCAAGAAGGCGCTGAGGGAAGAGGGCCTCCAGTATTCCCCGATGTTTCCGGCCCGGTTGCGGATCGAGTTGGATGGCAGCACTCATTTCTGTGGCAGCCAGGGCAAGGCCTGGGACTGGATCGAAGCCTATAGGGCAGGAACCTCCCACCCTGCGGGCCCTAAAACTCAGGGGCGAAATAAAGCTGACCTGGGGAAGCGACCACGGCGCCGCCCCCGCAGGGGAGCCCCCAAGTAACTGTCCTCATCACAAACTGAGAAGGAGAGGGCAGAAGCCCTACAGGCTGTGGCGGCACTTATGGAGGGCAGGAGCCCCACCCCTGAGGCGGGGATCCGCTCGTCGAGGGACACTGGGGACAATGATTCTGACTCATCCCATAGTGGCAATGTGAAGATGCCGGTGGTGAACCCAGGCACGGCTGATGAAGTCATCTGAGACCGATGGGACTGGGAACCGAGCTCGTCACTCAGGGTATTGCTAGACTGCTGATGGTGAACCCTGGACTTGGGCCGTCTTGTTCTAAAGGGGCCGGCGCGCTCTGGACAGCTTGTGTGTCAGCTCTGTCTTTTTCTCTATCTTTGCTCCTTAGTCCAACCCTCCCTGAGTACCTTACTAGTGTAGGGTCTCACTAAGGGAAATGTTCCATATGCTGTTTGGGCGACTGACCGTTGTTGGGTTGCCCTGGGATCGGGGAGTTGTTCACCACTGGGGGTTCATTTGTTGCTATTTGTTTGATTGTTTGCAGGGGAGGGTGGTTGTGTGCATGGGGAGAGTGGGAGGGGGGGTCCCTCCTATGGTTGCTGTAGGGCGAACCCTTGCAGGAATGGGGAGTACATCTAACACTGCGAGGTTCCTTACGTGGAACATTCGTGGGATGGGAACAATGGCTAAGCGACATAATATATACTCCTACCTGCGGCGCAGAGACGTCCACATTGCGTTCCTCCAGGAGACGCATCTTAATAAGGAGGAGGCTGGGAGGTTAAGGAAGAGGTGGCGAGGCCAAATCTTTGCGACCACCTTTTCGGCTTTTGCCAGGGGGGTTCTGATTTGGGTGAGGCCTGGGGTCCCCTTCGCTCTGGACCGCTCATGGCTTGACACTGAAGGGCGGTATGCCCTGCTTACGGGACGATTGGTGGGGCGGGAGGTGATGCTAGGCACTGTTTACGCACCTAACCAGGACCAAATCGGCTTCCTGGAGTCTTTCTCCGCCTCCTAGGTTCTCTTATACTGGGGGGCGATTTCAATTGCGGGGCGGACGTCATGATTGACCGTTTGCACCCTCCCCTACCGGGGACACAGCCATATCGTACAGCGTCCAGCTTCAGGACTTGGATATCCCACTGGGGCCTGGAGGATGTCTGGAGACTGCAGCACGCGGTAGATAGGGAGTATTCTTTCTTCTCGCCGGTCCACCAGGTTCATACCAGGCTGGACACATTCCTCTGTTCCCCAGCTTTCAATGGTTCTGTTTCTCATTCTGAATATTTGGGGCGTACTTTGTCGGACCACAGCCCATTGATCATTGTATTTCAACCATTGGGTCGGCGCCCTCCGATTCCTACTTGGAAGTTAAACCCGGTACTGCTTGATGATGCCCCTTTCCGAGCCTCCCTGCTAACACTGATTGAGGCACACTTTCCTATCAATGCTGGCATCGCCTCCTCTTCACAGGTGGAATGGGAGGCATTTAAGGTGGTTGTGAGAGGTCATTGCATGGCCCAGGCGTGTGGGGCACACAGGGAACTTAATAGGAAACTTCTGGACTTGGAAGGGACTATTCGTAGATTGGACAATTTACAGGGTACAGACGACTCGGCCCTGGCGTCCTTAGAAGAAGCGCGGACACGATATAACGACGCATTGGGCAGACTAAGGTGCTACAACTATAAAGACTACCTAGACAAAGTACAAATAGAGGAAGGGAGGGCGGGAGGGTGGGTCGATTACTAGCACGACTAATCAAACCTGAGTCGGGGGGAACACCTGTCACACGGTTGGGACTGGACACGGGCGGTGTGGTGCACGACCCAGAGGCCATCAATGACTCCTTGTTAAGGTACTATGAGTGGTTGTATAGTGCCCCGACTAAGGCCCCCTTGCCAGATATACAACGCTTCTTGGCCCCCCTGCAGCTCCGTACACTGGAGGAAGATGCAAGGCAAGACTTGAGAGGCCCGATCTCTGTACACGAAGTTTAGGCTGCAATAGCGGCATTGGCACCTGGTAAGAATCCTGGGCCTGATGGCCTCCCAGCCGAGTTTTATCGGCGGTTCACTGATATACTGTCCCCGCGTCTGGTCGCCCTATATGCGGAGGCATATGAGGAGGGGGGGATTTACCGGATTCCACCCAATCGGCACTTGTGATTCCACTTCCTAAGTCCAAGCAGCCCGACGCGGGAGTCAGGGAATATCGTCCTCTCTCCATGCTAAACCTGGACTTTAAGATTCTGAGTAAGGTGTTGGCAGGCAGGCTACTTCCACATATGAAGTCTTTGATCCACCCGGATCAAAACGGGTTTATTCCCTCTCGTAACACCTCCTACAATCTCCGCAGGCTCTACTCTGTGCTCTATCACACGGAAGCGCCGGCGCTCCAGCAAGCGGCGTTGTCTGTCGACCTAGAGAAGGCATTCGACACGGTGTGCTAGGAATACCTCTTCGAGGTGATGGGCCGCTTGGGCTTGGGAGATGACTGGGTGCGGTGGGTGCGGCTTCTCTATGCTTTGCCTATGGCGAGAGTTAAGACAGGCCGAACCATATCTAGATCATATAAGATCTCCCGGGGATCCAGGCAGGGGTGCCCTCTTTCCCCGCTCCTTTTTGTCTTGGCTGTGGAGCCGTTGGCAGAACGGTTTCGCCTGGGTGGGAGGGGGCTGACACTGGGTGGCCGTCAGCACCACATCTCCTTATATGCAGACGATCTGTTGCTGTACCTTACGGAGGCAGTCGAGGGGGCTGCAGAAGCTCTGCGGATTCTGGGCGATTTTGCTCTCCTTTCGGGCCTTAAGGTTAACAAAACCAAGTCTTATCTGTTTCCCATAGCTGGGCCTCTGCCCAGACCGGAGACGTTGCCGATTGACACATTCTGGGCACAACGCACTTTTAAGTACTTGGGCATTAATATTTTTCATGACCTGGACGATTTGAGGAATGGGAACCTGGGGCGGGCATTGCGCTCCCTCCGTTCTTGTGTTCAGTTCTGGTGTACCCTGCAACTTCCCATTATGGCCAGGATCACATTATCTAAAATGGTTATGCTGCCCCGGCTGTAGTACTTCTTCGTGAACCTCCCGGTCTTGATGCCGAGTAGCTGGTTTCGACCACTACATGCACTTCTGCAGCATCTGGTTTGTGGAGATGGTCGCCCGAAGGTGTCCTTGCAAACTTTCATCGCCCCATGTCAGAGGGGGGTCTCGGGGTGCCCAATTTTGAATTTTATATGTTGGCTGCCCAATTACTGTGGTTGGCACAGTGGGTGGAGGGAGAGAACGAGGAGGGAACGTGCCTGTCAGACCCGGCACTGAGTCGTGGACTGATAACGGCGAAGCTCCTGCTGCCAGCCACGCCCACCCCTTCCTGCTTCTTGCTCCAGAGTATGGCCTTCCAAGCGTGGAGGCGATCTTGCAGCGGTCGGCAGCACCATGCAAAATATTCCCCCATGCTACCCCTGGTGGGGTTGCCGCACGGTGACCCACGAACTACATTCACAAGAGCCCAGCTGGCCAAGTGGTCGGAAGCCGGACTGGATAATGTTGGGGACTGCTATCTGGATAGAGAACTGATTCCTTTCGCAGTCTTGGCGGATGATAGTGGACTCCCCCCAGGTCAGTTTTTGCTCTATGTGTTACTGACATGCACATTTGCGGGGTGCTGGGAGAGGGGAGCCTGATACACACCCTGTACTCCATGCGTTGTTCACCCTTGGCACCGCGGGCCACCTGGTGAAATGGCTCTATATCACATTAGTGGAGGCTTCCACCGGCCCCCTCGATGGATTGCGGGCGCATTGGGAAAGGATTGGTGGCAGAGCCCTCACCGACGCTGAGTGGCACAAGGTTCTGCGCTACTTGGGGAAGGTCTCCCGGAACACCAGGTTGAAATACATCCAATTCAACTACATTCATATGACCTACATGACACCTCACCGGCTTAATGTGACGTACGGAGGGGAGGTGCGACAGTGTCCCAGATGTGCTCACCCGGATGCTGATTTTGGTCATATGACCTGGGCTTGCCAATGGGTGCGCCCTTACTGGGAGGCGGTGCTGGCCAAGATCAAGGACGTGCTCGGGAGGGAGCTGGCCTTAACGATCCAGACGTGTTGGTTGGGTCTCTTCCCCAGGCCACCTAAACGTAAAGTGGGGAATCGCTTGATAGACCTTGCACTGGGCCTAGCTAAGCGCAGGATAGCAATGGAGTGGAAGTCATCCAGGGGGCCACAGATTGCGGTCTGGAATAGAGATGTTATTGCATGGGCTGGGGTGGAGGGTAGAGCATTAGTATGGGAAAAAGCCAAAGGAGTGAGATTGCGCCCAATTGCTGAACAATGGAGAGAGGCGCTTGCCAAATGGGAGAAACCGATGGGAGCCAGTAGTGAGGAGGGAGAGTCGGAAAGTGATCCACATCCAGATGCCAGGGCTAATGCCTCGCGCGCGGGGTCGCCCTGCGCTCCGGGGGACTGATGTATGTAAAGGGTTGCTTGGGTTTGAGTAGCTCTTGACTGTGTCGGACCAGGCACGAGAGAGGCGTCAGCTGCGGGGGGGGGCTCCCCATTAATCCCACTCATGTGAGGTTTTATGTTTTAACTTCCAACAGATATCAAAGCCCGGACATGTGCACACCACTCCTCTGCACTAATTGTTTAGTTTCCGCTATCCTTTTTTCCTCTTCTCTTTTTTTTCTTCCCTATTTGTTTTTCTCTCTTTTCTCTTGTTTCTCTTCTTTTTATTGATTTTAAGTTTCGAGCATTGTTTATGGCATGTAATGTTTATACTTTCAAAGAACTGTATATATGTTGAACTATAGTTGGACGACTTCCCAAATACTTATCTAGTTGTGAACGGTTGGATGGAGCATACACTCCAGAAAGTAGTCAATGATTGATGATGAACCATGTCTTGTTTCTTTGTCCATCCTTATTGCACAAAATGTACGGTTACGTAAAAATGCCAATAAAAATATCTTTAAAAAAAAAAAATCATCATCACAGTACTTTTATGGCATATCAAGCAAGCCCGACCCATTCCAGGGGCGATGTGTTCAGCAATCTGACTTCTAAATTCCACTTTCTACATGGATTTCATAATCTCAAGTCATAGAGAGCGAGCTGAGATAAAGAGATGCAACAGACTCAATTAACAGTTACTGCTCAGATTACAGAGACCTTAACAGGTTCAGATAAAAGACAGGTAACACCAACCTTACAGGCAGGGCCAATACTTTAGACAGCAGTATTGAGGCTTTTTTCAAAAGGATGTTCAAAATAGATGATGGAATGACTCCACAGGAGTCATGAAATACCAGCCGCAAGTGCCCTTGGCACGGAGAAAACAACATCAGCACTGAGTCTCCCAGACTGATCATAAATTATAACCTCAATTTAAGCTTGAAGCATATTTTAAAACCATAATAACATTGTCACTAAACATCAGCTTATCCTTTTATGATAATATTACATTTTCTTTTATCAACGACTAGCTATACGGCAACTAAACTCACCAGCCTAAACACAAGTTTGCTATTTTCATGAATAACACATCATTTGTATCTCTCTCCTTGTGAATGTGCAGGTGCCAATGAAATGCAGCAGTAGCACCCGCATGGACCTACTAGTCTTTGTTGCCTCTGCCTATGATATAGTAGAGAGGGTGGGCATGTGCTTGTTTTGGTATATCGCAGCAAGCTTGCTCATGTCATGGTATGAATCCTAGGATTACAAATTTCCCATTGAGCGTTCCTTCTTCTCTTTAACAATAATCAGGCATATCTGTATTATACATTGATATGAAACAATCGCAGTCAATGTTACATAATATCAGCGGAAAATTAATAAATGGATGGTAATAGTCGGAATCGTTTTCAGACAAACCCGCCACAATTAACTTTTGCTATTGAAACAGGTTTCCATTTTGTAAAAATGTATGACAGCACATGGCTCCACCCAGTTTTGGCACAAGGAGTCCCACCTGGTGTTTGATCTGATGTGTCTCCTAAAGCTGGTGCAGACTGCTCATTTCTTGTCAACCTTACAGCTGTGACGAGAGAGAATACAAATAAATATCTAGTCATTGTAACATTAACATAGCAATACAATGGCATAATAATTTTAGAATTGTATAGTGAAATAAACAAAAAAATTGCTAGGAATGACCACAATATCTTCATATGAGCCAGAGAATTCAGGAAATTAAAGTATCCTCACTTTCGTAGGTTTTGTAAAAGACAAACATTCTCATTTCTCTACTCCATTTTCTTTGCATTTGATTGCCTATTATTTAATTATTCTAAACATGAAAAGCTGAAGGAGATAGACCATTTCTCTTTGTAAACCCTTTCATTCGTTTTTGCATGTAACTCAATTAAGGTCCTCTAGAAAGAGCCTGAGGCAAATTATATTTTGCCATTCTACCACTCTTTCTCTAGCAATAAAGACTTTTTGAGGCCCTCTCTTGCAGTTTGGAGCACTCTTGTGGTCACTTGTCATTATGCCATAAGGTGAGGAGACCAATGTCACAGGCTGTTGTCTTTTATGAACCCAGTACTTTCTGCCATTCAAATCAGAGTTCAGGTCACTTTCCTTATAAGAGGAGAAAAAGGTAATGCAATCAACTATGGTTTCTGCCATTCACACACAGAGTTTGTGCACTATAGTTGTCATAGCAGGTCACGAATGTGAGAGGTTGCCTCTGGAGGGTCCTTGACCCCTGATAAATGAATGCACTGAAGCAATCCACAACATATAAATATCCCAGGAAATGGTTGTTGTGAAAAAACCTCAAAAGGGTACAGGCGGATGGCCATGCTCATTCAGAAAATAGACTATTGATTCAAGTACACCTAGGCAGAGCTAAACCAGAAGTATAAATCAGTCCCAGTAAACATGTTGAAAGCTGCCTTGCACTGAGGGAGGCTGCTACTAGAATGGGGCTATGGGAGCATGGAGAAGTCATGGTGGCCTGCTTACAAAGCAGGTCCCTAGCCTACTGTATACTGGGGAAATGCCAGTTCGGCCTGAACCTAGGAAATTATATAGATTAGTAAGTGTGTGGGTAAAGGTGAGGGCCCTGCATCTAGGTAATTATATGGATGGGTAAGTGTGCATTAGAAGGTGATGGTGCAGATAGGCGAGCCTATGAAGATGTCAATTGGAATGCCCTTTGGGAGCTGAGATTGTGACAAGCATGGCATGGCATGCCTTTTGAGAGATGAGAAGGTTGAGAGAAATGGCAATTAGTCGAGTTTACAGTGTATACATACAACTCTTAGGAGATGTGATAGTGTACTCATTAAATGACAACATTAATGGTGCTAAATGTCTTTTATATTTGATCTGGCTAAGGTACATTAATCTTAAAAGACAGGATAGCTGAAAAGGTACTTGAACTTTATGAAATGGCAAGGCTGGGACACATGAACCTCAATAGACTGGATGGATGATGCACATGAAAGGGTGGGCTGATGGTTAAGGCAATGGGTTGGGTGCTACTGTTGACCCTTAAAGGTGGCTGAACTTAACCCCTAAAAAAGGGAGAAAGGATAGCTGCTAAAGGCCCCTAGTACAGGATATGTCAAATATTAATGACCCTTAGGATACGGATTAACTTCTACATGACTTCTGATATTGGACCCTAGTTTACAGATGAAGTGATCGATACAAGACAAGAGGACAGATGTGCTTGCCACTGAAGAGTCAGGATAGCCAAGTGGCAGGTCCATTAAGGGATCACATACTGATATACATGACTGCTATGTGTTGAGAAGGCTATAGCATTCCAAATATGTAATGAGAATGTAATAGCTTATGACTGCTGACGTGTGCGATCCTTACAAGTGGACAAGGCCAATGACATGCCAGTGAAGGCAGTGTTACTGGTAGAGGGGGTGACAGGTGCTGATATTTCTGGTGTGCATCACTCTTAGAAAGTTTTGTGCTTAGGTTAGTTAATCTGTAAAAAACATATTTAGCTAAATTTCAGGGTTACGGGTGCCGAACATACCTTGATAGTACCCATTTTTAACATTAATTCTGTGCAGAGGGCACCAGTGGAGAGTTTAATATAAATAATGTACAGTGTATCACAAATAATGTACGCATATTTCTAAAAATGGTTAGATATTTCAAGTTAAAAAGAAAAGTATACTCAACGGATTTTGGTGTTGAGGGTTTCTGGGAGGGAAATGGCTCTCTTGGACTCCAGAGGGCCCTTCACACTGTCCCTGAGGGAGCGCACACTCTTCTGACGGTTCCGCGCAAAACGGGCCCTTTTGATCTTCCACATGGCGGCATCACTGAGGTTGGCCACGTTAGTCCGGACAGCAGTGATAGCTTTATGAGTAAAATGGAAGTGGGTTAATTAGAAGTCACAAAACTGGAAAGATACAAATCCTTCAACCGCAAAAATATTTTTCTATAAATCACTTTACGCTCTGCGTTTTAATAGAGCAAATGTGGAAGCTACTACAGGGTGGCTAAACCATTCTGCAAGATTTGTAGAAAGGATACTTTGGCAGGAAGCTGATCAGCTCTACATGCATTGGTTTTGGAGTCAGAAAATTGTGAACTTAAGTCGAAGCTCATCTACTGTATCCAATGTGTGGAGAAAAATCAGTACATCTCATTTTGCTTCAAACACTTAACTTTAACTTGCAAGCATGCTGTATATAAACTTAATATGTGTAAAATCAACACATTCCTATATGCCGATTTGTGTCCATTAAGGTCTACTGATGTGCAACCGAGTTTGGATGTATAGCCAAGGCACTGATCACATCTGATGCAGGGGTATAGAAGCAAGGAACCAGTCATTTAGCTGGTACCTCCACTGGCAAATGCCTTGGTAGGGTATGGCGACCCAGCTTTCGCCTCTCCTGGTCCTTCCTTCAGCCAGCTACAGGTCTTTGACTGACAGTGTCCTTGTGGTCACCATGGGTAGGAAGGATTTTAACTAGGTCCATAAAGATGCCCTAGGGCCCAAAGGCCTGTATACCGGATGAATGTTCAATGGCACCACTACGCACAATGCTACTGCTCCTCCATTGATACAGGGCCATGATTAAAGGAGCATTTACTCATTCTTTCAAGAAGTGCCAGAGATCGGCTAACTTGAATTTCCTCTTTTTTTCCTATATGCTCTCTTTATGTTCCGCTGGAGAATTTTAGCACAATAATATTTGCTTGATGTGAACCTGCCAAACTGTCATATCTAAGCTAAATACTAACAGGCTGTTCTTTCGTATGTGCTGAAGTCTTTTTATAATACCAACAAACTACAGGCCAATACCAGTAAAGATGGGTGTGCTCTCAATAAACTGATGAGGATCCGCCAATCTGAGAGAGGCAAGGAGAAGAGTGATTGGACATACTCTGTCCCACATTGGAGGCTTGGACCATTCCTTGTTTATACATATGTGCACATGGTGCAAGCTGAGGACCATCAAAACTTGAGAAGCCTATGTGAGGTTTATCCACCTTATTATGGCAAGGCTGGATTGATGGCCAACAGTAGAGCTATGTGGGTGAAGTCTCATTCTATTGCATTCAGATGTTGACAAAAGGGAAAGCCTCAGTAGATGGACACATAAGTAAAATAGCCAGTGTCAGCAGATTACTCTTCTATGCCATTCCTTCTTTTAAAGTGAAACTTACATGAGGATTAACACAAAGTTTACAGTTAAGTTTGCATTTATAAGATAAGAAATTGTGGTCTTCAAGTCCACATACATATGTGTTTTCATTTAGGCCAAGTCAGCTCAGCCCTGCTTGCCCAACTAGCATACCCCTCAAAACACTGGGAATGATTGGGCTCTTAAAATCTGTTTGTCAACATATAAGGGCAGGGATGAATGGAATTCGCGAGACCCCTCTACTGCTGTGCAGCACATGTCAAATGACTTAGACAGTGTTGTATATTGCTTACACAAGACTTGTGTAATTGTTCTGCTTACTTGTAGGGAAAGGGAACTCCTTGTTGCAATCCAGATGTAACTGTGCTTCGAGGGACAGAGTCTCAAACCGATTCACAAAAAACTCCCAACTCAGTGCTGGAATGTCTTGCTTCAGGAAATGAAGCAGCAGCAGCTTACTCAAAATGGTGGGTCTGTCTTTGACAACTGTATCAAACTGAAAGTCAAGGCACAGGCACAGGCCCTACAGAGAGAAAAAAAGGAAAGCAAATACAACATGAAGATACCAAACTGTGGAGAGCCATCCTATCTATCCATGAAGTATGAGGATTGTCAGAAATCGGATTATTAATTTGGGAGGGGAGCAAGTTTACCAGCTAGTCTGGTTAGGCCAGAGCACAGTTCTTAGAGGACCTCAGCTCATTCCCTGGTAGCTGTGGCATTGGCAGCAGGCAATTCACCAGAGAAATGTGTGATATGTTCCAACAGTGTCAACAATTTTAAAGATGCTAACACACTAAAATTCCAAAACTAAATTAGGAAAGTAGAGAAACATGTAATAGGCAAAAAGACAGAAACAACATCAAAATCAGACTGGGGAAATCAAAGATATGATTTTTTTTATTTTTAATACAAAAAGGATAACAAAAAGTGAAGCGCCATTGAAAAATATCAGTTCAAGGTTCACTGGACTTTGGTGCAATTTCAGATTGAAGCATGATTTACTGTAGGTCAGATACACCACTCAACCTTTTAACCTTGAGACTTAGACACTTTTTCAGTGTTCAAAGACTTCCAAAGGCGCAAGGTTAAAAGGCCTAGAAGTCACCTATGCCATCAAGCTACAGCTAAAGTCACTGGCTTTGATGCCGAAAGCTCAGAGTGGGGAAAAGCTAGATTTCATGGACACCCAGGTCGCTTCGATGCTGGGATACATTAGCCACCTCCCCCGGCCAAGGATTTACCTTCGGACCTAGTCACTTTTTGTTTCTCATAATTCATCAGTGGGGCAAGGCTGGAAGCTGTAGCCAGGCAGTACTCCACATGGCTGCATACCTTTATCATGAGGTCCCACTGAACCAGTTTTCAGTGTAACAAAAAGCTCAGAGAAGGACACACCTGTTTTTTTGCCCCCCTACAGGGCACCTTCCCTGGGAAAATGTCAGCTCCTTGACTCTGTACTTAGGGGGTGCTGGGATAATTCTTTCTTGTCACTATGAGCACCCCTAATTTCATAGGGCTGGCTTCTAGGCACCAGGTATTACATCCACACTGAGAGCTGAACAGAGGCGGTGAGCCTTCAGAGAGAGATGGTGCACTCATTGCGCAGTCGGGAACTGTGTTACAGAGTGCCGTCCTCAGCACGCGGCTGGGTGTCCTCGTAGCTTACACCACACCAGTGTTTTTATGGTTGTGGTCATCTGGAAGTGTGTCCTGTGGCACAGAAGGAGCTCCAGTTGGCAAAGACAAGAGTGGAGCTGCAAAGATCTGCATCAGGTGAAAGATGTAAAACTTGGGTTTCTTCTTTGCATGCTTACTTGTATTAGGAGAGAGGGGCATGGTCAAGGCTTATGAATTGCCCTTTTCAAGATGGTGGTTGATCCAGAGAATTCTGCCTGACTTCCCAATGAAAGATGAAATTGAGTCTTTTTCTCAGAAAGCAGATATGGTATGCAGTTCCTTAGAGAGAGAGAGAAGAAGAGGAAGAGACTGGGTCGGTCTAAGACCCTAAACCCCTGGTGGAGACAGGGTGTCTCCCACTTTGGGATTTGGGGCCCTCACACACCCAGCTGGGTGTCATGCTTCATCATAGGGCATGCTCCTTATCAGTCCAGCGATGCAATGCCTGACGGGCACCCTATGAGGGGCTCTTTATCGGAGATCTTTTCGTCCCAAGCCGTTGGGTGCAGTGTGGGTATAGGGCCTCGTGGTGTAGATGTGGGTGCAAGGTGTGAGGGAATTGTGCAAAAAGGGCTAAAATGAGGCACAGTGGTACTCTAAATCAAATGTAATCAGCGAGCCCACTGGTCCCAATTAAAATCAGAAAAGAACCTAGGATACCCTATGTGATGGGGTCTCCTCGGAGGACGGCCCTGCATGCCCCGGGGGCACCGGAAGACTCCCACCTCAGCCGTCGCTGATTACGTCAGGGGGGTGGAGCCCTGCAAAGCGACTAGTCCCGGAAGAGGATCCAGGCAGGTCGTTAGAGGCGAGCAAGGAGAACGCGGAAGCACAGCGGGAGACGGAGGAGAGCGGCGAAGCAGAGCGGGAGACGGAGGAGAGCGGCGAAGCAGAGCGGGAGACGGAGGAGAGCGGCGAAACAGAGCGGGAGACGGAGGAAGCGGAATCGGGAGGCAGAGGCCGGATAAACAGGACAGAGGACGGAGAGGAGGAGAACCGAGGACCCGAGCAGGAGGATGGGAACACCCAGAGGACAGGAGAGGTGTCCCCGGAGGAAGGCTCCAAGGACGAGGCGGTCGCGACCCTGTCAACGGGTCACGGCTTCAGGCAAGTGCTGCGGGAGACAGGGCACTTGCTGGGAAGGTGGTGGTGGTCACAGGTGACTCTCACAGGGCTCTAGGGAGGGACAAGGGAGGAGAGGGAGGGAACGGGACCGTTCACCATTCCCCTCTCGCAGAAGGAGTCTCTACCGGTCCCCTTCAGCGTCGAAACCAGCACCCAGGCACCATCCAGTCAAGAAGAAAAGGGCACATCACGTCACTGTACATAACCGCACAAAGGGGGCCTTGACAAAGGGATCACATAAAGGCAAAGGTCTTGAACCGGCACTCCCCGAATGGTGTGAAGAAACACCAAGGACCCTCACTGGCTCTAAGGAGGGAGAGGGGACCCCAGGAAGGGAGGGATGACACTGTAGTCAACTGTAAGAAGGGCAGAGACTGAATTACTGACAGCCTCTCCTTACTCTTTTTCCCGAGGGGACGTGTGACGCAAAGAGAGCCAGCAGCGGACGCAGGCGCAGGACAAGAAGGGAAGGCCAAACCGGAAAGGAGAAGAACACGGGGGACACACAACAGAGACTGTCATGTATGGACCGTGCTCCCGGCCTCAGTATTCACAAAAAATCCTTTAAAATATGCAACCGGTGGTTTGTGGTACTTGGGGTCGGTGACACCCTATTTCTATGTCCTCCCCAAACTTCATAAGGGACAAAATCCACCACCTGGACATCCCATTGTCTCCGGGATTGATTCACTTCTTGAACCCCTCTCACGCTTCTGTGACCATTTTTTACAACCTGTTGTGCAGAAGACACCCTCATTATTACAGGATACTAGGGAAGTACTACGCCTCATTGAAAATATTGACAGAGCCCCTGAAATCCATTTACTGGTGACGTTAGATGTGGAGGCCTCTACACTAACATCCCGCAAACAGCGACATTGGAGGTTGTAGAGGCTGGTCTCCTGGCAGAGGAACGGGACTCCCCTACACCAATGAATTTCATAATGGAATGCGCCACAATAGCCTTGACTGGAAACTTTTTTCAATTTAAGAAACAGCTGTACCATCAGACCCAGGGAACTTCAATGGAGAGTCCATTCGCCCCGAGCCTGGCATGCCTCTACATGGCGGCCTTTGAGAAAAGGGTCATTTTTTACATCTCCAACCCCTACACCAGTAACATACTTCTCTGGCCCAGATTCATCGACGACATCCTGATATTTTGGAAGGGTGACATGGCATCATGTGAGGAATTTTGCGGCTGGATTAACACCCTTTAGCCCTACCTCTGCTTCACAAATACCATATCCAATACATGCATCCTCTTCCTAGACCTGATGGTCACACTAACGGGGGCCAACTTAGCACCACAGTATACAAGAAACCCACGGACTGCAATAGTCTCCTCTTATACAGTAGTCACCACCCTAAAGCATCTAAAGCATTGAGAGACAACCTACCATTCGGACAGTTCCTGCGGCTACGACGCAACTGCAGTACTGTCCCGGATTATGACATCAAGGCTGACCAACTGACACAATCTGAGGTTACCCAATTTCTTTTATTTTTTTACATTTTTTTTATTGATTTTACAGAGATGAAAAAACACATACAAATGGAATAAAATGTATAAAGGAAAAAAAAAAAAACAGTCACATTGTTCATGTATGTAAATCCAGAGGCATTACTAGTATCTGAGTACAATATATAATCAATAATACCCAAGGGAGCGACATATTTACATTATGAATCATCACATGGCAGTGTCCCAGTTGTCATAGCGGGCAGTTGTCATATTATCCAATAAGAACCATGCAGAGGCAATAACCCTGAAGCAGTTTAAGGGTGTATTGTACTAGGTGGATACTTGTTATAGCACCACGGAAGAACCATCTGCAACAGTAATAAATTCACATGCAACACTGCACCCACCTTAAGAAGAAGACAGGATACTAGGTAATTCACTCTGTATCAGCTAGAAAGCTCTGGTATAGGCTCCAAAAGCTTTTAGATCTACTCAGGGGAGGGAGCAGTTCGCTGTATAATTCAGACTGCGTGTTGCAGAACAACATATCTCTTGACCATTGAGCCATAGTGGGGGGTGGGCCTCGCACCCAGCGCATAGCGACTCCCCGCTTTGCTATCAGCAATCCCATATCAACTAGTCGCCTTACCTCTTTCCGTAACCGCTTAGAGAAACCAAGTAGGGCCAATAAAGGGTCTGGAGTCAGGGGTTCTTCGGTAATGACGCTAAGTTTTTGGAATACTAATATCCAGTAATTAGCTATGGGCGGGCACAGCCAGGCCAAATGTAGGAATCCTGCTGGCTCCTCTCCACATCTCTCACATCTCGCTGTATCCAGTAAACCATATCCATGCAATCGGGATGGTGTATAATACACTCTGCTAAGAAATTTTAATTGGATGAGTCGGTGCCTTCCATTCAGGGAAATCTGTTGTGTGGCTTCGCAGCAATAGCGCCATGTATCATTGTCAAGGGTGAACCCCAAGTCAGTCTGCCACTCTAACCTGGCTTTAATGTAATAGTTCTTTTGATAGTCTTGCACCGTGCTATAGATACTGGAGACAATTTTACATGGGGATTTTGTGCGTATCATTAGAGAGAAAGGAGCCACTTCCGGTGGTTCCAGCATGTCCTCACCCAGCATATCTCGGAGCGCGTGCCTGACCCTGTAAAAGTGAAACATCGTGAGTGGGGAGACATCCTGCTTTTCTAAAAGTAACTCCTCCCATCCACGACCTCTTCCATCTACAAATAGGTCTCCTATTTAAGATATACCAAGTAGCACCAGGGCACGTACCACTTCTGGTTCGCCTAATATCGGCAGCCATACACACCACTCTATTGGTGTGAGTGGAGAATACAAAATAGAGGCAGGTTGTCTTTTTAGTAAATTCTGCCAAGCATGCGTAGTGGCATTTATAGAATCTAAAGTGCCAGAGCGTCTATTAGGAGCACAGAACAGAAATGTAGTTAAATGGGAGGGTGCAGCCGCAACCTTCTCTATGTTTAGATGAGGAGGAGGGGATTGTTGGTGGAGCCAATAGAAGGCGTGCGAGCATTGTGCCACTCGGTAATAAAGCTCCAGATCCGGAGCACCGAGCCCGCCCATGGAATATGGGAGAGTAAGGGCATCCCATTTGACCCGAGGTTGTTTGCCAGCCCAAGCCAACCTGACCAATAGAGACTTGATGACTTTGAAGAAGTGGGCAGGAAGAACCATAGGTATATTTAAAAACAGGGACAGGAATCTAGGTAAAACTACCATTTTCATCAGGGATATTCGCCCGATGAGGGACAATGGGAGCCGCACCCATCTGTTAACATCGTCTTCTAATTTAGTTATTGCCCTGCCGTTATTCTCGGAAAATACCATCTCAGAGCTCGTGTGTACCTGGATGCCCAGATAACGCAAGGGGTCAGTATACCAGGAAAGTGGGAACTCTAGTTCAATCGGTTCCATAGCTTGGGTGAGGGGAAAAATGGTGGATTTAGACCAATTGATTTTAAGCCCTGAAAATTCGCCAAACCGTACCACCTCCCTTAACACTGGGGAAAGGTTCACCGCATCGATCCCTAATGTATAAAAGAGTGTCGTCTGCATAAGTGGAGATTATTAAATTATATCCGGGGAACCGTAACCCTCTATGGCTGTGATACTCTCTGAGGGCGCATGCCAAAGGCTCAGCCACAATAGCATAAAGTAACGGTAATAGCGGACACCCCTGACGAGTGACCCTAGAGATTGTAATGGGGGCGGTTACCAGGTTGCCTACCCGGACTCTGGCAGTTGGGGAGTTATACAAGACTGCCACCAGCTGAGCGAAGAGGTCTCCAGTACCCATCCGTCTTAACACCAGCATCATAAAGTTCCATTCAACAGAATCAAAAGCCTTTTCGGCGTCTAAACAAATCGCGGCTGCCTTAGTCTCTGGCTTAATATGTTGAATAGCACCAAATACTGTGCGTAGGTTATGTGTAAGGGTGCGCCCAGGAACAAACCCCGCCTGTTGAGGACCGACCAGTGTCGGTATGAGAGGGGCCAACCGATTCGCCAGGACTTTGGCGAATAATTTGGTATTGACATTTAGCAGTGACAGCGGCCTATATGACGAGCATTCATGTGGGGATTTGCCCGGTTTCAAGAGCGTGACAAGCATAGCCTCTCGTATGGTGGGAGGCATAATCCCACTTTCTCCCATCTCTTCAAAAAGGGTAATCAAGTGGGGAACAAGAAGCTCTTTATACTCCTTGTAGAAAGACACGGTTAAGCCGTCCTGCCCCGGAGCACTACATGCGCACATGGATTTTAACGCTTCTAGGACTTCCCAGGTCTCAAAGGGCCTCATAAGATAATCTCTATGTTCGTCAGTTAGCCATGGTAGTTTGATATGTTCCACATAATCCAGGACAGCAGCGTCTGCGCCAGTCGATTGGTATAGGTCTGAGTAGTAATTCCTAAAGCAATCGGCTATAGAGTCAGGATTTCGTATCATCTCGCCTGTTGCTGCACGGAGTTCTGTGACACCTGCCAAGTCTCGTCTGCCTCTCATTATAGCCGCTAAGGTTGCGCCCGGGCGCTCTCCCTCTCCATATTTTTTTGCTACGGCATACTTCCCTAGGAGTTTGACCTCTCTGTCGGCTTCCTCATGATACTCCTTCAATGTTTTTTTAAGCTCATCCATGACCTGCTCATTCCCTCCCTCTTAGGCCTCACGCTCTAGGGTAGCCAGTTTCTTTTCCAAAGTTTCTACTCGCCTCCCTATTGATTGAAGAACCCCCGAATGTTTGGCGATTGCTATCCCTCTGATATATACCTTGAAGGTTTCCCAGATCGTAGCAAACTGGGTTACGGACCCTATGTTAGTGTCAAAGAAGGACACAATGGCTTCTGACATCTCAGTCTTGAATACATTATCTAGGAGTGCGTAAGGCGGGAACCTCCAAGTAAATGGGGCAGGCCTTTTCTGTGGGCTCTCAAGGTCTAATAGTATTGGTGAGTGGCCAGAGTATGAACGTGGGTGCACCTCGCAGCACCGTATTGTAGGGTTCAAGGAGCCTGAAATGAACCAATAATCGATTCTAGTATACAGGTCATGTGGGGCAGAGTAGTGTGTGAAGCCTCCCTCACCTCCAGACCTTGAGCGCTAAACATCCACCATGCCCAGCTCAGCTATTGCATCCTCTATTGCCCTGGCGGCTGATGACTGGCGTCGAGTGGGACCCCCGGACCGGTCAAGAGCTGGGTTAAGAACAAAATTAAAGTCACCGCCCCATATCAGCGGGTATGGAGGTTGACGTCGAGAGCGATTGAGAAGCTCATGATAAAATTGTGGGTGATCGAGATTAGGGCCATATATGTTTACAATAATGAACTCCATTCCTTTCCCCTTACATTTGGTGATAGCGTTTCTACCCTCCGTGTCGGTCTCGAGAGCTTTGAGAGAAAAACCAGCTCTAGGGTTGACCCATGTGAGCACCCCACACGCATGCGTAGAAAAGCCAGCAGCATGGAATATTCCGTGCAATCTACTACGAGTTAGTATTGGGCTGTCTATGGGCAGATGGGTGTCCTGTAAGAGGGCTACATCTATATTATGCCTGTTGAGATAAGCGAAATCTGAGGTTACACAATTACCCTCTACACAGCATCAACATAGAAAAAAGCGGGCCGCAACAACAACAGAGAGGAACTGCTAGAAAAGAAACACTAGAGATACCCTGACGGGTGTCACCACATTCACTCCTGACTATAACAGAATCAGGAAGATCATTAAGAAACATTGGGGCATTTTGCAAACAGGCATACTTACATTACCACCACCTAGGTCTGCATTTATTAAATGCACCAAGAACCTAAAAGACATCCCTGTCCACACTAGACCACCACACAGCACCTAGGCAGACCAGCCTCCGTTGTGGGGTCTCCCTCCAGTGACGGGCCATTTTCCATGTGGGTCATGTACTGTGCGTACCCTGACAGAGCCGACTAAGGAGATCCAGTTATCCCCCGCATTTAAATGGGTACAGAAAAAGGACACAAATTGTAATACAGGCAACTGCATTTATACCTTGACATGTCCTTGCAATCTGCATTACATAGGCATGGCCACTAGGATGGCCAAAACACGAATCATGGAACATCGTAGCAATATCCGCTGCCACAAGCTCAACACTAAGCTCTTTTCACATTTTGCAGAGAAGGGCCGCATACCAGACAGTCTCAAATGGACAATCATAGAGGCACACCCACACATGAGCAGACAAGCCCTCTTTAGAAAGGAACAATACTGGATTTTCCGCCTTTCCTGTGATAAGAATGTCTGAATGAAGATATCCTTTGGAACGAAGTAAATAGATAGTACGATACCTAAATGCATGTACCATCATTAGCTAGGGTGACATCATTTCCCATTCTCCACACCCCTTCGGTCTGTATGAGTGGACCCTTGAAGGCTAGGATATCACTTGCTTGAGGGGGATGCTGTTTTCCCTTCCCTCCTCACTGCTCCTACGCCCTCCTCGCATGTGACCCAACTCTTTTGACAGCCATGTCCTGTCTATCATCCGAACCTCTATGAGGCACGATCCTACCTCTTTTGCGATGTGACTCTGGCACTATCAGCCACGTGCCTCTCCACTTGTGAGCCGCCCCGCTTGTGTGCCTCTTTAGGTGAGCTGCCCATGTGGTGTACCACCATTTGTGGGCCGCGTTACCCCTCCCCCTTAATTGCCAGAGTTGTCTTAAACTGGTCACTACCAGCGATTTCTTTTATTGCTGTTGAGTTGGGTGCCACTATTTGCGGGCCACCCCATTACCATAGTTTGTTTTGAACTGGTCACCACCAGTGATTCATTGTACTGCTTTTTGAGTTGTGTGCCACTATTTGAGGGCCGCCCCCTTTAGTGCCAATATTTGTTTTAAACTGGTCATTACCAGCTATTCTATCTACTGCTTCTTAGTCGCTTCACATTATTCCCTCATCCATTATGGCGCCCGGTTTTACCCTGCCTCACACTAGTGATTCTCACGCCGGCTGTGAGCTCACTACTAGTCTCGCCGTATGCAGACAGGCAGCTTCCGGAACACCTGAACCCACCCGAGTCCTGCGTACACTCCAGGTACTTCTGCCGGCGGTACTTCTGCCGGCCGCACCTCACCCGCCGCACTCTCCCGAGCTGGCGGAGTAAGGGGTAGGTCTTCCGGCAAGGCAGCCGTGGCTGAACTGTCAGTACTCTCTCTACTTTCTATTTCACGAGGATGCCACTTGGCGCCCCGTGGTCTTTTTCCATGCTGGTCTGATTCCGCTGGGAGAAACAGGCTGCCTGTAACAATTTCTTGATTTTATGCCATATCTAGGATGTTAATAGTGTTAACGTACGCTCCGCCTGTTCCTCGAAGGAGCTAGTGAGCCGTCCTAATTGGGTGAGTGTTTTGCTGCAAATGTACCATGGTGGTAGTTTTACCACCGCATTTAACTCAGTCCTTAGATGTTCGACACGTTTGCCACAATTTTTCTTCCTTTTTCACAGAGCTTACCACTTATGAGTTCTACTAACCACCTGAGCATGTAGTTTTGCATGTTGTCTCCCCAGTGCTGCTTTCAATGTTGTTCATTATGATTTATGTTGTTTCCATTTCTGATCTTTTGTTTTAGGTTGGTCTACTAATAAGGTACCTCATTGTTAGGTTGCTTTAAGTGCTTGGTTCACATCTGACACTAATACTGGAACCAACCACTGTGTAGATAGTATATATTTGGTCCTGAAGAATTGCCACGTGATCCTCCAGACACATTAGGCAAAAAACATGTCGACCACCATTCTGTAGCCACCCCTGTCCATTATCTCAGTGGTGGCACACCTTTTCTGATTTTAATTGGGACCAGTGGGCTCGCTGATTAAATTTGATTTGGAGTACCACTGTGCCTCATTTTAGCCCTTTTTGCACAATTCCCTCACACCTTGTACCCACATCTACACCACGAGGCCCTATACCCACACTGCACCCAACAGCCTGGGACAAAAAGATCTCCGATAAAGAGCCCCTCATAGGGTGCCCGTCAGGCATTGCAGCGCCAGCCTGACAAGGAGCATGCCCTACGATGAAGCATGACACCCAGCCGGGTGTGTAAGGGCCCCAAATCCCAAAGTGGGAGACACCCTGTCTCCACCAGGGGGTTAGGTTGTTAGACCAACCCAGTCTCTTCCTCTTCTTCTCTCTCTCTAAGGAACTGCATACCATATCCGCTTGCTTGATCCCCCGGGGCACGTATGCTGGACCTATAAGCGCCCCTAGTCCCTCTTTTTTTTATATATCTATTTCTTCGTAGCCTGAATTTCTTTGGATCTTCCACTGGATGGCTTTGCGTGCCTCTTTCTACTTCCCTGATGTCAAAGACAGTATGTTGTCTTGCTTGTCTACTTCTGTATAATCTTCATATTCATTCAAGAACATGTTTTCCAAGGAGGATTTTTTGCCCTTTGTTGCTTATTCCACCTGAGACACCATCTCAAGGAGACACTTGCACCTTTCACATATACTATTAATACAGGGTGGCACCTTGGCTATTTAGAGTGTTAGAAATGGGGTTTCTGGGTGGCTAGGGTATGCACCCAAGCTAGGCAGATCCCACCACTCTAGTCAGGGTAAGTAAGTTACACACCTAAGATAACCCCTGATCACCCCCTTGGCAGCTTGGCACAGAGCAGTTAGGCTTATCCCAGAGGCAATGTGTAAAGTATTTGGACACACACCTACACAGTAACACAGTAAAAACACTACAAAAGGACTTCACACCAGTTTAGAAAAATAGCCAATGTTTATCTGAATCAAACAAGACCAAAACGACAATAATCCAACATACACAAATCAAGATATCTTTATAAAGCTCAAATTCATTATAGCTCTTAGAAATCAAAAATAGCTCCAAAAGGGGCAATTTGGTTGCAGTCGATGACTCCACAGAGTCAGTCCGACATTGATGGAGCGAGTGCTGGTTACAGAGTCGGGCAGACCCCAGTACAGTACCTTGGAGGCATCGTGAAACACAAAGAAGATGCAAAACACTGGGGAGGTGAGGCATCGTGGAGGCAGTTGCGATGTCGATTCAATATTGTTACAGCAGAGGTGATGAGTCGGTTCCTTACTGCTGGGCAGGGGAGGTGATGCGTCAGTTCCTTACTGCCACAGGAGAGGTGATGCTGTGGCTGCGCCGGTGCAGTACTTCGGTTCCTTACTGAGGTGTGGCATCGATGAGGAGTCAGAAGTCAAACAACGAGGCTTTTATTTCATGTCATCGATATTGATCCAGCCAACAGGCATCAGAGTTGGAGCGGTGCTCCACGGGCGTCAGTGGTGCGGTGCTCGAGAATCGTGTAGTGGTGGGTCATCGGAGGCGATGCGGCGACGTTGGAGCCTGCGGTGCAAGTCGCGGTCGGTGCGTTGAGCGGGACAATGGCTCTGGTTTAGGCAGCGACACAGCGTCAGAGTTGCAGACGGGCGCTGGTTCCAAAGTCGATCGACGTCGATGCCGTGGTTTCTGCTTAGTAGCACCCCAAACTCTCTTCCAAGGGCCCTGTGAATGGAATTGGCACCACTTGGCAAGTAGAACTCCTAAGCAGAGGGGCCCCAGGGTTTGAAGGTGGCGTCCTTTATGGCCCTGAGATTTCTTAACAGGAGACAAGATCAACTGAAGCCCTTGGAGAACCTTGGAAGCAGGATGTAGACAGCAAAGTCTAGTCCTTTCACTCCCAGGATAGAAGCAGCAAGCAGCAGTCCAAAACAGCAAAGCGAACAGCAAAGTGGCAGTCCCTCCTGACAGCTTTTCAGCTCTTCTTTCTGCCAGAATGTCCTCAACCCAGAAGTGTTGAGTATATGGTGTCACAAGTCCAGTACTTGTACCCATTTAAGCTTTTGAAGTAGGCAAACTTCAAAGAAGAGCCTTTCTAGTGCACAAGACCCTGCCTTTCCCTTCCCTGGCTACAGACACAATACAGGGGGTGGAGACTTCTTTGTGTGACGACAAGCACAGCCCTTTTCAGGTGCCAGTGTCATCTCCTCCCACCACTCTAGCTCAGGAAGGCCCATCAGCCTGGTGATGGGTCATCAGGTTATGCAGGGCACACCTCAGCTCCCTTTGTGTGACTGTCTAGAGTGAATGCACAAATAGCCCAACTGTCATCCTGAGCCAGATGTGTATACAGAAACAGGCAGTGACATATAATGGATAAAGTAAGAAAATGCAAACTTTCTAAAATTCCATAGATACCAAACTCCAATTTTTTTAATTGCTCCCAATTGGCAGATACACTTGTAAGGTGGTACAAGGCAGCTCCAATGCTAACCTATGGGAGAGATGGGCCTTGCTGTAGTGAAAAAAAACGAAATTAGCAATATTTCACTACCAGAACATGTAAAATACCAAAGTACATGTCCTACCTTTTAAATACACTGTACCCTGTCCATGGGGCTACCTTGGGTCTACCTTAGAGGTGACTTATGTGTAATAAAAGGGAAGATTTGGGCCTGGCAAGTGGGTGCACTTGCCAGGTCGACATGGCAGTTTTAAACTGCGCACACAGACACTGCATTGGCAGGCCTGAGACATGTTTGCAGGGCTACTCCTGTGGGTGGCACAATCAATGCTGCAGGCCCACTAGTAGCATTTAATTTACAGTCCCTGGGCACACATAGTGCACTGTACTTGGGGATTATTAGAAAATCAAATAAGCCAATGGAGAAACCAATTACCATTACCTTTTAGACATAGAGCACTTGCACTTTAGCACTAGTCAGCAGAAGTAAAATGCCCAGAGTCCTAACACCAGCAAAAACGAAATGCAGCACACAGTCAAAAACAGGAGGTCAGAGACAAAAAGACTGGGGAAACCTTAATCTAATCTACTTAAGCAGGACTTCTTCTTTACTGTAAACATACCCAGAAGCCCTGAGTCCAAAATGGCAATCCCCTTCAATCATCAAAAGAGGCTTTGGCTCTCCCTTAATTCCTCCTCTACTTAGATGAGGTGCTCTCTAGGGGTGGATGGTGAACTCTGCTCCGCTGGAGGAGTTCGCAGAGTTTTGCCCACTCCGCGCTCCAAGAGCAGAGCGGAGTTTTTCCTCTCGCCCGGCTCGCCAACGTTAAGTTGGCGAGTGAGGAAAATCATATGCTAGACCACTGCCCGGTGCGATTTTTCAACAAGGGCGGTTGTGGCAGGTCGCTACCGCTCACGTTGAGAAACCTGCTGCTCGCATTGTGGAATCTGCCGCTCAAATAACAGAAAGAAGCAGCGCCCTCTTGCACTGGGTCTGGTGCAGTTTGCGCTGATTTTACAGTGTAGGACAAACTACTGGCGCTAAAAATCAGCATGACTTACCGCACTCTGACGTTTGCGAAAAATCTCCACGAGCGTAGCGGAGATTTCTAGGCACTTTGAGGAGTTCCCCGTAGCAGAACTCACCAAATTCCACCCAAGCCTAGTGCTCTCTCCCTATCTCAGTCAAAAACTGGTTTTCTTCCTGCTGGGAATAGGGAAAGAAAGTCAAGGATGGCTCTGGAATTGAATGGGAGAATGCCCAGCCTGATCCATTTGGAATCTTAAAGTCAAAAGAGGAAGACTGAAGGATGTATTTTGCTCTGCCGACTGTTCCTGTCCCCATCCCAGATGGCTAAAACCTGTTCAGTGGTCAGTTCTTGAAAACACTCCTGCCTTCCTGGGCCCAGAAGCCAAGCCATTGCCCTCTGGCAGCAGAGTCAATAACTACCAGCTAGGAATGTGTATTGAGCTTCTGGAGTGGCCTGAGAGGCAAAACTAGCTCTAAACCAGTTTTGCCTCAGACAGCATAAAGTACACTTTTAAAAAGTTACTTTTCCACAAAAGTTATCAAACATCCACTTTCAAGAATAGATTTTTGAAACTAAATGGAAAACTTACTGATATCTTAACTTATGAAATAAGGATTTTAATCACAACTAGGCCTGTTTATGGAAACTCTAGCCTAACATACACAGTAAAACAGCTTTATAGTATTTCTTCACTGCGAGGACACACAATTCCTAATGTGTAGTATGCCATATTTTCATGCATTTTTATAAATTGTGAGCCACAAGACCGAGCTAACGATAAAAACATAGTTGAAGTAGAAGGGGAGAGCAACTCAAGTATAGCAAGAGGGATGGAGGTAGGAGGAGAGAATTAATGGAGATAGCTAGATGGGTTATTATCCTCCTACAAACAAGATAAAGTGAGGGTGGCTGGTATGAGGAAGAGCCTAACATACACAGTGAAACTGCTATTTAGTATTTCTTCACTGCGAGGACACGCAATTCCTAATATGTAGTATGCCATATTTTTACGCATTTTTATAAATTCAGAGCCACAAGACAGAGCTAAAGATAAAAACATAGTTGAAGGGGAGAGCAACTCAAGTATAGAAATTGGGATGGATTTAGGAGAAGAGAATTAATAGAGGGAGCTAGATGGGTTATTATCCTCCTACAAACAAGACAAAGAGAGGTTGGCTGGTATGAGGAAGAAAAAGTGTATAGGGCCCCCATAAAAGGGAACCAACAGATATATGTGATACTTGTAAGCAAAGAAGTACGAGAAGTTTATTCAACATGAAGGGCTTTCACTTGGATAGATTTGGCATTCTGTGAATGCAAATTAATTTGAAAAAATCTTAGAAAACAGGTTCCCAGAGAATGTTTCTCTAGAGCAGGCTTCCTTAAATACGGTTCTTGCCAGAATCACATAAAACCATTCAACCCACCTAAAATATATTCAAATCAGGGGCAAGATAAGAAGCATAAATGAGTACCAAACCAGTTAATATATCTATGGAAATATCCAAACCCAGTCAAACAAAAAAAAACAGACACCCAAAAGCAGCAACAAGTGCAAAAATATATCCAAACAAGCCAGCTAAAATACATACTAACACAATCTATGCCAAGAGATAATTATAAACAAATATCTAAAACATATATTTTAAACACATAAGCCCCATACGAAAAAGAGAAACAAATACTCGTACACATATTCCAACTGTGCAAAGACACAAACACATATTCAGACTAAACCAGAAAATGCAAATATAACAAAAGACAAGACACGCAAAGATACACGCAGCACACAAGGCCAAACTAGATCAAAAAGACCCAGAAAAATATACAACCAAATAAAACCGGTGAATTCACAATCACATTTTTAAGCCAATGCAGCAAAATCTTTAGGTTTACATAAATGAGCTAAAATAGTTGCAAACACATTTCTGTGAGCTATTACCTCCTTTTGAGTGGCCACTCCTATTTTTTTTAACTGGTTTTGATGGTCTTTGGTCTCTGCAAACCTGGCACTGCTTTTCTAGTCCCCAGTTTATGTGCTCTGACCTCTAAAATATGACAGAATTGGCTAGCTTTTAATTTTTTAATTGGCATAACTAACTTCCCAGTAAGGTAAACTCTTTGATAAAAGTGAAACCTACTTTAAATATTATGTAAGTCACCCCTAAGTAGGTCTTGTAGCATTCAAGGTAGGTTGCCTGGAAATTAAAAGTGAAATATCTAAGAATTTTGGAGTTGCATGTTCCCACACTGATTAGCCCCAAAAAGCTACTTTCATTGTATTAGCACTGGGGCCTTTTCTATTAGACAAGGTAAACTACAATTAAAATGGTATTTTCATACATTTGGCTTAGAAAAAGATACAGTGTTTATCTAACCACTGTTTTTGATATTTATTGAAAATTCTATCCAACTGTTAAGTTGGAGTTTTGATCAATAAACAGGAAAAGTGCTTTTAGAAAGTTATACTTTTCCTGTCCGAAGCTCCAGTGGGCCAATTAGCATTAGTCTGCATTGGCTGCCCTCCCTGCCTGTACTTTCCCCTGGATTAGGAGTGAAATGCTGCCAAAGTGAAGATAATGCCTTGAGCTTTATGGCAGCTTATATCAGGAAGGGCCACTTGGGAGGGCCCGGCAACTTCATTAACTTGAAAGGGACCAGGATGAGGCCTGCACATTCATAGTTGCATGATAAGTAATGCATGGGGAAGAGGGGCCTTTTGATCCCAGGGCACACTCCGGCCATCCTCACTCACAAGTGAAGGGAAACTAGTCCCAGTTTGGTAAGGATAGCTAGAAGGGGACTGCTCATTACCATGGCAACACCCATGGGTGGGCGACAAGCTCCTGTCAGGAGGAGAAAGATTCTGCATTCTTGATTTTCCATGAGAATGGTGCACTGTGGGATAGGTTTCAGTAAGGTAAAAAGGGTGTGTTGAAAAAGGGAAAAGGTTTATCCTTGGGATATTTTTACCCATTGATTAGGGCGTGTCCAGGATACATCCTCGCCCACTGGCTAGTGCACTACACAAAAGTGGCACCTCGCTGTCAGCTCTTCAGAACACCTCTGGACCTGTGGAAGAACATTAGAGAATTATGCCCGTTGTCTACGACTTGTGGGGAGAGCGAAAGGGGTGGCCCTGATACCACTTGTATACAGGACTGAGAAGTGGGCTTCAAGAGGCGGTTGGTTGATCTCCTGTGTGGCTACAGGGACAAAATAAGCTGCATGAGGCCTTTTCAGGAAGTGACCAATTGGCCAGTGGCATTTAGACCCTGACTGGACTGTGCTGGTTGCTGTGCTGAAGTTAATCTTGTTCTCTAACTGTTGTCGTTGAGATCCTGGGAGCCTTAGAAGTGACCCAGAGGTGCTGCTCCAAGAAAAAGTTGGAACTTAGAAATGTTTCAAGTTCTGGAGTACCAGGACTAACCATCAAGGTAATGAGACCAACATACAACCTCCGGAGGCAGGAAAATCATGTTGGCCTTGCACAGTGTTTTCCTTTTCCAGGAGAAAACGTTAGTGGAAGTTCCAACTAAGGTATCAAGCTTTGGTACACCCTCCCTGGCTACAGCTTGCCAGCATATCCTGCAGGAGGTTTTAAAGCTCAAAAAAAGAGATTAAGTCCAGAGAGAAGTGTCTAGGCGACGAGAGGAATGCAACAGGTGTGAAATTTGAATTTTCATGCTTAGAGCTTTTCTGACCAAAACCAACTGTTTCAGTGGGATCTCGTCCAAGGCGTATCTGGGTTCGTCAGATACAGCGTTCAACCTTTTCCCGGTGAAGGATTCCTTCTTGCAGAAAAAAGACCAAGGGGCCTATTCACAAAATGCATTGTGTAGTACCTTTAATACTACCACAATAGTATTACTAACTTGCTACAAAAAATATTTACTCACCTACATGAAGGTTTATCCCTCCACCTCTCCTATCTTTTTTATGTGCAGAGAACTCCACCCCAACTGCAGAGATGTCTGCACACGTAGGTATTCGTATTAGCAGTAAATGTGGGAGGGGCAGGCAGAGTGGCAGGAACATAGAGAATACTTACAAATAAATTAGAGGAGTTAAAAGAGGGGTAAGGAGAGGTTTAGGGAGAGACAAGCACCAAACCAGAAAACAGTAAGCCCATTGGCATTCAGAACCTGCACTTCTATAGACACTGCAGAAGAGGACCCAAAACAGTGGTAAATGTACTTCAGCTGAGAGCTGGACATAAGTCCAGCACGATACATGTCAACCACTGGCACTGCTACTGCTAGAAAAACATGGTGACAAGGACCTAAAAAAAATGATAACTAATGTAACATTAAATTAATATTTTAACTTTGTAAAAATATAAATCAATTTAATTTAAATTTAGAAAATTAAATATAAATAAAACATAATTATTAGTTTGTTATAAAATATCTTACTGATCTTTTTTAGAATTAAATTAAGGTGATTTTTTTAAATAAATTAATTTAAATTAATTCTGTTCATGTCATTTATTTAATTTTTTCTACACAATAAATAAACACATTTGTATACATTAGGTGGGATTTTTACATATTAAGGCAAAAAATGTATTTAAGTAACTTTTTGTAAAAAAATGATTTAATTAAAAATTAAATTAATGATGGAGCAATGCTTTATATTGTTCTAATTTTAAAATAAATATTTTAAATGGATTTACATTAATATTTATCTTAAAAATAGTTTTACTATAAATTCAAAATTGCTTCCCTATACTTTACCATAGGAAAACTCCACCATGGTGGCAGAGATCTCTGCCTGTGTGCGAAAAGTTACATGCAGTAACTTTATTCTCATAAAATAGGCTCCATGGCTCCACCCCCTGCTTACAGGGGGGTGGAACACGTGAGCCTAATCTTTGTTGTAAATTTATACTTGCAAATGGTGAATGGCTAAAGTAGTAAATTTACTACATAGTGTAAGAGTAATCTTACACGTGTAGGTTTATTCCCGTGTAAATTTACTTTTGTGAATAGCCCTTGTCCAAAGAAGGTAAAACCTTTGATCAGGTCTACTCACTCGGCTTAGCTGGCCTTCATTGAAGTCAGCCTCAACTTGTGCCTTCGTCTTGCCAATTGCACCCATAGATGCTATTCTATTTCTTGGTGTTTTTTAGCTTACACATTTTTGAAAAAGTAATACCTACTGTTTACTTCATTGAATGGTAATCATTTTGAGTCCCTGTTCTTATTACTTTTATTTGTTAATTTTTAGGAATCAGTTATGGGATTTTCTATTGCATTGTCTTTTCTCTAAGTTTAGCCTGGCTGCTCTGTGCCACAGCTACCAGTGGCTTGAGCTCAGGTTTAGGCATTGAATTTTGTGTTTGACTTGGCGTGACAAATTTGTGGTCCTATTAACAGTGGGGCATCCACATCCTTCCTAACTAATAAAACATTTTCTTACAATATCCCAAAAAACTACTGAAATACATACAAGTAGTCCTAAAATCTGCAAGTCTCACTCAAACATATACAAAACAAGCCTTCTGAAATACACACAACACACAAATCAAAATCAAGCCAGCTAGGATACCTAGAAACATATCTTCCAATGATCTAGGATAAATCCTAACCAAACCGGAAATACACATTCAAATAGTTATATAAAACAAATCCTCAAGCATAAAATAACATATCCTAATCAAAACAGCAAAAACAGAGACAACACACAACTATTCAGAAGGGCTCTGCTCACGAGGCTGGTCAAAATGACAAACATCAAAATCAGCTAGAGCTACACACTATTCTACCATTACCTACTCAAGTATATTAGGCCCACAACTATGATACTTGCACGATATAGAGTCCTACAAGAGGAAGATACCAATCAAACCTTACGCAACACAATGAAAACTTCTCAAATTAAATAGAATATCCGAAACAATTAATTTGAAGATCAGAAATTAGTTCTTTAGTGCCAAAAAAGTACTGTGCTGAAGGAGAAACAAAAGTACTGCCTTCTGACCCGGGTGGGTTTAACATGATGGCACAGTATAAAAGTGTGCAAACATGGAAAGGCAACAGATAGGAAATCTTACACAAAGTACAGAAAAAAAAACAAGAAGAAAAAGAGCGGAGTGAAAGTGGAGGTACAGAGAAGATTGGACAGGAGAAGGAATGTTGATCTTCAATTTATGAAACTTCTACGCAAATGTAAAGTTACGTTTTCTTCTGTTTCAGGTGCCTTGTTAAGCGGTACTTCAGGACTTTGGCCTATCATAGAAATTGGAACTCAAAACATACAATATATATATTCTAAGATCCATAATAGAGCCCATCTCGGGTGATTTATGTAAACACATGAGCAGAATTCCATTAAAAAACAAGCATTGGCAAAGCCAATAATTCTGACATTGGCCACCAGCCTTCTGGCAATTATTATTTTGCTTTGTCATGGTTTTTGCAAATCTTTGTTTGGGAATAAGCTGGGCCAACATCAATCTAAAAAGAAATCATTTGCTACAGGCAAAAAAGGTTTTGGGCCTCAAAAACCCGCACATTACCAAAGTACTTCCTGGCACTGTGTGCGGATGTTTCCTTGTGAAAGGGTGGCATGCCGTAAGTCGTAGTGAAGTAAGCAAATGGCTGAAGTGGGCTGACACATTGCTCCTTAATGCATGCTGGAGTGGGTGGAAGAAAAATGTGAATGAAACCAACCACAGACTAATGGATGAAATCTGGCTGAAACCCCTCTAAGTAACTATGTTATACGTATAATTTTAGTAAAATCAAAAGGTCTTAGCTAACACAGACCTAAAAAAGTAATCATTCTGGCATTGGCTGTAGGCCTCTTGCCTTTGAGAAAGAAAGAAACAAGACAAGAAAGAAGGAAAGAGTAAGAAAGAAGGAAGGAAAGTAAAGGTAAGAGAAAGAAAGAAAGAAAGAAGTGAAGAGAGAAGGGAAGAGAGGATGAGAGAGAGAAGGAAAGAGAAGGAAGGAAAGAAACAGATAAGGAAAAAAATAAGGAAAGAGAAAGAAAGAAAGAAAGAAAGAAAGAAAGAAAGAAAGAAAGAAAGAAAGAAAGAATGAAAGAGAATGAAAGAGAGGGAAAGAGAAAGAAAAAATGTGGAAAGAGAGAAGTAAAAAATGAATGAAAGAAGGAAAGAAAGATAGAGAGAAAGAAAGAAAGAAAGAAAGAAAGAAAGAAAGAAAGAAAGAAAGAAAGAAAGGGAGAAAAGGAAAGAAAGAAAGAAAGAAAGAAAGAAAGAAAGAAAGAAAGAAAGAAAGAAAGAAAGAAAGAAAGAAAGAATAGGAAAGGAAAGGGCGACAGAGTAGGAAAGGGCGAAAGAGGAGGAAAGAGAAGGAAAGGGCGAAAGAGGAGGAAAGAGAAGGAAAAGGGTAAGTGAGGAGATGGAGGAAGGCAAAGAATAAAGGTAAAGAAAGATTGAAAATGAAGGAGGGAAGGAAGGAAAGAAAGGGAGAAGGAAGAGAAGAGAAGAAATTAGGAAATTAAGGAGAGAAAGTAACAAAAGAGGATAGCTTAATGCAGAACAGTTTCAAATGGACACAATCTGATCTGGTATGCTGTGAAATAGCAGTTGTCTGAAAAGCAAAAAATCTGTAAGGAATTTACAACAGTATTGGTAAGATATGGGATCTGATGAAGATGGATTGTGCATCAGAAGCGTCCTACTATCACACCAGGCTCTAAACACAAAGGCAACACTAAAGTAATTATAAAGTAGAAACAAAAACACTGGCAGTGATGGGAACTAGCTTGTGTGTGGCTGTGCTTCTTTTGAGAAAGCAACATGCAGTCATTCAAAATGAGGTAATCATGTTGACCCAGTGCCCCATAATGTATGTATGCTGTTATTGCTGTAGTGGGCGAAAGAAAAATGTGAATGACACACCAACAGACCAATAGATAAAGAGAGGTGGCTTAAAGTTCCTATATGTAAGTATATTATAATTATACATGTTTTAGTAAAATCAAAAGGTCGTGACTAACATGGACGACAGCACTTCCAGTGTTTGATTACGCTCCTCTCTGCCGGAGACAAATATCCACAGGCTTCTATTACCATCTAGTGGCCACTAGCATGAATTGCAAATCAAGAACAGTGGATGTAATTAATGATAATAATTAAAAAGAGGGATTGTGTTTTTTCCCTTTGTTACTTTGGAATGATTTTTACCATTCCTTTTAGAAGTCATATAAAACACTCTGACATATAGAACAGTCATAGAAAGCCATTTTGCTTCCTTAGTAATACTAGCAACCCCACACACAGTTTTATTTCACAGGCTTTCTTTTTTGCTTAATTTTCTTACTTTAATGATTACAGCAGCCAGTAATTTAAGAAGATTGAAATAAGTTAAAACAAAAAATTATTATATGGAACACAAATATCATGAGTCGCTGGGGGCAGACCTACACAGTGACTTCAATTCAGGCTCAGCAACAACAAATAAATTTCTGCTTTCTTTCTTTGAAGAGCAATCCTTGGACCTGCCCTGCGTCTTTACTGCAACAAGCAACCCCAGACACAATCGGTTTCCTTAATATGAAGCACAACCATAGACACGTTTCTGCTTCCTTGATGTACCAATCCTACAACTCAAAACCACAAAATGAAACAAACCATGCACTCACCTGCAAAGCCGGCCTTTTGATGGTGTCCAGCAAAAGTCCAGCTCTTGTGGCCACCGCTGGATTTACGTCTTCCACCGCAGTCAGAAAACAGCAGAAGGCGTGAGCCAGCGAATACTTCAGCAAATGGTTTTTGGTGACAGAATGGATGTCAAGGAAACGACACAGGACCGCTACTTTCTCCACTGCAAAGCAAGAGCAAAACAGGTTATGCTGTCGCACACACACAGGGTTAGGTGGCCATCACAGCCCCAACAGGATATGACTATCGGAATTAATCAGGAGACAACTAAGGTGGAAAGGACTGAGAGAAAATTCCGAAACTGCAAGTCTGGATAACAAATTGTTCGGACGCGCTAATTGGCCTATCGGCGGTATTTGGTACCATATTATCCACTACAGAGTGCTATTTTGCTCCATTTCTTTTTGCAGCAATGGGTGTTAGTTTGAGGCAGAAAAAAATCAATGTTTGTGAATTTTGACAATTGCTATTCACTACAAAACAAAAATGGAAAACGTTGGTGACCTATTTCAATGTGGAACATGAGGCAAAAAGTGCCACAGGGCGATTTAGATTTTTTTTATGTATCATGGTGCAAAATAGCACCCGAGTGTAAATAAGCTCCACCCTGACAATTCACATGGTACAGCCCCAGCCAGGGGGCTGCATCCGAAAAGCCAGTACCGGTCATCCGAGGCACCAGCGTGCCTGGAATCCTCTATATTGCCTGTGAGCAGTGCTTAATTTGTAAAAAAAAAAAAAAAAAGTGCTGGGGCCCTCGTCAGGAGGCCACCGCAGTTTGCACCACACATTGCCACTGTACTTACACAATGAATAACCATCACACTGAAGTGTGATAATTCAGACTGTTCAAGGCCCCAAAGCTTCAAGAATGGCTTGGATGGCAGGTATTAGTTATTTTTAATGTATATTGAATCAACAAACAACTGTTTTTCTTCTCATCTTTAAATTACACAAACAGCGACACCATGTGGCAGCTGTCATAAGTGAAGGTTCAGGCAATTAAGTGCCAGTGCCGAACACTGGAAACCACCGGCTCAAATTAAGCACTGCCTGTGAGTCTGTCCCTTTTCCCACACACTGTTCTTAATGGATAAAACAGCAAACCTTGTTGCAGCACACGAAGCTTCCGATTCCAACTGTCCGTGTAAATTGTGATCCCTGCACAAACACACATCTGCATAGGGATTGCACTCTTGAGGAAAAAGGGCATATATTTGCAGACATGCAGATTTTGATGTGATTGGCGCTAAAATGCGCATTTTATTCCCCATGAAAGGGAAAATGATCAGAATAGGTACTATTTATCTCACCTAATAACTTTTGAACCCTAGGTCATTGAATTTTATCGAGTGTGTTAAATGCCACCTGTCCCTTCAGGGCACTCGTAGTCAGGCCCATGGGTTTTTAATAAAATAGTGTCCTGAAATCAGAAATTGTAAGCATACACTATGTCCATTTCTAACTCTAGACTCAAGATGCTATTAACTTGCATATTTTCTATAATGAGTAATTCATTTAATTGCAAACAAACCTCTAGCTGTGGACCATTGAGGGTTTAATGTACATCAGGGTTGATCTAGTGATAGGCGGTGGGAAGTTTTGTGAAAAGATTGTTTGGAGACCTTCAGGGAATCCCAAGAGGCCTGAATGTTCTGGCAAGTAAAGGCAGACGCAGGAACGTGCAACAGGCCCAGCAGTGAGCACGAAGCAGCTTGTGTGTCAGAAGGTAAAAGGGCTGCCTGACTGGACAAGGCACTTAGGAGCAGGCAGTCAGTCTTGGAGGCGACCCACCAAGGCAAACAGTGACGACTAGAGATCTCACTTGATCTGGGCCACAATCTTGAACACTGTGACAAGCGTGTTGTCACCGATTCTAAACAGGAAGTGCAGTGGTGTGTGTATGTAGGAAGGCCTGTGGGTGGCGCAGAGAGTTCTGAAGATCCTGCATTTATTGAGCTGGTGCGTAGGGCGCCAACTAGGAAGCACTTTATAAAGGGCAGGTAATATTCACTGAACATGTTAGCTTGGAGCAAATACATATTACGGTGAAGACTCAGTTTAGCTTGTTGACCTCAATTTGGGGAAAAGGAACTCAGGGAATTATAAAAGTAAGGTAGTGTGCTTTTGAAGGGGTTTCCACTGCTACAGCGAATTAGCAGGCTGTTCCAGAGTTTAGAAGCAGTGGTTGAGAAGGTCTGGTTCAATTGTGCACTCCAGCATCATGCGGTCAGGACTGGAGAGTTGCTAGTCTGGTAAAGTCACTGTGTGGTGTTATTTTTTCTGAAGGGTAAAATGTTTTTATGGAGTGTCGGTTTTTTGAGTCATGCTGGTCTTCTAATGGTAGCCAGTGTGGAGCTGCGGGTTATTTGGAATCAATGCTTAGTGGTATACCTTGTATGTTTGCTGTTCTTAAAGAGACAGTCTAGTGAATCATGTCGCAATGGGTTTTACAACGTAACGTAAGTGATGGATGATTAAATAAGATTAAGAAGACAGGTGTTTTCTTTTCAATAAAAGGCCGTTTAAGGTCCCAGCGGAATTCTTGTAAAAAGGGGCCATTGCTCCAATCCTGGGTTTCTCATGTATAACTCATTGTGCTCAGGTGTGGTTCTTCCATTGGATCTGCTGTAGTAAACTACGACTTCTTCTCTCAGAATACATAAGTTTGTTAAATGAAAACCAAGGGCTGGAGCACACAGTCTGCGTGGAATGGAGTCACGAGGTAACCATTGTTTATTTTTAGAAGCTATTTATGAGGATAAACTTTGCGGTGGGAGCCCATCTGTGGGCGTTGCCAATATATGTTGATAATTTGGACTGCAGTTTGTAGTGACCAGAAACACAAGGCATTAAAATGAACTGCAGGAATAATACCAACAAAATAATCAAAAGGCAACGCAAGGAGTGAAGTCAGGAGACTCCCAACGTGGGAGAGGCCTGGGGATGGGACTGCAGTAGCCTGTCTGCCTCTGTGGGTGTGATAGAGCGCTGGGCTCACGTAAAAATTGTAGGGGTGCATCATAATCATCATTAGTCTGTACCCGCATATATCCAGTTATATATCAATGAATGGTTAGTAAAATGTAGTCGTAATGTGCATTATTAGAATGGATAGGAGGGTAATTGTGGCATCATAATTGCAAATGTAATGTTTAACCGGATGTGCACAACGATGTATTATGGAAGTAGGCCATGTGTAATTGAGATGTAGTAGTTTAAACGTGTACCATATTAAGCTGCACGTGTAGTTCATTTTGAATATGAAATGTATTGGAATAATGCTTATAAGAGTGATTATAATTGTGTGTTTAGAGTGTGCAAAGGCCAGACTGCATATACGTAAAGGAAAGGCCTGATTCATTTTATGTTAGCTTAATTTAGCAGGAAGAAATGTTTCCCTTGGAAAGGCTCTCTGGGTACAGTTGGTAAACTCATGTAGAGGGAAATGTTTGTTGAAACGTATCTTCTGTTGCAGGTGCAAGGACATATGCCTCGTTAGCAACACACTGGCTCTTTGTTTCACGAGTTAGGGTGGTGGGAGGCATTGAGATGGGAGTATGCAGGGATGATGTTTGCAAGGAAGAAGGTGCCTGGGACTCAAGGTCATCGTAACCGTCCAGGATGAAGTAAGAGTTTCGATGGAAAAATACAAGAAGGAAGACCTGGCCGAAGAGGCGTGACCAAAGGCGTGTTCAATTGTATTTGGGTTTTGTATTAGGGATAGTGCCCTGAGGGTGGAGAGTAGAGAAGAGGTAGAGGAGAGCAGAGAGAAGGACAGAGAGTGTTTCGGTGAAGGAGCATCTTAGAATCGAGCTCAAAGGGCTATGTGAGTGCACTTCTTAGGAAGTCTTCACAGCTGACACCTTTTACTTACTCTTGCCTGGGAAATTCGTTAAGTAGGTGTTAGATTTGGGGGTCTCTAGTTGGCAGAGGTAGGTACCTTTGTCCAAATAGGGACCCTTGAGTCTAGTCAGGGAAAGTAGGTACACTCCCGAAATAACCCCTGCTCACCCTCTTGGTAGCTTGGCACGAGCAGACAGGCTTAGTTCAGAGGCAGTGTGTAAAGCATTTGTGAACACATACAGTAATCAAGTGACAACACTACAAATGGACACCACACAGGTTATATATTTATAAAAATAGGTATACTTTATATAGATTTATCACAAGACCATAAACGACAAAAATAATCCACAATACTGTCAAGAGTGCTTAGTTCTGATCAAAAAGGCTTAATTCAAGGTTCTGTGCGAGTCGGTAGCCTCCTCCGGCTACGGCGATGTCGAGAGCAAACAGAGTCTAACAAATCCAGCTGACCGCGTCGAGACGGGCCAACACAGCGTAGACAGACTCGGTCACAGTACCTTTTACTTGAAGCGGCAGGCACGGGCGTGCGAGCCGGATGGCTGTTCGTCGCGGTCGCGATGCAAAAATGGAAGCGTTGCAGGACGCGTTGTCCCTGGATGCGGTGCAGGCAGCGGCTCGTTGACGTCGTCGAGACGGAGTCGGTGAGACCAGGGCCGTGCGTTGCAGGGCGAGACGGTGCTTCGGTGCGGTGCTGGCAGGTTGCGGTGCAGCGACGGAGCCGGATTCAGGAGCTGGCGTCGATCAGTCCGGACAGCGGTGCGAGTCGGGCGGTGCGTCGCAAAGCGTGCGAGCGGTGCCCAACTCCGGTGCGGTCACAGGACTCGAACTCAGCAGCAGTGACCGTGTCGGTCGGACCAGTTTGATTTGGCGTAGCGAAGCGTTGCAGGACGCGTTGTCCCTCGATGCGGTGCAGGCAGCGGCTCGTTGACGGAGTCGGTGAGACCAGGGCCGTGCGTTGCAGGGCGAGACGGTGCTTCGATGCGGTGCTTACAGGACACCGAGTCGGTCGTGAGAGTCGGTCACAGCTCCCTACCTCTGTAGCCACTGAAACAGAGTTTCCAGCAGCAATTCACAAAGGGGGTGAAGTCCAATGGTCCTGGGACTTCGGTCAGGGGGCAAGCTCTCTTCCAAGCCCTTGGAGATCCTTCACAAGTTGATGAAAGTCACAGCAAAGCAAAAGTTCCTTTGTCCTTTCTTTGGCAGTCAGGCAAACCACTGCAGGCCAATCCCCCAAGCAGCACTTCAGGCTTAGGGATAGTCTCTCCTCAGTTTCTTCTTGGTTCCGCTCCTCAGCAAAGGTTTCTTCTTGTTCCCAAAAGTGATCTAATCTCCTAGGGGTCTGGGTCCCCTTTTTATACCCAGTTTCTCTTTGTTCTCTGAAGGCAGAGAGGCCTCTGCCTAGCCCAAAACCAGTTCTGGTCAGTCCTGGAGCACTTTGTTTTTCTGACTCCTTCTTTCCTTTCAGAATGTGGGGCAGAGTGCTCAGCCGCCCAGCAGGAGGTGGAGCCAGCATTGTGGAAGGCAGGCACAGCCCTATTCAGACCCAGGTGCAACTCCTCCCTCCACTCTGGATGCAGATCTTTCTATTCAGCCCTGTGCTGACTCACCCTGTCTCCTGTAGCCACCCCAGCCCCTGTCACTCAATCTCCAGACAAGGAATACACAACCTAGCAGAGGCAGGCTTGGATAGTTAGGCAAGAAAATACCCACTTTCTAAAAGTGGTATTTTCAAACACAGAATGTTAAAACCAACTTCACTAAAAGATGTATTTTATCATCCTGAGTTCAGGCATACTAAATTCGTTTTTCTACCATGTTCCTGGGTCAGTTCTGACTATAAGGTGTAATAGTCAGTCTGCCCATTCTGGCCTATGGGGAGCAGGTAGCCTTGCAATAGTGAAAAACGAAAATGGCTGTAATTCACTATTAGGACATGCCACACACACCAGGGCATGTCCTACCTTATACTTACAATGCACCCTGCCCTAGGGCCTACTTTAGGGGTGACCAACATGCAGTAAAGGGAAGGTTTAGGGACTGGTAAGTGGGTGCACTCACCAAGTCGACATGGCAGCCCTAGGCTGCACACAGGCTCTGCAATGGCAGGTCTGAGACACACTTTACAAGCTGCTTCTGTGGGTGGCACAACCCGTGCTGCAAGCCCACCAGCAGCATTGGATTTACAAGCCCTGGGCACACTCAGTGCACGGTACTGGGGACTGACAAGTAAACCAATCATCCAATCATGGAGTCACTAATACATACATCAATTCACGATAGGGAGCACTTGCACTTTGGCACTGATTAGCAGCGGCAAAGTGCCCATGAGCATCTAGTCCAGCAAAAACATATCGGCAACAGTGGAGGCATTACGAAAAAATGGAAGGGAGACCCTCGCCAAGGATGCCAGGTCTAACAGTAGGTATGCCATCTTAGAGTAGAGGAGGGACAGTCAATGGGTTTTCTGCTTGTTTAGATAAATGAGGATAACGTAGAGATTGGAGCTGTTATTGCTTGTCTAATACTTCTGGAGCTAACGATTCTTCTCATCCTGAGTCAGATGAGACTCCTGCGTAGGATGCTATTTGTATTAGTGCCCATTTATTTCTTTAACCTCGTGTTGAGGTGCTTGCACGTTCAGTTATTCTTGGCTGTAATAAACCCACAAAACTGAATTCGGAGTCAGTAGTCTTTGTAGGTGAACCAGATTCTAAAGAAATGATTGCATAACTGAAAAGATTTTCTTCCCTTCACACTATTCAGCAGGTAAAAAGATCCTGGCGACTTGGGGATCCTTAGAAAAGATAAGATAAGGATCAGCATTATCAGTTGGAAGCCGAGTAGGATGGTTTCCTCTGATAGTAAGGGGAGATCTAGATTAGGATAAGAGATTAGTTGCCCCATAGAACCCCAGTGATGGTGATCCAGTGGATCGTAAGAGGAGGACGTCGGCGGTCGCTGAAAACTGACGGAGAGTGACGGTGCAGCGGAAGTAGCAGTTCGTGGTAGAGTGAGTATGAACAGGGTGATGGTTGTTAGATTGCGGTGTTTAATTGTTGTGTAATGTCTTGCGGAGTTGGAATGAGAGTTGTGTGATTGAGGATCGGACCGTGAGCGCGCGCGGGGCCGAGAGATATTGTGGTGTAGAAGACACCCAGAATAGAGATTGTTGACCAGAGATGGTGGGGATCACGAGACGTCATTGATCAAACCACTGACGATAGGGAGCAAATGTGTGAGTGTGTGAATAACCGACGCTGGTCGTGGGTTGTTGTGTGCAGAATATTGAGCGGTTGAATCCTATCGATTGTATTAGAGGTGATTGTCCAGTCGTTTCGCGGACAGACAGTTGCCAGATTGAGGTCAACAATTTCGAGAGGCTGATCGGTCATTGGAGGACCGACAGTCAGAGAGGTAATTGTTCAGTAGAACGGACCATTGCTTCAGAGTGTGATTGAGACACGTGCGAACGAGAACGAGAGAATTAGCAAGGAGGGGAACTGCTGCGAGCGGAGGAAGAGTGACGTCAGACAGTGCCGCGCTGAGATAGGCCGGTTGGCGTGAGCTGCGCTGGCATTGGTGGATTGAATCAGGAAGCAGAAACGAAATACTGGGTGCGAACAGATATCTGCTTTACCATGAAATGTTTTAAAGTTTTACGAGAACTTTGCAGAGGTGACAGACATGTGGTTACTCGGGGTGGAGAGGAAGCCCCTCCCGAGGATACGCCGGCACATTATATGGCTACGAATGTAGGATTGCATACTATAATTTGGCTTGAGAACTGGCATAAAATGACAGAAGGGGAAGGAGAATTGACTTTCCCACGCTATGGCACTTTCAGGTTGGAAGTGTTGTACCAGTTAAAGACTATAATGGCTTCTTTACGACCACTACCTAGACCGACACAGTTTGAGGCGTTACATGCATGGATTAGGGCAGCGTATGACAGGAAAAGAGATAAGAGCCAGGAAAGGGTGAAGAAATCGATCAGGGCCTTCCAAGATGCGAGGTGGGATGCACTGGAGAAAAGATGGAGGGTGGAAACGATCGAAGGAGATAGGTTGTACCCACTGCTAATAAAAGATGGGAAAATAACAAGGGTTGAAGAGGACGACAGTGATACAGATGACAGTCTGTTAGATAGGTTGCTAGCAGAGAGACCACCTCCATTTAATCCAGATTCAGAAGAGGGAAAATCAACTTCAGCAGTAGAACCGGGTGAGACGCAGAATCAGACTAATATGAGGGTAGTGGGAAGAATTTCCACAGGAACAGAGGGAGCGGCAACACAGCCTTCCATTGGGAATACCCGGTTACCGGATTCCCTGACAGTACCGGTTACCATTGGCCCTATAGTACCGGTATATGACCCAGACCGAATAAGAGAAGAAAGTTCAATGCAGATGAGAGGAGAAGAGGGAACCAGTGCTGGTGGGAATGGTTTCAGAGTACAAGTGATCCACTTCCCGAAGCCATTAGAAACAAGCACGCCATTACCAGCCACCGCAGACTCCTCCTTTAGGCAGGAGGATGAGAGACCAGTCAGACCAAGATCTTTGCACGAATCTAAGTCAGCTTTGAGGATGTGGACACCAACAGTAAGAACCCAAAGTGATAGGATGCCAGGCTATAGGGGACAAGACATTTCGGAAGGTAGACCAAGTTCCAGGAGTACGATAGAAGGGAATAAGTCACAAGGACAAAATAGTGACTATGATGAGCAGGATGGAGCAGCTTGCCAAGAAGTACTGAAGAGTGCAGTGCAGGCAAGGTTGCTAGACGTAGTAAGACTGAAAGCGGAGGTAGACGAAATGATTAGTGGAAGCCTGCCTTTGGAAAGAATAGAAATGTATGGGTCAGATGAGCTGCTTTTCATAGCAAAAGATGTAACTCGGAAAGCCAGGATAGCACATGAGAAATTGACAGCATTAGCCAGGAGATATGAGGTAGATTTGAATAAAACAAAAACGTTGCAAGGGCCGCATAGGTTGCAATACAGTGATCAGGAACTGGAGGAGAAAAGGATCACAGGATTAAGGACGCATACTAAAGATCTGATTGTAGGGATGCGGATATGGAACTTGTTGGACAAATGGGAGGAAAGGTGGTCAAAGAAGAAAATAGCAAAGAAAATTGTGGGAGAAACGCCGCCTTTTCCGTTTCCAACGCGACGGGCGTTGGAAACTTTCCTTTACGGGAAGTACAGAACAGAGGGTACGTGCATGTGCCATGGAGTAGAGGTGACTTGGCTGCGTTTACAAATGACTTTCCTCGGCTGAGGGAGAAACCCGTAGAGTGGTACAAACAGGTTGAGCGGTTTGTTAAAATTTCGAAGGTGCTGTGGACTGATTTGAACACCTTGTTTGACATAGTGGTGCCGGGATTTGTGGACAGCTTGTAAAATCACCGTCGAGTGGCCGACCTTTGAACCTGAAAGGGATGCTGTCACGAATGGTCCGTCACCCCTTGTTATGAAAAAATTTGAGCAAGTGATTACATGGTTGAAACTGAAGATTTCGCCTCAAGATATAGATTGGGTTAAGATAGACCGAACTGTGCAGGAACCTAAAGAGACGGTGCACGAATATTATGAAAGACTTTTGCAAGCTTTTAAACAGTATATTGGATTAGATGCATTAGACCCCAAGGATATGGGACAGTTTGTCTCAAAGTTTGTGCTAGGCCTGAGACCAGAAGTCAGCCTCATGATACAGCACCATTTGATCTGCTGGCAGAACAAGCCGGTAGATGAAATCTTGCGGTATGCGAGGTATTGTAGCGATGAGGTGGACTCGAAGCATCGGAAGCTAAAAGACAAACTGATGCTCGTGCAGATGCAGACAGCTCAGGTCCAGCCTAGTGGAGGGACCTTAGGAAGGAGACAAGGACATTTCCAAGGGAATCAGAATGGGCAAGGTCAGGGAAAGGGGAAACCCATCGATCCCAAGACGGGGGTGGATGTGGCGACACTGAAGAAGACCACTGCGTGTCATCTTTGTCACCAGATGGGACATTGGAAGCGTGAGTGCCCCTTGAACCCAGCCAACCAAGTGCAGCAGGAGGTAGAAGGGGTTCAGGCACCTGTGCCGGAGGTAGTCAACACTGTGATGAAGCCCAGGTCGATGAAAGGGGGGACATATAACCCACAAGTATCGGTCCCCCAGCCACCAAGGATCTCGCAGGGAATACGGACTTACCAGCAGATGCCCCTTTTCGAAGGGTATGATGAATATAGCCCAGACCCGTTATCCTGACGGTGCCTGAGGGGGGAGGAAGACTGCACACTTGGAGCAGTCTTGGAGGTAGACCAGAGAGGACCTTTTGTGGAGGCAGACATTGATGGTCATCCTACCACGCTTTTGGTTGATACTGGTGCTACCCGGTCTACTGTAAGATCAGCAGTAGTCCCCAACCTACCCCTCTCGGGGCAAGCGATCCAAGTTGTTGGAGTGGCGAACAAAAGAATAAACAGCCCACTGACCGAACCGATTCCAGTGAGGATAGGTTCCTTCCAAACTAGACATCATTTTGTGGTGTGCGATACGAGTCCAGTTTGTCTTCTAGGAAGAGATCTGTTATGTAAATTGAACTGCACGATTTATTGCACGCCCAGGGGAGTGGAGGTTCAGACGAGGGATGATGATGCTACTTTTAAAGTTGCTAATCAGCATCTGTGTATAGACTTGTATCCAATGGTGACCGTGGAGGAACTTCCACCGGATTTGAGAGATACCGTGTCACCCGAGGTGTGGGACTTCACAGGAGAAGAGATAGGACTAATTAAAGGGGTTGAACCTGTGCAGATCCAGGTGAAACAGAATGTTGAGTTCCCTAGAACGCCTCAGTACAATCTGTCGCCTGAAACGATCGCAGGGATTAAACCTGTAATCGAGTCTTTCATCAAAAAAGGCATTCTAAAGGAGATCAGAGGTAGCCCCTGTAATTCACCTATTATGGGACTACAGAAACCGAGCGGGAAATTCAGGATCGTGCAAGACCTGCGAAAGGTCAACACGATAGTGGTCCCTTGTTGTCCAGTGATACTGTTTCAGATTCCATGCGAAGCCGAGTGGTTTACTGTCATTGACTTATGTCAAGCATTCTTTTCGATACCGCTCCATGAGGAAAGCCAATTTTTTTTTGCGTTCCGGCTGGAAAATCGTGTGTTAACGTGGTGTCGTATCCCTCAAGGGTATACAGAAAGTCCATTGATCTTTAATCAGATCTTGAAAAAGAATCTTGAGAGTCTCGTATTGCCGCAGAACTCAGTTCTCGTGCAATACATAGACGATCTGCTTGTTGCCTCAGAAATGGAAGATGCTTGCAGGATAGACACGGTAGCCCTGTTGAACCATTTAGCAGAGAACGGGCACAAGGTGTCTCCAAACAAGTTGCAGTACTGCTTAAATGAGGTACAGTACTTGGGACACAGATTAGAAAAAGGCAAGAGGAAGGTGTCACCAGATCGAATTGAGGCAATAATGAACATGGCAGTGCCCACCACACAGAGGGAAGTCAGGATGTTTTTGGGAATGGTCGGCTATTGTTGGCAGTGGATACCCAACTTTTCCTTGAGAGCAAAGCCTTTACAGAGGCTTACGCACAAGGATGTGAGTGATCCGGTACCATGGAACGAGGAGTGCTTGGTGTCATTCCTAAAACTGAGAGAGGAGTTGTGTAGTGCCCCAGCTCTGGGAATGCCTGATTACAACAAGGCTTTTTCATTGTTCTGTTGTGAGAGAGAAGGATGTGCATTAGCAGTCTTAGCTCAGAACCATGGAGGTGTCCGTAGACCAGTTGCCTACTTTTCAGCTACTCTAGATCCAGTAGCTTCTGCGTTGCCCGGATGTCTAAGATCCGTTGCTGCAACAGGTGTCAGCATTGAAAGATGTGAAAGCATTGTAATGGGTCATCCTTTGACTGTATATGTGCCACACTCGGTTGAATTGTTGATGACCAGGACAAAGACTCAGCACCTAACGAATAACAGGTTAACAAGGTATGAGCAAGTCATACTCGCCGCAGAGAATGTGACTCTGAAAAGGTGCTCCGTCTTAAACCCTGCGACATTAATGCCCATACCGAATGTAGATGATGAAGATTGTGCGGACCATGATTGTCTTGACGTGACTGAACTTTGCACCAAACCAAGACCTGACATTGTCGATGAACCACTGACGGACCCAGATGAAATTTTCTTTGTCGATGGTTCATCTCTAAGAGACAGTGTCGGTCAACTAAGAGCAGCGTTTGCTGTATGTACCATTTCCGGGGTGGTTGAGGCTGCTTGCCTAGAAGGAGTACGCTCCGCGCAGGTAGCTGAGATCATTGCTTTGACTCATGCCTGTTTGGCCGCTGATCGAATTCGAATCACAATTTACATGGACAGTCAGTATGGGTTTGGTGTGGTTCATGACTTCGGACAGCTGTGGTCCCAGAGGGGATTTTTGACATCATCTGGATCACCCATTAGGAATGGAGAACATGTAAGACAACTGTTGGATGCATTGCAATATCCGAAGGAAATCGCAGTTGTCAAGTGCACTGCACATGTGAAGGGGGAGGTTTTTGTGTCTTTGGAAAATAATTATGCGGACAAAGTCGCCCGCTTCTGTGCAGAACAGGGATGCATATTTACAGAGGGTTACACAGAAGAGAGCCAAGAAAGAACCGAACTCAACATGATGTTGGCCATGGCAGACACTTGGGAGGAGCTCAAGCGACTGCAAGATGAAGTCTCAGATCAGGAACGGAATGGATGGATTAAAGCAGGGTGTGAAAGAGGGGATGTGGATGTTTGAGTCTCCAGTGATGGGAGAGCTGTATTGCCAGAGAATCTGCTGAGTCCGATGGCGAGACTAATACATGGACCGGTACACCTTGGTAGAGATGCAATGATGCGTGTGTTTAGACAGACGTGGTATAACCCACGATTTCGTGCAATGGCTGAAACAGTTTGTCAGAGGTGTGTCACGTGTCAGCAGATGAATGCTGGAAAGAAAACAGTAGTCACCTTGAGTCACATTGGGAGGTCAGGAGGGCCCTTCAATAGGATACAGTTAGACTTCGTGGAAATGCCTAAGTGCAATGGGTTGAGGTACATCTTGGTGTTGGTATGTGTATTCTCACGGTGGGTGGAGGCTTACCCAACACGCAGGTGTGACACTCTCACAGTGGCTAAGTTATTGTTGAGGGAGCTCATCCCGAGATTCAGGATTCCAACCTCTTTGGAATCAGATAGAGGAAGACACTTCCACAGTGAAATCATGAAGTTACTTTGTGCCGCATTGAATGTTGATCAGAGACTCCATTGCAGTTACCGACCAGAGGCTTCTGCGATGGTGGAACAGGTTAATGGAACCTTGAAAGCCCGGATGGCAAAAATGTGTTCATCAACGTCCCTGAAGTGGCCTGACGCTTTGCCACTTGTACTGATGAGCATGCGAAGTGTCCCAGATAGGAGGACCGGGTTGTCCCCTCACGAAATATTAATGGGAAGGGCAATGCGGTTGCCAGCAGTACCAGCTACAGCTTTGATAAACATCACTGATGACTTGATTCTCGATTACTGTAAAGGACTATCTGATGTGGTCCGTTCTGTGTCCCAGCAGGTGCAAGCTGCCGCTGTTCCGGCCTCGAGTGATCTGTGCCACGACCTGTGTCCAGGCGACTGGGTGCTTGTTCGAAAGCACGTGAAGAAGAGCTGTTTGGATGTTCGGTGGCGAGGCCCGTACCAGGTGATATTGGTAACGAATACAGCAGTGAAGTGTGGAGGATTGCCGAACTGGGTACATGCCTCCCATACCCTCAGAGTTTCAGCACCCTTGGAAGAAACAGCTCCTCTCGTAAATGAAAATCCAGCTGATGTGGCAGGGCCACATGAGAGGACAAGTCAAGCTGTAAGGGTCGCTGACACAGCTGGTGGTGCACCAGAACAAGCTGAAGGGGGTTTCGACAACCCGAACCTCGACTCTGACTCAGAAGACAGAGGTGGTGCAGTGGGTGGAGTAGAGTCAGATTCAGCAGAAGGAGGAAGTGGTGCACTGGGTATAGCAGGGGAAGGCGGAAGAACGACCAGAATTGAGGAAGGTTGGCCTGAAAGACAGAGGCGACTGAATCTGAGGTTGGCACCCGAAAGAGATCTTGCTCCAGTGTTTGAAACGTCTGAAACAGAAGCAAGTGACGAAGAGCAGACTCAAGAGGGTCGGCGAAGGTCGAAAAGAACAAGAGTACCCTGCCGGAGATACTCTATCCCTGAATGGACTTACACAGTGACTGATGCAGGGGGTAGTGAGTACGGGGAGACTGAGGTCTGTGCAGGTGGTCAGCAAGAGCCCGAATGTGGTAGTGAAGGTGGTGCTGTTGTTGCCAGGGCTCGAAGTCGAAGGAATATTGACCCTCACCGTTCAGAATCCCCCGCTTCTGAGTAAAGTCCGAGAATTGGTTTTGCATCGACTCGAATTTCTGTCCTTTGGATTTGAGCCGTATTCACACGAAATGGTAATCCTGCGTCTTGAACTTTTGTATCACGTATTGGAAGCGCTTACAAATGATCTTATTGTGGACGAAATATAACCTGTTGTAAATAAAAAGTCTAAAGAAGAAGATAACCTAGGTCCGAGTGGAAGAAGAATAAACTTAGGGACTTTCCACCGAAGAGGAACGAGAGTTAGGGAAGTCTTTTTCTGGACTATGTAAATAAAGCTGTAGCTGAAAAGGGGATTTCCAGAGGTTTCAAAGTATTGCTCGAGCTGGTTAAGCAAGTCACGAGTGGAGGAAACAAAGACTTTTGAGTGTTCATTGCTGAAACCAAGAACTTTTGAGAACTTTCAAAATCATGGAGGCTGGAGATCCAAATCGTAGATCTAAGTTGATTGTAGGCATACTTATAGGGGGTGTGATAGTTTCTATAATCATAGTAATTGTAGTCTCATATACAGTTCCACATGAGCTAGCAGTGCAGGGGGTGCCAGGGACTCCTACACCTACTACACCTAGCCAAAAAGAGGTAAACATAGGAGCTAACAAAGCTTTGCTGTTAGAAGAAAGTCGTAGATTGCATGTAGATTTGTCTAGAAGTGATTTTAAGCTCAATGCTTACGCCAAGCTGCTATACGAGTACGTGGATGCAATGGATGCAAAATATTGCTATGTGTGTATGCAGTTGCCTGCTTCAGTGGATGAGGGTATTAGGTATCACCATCTTCCACTGACATATGGAATTTCATGTAGCTTGTTGCTTAGTATATTCTATGAAAGAGATCAGTTTGAGTATTTCTTTTCCAATTACGATGCAGTACTTCCTGAAGTCCCCGCTTACAAACATTTGAATAAGTATGATTATTATAAGTCAGAGGATATACTTAGGAAGTTCTTCATACCGTCTTTGGAATTGGACACAGTATATGCCCACCGACATAATTTGACGTGCTCATTATCAGATGTAGAGAAAAAGTTCGTGGATCAGGTAGAAGACAGATATAGAAAACTAACACAGACACGAGACACAGGGCATAGTACGGTGGATTGGACAGAGGAGGAAAAATTGCACTGAACAAAAGGAAGTTATGGTCCTATAGCTTTGGACAAGGAGCAGAGGGGAAAGCTGTGTGTGAGGCGTTATCAGACCTACTATGAAAAGGTTCCCGTGGGGCAGAGCACGTGTGATCATGTTTTCACTATGGCAGATGTGGCAAAGAACTTTCTCCTGGGCCCTGTACAAGTGATACCTACGGTGTATTTTGTGTGTGGAAGGAATGCCTATGTGAGATTGCCTGCGAACTGGTATGGTACATGTTACTTGGGAATAATATTTCCAAAGATATACCATACAGAGGATTTGGAACTTTTGGAAGGTGGAAAGCATTCAAGAGTGAGAAGAGGTGCGAGTGCAGGGGTCGTAGTGGGAGATATCTTTGGAGCTAGGATACCAAGTTTGGGAGTGATTTTGAATGATGTGAAGATCCGGAGACTGGCGACTGTGATAGACGAACTATCGATGAACACAGCAAAATCGTTGGTACTTGTAGAGGGGGAGATGTTGTCGATAAGAACAATGGTTTTGCAGAATCGCCTTGCTTTGGATGTCTTATTGGCAAAAGAGGGCGGAGTCTGTAAATTATTGAAGGTTCAAGAGTGCTGTACTTATATACCAGACCACAGCAAGGATCTGGAGAAATATATAAGTAACATCACTACTATCCACACGAAGATAGCGGACTTGACTGAAGAGGGAGCCTGGGAAAAAGTTGGAAAAGGGTTTGGTCAAGTGGGGAGCTGGTTTGCGAATTTGGGAAAAGGATTCCTTGGCTATATTCTGAGACCTCTTCTTATTGTGGTGGTTTGTGTGGTTTGTCTGTGGGGTCTGTTTAAAGCATACAAATGGTATCGAGCAGGCAGAGTTGAGAGAACTCTGAGAGAAAATGAGACTAGAATGGCTAGGCTGCAGGACAGTCAATACCAAAGACTCAAGAGATTGGAGAAGAGCAGACCAGGGAGAGTGGCAACGAGTACTGTTTAGGTCGGTTCTTTCTCCAAGGGAGTTGAAAAGGTGTGATGACAGGAGTCATCAAAGGGGGGAACTGATAGAGCGCTGGGCTCACGTAAAAATTGTAGGGGTGCATCATAATCATCATTAGTCTGTACCCGCATATATCCAGTTATATATCAATGAATGGTTAGTAAAATGTAGTCGTAATGTGCATTATTAGAATGGATAGGAGGGTAATTGTGGCATCATAATTGCAAATGTAATGTTTAACCGGATGTGCACAACGATGTATTATGGAAGTAGGCCATGTGTAATTGAGATGTAGTAGTTTAAACGTGTACCATATTAAGCTGCACGTGTAGTTCATTTTGAATATGAAATGTATTGGAATAATGCTTATAAGAGTGATTATAATTGTGTGTTTAGAGTGTGCAAAGGCCAGACTGCATATACGTAAAGGAAAGGCCTGATTCATTTTATGTTAGCTTAATTTAGCAGGAAGAAATGTTTCCCTTGGAAAGGCTCTCTGGGTACAGTTGGTAAACTCATGTAGAGGGGAAATGTTTGTTGAAACGTATCTTCTGTTGCAGGTGCAAGGACATATGCCTCGTTAGCAACACACTGGCTCTTTGTTTCACGAGTTAGGGTGGTGGGAGGCATTGAGATGGGAGTATACTGGAATGCAGGGATGATGTTTGCAAGGAAGAAGGTGCCTGGGACTCAAGGTCATCGTAACCGTCCAGGATGAAGTAAGAGTTTCGATGGAAAAATACAAGAAGGAAGCCCTGGCCGAAGAGGCGTGACCAAAGGAGTGTTCAATTGTATTTGGGTTTTATATTAGGGATAGTGCCCTGAGGGTGGAGAGTAGAGAAGAGGTAGAGGAGAGCAGAGAGAAGGACAGAGTGTGTTTCGGTGAAGGAGCATCTTAGACTCGAGCTCAAAGGGCTATGTGAGTGCACTTCTTAGGAAGTCTTCACAGCTGACACCTTTAACTTACTCTTGACTGGGAAATTCGTTAAGTAGGTATGTCATCTTAGAGTAGAGTAGGGACAGTCAATGGGTTTTCTGCTTGTTTAGATAAATGAGGAATAACGTAGAGATTGGAGCTGTTATTGCTTGTCTAATACTTCTGGAGCTAACGATTCTTCCCATCCTGAGTCGGATGAGACTCCTGCACAGGATGCTATTTGTATTAGTGCCCATTTATTTCTTTAACCTCGTGTTGAGGTGCTTGCACGTTCAGTTATTCTTGGCTGTAATAAACCCACAAAACTGAATTCGGAGTCAGTAGTCTTTGTAGGTGAACCAGATTCTAAAGAAATGATTGCATAATTGAAAAGATTTTCTTCCCTTCACACTATTCAGCAGGTAAAAAGATCCTGGCGACTTGGGGATCCTTAGAAAAGATAAGATAAGGATCAGTGTTATCAGGTGAACCCATTGAAGATGAGCCTTAGAAGGTGTCAGAGGCACTCTTGATGATAACATCTGATGCCCGTGGGCAACATGCCAATTACCACAAGACATGGCTGAAGTCATTTAGCAAAACATACCAAGGGGGGTATTATCCGTGACATACATTTTAATTTATGAATGGAAACATTATTTAACTGTCAACATCAACACTTCTTTCGCTGACAAACATTTACCGACCAATAGTGGATTATCTGCCAATAGAAGAGCTATGTTAGTTAAATAGCTGCCCATAGGACAGGGCTGGAACAGAGGGTAACATGAAATGCTAGGAATCGAGGACTCCTCCACCAACAGCACAGCATACAGTGGTGGCTCGTGAAGGTAAGCACGGTGGGGTGGGGGCGGGGCAGGGGTGGGGGGGGTGTAAGTGACAAATGTTAGAATAGTGAAAAATAAATAAATATATAAAACCACATACCTTGCACTCGCCACATTGCCGCATCGACGATGTGGTGAGCGCAAGGTAAGTGGTGTTATTTATTTATTTAATTTTCACTATCCATCGTTTGTCACTTACACCTCCCCCCACCTCCGTTATGCCCCACCGCGCTTACCTGCAAGGCCATCAATGACAGCATCAGGTACAGAGAATAACTTGAAATCAAAAGAAGCTCCATATTCAATCACCAATCAGTCACAGAGAATAATCTGAAATGGAAATGAGCTGGGGAGGGACTACGCCGCTATTCAGGTACAGAGAACAACCTGAAATGGAAAGGGGTAAGTAGTTATCCAACAATTAGGGACCGTGGATAACCAGACACGGAATGGTGCCTGGAGACTAAGGGTGTTATTTAGAGTTTGGCAGGATACTCTGTCACAAACATGGTGGATGTCCCTTTCACTCTGGTACAAGGTCACAAGGGCAGTACAGTCCAAAGCGCTTCTACTATGGCAGGCGGGATAGCCATCGCATTTTCACAGAGTATCCCATCCGTCAAACTCTAAATAAAGCTCTCTGTCACCAGCCTAGAAGAGGCGAGAACCTGAATTGGAAATGAGATGGTGACTAAGCCACCAATTGGGTACAGAAAATTACCTGAAACAAAAGAAGTCAGGTACTCATGTACTAAGCAGGAACAGGCAATGGCCAGAAATCCACCATTCAAGGACAGAGGGTAAACATGAAATAAATTAGATATTGGAGCACTACTCAAGTACAGTGGGAAGGAGCTGCAGACACCCCATCGGTTACTTTTTATATACTAATCTGAGGTGCTGGAATAGCTGTCATGTAATACAATGTTCTTGCTGTTGTGTGGGGCACACCAGAAATGCAGCTCAATCTGAGTAAGGAATATTCAAACCAAGCAACACTTCATAGGTAGGACAGGATAAAAACCTTAATTTCAATTGTAGACAATATACTAATCAAACTGCTGCATACTAACAATAATATTCTTTTGTTAAAGGATTCAGCAGATCAGAAATAGTTTGCTACCTTTTTGCGACATGCAAGACATATTCGTCAACAAGATCATTACCTGCTTCAAATCTCATTTTCCAGTCTTTGCTGTTGAAGTTGGTGTTAATGATGGTCCAGAAGATATCTGCACCATAGGGCAGGGAGAGGGCATGGAGCAGGAGCGGCACACCCAGTGACGACAGCTGGGAGAAGTCCGACTTCAGAACCCTCCACAAACTGCGAACCAACAAGATTAGTTAGGTAGGCTTAGGTGACAACCCACAAACTGAATGCACACTTAACTGGGCCTCAGGCACAGTGTGTGGGATTTCCCAGTTAGTAATAACACTGCATTGCTGAAATGAGGCATATCTTGATATGCATGCAATGAGAACTCAAGAGGGGGCCAACTGACAAGCTAATGGAATTATGTGGCATGAGGGCTACTGGATAAAACAAGCGATGAGTGACAAAGTATATGCTCACATATTCGTTTTCTTCCTACCATTAGTGTTTACAATGATGTTGTGTTTAAGATTGAGCCTGGCCCATGGCAGAAAAATGCATGCATTAGTCTATTTTAGTTTCTGTATGTATGTGGCATTTGTGGGCGCTTGGATAAAACATATATTAGACACAATATGCAGAAGCTGATATGAGTCCAAGTTGAGTATGTGCCCACCCATTGCATTTTGTATTACATGAAGGAAAGTCCCAAGGTCATATGTTGTCTTTAAAAATATTCTATAAGCAACCAGCAGGATTTACTACATATACCAATGATGAGATAGCTATGTCAAAGACTACATTGTATTCTGAACATTATAATTTATGAGGTCCTAAGGAAGGCTCTCAATTCTGAATACATCTAAGAGCTGAAACGTGCTACTAAATTTGTATATGTGCCCTAATAATGAAATAGATTAGCATGTTATTTAATTGCAACTCCTCTCTATAAGTTGCTTTTGGTATGTATGGTAACTAGCGAGTAAAAATCATTTTGTCTCTGCACAAAAACAGTGTTAATATATATTGCTTGAAAATATTGTAATGAATAATGTGCGCCTTCTTCTTTTTCTAAATGTATCAACAGACTGCAAGGGATTGGAAAAGCATACTCTTTATATATATTATCCAGTGGAGGTCACCGCTGGGTAGTTATAGTAATAGTCTAGTTATAGTTAGGTCAGCTGGTACATAGGAAAAGCATTTTTTGTGTTGCTAATAAAAACAAAATGGCGACCTGGGCTGCATTGTTTAATTAAGGGGAGGGGGCGCGCAGCCCCCTCCTCAAGCTATTATAAGTCCCAGAGAGCCCACCCCAAGGGACGTATTACTTAAGGGGAAGTGGGGCACACAGTCCCCCTTCCCATAGCCATTATAGGCCCCAGAGAGCCCACCCCCAGGGCCGAAATATGCACAAAAGGGGTGATATCATTAGTGATGTCATCAATGATGTCATTTGAGATGTCATCAGTGGTAATAAATGATGCCATAGAACATGTCATGAGTGATGTAATATGTGAGTTCATAAGCAGTTCATAAGCAGTGCGTGCTATAACTGGTCAAAATCTATGATTTTAGTTCAAAACAATGTTGTCACTGACATTCACCTAACTTTAACGTTACTTTAACATTGGTTTTTTGGGGGGATATATATATATATATATATATATGTTGTTCAATCCAATGCCCAGCAGCTTTAGGAACGCACTCAGCAACCAGCTCATTCGGTTTCTGACAACAGCTTGTCTCAGCATTTCGGGAATTTCCAATTGCCTTGCCTGACGCGTTTCGAGGTTGTGCTACCTCATAATCATAGGCTACTCACACAACCGGTGCATGAATTCGCTCTCCTTTAATACAATTAAGCATGTAAATTCATTTGCTCGTCGCCCCCAGTGGGTTGTGCTTAGTGCGTGATAATTATCAAGAGCATGTTGGGACTCGTAGTTGTAAAGGAGAACCACAAATTAATTCCTCATAGTGAGTTCCATGCATCGTGTCTAATTTAAAAGTACATTATTTCCTATAGTAGGCTCCCAAATCCCTGAGGCAAGTTCCTTTACATCCAGCTGGTTACGCTGCAAACGGGTTGAATAGTTTCAATCCTCAGCCTCTTACTTTTTTGAAGATGGTGCAGTTCCCCACGGCGCGGGCCGCCGTGTCCAAATAATGTTCAATCCAATGCCCAGAAGCTTTAGGAACGCACTCAGCAACCAGCTCATTCGGTTTCTGACATATATATATATATACATATATACATATACATATATACATATATACATATCCAGAAACTTCGTCACCAATCCTTTGAAAAGACGAGAAGCAGACACAGAGTTGGTGCAATTGCAGGTTTATTTAGTGAACTCCCGCACCTCCGCCATTACGCGTTTCAGCCTCACACGAGGCCTTGATCACATGACACGAAACGGAGATTTCTTCTCAAATTTAAAGTGCTAGTGCATGGTAAACACACGTGAAATACAGATTTTCGATGGACAAAGAAAAAATACTGCCATATTTTTCTGCGCAGGCCTTACACAATGCCATTCGTTTTCATAAAGTGCAATAGATCTATTACCCATAATCAAAATGTGCAATCATATGCAATAAATAAATAACAAGATATTCATAGTTAAATTTAAATACAATGCACATAGAAAAAGGGTGTTAAAAATCCAGATTAAAAACATATACATTAAAAATCTGAACTCCCACATTGTATTGACTATTCCAATGGCCTAATGTAAAAAATGTCATCCTGGTTACCATATTTTATGACCACTTCTCACGCACATTTGACCTAGCTGAATAAGCATAGATTCAAAGAAAATGTGTAAGGTGTGCAACAAATTCAGCCCAAGTGGGCAAAAGTCCATCAATTCCGATAAAAGTGCTTGTGCTAATAAAAACTATACCCGTGTCTACACCACCTTGAATCACAACCGTGATTCATTACTAATCGTGTATAAAAATGCTAAAATTTTGAATAAAAATATTTTTAAGAAAGGGAAAGGGGCAGTTTTGATATAGAAAATAAAAGGTTATGCTGTATATAAGAAGGAATAGAGGTGACGGATTCATAAACAGGTAAAAAAATCCTCACTAGCATTCAAGCCTGATGGAATTTTACAGTCGAGCTCCAAGATGTATTGTGTTTCCAACTTTCGTAAGAAATATTCACGGTTCCCACCCCTTCTCAGCGGCAAGACAGCATCAATGGCAAAATATTTCAATAACTGACTATCACTGCCATGGTGTTCTTTGAAGTGTCTTGCCACTACACGTATATATATACATATACATATACATATACATATACGTATATGTATATGTATATATACATATACGTATATGTATATATACATATATACATATACATGTATGTATATATACATATATACATATACATATACTTACATATATCCAAGTCCCGCTGCATGGCATGCTGCCCTGCTACAGCGTCAAACAACGAGGCGGCGTAAGGGCAAGGATGCCGGTGAAGGAGTAAACTAATGAGGGAGAGCGGCTGGAGTGTCATTACGCAACCCACTTGGGGAACATTTTTAATTTTTACTGACTGTGGTGATGGCTTGCAACCCACTGGGGAATAGGAAGGTACTACAAGCTCCAAGATGCCACGCGAGTCGACACGCCCACTGAGGCGGGAACTTTGATTTACAGAGTACTTGAAAAATTGCGATGCCGTCACACATTGTTAAAGTCCTGAACCCATGAAGAAGTGCCAAGCAGCACGAAACGCGTCGGGTGGACAGATTTGCTTAGCGAAGCACCTGGCTGGGTGTTCCTTCTGTAATCCTTCATCAAATAAAGGGCGACTCTTACCTCCTTGTGTGGGCTCTCCTATTACAGGCAAACTTTTGGTTTGGATATATATATATATATATATATATATATATATATATATATATATATATATATATAGTTAGGACCTATTTTCCATAGGAAATCCGCAACATTCTATTCCCAATAACTTTGGCGCCGGTTGCCGAATCTTCACGAAATTTTCAAAACTCGTGGGGCGCTCCGGTCCACTCCTATCCTGAAAGTCTCGGGGTGATTCGTCAAGTGGGGGCCGAGAAAAAAGGGGGGTCCCAAAACGTGTTTTCCCCATGCAATTTTCCATAGGAACCTTTAGTCGCAGCTACAGCCCGAACTGCTGAACGGAATTACACCAAATTTGGCAAAAAGGTAGCCCTTGGTTCAGAGTCGTGCCTTTTGGTTAAATGGTGTAAATCCGTTCAGTAGTTCCTGAGAAAATCAAAAGTAAAATCACATATATATCTATGGCCGCGGAGGATCCGCGCACCCTCCCGATCACGAGCTGTATGCTAATTGGCTGTCAACACTCCAAACCAGGAAGTGTTGGCAGCCATCTTGTTCCTCGGTAGAACCGAGGCACAGAAACAAGTGCGCAAAATGCAAAAAGGGGGCAGGGTAGAAACACCCTGACCCCCTAGGCCTGCTTAGGGGGTCCCACAAGGACCCCCAGGGCCAAAAAAAGCATTTTTTTAATTTTTTTTTTTTTTTTTTTTTTTTTTTTTTTTAAATCGGCGGGATGCACGCAGGGTGCGCGGATCCCGCCGTGGAAAAAAAAAACGAAGCGCGGGCTCCCGCGCTTCTTTGTGATTTGGCCCCCGGGTGGGCCAAGTCCCGGGGGCATGCGGGGGTTAATTGAAAAAATGGGTGGGGGGGCCTCTAAGGCCCCCCCAAGCCCCGGGGACCGCCACCCCCCGGTGCTTTGAATTAGAAATGGTGCGGGAGGGCACTGGGCCCTCCCGCAGACCCAGGGACCGCCACCCCCGGGGCTTCTGTTTTTTTGATTAAACTACCTGTGTGGGGGGGCTCGAGCCCCCCACACACCCCGGGGACCGCCACCTCCCCGGGGCACTAAGAATTTAAATGTGGGGGTCCGTTTTGGAGCCCCGGGGACCACCACCTCCCCGGGGCTTTGAACATGTTGGGAGGGGGGCCGCGCGGCCCTCCTCCTGGAGCCTGTGATGGCCCTGGGAACCACCACCCCCCGGGGCCGGCTCCTGCAGTGTCCCGGGGTGCCCACCCCCGGGACACTGTAGTTTGCTATGGCAGGGCGGGAGCCTCGCGGCTCCCGTCCTGTCATAGCAAACTTGCTTTGAATTTTGGAAGAGAGAGCAGGAAACCTGCTCTCTCTTCCAAAATTCAAAGCAAATTGCTTTTCCACACGGGGAGCTGCATCTTAGCAGCTCCCCATGTGGAAAATCAATGCTGGCTCCCGAGGGACGCGGGGAGCCGGCGGGACCGTGGGGGGATTGGGGACCCCCCCACGGTCCCCAACGGAGAGGGACAGCCCCGGGGGATGGGGTCCCCGGGGCTACAAGTGGCCCGGGAAAGGGGCCACACGGCCCCCTTCCCCAAAATTTTTACAAAAAATTAAAAAACAAAGGCCGGCCCCAGGGGATGGGGTCCCTGGGGCCATAAGTGGCCTGAGGAGGGAGGCAACGCAGCCCCCCTCCAAAACAATAAAAAAAATTAAAAAAAATAGGGGGCAGGCCCTGGGGGATGGGGTCCCCAGGGCCAATAAATTAGAAAAGAAGGGGGCCACACAGCCCCTCCTTAAAAAAAAAAAGACCGGCATCGCGCCGGAGGCCACGCCCCTTCTTGTAGCACTCTGCAAACGCGCCCCTGGCGCGTTTGCAGATGGGGAACGAATTCCCCTTGAATACTGGGGGCCCTGGGGCCAACTAGCCCACCAGGAACCTCCAGTATGCGCCAGGGGCTGCGTTGCAGAGAGGTGTTCTGAGGCCACACCCCTTTTACACCTCTCTGCAACGCAGCTCTGTGGCGCTTAATGGAGGTAGCTGGTGGGCTAGTTGCACCCCAGGGACCCTCAGGATTCAAGGGGAGTTAATCCCCGACTTAAAACGCGCCACGGGGCGTGTTTGCACAGTGGTGAAGGGAGGGGGCGGGGCCTGAGGTGACATGTGTGCAAACATGCCCTGTGGCGTGTTTTAAGTTGGGGGATTAAGTCCCTTGAATCCTGAGGCTCCTTGGGAACCAACTAGCCCACCAGGTACCTCCAGTAAGCGCCACAGAGCTGCGTTGCAGAGAGGTGTAAAAAGGGGCATGGCCTCGGACCACCTCTCTGCAACGCAGGCCTGTGGCGCTTACTGGAAGTACCTGGTGGGCTAGTTGGGCCCCAAGGACCCTCAGGATTCAAGGTGACCTAATCCCGCAACTTAAAACGCGCCACGGGGCGCGTTTGCACAGTGGTGAAGGGAGGGGTGGGGGCTGAGGTGACATGTGTGCAAACACGCCCTGTGGCGTGTTTTAAGTTGGGGGATTAAGTCCCCTTGAACCCTGAGGGTCCCTGGGGTCCAACTAGCCCACCAGGTACCTTCAGTAAGCACAACAGAGTTGCGTTGCAGAGAGGTGAAAAAAGGTGCGTGGCCTCGGAACGCCTCTCTGCAACTCAGCTCTGTGGTCCTAACTGTAGGTACCTGGTGGGCTAGTTGGGCCCCAGGGACCCTCGGGATTCAAGGGGACTTAATCCCCCAACTTAAAATGCACCACGGGGCGCGTTTGCACACATGTCACCTCAGGCCCCACCCCTCCCTTCACCACTGTGCAAACGCGCCCTGTAGCGCGTTTTAAGAGGTAGTTTTAATCCCCCTGCCCTATTATGTACTAGGGACTTACAGAGGAGGTCATGCTAATCACAGGGGTACCCCAACGCATAGTGTTCCCTAGTGTATGTAGGTGTTTTCACTGTATTCTAAGTGTCTTTTAGCAAAGCACTGGCTCTGGTTAGTCAGAGTCAGTTACCACCAGTACCCGTCTGAAAAAGTTGTGGGCACAGGATGATTTTGCAACAAGGCCTCTTTCTGCTCCTCTGTTGGTTCTTTCTGCACATCTTTTGCTTCTTCCTGCACTTTTCTTCGTCTTTGTGGACTTCTGTTGCTTCTTTCTGCATTTCTTTTGCTTCTTTCTGTGCGTTTTTTCTTCTTTCTTCACATGTCCTACCTCTGTAGGCATAGTTAGAAACTAGCATTTAAAAAAGCTTTGAAATTCACTTAAAAAACCATAGGTTTTAGGCACGTTATAGTTAGAAATTAGCATTTAAAAAACCTTTGAAATTCACTGAAAAAACCATAGGTTTCAGACACGTTATAGTTAGAAATTAGCATTTAAAAAACCTTTCAAATTCACTGAAAAAACAATAGGTTTTAGGGACAGTTATAGTTAGTTGGACATTTCACTCGTACAAAACCATAGAAATTCACCCGTTATAGTTAGTTCAGCTAACTATAACTCGCGCCCCCGCAATGCACTGCTGATGACGTCACATATTACATCACTCATGACATGGTCAGTGACATCACTGATGACATCACTGATGACATCTCAAATGACATCACTGATGACATCACTGATGACATCATCCATGTGATAATTTCATGCATCTTCTCACACCCTAATATAACTTTTGATACACCCACTGTAAATTACAGACTGCCATTCTCAAAACCATACACACTCCAATACCAATAACTACATAACAAATCACTGATTCTTAGGTCTACACACACACATCTACTCACTCACCCATACAGTCACTCATACTTACAGTCACTCAGTACAGGACTATCATATGCACTCATACACCTATATAAACACTCACACACCGCCACTCATCCATAGAGGTACTCACACACCTAGTCAGTCATGCAAAAAATTAATCACACACCCATTTACTCACCTATACAGTTATACACACACCAGCTCACTTACTCATACAAATACTAGCACATTCTTACGCTCTTATACAATAACTGATAAAAGCACACACGCATCCATACAGCCACTCTCACAATCACACACTCTCACTTATAGCCATTTAAATACTCTAACACACATATATACTGCCTTTTACATATGTAGTTACAAGCACATGTACCACTGAGATATACATTCACTCACTAACACACCCATACACACACTCACCCACCCGAGCAGTCCATCACAGATGTACTCTTCAAATCATGCACCCAGTGAATCACCCACTCACACATCTATGTACAGAGTCACACACACCCCACCCACACAAACACTCAGGCACCCATACAGATACTCAGAGAACCAATCAATAACCCATATAGACACTCATGTAGCTATTCGCAAATCCATGCATCCACTTACACACCAACAGACAGACGGATACCGACATTCACACAGTTTAGTCACTAACCCATGCATTCAGTAAGATACGTTTTATCATTCACTGGTAGAGTCAGTCACGCACGTACTAAATCATCCATTCAGACACTTATACACCCACTCATTCTTCAATACGCCTTTCCCTATATATATTAAACATATTTAAACTTTACAGAAACACACAGTCACTGGATGATATCATCAGTGATGTCATCAGTGATGTCACTGACCATGTCATGAGTGATGTAATATGTGACGTCATCAGCAGTGCATTGCAGGGGCTCGAGTTATAGTTAGCTGAACTAACTATAACGGGTGAATTTCTATGGTACGAGTGAAATGTCCAACTAACTATAACTGTCCCTAAAACCTATGGTTTTTTCAGTGAATATATATATATATATATATATGTATATGCTCCAAGAATGCCACCCAGGACAAAGACGCACTCGACATCTGGAAGCTGAAAGCCTTTTAATAGGTGAGAACAAGAGCTGCATGTCGATGTGAGATTACAGCAATCATGTCAATTTTGCCTGACGCGTTTCAGTGCAGATCGCACTTTCTTCAGAGGCTCGACAGATTAACACTGGCGCTGACACGCCCTCAATTTAAATAGTCACTGCCCTCCAATTGGGCTGCTCAAATGAGCACACTAGATTTGTGGGACTTGTAGTGAGGATCAATCAGATTCAACCTGCCAATGGGTGCCACAATATCTGCTGTATATATATATATATATATATATATATATATATATATATATATATATATATATATATATATATATATATATATATATATATATATATATATATATATCTTAAAAGGAAGGGGGGCATTCAGCCTCCCGAGCCTCTTAAGGCCTTGGAGACCCCATCTCTTGGGCTGGCTCAATTACTCTCTCCCAGGGCCTTCACCCTGAGATAGAGTAGTTTCTGGCAGGAAGGAGCATTTTTGAATTTCCCACCAGGCGGGCACAAACATGTCTTCACTGCCTGCTGCAGCGCAGGCACAGAAGGCATGTCTGCTCCCAGCCGGCGGGAGATTTAAAAATGCTCCAGCTAGGTAGGAACAGACTTCTGTTTCCCTGCCGGCACTCCTGCGTGTGGCCATGCCCTGTGGCCAACCCACCGTGAAGCAGACTACCCCTCTGAAGGCAACCAACCTCACGCTGCGCACTGCCTTTCGTCGAGCGTGGTGTAGGGTGGCCGCTGGTCCTCGATTGCAGCCAGGTCCTGCATCCAATTCCCAGCAGGCAGCCAACCCCACACTGTGCACAGCCTTTGACTGTGCACGGCGGGCGGTTGATCACAGGGCTTGGCCCAAGGGGGCCCCAGGGGACCCCATCCCTTGGAGCCAAAACATATATATTAAGGGGAGGGGGCCATGCAGCCCCGTCCCTGACCCTTAATTGTCCCCGGGACACCAACCCCAGGCCTAATACAATTAAATAGGAGAGGAGGGCATTCAGCCCCCTTCCCCATGCCTTAATAGGCCCCGGGGACCACATCCCCTGCAGCCAAATACAATAAAAAATGGAGGGGGATGCGGAGTCCCCCTCCCCAAGCCTTTTTGGGCCCCTGGGGATCCCATCCCCTGGAGCCAAAATCTAAGGGGAAGGGGAATGCAGTCCCCCTCCCAAGCCTCTTCAGGCTCCAGGGACCCCCTCTTCCAGGGCCAAATATAATGAAAATGGGGAGGGGGCCACCAGTCCCCTCCCCAAGCCATATTAGGCCCCTGGGGATCCCCTCCCCCAGGGCAATACCAATAAAAAAGGGGAGGAGGCCATGTGGCCCCTCCCTCCCCAAGCCTCATTAGGCCCTGGGGACCACATCCCCAGAGCCATATTTTTTTTTTTTTTTTTTTTAAAAGATGGAGGGGCCATGTAGCCTCCTCCCTGAGCCTCATTAGGCCCTGAGGACCCCGTCCCCAAGGGCAGTTTTTTTTTTAAAGGGGAGGGATTGCCACGTGGCCCTGATCCCCGAACCTTATTAGGCCCTAGGGACCCAATACTCCAGGTCATTTTTTTAAAAGTGGAAGTGGACCACGTAGTCCCCTTTCTCAAGCCTATTTTGGCCCTGGGGCCCACATTAATTAAAGGTGAGTACCCTGGTGCGCATCCAGGGCACCCACAATGCACAATGTTTGGGATGCCTTGGGAGCCCCAGGGCCCCTATGGCCCAAGTCAGCTCCCCGTATGCTGTGGGGGCTGGCATTGCTCTCAGCTGGAGGGAGCAGCTGCTTATGCTGCTCCCTCTGGGCAGGAGCAATCTGTTGATCTGTTTCATAACAGATCACAAGTCTGCTCTCAGCTGACAGGTGCATTTTTAAAACTCCTGCCCTCTGGGAGCAGACTTTTGTTTGCTCCCATTTGGCATGTGTTTTAAAAATGCTCCTGCCAGGTGAGAAGAAACAGAAGTTTCCCTACCAACGCCAATGCCAGTGTGGGCAGGAAAACCACTGTGTCCCGGGGTGGTCTCCCTAGGACACAGTATTCGAGCCGGCCCTGGGGGATAGGGTCCCGGGGGCCACTAATGGCTCAGGGAGGGAGGGGTTGCATGGCTCCCTCCCTTTTAAAAAATTTGAGGCCCCCATATTAATAAATCGGCCCTGGGGGATGTGTCCCTCTTCCCTAATTGAACAATGCAGCCCCGGGCTGCCGTTTTGTTTTTGTGCGCAGGGAGTCCTGTGGAATAGTGGCAAAATTGCAATTTTTTTCTTCTTTTGGCCGGGGGGGAGGGAGGGGGTCGCTCGGTGTCCCCCGCATGCAGCCGGGGGGGGAAGGGCAGGATATTCCCACCCTGCCCCCTTATATTATTTTTTTTATACAAGTTCAGGACAGGGGACTAAGTCTCCAAGACCTGTAATGACTGGCAGAAACATTTTTCTCATGTTGCTGGCAGCCAATGACAGTGCTCACTCCGGCAGGAGTCTGACTTCTGCAGGAGCAAGATGGTCCAAGGGAAAAAATGCTCTCTGGGCCATTTAGAATGCTTTAGTTTTTAAAACTGGGTCCCAGGGACTCTTACAAGAATCCCTCGAATCCAACTGTCCAGACAAATAATTATTTTTTTAACCTTGATTTCACAAAAACCTCATGTTGTAAATTGTTTCACCATATATTCACTAGGACAACGCAGCCATTATCGCAATGTTGAGTAAGAGTCTGATGTTTAATTGAAACATGCTGCGTTTTAAATCTGCTCAGGAAACTTATTACTAAGTAAGTATTAGGTTTCATATTTTTTATAAGTGGTAATACGTAGGCAAACATACTTATATGTTTCTATGTATTTAAAAAAATTGTAGACAGTACCACGGTACTGCCTCGAACAAATTTGAAAAAAAATGTAGTGTATTACAGCGTATTTTCTATTTAAATTTTTTTAAAATATTGCCAAAAGAGTACTATAGTAATACCTACAAATTACTAAGCTACTTAAAAAATGTTTTTTTCAAAATGCACAGTTCTCCCTAAACTGCTGTAAAAATATATAGAAATGCATAAATACATTTAGAAATAAATATCTCAACCTATTACCACTTTATTTACTACTTACCTATATTTAAGACCATAACGCAAAACACAGCGAAATGCAGAACGCTGCCAAACTGTGCTAAAAGCTACATGGCTGTCTCTTAGCTTTGATAACACAGCGATTAGCCAATCACATACTGACTACTCATACGCATGTACCACGGTATACCGCAAACTTACCGCACAATATATAATTATGTTTTTTAAAACTTAGAACTTTAACACTACTTACACTATTCACAGATGCTACCATTTACACTTCATAATGTATGCTCCTGACACATTACATCTACTTCCATTCACACACTTTCACGCTACATGCGTTTCAATTACAACACTCCACTCTATGCCACTTCACGGAATGCCTCTACGCTATTACATTCTACGCCATTACATTCTATGGCACTCCACTCTGCGTCACTCCACTATGCCCCTCTCCAATCTATGCTAATCCACTGTACGCCAATCCACTCTACGCCATTCCACACTACTCCACTGTATGCTATCACACTTTACGCCACTCCATTATGACACTCCAGTCAACGCCACTCCACTGTATGCCCCTCAACTCAACTCCACTCTAAGACACTACACATTACACTATTCTACTCAAAGCTACTCCACTGTATGCCATCAGTGTACACCACTCCACTGTACGCTATTACACTCTATACCACCTCATTCTATGACAATCCAGTCTATGCCACTCCACTGTTCTCCCCTCCACCTTACACAACTCCACTCTACGACATTACACTCTACGCTATTCTACTCAAAGCTACTCCACTGTACGCCTGTTCAGTGTACACCACTGCACTGTATGCTATGCCAGTGTATGCCACTCCATTGTTTGCCGCTCCACGACAATCCAGTTTATCCTATTACACTTTACACCACTCCATTCTACACCACTCCATTCTAAGCCACTCCACTGTACAACACGCCCCTCTATGCCATTCTACTCTACTCTACTCCACTATATGTCACTGCACTCTATGTCACTACACTGTATGCCAGTAAATGCAACGTTATTCCATTCTACACCACTTCACTGTACACTGCTCCATTGTACGCCACTCCACAATATGCTATTACACTGTACACCACTACAGTTTACCCTACTACACTCTACCCCATTCCACTCTACAACACCCCACTCTATGGTATTCCTCTCTACAACACTCCACTCTAAGCCACTCCAGTCTACGCTTTTTCACTGTATGCCACTACACTGCACCTCACTCCACTCTAAGCCACTCCACTATACACTGCTCTATGTCATTGCACTTTACGCTATTCAATTGTACACCACTACACATCACTCCACTCTACTCTACTCTTTTCCACTGCACCCCAGTCCGTTCAACCACACTCCACTCTACACCACTCCACTGTAACTTATTCCACTGCAGGCTGCTCCACTGTATGACACTCCAGTCTACACCACCACACTGTACGCCCCTACACTGTATGCCACTACACTCTATACTATTCCACTGTATGCAACTCCACAGGGCGACACTCCACTGCTATCCCACTCTATACCATTCCACTCTATGCCACTCCACGCCACTCTACTACATGCTAGTCCCTTGTATGCCATTCCACAGTATGCCACCCTACTCTACCCCACTCCACTGTATGCCACGCCACTACACTGTATGCCACTCCACTGTACAAAACTTCACTCTTGCCACTCTCTAAGGAACTACACTCTATGACACTCCACTCTATGCACTCCACTATACGCTATTCCACTCTACGCCACTCCACATTACAACACTCCACTCTACCACACTCTGCTCTTCCACTCTACCACACTCCACTCTACGACACTCCACTCTACAACACTCCACAACACTCCACTCTACAACACTCCACTCTACAACACTCCACACTATGTTATTCAACTGTATGCCACTATGTCACTTACTCCACTGTATGCCGCTCCACTGCACTCTACGCTACTCCACTGTACGCTATTAAACTCTACCACTCTCCATTCTACGCCACTGCACCATACATTATTCTACTGTATGCCACTGTACGCCACTACATACTACAAAACTCTACTGTATGCTATTCGACTCTATGCCTCTCCACGCTATTCCACTGTACGCAACTCCACTCTACACCACCCCACTCTACATTATTCCACTTTGTGCCACTCCACTATACGCTATTACACTCTATCACACTCCATTCTACTCTACTCCACTCTTTGTCACTCCACTGGGCACCACTCTACGCCACTACATTCTACAACTCCACTGTATGCTAATCCACTCTACACCACTCCACGCCACTCCACTGTATCCCACTCCACTATACACTATTCCACTGTACACAACTACACTCTATGCCACTCAACTCTATTCCACTTCACTGTACCCCACTCCATAGTATGCCATTTTACTGTACGCTATTCCATTGAACAGTACTCCACTTTACACCATTCCACTGTACGCCACTGCACTCTACGCCACTCAACTGTACTCTATTCCAATCTATGCCACTTCAGTGTGCGCCACTACAGTGCAAGCCACTCCACTGTACACTGCTCAACCCTACTCCACTGTATGTTATTACACTCCACCACACTCCATTCTATGTCACTCCACGCTTTGCCACTCCACTGTACGCCACCCCACTTTATGCCACTACATTCTACAACACTCCACTGTACACCAATATACTCTACACTACTCCATTCTACCTCACTCCACTCTATGCCACTCCACTGTTCCCCACTGTACACTACTTCACTGTACGCTATTCCTCTGTACGCTACTCCACTGTACCCAACTCCACTCTAGCCACTGCACTATCTGCCACTCCACTGTATGCTATTCTAATCTACACCACTCTTGTGTACACCAGTTGTGTACGCCACTCCACTATATGACACCTCACTGTACGCTACTCCACAGGTACTCTATTTCAGTGTATGCTAGACTACTATATGCTATTCAACTCTATGCTGCTCCCCTGTACGCCACTCCAGTATACACTATTTCAATGTACCCCTCTTCACTCTATCTATCCCACTTCACTCTATGCCACTCCACTTTATGCTATTCCACTCTATGCCACTTCACTGTACACTAATCCACTGTACAAAACCTCAGTCTACGACACTCAACTATACACTACTCCATACTATTCCACTGTTTGCAACTTCACTCTATGCCGCTCCACTGTATGCTATTTCATTCTGCCCTGTTCTTCTGTATGTAACTCCAGTGTATGCCACTTGACTGTACGCTACTCTACTGTACACTGCTCCACTCTATTGCAGTGCACTGTATGCCACTCCAATTTATGCTATTCTACTCTATTCCATTCCACTCCAATCCACTATACACTATTCCACTTTATGGCACTCCATTGTACACTAGTACGCTGTACCACACTCCACTGCATACTATTCTACTCTACCCCAATCCACAGTATGCCAATCCAGTCAACGGCACTCTATTTTACGTAACTTCACTATATGCTACTCCATTCTACACCACTCCAGTGTACGCCACTCCGCTGTATGCTATTGCACTGGACGCCACTTCACTCTCCTCTATGAAACTTCACAGTAGCACACTGTACCACACTCTATTCTACTGTACCTCACTCCACAGTACAACACTGTACTCCACTCTATGCCACTACACTGTATTCAACTCTACAACAATTTCACACACTACAACACAGTATAGTGCTCCTTTATATGACACACCACTCTAACACTTTACTCCACTCTATGCTACACCACTACAGTGTACTACACTGCACTGCATTGTACTATACGAGATGCCACTCCACTATATGACACTTTATTACACTCTACGCTACTCTACTCGACTAAACTGTACGACAATTTAGAAGACTGCACGCCACTGTACGGCACTCCAATGTATGCCGCTCCACTTTACAACACAATTGTACTCGATAAAACTGCATTCTTCAACACTCTACTACACTCTATGGCACTGTACCACACCATGCTACACTGTGTGCCCCTAAACTGCACCGTACAACACTCTACTCCACTCTATGCTATTCTATGACACTCTATTCAACTCTATGCCACTCAACGGCACTCCACGACACAATAGTCGACGATACTTCACTGTACAACACTCCGCTGTACTGCAGAACACTCTACAATACTCCACTCTACTATAGGACACACCACTCCATTATATAACACGTTACTCCACTATACATAGTGCCATTCCACTCTACTCCACTGGATTCCACTCCCCAACTCTAGACTCTATGGCACTACATTGTACGAAACTGTCCTTTACTATACTCTAATACACTGTACTTAACACTATATAAAATGACAACACTATAATTTGAAACATATTTTTATTAACAAATAAAAAAACATTTACATTCATTAAAAAAAACTAAAGGTTAAAGCTAAGTTGTAGTAAGGAAAACTTGGTTTAAACCCTACTCAAACCATACAAACTGGAAAAATTATAAAGTTATAGTTATATCTTACATTTATAATTTACCCACCACTAATTAGAACTTGCATTTATAATTTACGCACCACCTTCAATTTACTATATGTAGCGCACCTCCATATACATTCTTCTCACATCAATTGTCACTCTACCATGCACTCTGCTCTGAGAAATTATGTCATTTTAGGTGTCATAAGTCTTATGACTCCAATGATTTCACATACTTTAAGTTATATAAAATGCAATGGTATGACCAGTGCATAGAGAATCCAGAAAGCGCGACTTTTAGTTAATGTAGTGTGGCGATTGATGCAAGAAGAATATGTATGGAGGTGCGCGACGTACAGTAAAGCGCCGAGTTTTGCCAGAACTCCCTTTTTAAGCCGGAACGCAGAGTGGGCAAAACTCAGCAAACTCCATCAGCGGAGCAGAATTTATTGCCCACCCCTAGTCATTTTGCAATTACTTGCTCAGCAATTATCAGTGTGTGACTTCAATAGAAGCCTGAGATCTGTACCTGGCAATCAGCAAATGGTCTTGGATATAGGCGAGGAACTGATGGTGGTCCTTCTTGGCCATATAGAGGCACTCTCCATGAAGGCAAAGAATCTTCAGGCAGTTCAGCATATTGAAGAGAATGTCTGGCTCCTCAAACCTAGCCATTTCCTACAAGGGCAGTAGCACATGTTAATGCCTTATCATACAGTCTACACATGCAATTTCTCTAGAAATACATAAATGGAAGCAGGATTCTACCTGTAATATGGTATAGATCAGCTTCAATGTGACTGGGAGTTGCTGGTAACAAAACTTTCTTTCAGTGTCATTCTTTATTGCTGTCAGAAAGAAAATGAGAGTCAATATCTCAGGCATGGATGTCAACTTAGCTGTGTTACTGGGCAGTAAAGTATCAAAATTTACAAAGATGCACAATGTGGAGGTCAAGGGTGGGGGCAGGGTATATTATTTGCCACGGTTTGCCCACACCCGTAGGCTTTTTTAAAGGTAAGTAAATCTACACAGTGCTTTGTGTCACTTGTCTCGTTCCATTGGCTAAACATTGATAACTGAACTTTTTAGTGATAGTTATAGACAGTAACCCTAAAGACAAAGTCATCCCTGAGGCACTAAAACCCAAAGTGGGACACAGTCCATGATGGCATACCATTGTGACCTGTTATATCTTTTACGTGTTTCTAACTTTCCAATGTTATCTTCTCTACTTTTTTATCTTCTATTGCTAACTTAACAATAAAACCTCAGAATACAAAAGAACATCATGAACATAAACAGAGCTGCTTGCCATATAAAGCACGAGATTTATATGGTCAAACAACATCATTGAATGGTTCAAAAATTAGCCACAGAACAATCTCTATAACCAAACACAGTTTACAGGAAAAGTGATTTTTTTCATTTTTTTGGGAAGGTTGTTAGCCCTACTTAAGGAGTAAGTGTGCATCACCCTCTTAGAACAGGTTGCAGACACCTTCAGCCTTGAATAATAACTCCTCGGGATATATGTAAGGCCACTAATGTGGCGTAAACCTTCCCAAGTTCATTAACATAGCACTATCCATTTCCTCTGTACGTAAATGTGATGATATCTTCTTTATATCCATGGCTATAGGCTTGTTTATGAATGTGCGGGGGTGTAATATGCAGTCTACAGGCATGAATACAACCCCCAGTCACTTTCCTCTTGTTCTCCAAACAGATTTCCCCTCTGCTAGCTAAATAGAGTGGATAACCTGGTTGGATCTGGTTTAATGAATGGCTGCTACATCAATTTATTCAGAACGCCTTCTCATTTTTCCACCCTGCCAGGCTCTGGTGTATATATTAGTGCAGGTCAGGAGATTCGACCTGGAAGAGATCAAATGGGCTCCCTAAGAATCGTTTCTATCTTTGTCATGTCTGGGTATTCAACAGTGCAAAAAAAAGGGAAGTGGGGTGTGGTTTACAAAATGCACCGGCACTCATTTGCCTATAAAATAATGGTGTACAATGGAGAGACCCACAGAAAAAAAACTATCTCTACATAACAGCAGGCAGTTTTGTCTGACTGCTGTTATTTCACAGCATACCACGTTGTGTCCATTGAAACTGTTCTTTATGAACTTATCCTCTTTTTAGCATTCACACAGTGAAGTGCATTTACAACTGTACTCCTGAATGTCATGCTAGTATTTATTTTAATTGCGGACTACAGTTATACTTCTAAAACAATTTAGTCTGTATGTCCTACTTGAATGTCTTTCTAATTTGCTTATAGTGCTCTTGTATGTTGTGCTTATTTAGACATTTAACTATTATATCACTAAGTGAAGCTGTGCCATTTATTTCAATTTCTTTATCTGTGTGTCTGTCTATCTATCTGTCAATCTATTTACCTATCTATCAACCTGTCCGTTTAACTACCTGTCTGTCTGTTTGTCTACCAGTCTATCTGTCAGCCAGTCTATCTACCTACCTATTCCCCTCTCTGTCTATCTATATACCTGTCTGTCTGTTTATCTAGCTACCTCTCTGTTTGTCTATCTATCTGTCTGTCTGTCTATCTGCCTGTCTGTCAAACTGTCTAGCTATCAGTCTGTATATATCAAACTGTCTAGCTACCAGTCTGTCCATCTATCTACATGTCTATCTATCTATCTATCTATCTATAGTCTGTTTCTATCTATCTATCTGTAGGTCTGTCTGACTATCTATCGATCGATCTATCTAGGACTCTCTATCTCTCTTTCTAAGCCTGTCTATCTATCTAAGCCTCTCTATCAAAGTCTGTCTGTCTATGTGCCTCTCAATTTATTTATCTATTCACCCTATCTATATGTAATAAAGATTCACAAAAACATTACAAGAAAAAGCACTAGTAAGGGCAAGAGGCTGGCAACCACCGCCAGACAGCTTGACTTTTTTAAGCCTTGTGTTAGCCAAGATCTTTTGATTTTGGTACAATTATATGTGTAGCATAGTTACTTATAGGTATTTTCATTCAGACTTTAGCCATTAGTCTGTTTTTGTGCCATTCACATTTTTTCCACCCACTGCAGCAAGCATCATGGGGCAATAGGTCAGCCCAATTCAGCGATTGGCTGACTTCACTGTGATTTATGGTATTTTTCCGTTTCACAAGGAGCACGTCCACACACAATGTAGCGTCCCTTAGTGCCAGGGACTACTATGTTAATGTTTGGGGTTTTTTTAAACCAAAAATATATGTTTGCATTAGCCAATATTCTTTAAGATTGATTAGGGCCCTGCAGCTTTTCAGCATTAATGTTTTGCAAAAACCATGACAGAATAAAATAAGAATTGCCAAAGGCAAAATGTTTTGCCAATGCTTGTTTTTTGAAGGGGGGCATATAATTCTCCCCCTTGCCAGAACACATATTCCCCTTCCTTCTCTCTTACTCCCCAAAACTCCTCCACTGCCCCCAATTCACTCAGACGTCCCTAGATACAATTAGCCCCTGATCAGAGCAGGTGGAAAATATTTGCAGTAAACCCCTTGGCATGATGAATTTCGTGTGGTTTTAAGACCAGAAAACTGGCCCTAAGAGGTAATTCTCAATTGCAGGGTGTTAGAACTGGGGGTCTCTAGTTGGCAGAAGTAGGTACCTTTGACCAAATAGGGACCCTTAGTTCTAACATTGGTGGTCAGCGGTGAGGATTTGAACCTGTATTTGTACTTGACCCACAGTGACTGGTGTACATCACTAGATTAGTGCAGACCACTACGCAACCACATACTGTGTTTTGTTTTTGGTTCTATTTTTGAGTGACCCTTAAAAGCATCATGTCTCAGAATGGTAAAGCAGCAAGTGAGAAGGCAGAATTGGAGTTTCACATTGAGGATTTGTATTCCTACAAAGTAGATCAACTCAAGCAATTTTGCAAAGATTTTGGATGCCCCATGAGGAGCAGCTCTAGGAAGGATGAGCTGCAGAAGGCCTTGAAGGCCTGGTGGGAGGCCGAAGAGGCTGAGGAGGCAGATGCTGCAAATGGAGAGGAGGATGTACAAGGGGATGGTTTCAGATCACAAGATCTGCCTGTGGGCAGACCAGCCTCCAGGGCTGGCAGCAACCATTCCAGTAGGGGCTTCTCCCCAGAGGAGTGGGAGGAGAACCAAAAGGTCAGAGAGCATGAGCTGGAAGTCCTGAGGCTCAAGGCCAAGATGGAAGAGAAAAAGATGCTTTTGGCTCATGAGTTGAGCATGAGGGACCTGGACATTAAGGCCAAACAAGCCGAGTCCAGTTCAAATGGTGGCAGCGCACAGCCAGTGCAAGGGGGTAAGGTGTACATACCCAAGGATTTAGTGCAGAATTACCAGAGGGGTGAGGATATCTATGCCTGTTTACATCGTATGAGATGGCATTGAGGATGAATGAGGTGCCTGAGAAGCATTGGGGGGCGGACCTGTGGAAACACTTTGAGGCCTCTGGGAGGGACGTCCTACCGCCCTTAGAGTTGGCGGGTACCCTGACCTACCCCAATATGAAGGAGGCCTTATGCCTCAGGTATGGATTCACTCCAGAGCAGTACAGACAGAAGTTTAGGAACTTCAAGAAGCTTGATTCCAGTACTTGAGTTGAATGTGTGAACCTGTACACGCGTGCACTGGAAGGTTGGATAAAGGGCAGCAAGGTAACTGATTATAAGGGGTTGTGCCATTTAATTAGTTGGGAGCACTTGAGTAGTCTGTGTATTCCAGAGCTGCATCAGCATCTTTTGGACAGTAAGCTAACTGATCCCAGTGAGCTTGCTAAGGAGGCGGACCGCTGGACCAGCACTAGGGTCCACAAGGGGATTGTGGGTAACCCAGCCAAGGGTGGGCAGGGTCCCCAGCAGAAGAGTGGGGGGCCAAAGGTAACCAAAAGGAGTTCTCTAAAGGGCCCCAAAACAGATCCGAGGGAAAGGAGTCCCAGCCCCCCCAGCCTAAGACGTCCCAGCCTCCTAAGGGCAGGCATGACAACCGGGGTCCCCCCAGGTGTTACTCATGTGGTGAGATTGGCCACATTGCCCCTAAGTGCCCCAAGAAATCCGCAGCACCCACTGGTGCTCCGTCACCAGGTTTAGTGAGTGTAGCGTTGGGGGAGGAATTAGTTTCCAGGTAAGGGGAGGAGCAAATAGTGATGACCCTTGTCTCTTTAGGAGACAGAGAGATGGTCCAGGAGTCCTACCTGCCTGAGAACACTAAAAAATATAGGCAGTGGGTGACCATCAATGGGAGGAGGGTGGAGGCTCTGAGAGACACACGAGCCAGTGTGACATCTGTCAGGTGTCAATGGATGTCTGAGGAGCAGGTTATTCCCAATGCACTTCACCCTGTAGTTGCAGCAGACAACTCCATGAGCCTATGTAAAGTGGCGCTAGTTCCTTTTGAGTGGAGGGGGGGGTCTCAGGTTCCTTGAAGGTCGTTGTTAGTCCATCCATGCCTGTAGACTGTCTGCTTGGAAATGACCTGGAGGGTTCCCCGTGGAAGGAGGTGGAACGCCAGGTTCATTTGGAGATGTTGGGACTGCCTGAGTGGGTCTGTGTGACTACTCAGTCAATGGCAGCCAGTAGGGGTAATCAAGAGGACCTGGAGCCTGAAACAGTGGCCCAGGTGCCTGCCAGGAAGAGGAGGGGCAGGGGGCGTGGGAAACCAGCCCCAGAAGTTCCCACGGTCCAGGAGGAAGCAGAACCTGAGGGGGGTGCCCTGGAACCTACAGGGGAACAAGTGGCCGAACTGGGAGACCTGCCTGAGCTGACCCATTGGCAGCAGGAAGGAGGTCCCTCCAGGGAAGAGTTCTGCAAGGCGCAGATGGAATGCCCTTCTCTCATTGGTATGCGGCAACAGGCTGCAGACCAGGCAGCAGGTGATCAGTCCGGATCACATCTCATTTACTGGGAAGATGGATTACTTTACAGTGAGCCTAAGGTCGCTGAGCCCAGTGCAGCCCGTGTGCTGGTGGTACCCGAGCGCTTCAGGACCTTCCTCCTGGGTCTGGCTCATGACGTGCCTCTCGCAGGACATTTGGGGTGTGACAAGACCTATCAGAGGCTTGTCACCCACTTTTACTGGACCCAAATGAGGAAGCACGTCGGTACACATTGTAGGACTTGTCAGACTTGCCAGGCAAGTGGCAAGAGTGGAGGGAAGTGTAAGGCTCCCCTCCAACCCTTTCCTGTGGTGAGCACCCCTTTTGAGCGGGTGGGCATCGACATTGTGGGGCCACTGGAACCCCAGACAGCCTTAGGCAACAAGTTTATCTTGGTCTTGGTGGGCCATGCCACCCGGTACCCAGAAGCTGTCCCTCTCAGGACAATCACAGCCCGCGCGGTGGGCCGTGCATTGATGGGGATCTTTTCCCGTGTGGGGTTCCCCAGAGAGGTGGTACCAACTTCATTTCGAAGTACATGACATCTTTGTGGGAGGAGTGTGGTGTAACTTACAAGTTCACCACTCCTTACCATCCTCAAGGGAACGGGTTGGTTGAGAGGTTCAACCGAACCCTGAAAGGCATGATCAAGGGTCTTGCGGAACCCATGAGACGGAAGTGGGACATCTTTTTGCCATGCCTGTTGTTTGCCTACAGGGAGGTACCCCAGAAGTCCTTAGGGTTCAGTCCCTTTGAGTTCCTGCAGGTCACCCTGTGAGAGGACCTCTGAGTCTGGTGAAGGAGGGTTGGGAGAAGTCTCCTGGTAAGACCCCACAGGATGTGTTCAGCTATGTGCTGGCCTTCAGGAACCAGACTCACCGCTTCAGGAAACTCGCTCTGGCGAACCTGGAAGCTAGCCAGGAAGAAATGAAAAGATGGTATGACCAGAATGCCACTCTGGTCGAATTTCAACCTGGGTAGAAAGTGTGGGTCATGGCACCAGTGGAGCCCTGTGCGCTCCAGGACAAGTGGACTGGTCCTTATGAGGTGGTGGAGCGCAAGAGTGAAGTAACCTATCTGGTTGACTTGCAGTCTCCCAGGAACCCTTTGAGGGTCCTACATGTGAATCGCCTCAAGCCACACTTTGAGAGGTCTGATGTGACAATGCTCCTTGCTACAGATGATGGATGGAGGAGGAGAGCGAACCTCTTCCTGACCTCCTGTCAGCAAAGGAGCAGGATGGGTCAGTGGATGGGGTGAACCTCTCGCCTACCCTGACCCCAGAACAGCAGAGGGACTGTCGCCATGTGTTGGGTCAGTTCGCCTCCCTGTTCTCCCTGACCCCAGGAGTCACCAATTGGTGCATCCATGATGTGGACACTGGGGACAGTCTACCTGTGAAACAGAAATTTTACAGAGTAGCTGACAAGGTCAGGGCCAGCATCAAGGAAGAAGTTTCCAAGATGTTGGCGCTAGGGGTAATTGAGCCCTCAAGCAGCCCCTGGGCTAGCCCAGTGGTCTTAGTACCAAAAGCTGCTGCACCCGGTGCCACTCCAGAACTTCGGTTTTGTGGGGACTACCGTGTGCTCAATGCGGTCACCAAGACTGACGCACACCCCATCCCCAGAGCTGATGAGCTCGTGGATCGGTTAGGCGCTGCCCGGTACCTCAGTACGTTTGATTTAACATCTGGGTACTGGCAGATTGCCTTAACTGAGGGGGCCAAAGAGAGGTCGGCGTTTTCAACACCTGAGGGGCACTACCAGTTCCGTGTTATGCCCTTTGGATTGAAAAACACCCCTGCCACCTTCCATAGACTGGTCAACCGGGTACTGTCCGGGCTGGAGGAATTCAGCGCCGCTTACCTGGATGACATTGCTGTGTTCAGCCCCACTTGGGAGGAACATCTGCAACACCTCTGTGAAGTGTTGAAGGCTCTGCAAAGCGCAGGCCTCACTATCAAGGCAAGTAAGTGCCAGATAGGGCAGGGATCAGTGGTGTACTTGGGACACCAAGTAGGGAGCGGCCAGGTGGAGTCCCTACAGGCCAAGATTGATACCATTCTGGCTTGGGAGCCTCCCAAGACCCAGACAGAGGTGAGAGCCTTCTTAGGTCTCACCGGGTATTACAGATGGTTTGTCAAGGGATATGGTACCATTGTTGCCCCCTTGACAGAGCTGACTTCAAGGAAGCAGCCCAAGAAGGTGATCTGGATCGAGGCCTGTCAAACCGCTTTTGATGCCCTGAAAGCTGCCATGTGCACGGCGCCTGTGCTCAAGGCGCCTGATTTCTCCAAAGAGTTTCTGGTTTAGACAGATGCTTCAGAGCATGGTGTGGGAGCAGTACTCTCACAATTGAACGACGAGGGCTTGGACCAACCCGTAGCTTTCATTAGTAGGAGGCTACTTCCCAGGGAACAGAGGTGGAGTGCAATTGAAAGAGAAGCTTTTGCTGTGGTCTGGGCACTGAAGAAGCTAAGGCCCTACTTGTTTGGGACTCACTTCCGGGTTCAGACAGACCACAGGCCCCTCAGATGGTTAATGCAGATGAGGGGTGAGAATCCAAAACTGTTGAGGTGGTCCATCTCCCTACAGGGAATGGACTTTATGGTGGAACACCACCCTGGAACAGAACACGTCAATGCTGATGGTCTGTCCAGATTCTTCCGCCTGAGTGATGAGAACTCCCAAGAGGGTGGGTAGTTCTCCCCACTATTCAGCTGGAGGGGACACGTGTTAGACCTGGCATTCTTGGCATGGTTTTCCCTGACTTTTTGCCTCTACCTCCTGTGTTTTTGATGCTGTGCTGGATTTTGTTTTTGCTGGCTTAGATGCTTTGGGCACTTTGCCACTGCTGATCAGTGCCAAAGTGCAAGTGCTCCCTCTATAAATTGTTATGGTGATTGGTTATCCATGATTGGCATATTTGTCTTACCAGTAGGTCCCTAGTAGAGTGCACTGAGTGTGCCAGGGCTGGTAACTCAAATGCTACTAGTGGGCTTGTAGCACTGATTGTGCCACCCACATGAGTAGCCCTGAAAAGAGGACTCAGGCCTGCCACCGCAGTGCCTGCGCGCAGTTTGTTAACTGCCATATCGACCTGGCCAGTGCACCCACTTGCCAGGCCTTACCCTTCCCTTTTCTTACACATAGGACACCCCTATGGTAAGCCCAAGATACCCCCCTGGGCAGGGTGCAGTGTATGTGAAAGGTGGGACATGTACTGGTGTGTGTAACATGTCCTGATAGTGAAATACTGCCAATTTCGTTTTTCACTATTGAAAGGCTATCTTGCCCATAGGACAGAATGGGGAATGCTGTGTAACAATTTTACCAGCATATCTTCCCATAGGAGTAAGATAAGAAATTAGAGTCTGGTATCTCTGAACTCAGAATTTAATAACACATCTTTTAGGAAGGATGGTTTTTAAATTCTGTGTTTGAAAATAGCACTTTTAGAAAGTGGCTATTTTCTTGTTCAACCTTTCTGTGTGCCTCTGCCTGTTTGTGGATTGACTGTCTGGCTTGAGAGTGACAGGGGCTGGGGTGGCTCCAGGAGTCTGGGTAAGTCAGCACTGGACTGAATAGGCCGATCTGCATTTGGAGTGGTGGGAGGAGTAGCACCTGGGCCTGAATAGGGCTGTGCCTGTCTTCCACAATGCTGGCTCCACCTCCTGTGGTGTGTCTGATTACCCTGGCCCACACTAACAAAGGAAGAAGTTGTGCACTGGCAGAGTGCACCCAGAACTGGTTTGGACTGGGCTCAGAGCCCCTTGCACAAAGGGATCAAAGACATTTTGGGGTATAAGTATGAGACCTCAAACCCCTGAACTTTAGATCATTCCTGGAATTCAAGAGGAACCTTTGCTGAGGAGAAGAGCTGGAGAAACTGAAAAGAAGGACTACCCTTGCTGTGTGTTCTGGGGCTAACCTGCAGTTGCTATTCTGCCAAGGAAAGGAGAAGGACTTTGTTGTGTGCTGTGTCCCCTGCTTGAAGAAGATCTCCAAGGGCCTGAGGAGACCTGGCCTCCTGTTTTGAAGTCCCAGGAACAAAAGGACTTCACCCCCAGCTCCCCTGAACTTTGCTGTGTGAGTTCTGACCTGCCTAGAGTGCCTGACCCAGTTGCAGGGCCTCTGGAGGTTGTTTGCTGCTGTTTGGGAGCTGGAAGAAGAAGAAGCGTGAAAAGAACTGCAAAACCCGACGCATCGCTCTTCTTGCGGCACGTTTCCCCGGCGCATCTCGACGGCGCGAGAAGATTTCCGTTGCATCGCTGTGCCGCTGCGAAGTTCGTCGCAGCGCCCGTCACCGCTGCAAGAACCGACGCATCGAGGGGTTCCGGCTGAAGCGGACCGACGCCGCGCAACGCAGCCGCATCGATCGCTGTCGCATCCTGAAGATCCACACATCGTACCTGTGCGAGACGCTTTCCCGACACATCACCTGCGATCCCGAACCGGCACGAAGACTCGACGCATCGCTCCCCCTACAGACCGGACTCGACGCAACCCGTCCGCTGCGTGCAGCGGGGCAGTCGCATCGCCTCCCCAGGGTCTCAGGAGTGTCGCATCTCTTTGTTTCCGACGCTGCAGCTGTTTGGCTTGGGAACTTTTGTCGTATCTACAGGTACTTTGGTGAAAAGTCACGCATTCATAGATTTCTATGGTACAAGTTCTTCAACCCTTTTTAAAGTCATATTTTTAAACTGTGTTTGTTGGATTTTTGTCGTTTTGGTCTTGTGTAGTTTAGATAAAGATATTTTATTTTTCTAAACTGGTGTGGTGTCCATTTGTGGTGTTTTCACTGTGTTACTGTGAGTGTTGGTACAAATACTTTACACATTGCCTTTGGGATAAGCCTGTCTGCTCGTGCCAAGCTACCAAGGGGGTGAGCAGGGGTTATCTAAAGTGTGTATCCCCCTTACCCTGACTAGAAGCAAGGGTCCCTATTTGGTCAAAGGTACCTACCTCTGCCAACTAGAGACCTCCAGTTCTAACACAGGGTGTTTAACTTGAAATTGCACAGTACTGGGCGGATGTACCCGGCATTAATGTTAAAATCCTCCCCAGTACCATGCAACTCTTAATCAGACTCTTAAGACCTAATTTAGAGTTCGGCGGACAGGTTACTCCTTCACAAACGTGATGGATATCCCGTCCACCATATTACAAGGGCCATTGGATATAATGCATTTGTAATACGGCGGATGGATTTCCACCACGTTTGTGATGGAGTAATCCGTCCGCCAAACTCTAAATTATGTAATTATTCTGATTTTACAATAGTGGCCCTTAGAGAAATACAAATTTGTAGAAAGGTTTGTGACTACATATGGCAAGGGAAGGCTGCAGCCTGAAGGCACCATCAAGTCATGTCACAAAATCATTACAAAAGACCCAGAAAGTTGACTTTTTGAAGTATATGGGAAGTGGCCCAGCAAGAAAGATTCTATTTCACCTAGAGTGCTGAAAATCCTCTCACTCTTCCAAGAGCTTCCGGAGCTGTCAATATTGTAAAAAGGATTAGGTCACTTGTATTAAACTACTCAAGGGACCCAGTATACCTTAATCTTGGCAGAGGTAGGGCTGGTCTAAGAGAACCTATTTATCGAAGACATGAGCCTTGAGAAATCATTTCTATTTGAGTGATGTGTATAAACGGCGTATTACTTAAAAGAACATGAATAGGAGACCTAGGGGCCTGATTTGGGAATGATGCCAAACCTACAAGTACCTACAGTTGAGTCCTTATCAATGATTTAGAAAAAATAACAATTTTGAGCTGAGGCAAAATGTAATTGTTGCACTTATTTGTAAAGGTAGGTCTCCAATGTGCTTTGGTCGAAGTCCTTAGGGAAAAATTCAGTGCTTGAAATTTTGGGAATGTTTTCAGTTAACGCTGACAATAAGGACTGTTTAGGATATTAGATGCAACTCAGTGATGTTCACTACCCACTATTATTAGTACATTGTTTCACAGACATCTCTTTGTCTTGTCTAGACTGGAGCCCTCAGAATACCTTATTGAAACTCAAAACAATTGAACTGAGATGGGAAGACTTAAAAGCTCAAGTTTGTGTTCCCCAAAACCCTAGATATGAAATGCATTTATAAGTGGGGTTGAAAGAGAACGGGTTTGTGTTTCTCAGTCGATGAGGTTGAAAGGACATAGATACATGTTTTGATGAGTCACCTTTACTTTTTAACAAGCACGCTCACTAGTTTTACAATAATTATGGTTTAGTGTCACTCTACCATTTGGTATTGCAACCATGGGGTATCAGGCAAGAAGCTGTGTGGAGGTTCACATTACATACATCAGCTTGCTTCCACTGTTCACCATCATATTGTAGCCCTAATTGGTGCAAGCATCGTGCACTGAACTTTTTTGGGATATCCTTGCTGAATAATAATAGATCTGCTCTTCGCACCCGGACGCACTCACACAAACACACACACATCCTGCAGTTTTGAGGATGCTTTTACTGCTGCTTCCAGTAGAAAGTCGGTTCTCTCTGTGACAGACTTTCAGCTGCTACCATATTATTCTGCATGTGCTGGAAGTATTCCCTCCAACTGTTTATAATGTATGATGTTTTGTGTGTGAACACACATGCAGCATCTGCCATGAGTGTCCTCAAGCAGATTGCAGATATATTTCCCCCATACAAAAGTCAGAGCTGTTGTCTTTACCAAGGCTCCTTATTTTGTGGCTTGAAGACATGTGTCACGCCCAGAAAGGAACAGATTTTCCATGATTTATGGTATGGAAACGATTTTAGACTGTCTGCTAGAGTGTCTCTGCCAAACCCTTGGTCCATCCGCCTGATTTAAAGGCGGGGGGGGGGGCCTTCAGAATCTCCACAACAGAGAGTACTCCGTCAGGTATTTGGAGTTTTGGCGATTTGACCACTCACCCAATTTAGGATGGGCAGTCGAATGGACAGTTTTTACAGTCAATCAATACTGGATAAAACCTGGCAGGAAGGTACAGTGCAGGCGCGACCCCACCCCCACTCCACCTTTTTGGAAACATATATTCTGTCTGTCAGGCCAAGCAAAGGACAGCATGACAAAAACTCTTCATGTTCAAGTCAGGTAGCCAGGCACTATATATGCTCTAAATGCACAAGCGTCTTGCTGTCTGAGCTGAACTTTGCCGGGCAGAGGATTTTACAGCCCTCTGGGTGTGACCTCCTCAGCCTGGGAAAGCACTTCGAGGCTCTCCCCCTTGTTCGACTCGTACCTGGGCGCTTAAGTTTTAAGCGCTGAAGTGCCCAGGGCCGAGTGCCTATCAGTGACACCTCGTCACAAAGTGGGGCGGGGTCAGCAGTTTGTTTTTGAAAAACGTGTTAAAATGTTGACAAACGTCCATCAATTCGATGAGGCTGTCCACCTAACTGTAACACGTTGACAAGAACTGCTGTTTCTGCCTATGACTAGAGAATGTCTGCAGGGTCGGAAGACATCTCTAAATGCAGAGGGCGGATACTCTCTTGAGGCAACAGAGTATGTCACACCGCCCCTCTGATGGAGTAAAAACTAGGCCTGGGCGGTAAATTCCGTTCCGCTCGCGGAATTTGCGGAATTTGGGTAATTTCGCGTTCCGCAGAGAACGCGAAGTTGCCAAACATTCCGCGATCCGCAGCTTCGCGGAATTTTTTGCTTGTTCGCGCTTTCAAAATGCGTGTTCGCAAGATATTTCTCCCCGAGCACGCAAACAGCGTTCGCGAACAGGAAAAAAGCATCGCGAACGGGCGGAACAAGCAATTACGCGTGTTCGTGGAACTTTTGCGTGCTCGCGGAGATTTTTTACCATTTCGCGGAGCTTTGCGTAGCGCGACTATGCAAATTCCGCCCACCCCTAGTAAAAACCATACCTCCCACTCGATTTCAGGCCCAAAAATAGGAATTGAATTAAACGTATTTTTCAAGATGGTATTCCAACTTACAAAGTATTTGAGATGCACCACATTTTTAACATTCTATTATTATAAATGCTATTGTTATAAACGCTTGTAGCCATTGTTACAACCTATAAACAGAAAGTCAGTTTGACGAGGCCTTTCCTGTTGCTTGTTTTCAGAAACACAACATACCAGTGTTTTCTGGCACTGCAGAGTGATTCCCTGGGTTTTCTCCTTGTTTTGCTGTTGGATTCTCCTCCTCTTCACCTCCAGGTCCTATGGTAAATTCAGGCCTGGTAAATAGAAGCCCTTCCTCAAGGCTATCAGTGGGCTCCTGAATGGGTAAGATTAAAATAAATATTCAATACATGCATATGAGTAAAAAAGAGTTGGAATATACGCTTTGAACTATTACATTTCAATGCACGGTTTCAAATTGAGCAATTTGAGAGTTGGCAAAACGAGGAAAATTGTTTTGGGTTTTCAGTGTTGTAATATTTTCCCCAAAATTGCAATTCTCCTTACTTTACTTCAGGAAGAATTGCAGTGGAAGTATGATCAACTTCGAAATCAGTGCATCTTAGGTCACTTCTGTAACACGCTGTCATCTCCTGCTGCATTAAATGTTCTTATTAAACATCAAATTTTAGAACTTTGTGTTTCCAGATTACTCGTTCAGGTAAGATCCAGGTTGACAGTCACGCATGGCTATTGCTATATATCGATCAACTGAAGAAGCTGAGCAAACGCAGGGATAACAAACCAAAGCGAGGGACATTAATACAAAAGGAAACAATGAGAATGAGGGCTTATTGGACTGAGAAGTAAGAAAGGACCATATCTTACATATAATAAAAAGGACATATTGGCAGGTGTGGGTGGACTGTGTTGTTATGGGAGGAGTGAGCATAAGTGGGGAAAGTCAACAAGCATTGACAAAGGCAAGAGGTCTGGCTTTAATGTGCCAAACACGGGTAATGACAAATGCTGCTTACATGTGTTGCACGCACAAATGCTGTTTATCACATTAAGTCTGACCTATTGGCTTTGGCAATGCTGGAAAAAAGCAAAATGATTGTTTTCCATACAGAATGCTTACAGGACATACAATAATAAATGTGACAAAACAGTGTGATGTTTCAGTGTAAGTTTCGGATGTTAAATAGTCCCTCATGCATTCCAATGAATGCTCTTCCTGGAAGACCGAATGATACACCAAACTGGCAATACCATGAGGTGAGAGAAAGAGAAGGCAGTGCGAAGAAGAGAGGCTAAGTCTTGTTATTATTTTTAGGTTTGGTTTTCTTGCAAGCTCCATCACATATACAAGAAGAGGAGAGTGGTGCTGAAATGCAAACTTGTAAACTTTGTATTTGGTTGTTGGGAAGAAGCAATGCATGACTTTTTGAGTTTTGATATTGCACTTTTATATGGCATTGTCCAATGTCATTGGTGCATAATGTAAATGTATTCGTCCTTCACAATGGATGTGATGTGAGCGTGCATTTACAGTAATGGCATATGCACATTTGACAGCAGTGCCTGGCTGAGAGAAGAGCAGAGAGTATGTTTTTATGAGCAGTGTATGTTTTTATTCCTCAAAGTAGAACACATAGTTCTTTCTATAGACCCTGTAGTTCATACCCAAGATTGCAACACAAACTGTAGCAAAATACCAATATTGGAGTACCATAAAAACAGCAAAAGAAAAGCAAGTCAAATTGTCAACATCATGGTAAGGAATTGGAATTTGGAAGATATTGAAGAACATATCCCTCTTAAATGAATGCTCAAATTTTAATTTATCCGTTAGATGATTGGGAATATCCAAAACAATTTAAAAACCTAAACCTGCTTTCTGAGCAAGAACAGCAAAACACACTGACCATTAGGAATAAGGATACATTTGATTGGCTGTTGCAGTCTTTAAATTTTCTACATGTTCTATTTTGTTGGCTCTCACATCTATTTTTGATCATCAAAGTTTTCATAAAAGTATTGTGAACAGCACAGCCAGGCAACATCGGGAGCGGGAGCTGCACCTTCTTGCGAGCACATATTCAACGAAGTAAAGAATTGCTGTTGAAGTGTTTGCTATATGAATGAGAAGCATCACCACACAGCTGTGTCTTTCACAAGCACTTACAGGAATTAACTGTGATCTACTGAAACAGGAAGGGGCTGATATGGCCTCCACTGATACATCTCTATTTAGCGTACATAAATGCTTCTTATCAAGGTGTTTATGATGTAAATGATCAAGATCCCTTTGACAAATGTATTGCAAAATGTTGAAGGAAGCAATGACCAGTGGGGCTGTGACTTTTACACACGTGCTCAATGAAGACAGACTTGCTATTGAAGTGCTGGCTATATAAATGGCTGTGGTCACCATATTGCTGCCATTTTCAATAGATGATTGTGATCACTTAGGGCAAATGTTTTGTATTGCCAACAATGGAAACTGGCATGGGCCTGTGCTCCTGACCCTCATTATGTTAGATCTGTGCTGAGAGCTCACTGGAGGCTTTCCACAGAAAAAGTTTGGTTGTGCACATATCACCTACTCAAGTTGCTAGATGCCACACTCAGTGCCTGCCTAGGCACCTGGAAGGCTTGCAATGCCCCAACAATTCTGCGTTTGTGGACACCCAGAGTGTTCCAGAATCAGCTGAAGGAAGAAGGAAACTTAACAACCTTTACTGTGTCCAGTCCTTGACATATTTCTACATAATTATTCAGTTTAAATGAGGACTACACACTGTGAGCCGGGGAAAGAGCTCTAATTGGTTTGACAAAAAAGTCTGACAATTTAAGCATTTTCCCTTGCAATAAAGGATATTTCAACCTTATTAGGAGGGTCCTTGCCAATGCTTGACCCCAAGATATAATTCTAGAACGTGTGTCTAAGAATAGTTTGAGAACTGATCGCATCATCTAATGGTGCATGGAGCAAAATTTCAATTGGGAACAAGCCAACCAAACAAACAGTTTGCGATTTAAGAACTACGTATGGCATTAAGCGAACCAGAATTGTTTTCCAAATTGAATGTGGTACACAAATCATTCTCAATACCAAATGTGAAAATATACAATAGATTATCCATTTGAAGCCTGCCCAACACATTTTTGTAACACATATATCTATCTCAAAACCTCCTGAACAAATTTACACCAAACTACAAAAGGGTCTAGTTTGAATAAAAGTTCTATCATAATGCCAACTTTGGTGTAATTGCATTCAGTAGAATTTGCTGTAGCAGACAGCAAATATTCCTGTTCAACTTTGAATCGGAAATGCTACTATCAAATCCCCTAAATAAAATTTTACTCTCTTTACCAATCCACACGAAATTTGAAATGAAGAATCTGAGCTTGATTTGCCCAACTTGAGCCAAAATTTGTGCAGAGTGAGCAAACAGTGTCAAAGTTAATAGCAAATAAATAAGTATATTTCTCAAGGAAGTTGCAATTCATGTGAGTACTCTGCTATAGAACTAAAGTTACACCCTACTGACGAGCCCCAAGTAGGGCAAAACTGGTCTGGGGTTGCTTGGGGTCCCTTCTGGAAGGTGCCTCAAATGGCAGTACGGGACAGAGTGTTCCTATGGGGAGCAGAGTCGGTGCTGATTTGCATAAATTGATCCTTCATCTAGAGCGGCATGGTGGGCAAAAAATGATGGACTGTCTGTGGCCCGAGCAATTGCCAGTGGCAAAAATTAATTCAAACATTGCATCCACTACCTTGTTCTTGTTGCAGTTGATGTCCTAGGTATGACGGGTATGCCCAGACGTGGCTCCTGTGCTCAGTGTGCCGTAGGACTCAAGCTACAATCCTACTGATGAGCCCCACTTAGTGCAAAAACAATCTGGGGTTGCTTGTGGCGCCTTCGTTATGGGTCTCGCCTGGATGATTGGGACAGACTGTTCCCACGAAGAGCACGGTCGGTATTAATTTGCATAAAACAGCCCTTTGTTTAGAGTGGCATGGTGGGTGAAAAACAATGAACTGGAATGTGGCTTCAGCGACTGCCAGTGGCTGAGATTAATTCAAGCATTCTATCCATCATCTTTTTGTTGTTGCAGTTGATGCTCTAAGTGTGACGAGTATGCCCAGATGTGGGTACTATGCTCACTGCGCCATAGGACTCAAGTTACAACCTACTGACAAGCCCCAATACTGTTTTGGGGTTGCTTGTAGTCCCTTCTGGAGGGGGCCTCACCTGGCAGTTCCAGACAGATGTTCCCATGAGGAGCAGGGTTGGTACTGATTTGCGTAAGGCAGGCCTTTGTCTAGAATGGCACATGGACTAGAATGCAGCCTGAGTGATTGCCAGTGGCTGAGCTTAATTCAAGCATTCCAGCCATCACCTTGTTGTTGGTTTAATAGCCACAGCTTCAGTCCCATACACCTTTCTTCCCAAAGATTCAACTTTTTATTTTCTTTTTCTGTCTATTCCTGACAGCTGAGACTTTAACCCAGTCTGACTTAGAGTCTTGTCTCAAATAGACAGAGTCTTGCTCATATGGTTTGTATTTTTTCAGGAGCTGTGGAGTTGCTGACTTTATTGCAGTTGGAGTAAGGAACTTGTCTTAAGCTAACTCTGCAAATCTTAGGACCAACTGGAATATGGGTGGAGGAGAGGGTCCAGGATGCAAAGATATCAAAGATGTTAAAACTTTTAATGAAATTCAAAATTCTTCAAACTTAAACAACAAATTAAGGAGAATTGGTTAATAAACATACCACAATCATGCCCCTGCCCAAGAAAACCTCAGCTCACCCACCACACTCACCTACTACAGACACATCTCCCTCCTAACTTATCTGGTCATGGTCCTAGAGAAGATCATCAATAGACACCTCAAAGATCACCTCATCAACCACCAGCTCCTCAACACCACACAGTCTGGCTTCAGGCCCAAACATATTACTGAGACAACATTCATTGCCACTCAGACAACATCCTCATGATCACTGACAAAGGAGACACTGCAGCAGTCATCCTCCTGGACCTTTCTGCAGCATTTGACACGGTTTCTCACCCCTTTGTCATCAGTCACCTAGACTGGTTCTGTTTTTTCTGGACAGATAAAACTCAAGCTGTCAGCCTGCCACCAAACTTTTTGGAAGCCTGTAAACTCATCTGCGGAGTGCCTCTAGGTTCATCCTTTAGCCTGAGCATCTTCAACGTATACATGACCTCTGTGGCCAATGTCATCCATGCACACGACATCAACATCCTCTCTGACATCGAAGACACACAACTCATTCTCTCCCTCTCACACAATGCAAGGAACAAGTTCACCTCCTGCATGACGGAAGTCACCAACTGGATGAAGTGCAACACAGACAACATAGATGTAGTGGTCTTTGGCAAGAACAAATCAGCATGTGACTCCCCCTTGTGGATGGCCGACCTTGGATTCATATCCACCCCCAGCAACCACACCAAGAACATCGGGATCACCACTGAGAACAAACTGGTCATGACCGCACAAGTCAACACCATCACCATATCCAGCTTCCATATCCTGAAGATGCTGAGGAAGATCTTCAAATGGCTATCAAGTACGACCAGAAAAACCTTCAATCATGTCTAAATCAACAGCAACGTTGACTATGGGGAAACGCTCTACATCGGAATCACCAAGCAACTCAACAGAAGACTACAAACCATACAAAACTCAGTTGCCAGAATCATCCTCAACCTCATACAAATCGTACATCACACCACACATTAGGGATCTCCACTAGCCCCCAACATACACACAAGCACTCAGTTCAAAGTCCTCACTCACAAATTCAAGGCATTATGCAACGCAGGCTCCATCTACCTAAATAGCAGCATCTCCTTCCACCAATAGCCTAGACACTTCCGATTTGCGGGACTCTTACTCGCAAACATCCCCCGCATACACAGAAATAAATCTGGAGGCCGGTCCTTCTCATACATTGCCCCTAAAGCATGGAACGACCTCCCACTACACATTAAGGTTTTCTCTTCTCTTCTTGAGTACCACAAGAAGCTGAAGACCTAACCTTAGGTTTGATTAGACACACACACCTCCTCAGCACCAAGATACCCCCGGGTGATAGTTCTAGTGCTCTACAAATACACGTAACATAACATAACATGTCTTTTCGCTGGGTGCCGCAATGTGGTTTTATTGCTATATCAAAGGAAGTTTTTTACACAAGAAAAAGAAAATCAGTAAATACTAGTCTGTGCTCCCATTAATGGAGGTATCAGCAGATTGTTAACATTAATGTGCCCCACCCCAACTACAGATTGACTCGGTTATATCCAGAAAGAAGTGTTCTGAGGTCCCTGCATGTGGGCAGGAATATTCTGCATTTATGACTTCAGTGAGAATCCTACGATGCAGAAATAGGGGATCTAGATGATCATAAAAGAAGGGACTGCAGGTTATTTTTGCAACATGAAGATCATTCATCAAGATGTATTTGACATCATAGGAATATGATCCTCCAGAACAAGTTCCATAAGTGCATTTTTCTCCTGAATCACATGCTACCCATTTAGTAAGCTTTTTCATGTTTAAGAGAGTCTATGGCAATACACATCTATGTACACTTCCTTCCTAAATCGTCTCCAAGGCTACAATTATCATTTCTGTAATACCTACCACTAATCTGATTTCTATTTTTGGTGCTAGTCGCTCCAACAGCTCACACGCCAGCTGATAGCAGAGTATGCTAGACTGGCATAGGCTGCACTCCACGGCTTTTTCGTCTTTCTGGCAGGTGTGGGAGCCACCCCAGGGTGCCTGGAACACGTTGTTTATAATGGAAATTATGTCTTTGGAAAGGCTGTTCTCCAGACCCATGGTGATCCCATCGTCCTGTAACTCCATCTGCAAATTAGGACGACCGGGGAAAGAGCAAGAATTGTACATTAGCAAATGACTATTTGCATGTAGAACTACTGATCCATATTAAATTGTCCAGTGACCTAATTGGCAGGTACAGTACAAATATGGAGTATTCAAAATTGCATTGTAGGGTCATTCTCTCTAGTGGAAAGGATACCAAAAGGAGCTGTATATCTGATGTTTCTTAGAAAGACAGCACAGACAATGTTACCAGGATGATGAAAACTCTGCTTCAGATGAACAATTGTGCAAAAATGTATATATGTACAGTTTGGAAGGGAGGATATGATGGAGCTGTTGAAATTCCTTATGAGTTTAAACACAATGGAAGAAATGAACATGTTCCACTTAAGTTGTGGCTCAAGAAAAAGAGACAATTAAATAAGAGTTGTTGCTCAGTATCATGAGGATGTTCTTCTGTACCAAATAGCATGGGCAGGAGAGGTCAGGTGCATGGAACCCCTTTTTCAGTGACATTGTAGGGTGGATAGTCTCAGTGACATTGTAGGGTGGATAGTCTCAGTGACAGAAACAGGTAGAGGAGACACAAGGAAGTAAAGACAGACTCAGAAACTAATGTCACATGTGCACCATTATTTCTACTTTGTGCGGTTTTTATGACCTCTTATCTGTGGCATATAATCTTATTTCTAATAGGTGACTTCTCTGTGTGGAAAAGCTGTGTATGAGGCCTATATGATAGTACCTGTTTCACAGCTATGCTTATGTGTTATCAGTATTAGCTACTGGTATACCAGACTGTGTACCTATACTTCACAGCTACATAGTATATGTGTTATGTCATTAGTTATTACTTATATATAGTGTTGCCTTACGTACATCCAAAAATGCAACAGGCTAGAAGTCCTATCACGAGTACACATTCACCAAAAATGTCAACTCCACATTTCTTAAAAACGAATGCATGGATGTTGACAGCTTCTCACACCCTTTTCAATTTACAAGAAAAAAGAATATAAATATAATGCTTAGCTTCTTCATACTGTTTACTTTTTTCATGCTTGCTGTTGCCAACTTGCTTGCGATTGTAGCTACCATTTTGCTACATCATAGTTTTGGCCATAATAAAGGCCTATGGCATACAAATCAAAACGTACTATCTGTGTACTAACCAAGGGGTGAGATGACGGAAACTCACTACAAACCTGTTACGTCTTTGGTAGGATTGTTTGATTGTCCCAATATGGGCCAGGGTTGTGGTATAATGTCAGTTCCTGGAACACCTTTCTTTTTTCTCTGACCACACGACTGGTGAGTATACCTTTATAATCTGGGACCAAGGGAAATCTTGTACCTTTAGAGTAACTGGTCAATAAATGTGACTGGCTGTCATTTATCTGACCAAGTACAATTGTTGATATTAAGGGAAGGAGAGAGGTGGTCACAATGTCTGCTGCCTTGTGTGGGTTAGGTGGGCGTGGATGTCTTGTGTAAGACCACGTACGGCAAACACTGCACTGAATAGTAAAATGCCTTACATTGGCCAATACCTTCTTCATCAACTGCAATAGCAAACAAAGGGGAAAAGTGTGCAAAGAGCAATGAAGGACAAAGTAACTTTGCAGCAAGCCATGCTCACCGCCAACCAGTAGACACATTACTTGGGAATGGAAAGTGTGCCAAGGTCCATAGAGGAAGCTCGGGAAAATGTGCATTGCAAACATTTTAGAGGAATGCTTTGCAGACAGTTTGGTAGACAATGTAATATCACTTGAGAGAGATGATTTCAATAGGAATATATACAACATGTAGTCATGACAGTGTGAATGCAATAAACATGATTGTCATGGTGAACAAATTAGTGATGGTCTTCTGTTGAACTGATAGTGACGGTATCTGAGACCGGACGCAAAACCATGGAAAAACAGTGTCAGGGCAGTACACTTTACTAATCCTGCAGTACAACACATCCTTAAGGTCTCCACACCCACACATATGCATCCTATCATCACCTTCAGGATTGTCCATGTAAAGGAAGACAAGTTCCCCTGATTGTCATTGATATATCACATGATAACAGTCCATTACAATATATTTACAAGCACCATTCACTCATGGACATTTCCACCTGTGAATGTGATTCACTCAGTGAAGATTTTAGAAATGAAAGACCTGCTGCATTGATGCAACTCCAGGTGCATCCACAGCACCCAGCACTGCAGCCTAGACTGCATCCTCCACTGCAGTCAAGCAGTGTCAGTTTAGAGATTATTGGGGCCCCAGGCAACACATTTACTGGGGGACAGCTTTTAAAACACTATTGAATTGTGTTACCCATTTTCTGCTAATTCAAGCACACTATGCAGAGCAATATCGAATCATACATTACATTTTCAGAAAAGGAATCATAAAAATAGCCAAAATGTCTTGGATAAGGTCCCAAAATCCTTAAGATGACTCTTGGTAGAGAGAGATAGACTCTAAGGCAGAGGTAGGCTGAGAGAAGAATCATGTTTCCATGGAAGATGGGGGCCTGGGCAATTGCCCACTTTGCCCATGCCTTACAACGTCTCGGCAGTCAAGACAACACTCAGCACTTAAGCGAAGATTGCACCTTGCACTGCTGCCCAAAAAAATCCCACCAATCTAGCCAGAAAGAAATTTAGCACTGCACCCAAGGAGACATCCAGCACTGCTGACTTGACTACAGTGATTAGTGTTACTACTACAACTGCAACCACTAGTGCCACCTCTGATGCAAACAAAAGTGCTGCCTCTACTGCAACTGCAGTGGCTATCTCTGCTGCAATCACCATCACAACCTCTGTTGTGCACCTCTTTAGAGACCATCATGGCCATCTCTGTTGTGACTACCATTGCCACCTCTTCCACACCTACAATTGTCGCCTCTACAGGTACAACACTGGCCACCTCAGCGCACACCTCATTGGACATTACTTCCAGTCAAGATTCAGGTGCTGGCCTATCTGCACCACCTCGGTCATGCACATTAGTATCGGTCAAAAGACCATTCACCACATCTAGGCAGTGAACATCATTTATTTTCAGGTTAAGGGCATGGAGGAAGAGCACCAGACATCTACATCGCCATCCCAGAAGGCTACAAGATAACTCACCGGGACTGAGACAACAGACACGGAGGTGGAACTGCCATCATCTACAAGGACACCATCCACTGCACGACAACCCCAGACGACCCTATCCCAATAATGGAACATCTCAACTTCCATCTCCACACAGACGGGAGAAGAACAATCAGAGGCACCCTTGCCTACAGACCACCTGGACCATGCCCCAGCTTCTGCAACACCATTCCAGACCTCATCACCCCGATCGCATTCGACTCTGAGCACTCCATCTTCCTAGAGAATCTCAACTTCCACCTCAATTACCCCAGCGAAGCAAACACCACCGACCTCCTGGAGAGCATGAGCAACATCAGCCTCAAGCAGCTTGTCACATTGCAGGACACACGCTCAACCCCATCTTCACCTTCCACGTCAGAGTCAAGTACAACCACACCACACAACTCACCTGGTCTTACCACTACAGTGTCCACTTCACCATCTCAGGACTAGACCAGGGTGGTAAAATCCGCTCCGCTCGCAGAGTTTGCAGATTTTTGGCAACTTTGCGTTCCGCGTAGAACGCGAAGTTACCGAAAACTCTGCGATCCACAGCGTAGCGGGGTTTTTCCCTTGTTCGCGCTTTCAAAATGCGTTTTCGCACGCGCGGTAGCGACTTATCGGGATCCTTGCATTCGCCAACGAGTTTTCCTATCCGTTCGCGTGCGCCAGGAGATTTTAGTAGCCGGCCGCGGGATCCCGCGAGAGTGTGCGATCGCAAACTCGTCATTTGGACGCGCCATAGGACATCCGCGTTCGCGAACAGAAAATACGCATCACAAACGGGCGGGACAAGTGAATAACAATACGGCCGCGCCAATTGGTGACCGCATGGGCAAATTCGCGAGATATTTCCCCCCCGAGCACGCAAACAGCGTCCCGAACACGCAATACGCGTTCCCGAACAGGAAAAACGCATCGCGAACGGGCGGAACAAGCAACTCCGCTTAGCTCGCGGAGTTTTTTTAACACTTCGCGGAACTCAGTGTAGCGCGACTACGCGAACTCCGCCCAGGGTTACTCAGGACCCACCAATGCCGGCACATGTCCCCCCCCCCTCAAATCCATGCGCAGAGACTAGAAAAATATATCAGAAGACCAGAGGAACAACGCTCTCTGCTCACACCTCTTAGACTCTACAACCGACCCACAACAAGCAGCAAAAAATCTCTCCCAGTGAATCACAGAATGTGCCAACACAATCGCCCCCGCCAAGACAGTCATGTTCAAAGGACCAACCAAAAGGGCCAGCTGGTTCACAGAGAAAATGTAATCTACCAATTGCAACTGCCGGCAACTAGAAAGGAAGTGGCTCATCAGCAAAAAGACGAAAGACCACACCGCCTTCAGGACAACACTGAACCAGTACCACCGCCTCCTGAAAGAAGCCAAGAAGAACGCCCTACAGACCCTAGCAGACCGCATTGAAGCCAGCACAAACCACAGCAAGGAACTCTTCACCATTGTGAAGGAATTCTCCAATGCCGCTGCCACTGAGAACGACATTACACACTCTCAGGAACTGTGCGACAACTTGGCTGACTTCTTCCATGACAAGATCTCAGCCATCTGCGAAAACGTGGAATGCCAACCCTCGGCTGCCAACAGTATCAACCAGCTCACACCCACTAACACAAACCCCGAACACATGCTCACCCACTGGGACCTCCTCACCACACAAGACACTATATGCATCATGAACTTCATGCACTCAGGAGCACCCACAGACCCCTTCCCCCACCACATTGTCAACCTCAGAAGTAAGATAATCGGCAACGAGCTCAGGAAAGTCCAAAACCCCTCCATCACCTCGGCCTCCTGCCCTGAGGACTAAAAACACGCTGAAGTGAAGCCCCTCCTGAAAAAACCATCCACCGAGCCAGCTGAATAGAAAAACTACCTGCCAATCTCTCTTCTCCCCATCCAGCAAAGGTCCTTGAGAAAGTGATCAGCCACTAACTCACTCAATACCTAGAATACCACAACCTCCAGGAACCCTCCCAATCCAGATTTAGAGCCAACCACAGCACCAAGACAGCCCTGATCACAGCCACAGACGACATCAGGTCCCTCCTGGACTGCGGAGAAACAGAGGCCCTCAACCCTCTGGACCTGTCAGCCGTGTTTGACACCGTCTCCCATCACATCCTGATAAACAGACTCCACCACATCAGGGTCCAAGGAGACATCCTCAAAGGGATCACCTCATACCTCACCGGTAGAACCCAGAGGATTCGTCTCCCACCGTTCACCTCAGAGCCCAAGAAGATCATTTGCAGAGTCCTCCAAGGATCGCCCCTCAGCCCCACCTTCTTGAACACATAAATGACCCTCCTTGGCTGACACCGTCAGATCGCACTGACTCAACATCATCTCCTACGTCAACGACACCCAGCTCATCCTCTCACTGTCCGAAGACCCTCCACCACCAGAGCCAACTTCCACAGATGCATGAGGAACGTCACTGACTGGATGAATGACAACTGTATCAAACTCTACACTGACAAGATGGAAGTTCTCATCTTTGGGAACAACACCTCGCCATGGGACGACGCATGGTGGCCTATGGAACTCGACCCACCCCTACAGACCATGCCCGCAACCTCAGCATCATCCTGGACAGCAAACTATCTATGAAGAAACAAGTCAATGCAGTCTCATCCACCTGCGTCCACACCCTTCACATGCTCCCCAAAATCTTCAGGTGGCTCCCAGTCAACATCAGAAGAACTGTCACGCAGGCCCTCATCACCAGCAGATTGGATTACGGAAACACACTCCTCATAGAAATCACTGCACGCCTCCTGAAGAGACACCAGACAATACAAAAGTCAGCGGCAAGATTCATCCTCGACCGCCCCAGAAGGACCCACATCATACCCCACCTCAAGAAACTACACTGGCTCCCGATCCAGAAGAGATGCCAGTTCAAGATGCTGCCCATGCTTACAAGGCCTTGCACAACGAAGGACCAGCATACATCAAAAAAACTCCTGACCTCCCACCAACCGACTAGACACCTTTGATCTGCTTCGCTCTCCCTCACAGACACCCCACGGATCTGTCAAATCAACAGCGGAGGACGCTTCTTCTCGCACCTGGCGTCCAAGGCATGGAACAACTTTCACCTGCACTTCAGGACCGCACTATCACTCCAGCAATTCAGGAATGAACTCAAGACATGGATGTATGAATGAACAACCAACCACGCAGCAGCCAACATCTCCAGCACCTCAAGACCCACACAGGTGATTTGCCACGCTCTATAAATGTTTGACTGGTTGATTGACATGAAGTAAATGCTCATGAAGGAGGAAACTGTTTTGGCAGCAGAGTATTCAGATGACCATGATGCTTGGACCCCGCCTCGGCCTGCAGATGGTGAGAATACAGCTGACATCTGCCCCAGTGTGGTACAGCCACATTCAGATATAATTCTGCAGCAGTAGAGTCAGTGCACGTCAAACTCTCATAACAACATATGGAAAAATAGCACAATACCGGTCTGCCCTCCTTGAGATAAGGGACACCTTCCAGTTTAAGGTGGTGCATATGAGACAAGTGAGTCAGTCAACACAGCATATCTGGGCTGAACAAGGCTGCCTTCACCTACTCAAACACCTGTGCTCTGATTCAGCTGATCACTTCAATTCTAGCCCTGAGTCACCAGATGGGGGAAAAGTCATGTGTCTGATGGTTCAACATTTGACAGCCTGGAAAAGGTCCTGAAGAAAAAAGAGATGTCACCTTCTATCATTATGCACTATTCAGCAAGTGGCAGTACCAGCACTGCAGCATCCATCGCCCCCAATTCTTGTCCAAAATCTCTGTGCAAATGACAAGGAGAAGATCAATCCATACTGCATAATTTCCTGGGCCACCTCAGGAGCCTGACCCTAAGCAACAGGATTAGGTCATAATTTCGAAATTTGGCTTTTGTTATGCTGCAGTAGCAGGTCTTCCCACTTCATGTTTTGAAATTGCATTTTTTTTGTTTTACTGCTTTTCATCGTATTTAGTTTTTGGACTACAGTATGGTATATAACAACCTTTTATTCGATGTTGAATGGGTTAGTGTGAAGATTGTGCTTCCTAAATATGGCCCACAGACCATGAACTGTGCTGGAAAGAGTTAAAACTAAAAGTCCTTGTGCAATCCTTGCCCTTACGTCTGTCCACTTACAAGGTGATGCCATGTTTTTACACTCTCTTACTTCTCGGTTTCCCCAACAACTCTTGTGCCATGACCTGGAACCGCCCCACTTCTGAAATATGTCCATCTCATCTTCCGTCCTTATTAGACCCACTTCCACTTCCCAGTGGAACAATCACAAATGGAATGATTGTGCTGATATTCCAGCATCTCCAGTTCTGTGTAGGCACTAGAGTGGGCATTAATGTGGTACAAAGGTCATTCCCATGCATACCTGCTTTAGAATGAGATCAAACATGAGGATGAAGCAGTTCAGGTTCATCTCTTCTTCATCGCAGTCAAAGTCAATTGTCCTGCCGGCAGCATGGCTGTAGTTCTTCAAGGGACTCCGGAAGGGACTCCGCATGGGGCTGCGGAACGGGCTCTGGAATGGGCTTGGGAAAGGGCTCAGCATACCATGCTGGACTCTGCGTCCAGGGTCCGAAGCGATGCTACCCTGTGTCAAAGTAAGAGACAGACATCTTACAATGATAAAATACAATCCTATATACAGACATGCCCAGTGCACTCTTTCAGTGCCCTCTCAGTATCTTTTGGGCTTCAAGGCACACGTTAATAGACAGCTTTATTAAGCAGCATTAATATTATTCAGTATAACAATTTACCACTAAACCAAGAAAAAAAGGTCAATAAATGGTTATCACTTCACTGATTTTGGAAAGATGAACTGCAAAGTTATCCCTGTCGGTATTCAAACCTTTCGAATATAGACTGTACATAAATCTAAGCAGCAGGTGCTATACCCATAAATCTTTTAAATTATGCCAAACACCTTTTATGGGCATGGTGGAACTTAATACTGTTGTTGCTTGGGTATTCTGGATTTTTTTCTAACCATGGCGTTCCTATTTGACACCTACACGTGCCGCTTTATGAATACTAGGGTGCTAGACATACACATTGAGCACAGCAGTTCAGGGGTGGGAAAGTTGACAGTTATTTTATAATCCAGGCAGGTGCTTGTGGTTTACAGAGGAGATTTCATGTATAGTACAATTTCAAGACATTAAGTGGAATTAGACAAATATTAGAGTACATCACAACTCACCTTAAAGTGTTGTGCATGTATTTATTTAGTTAACAGGTGTAAGAGAAATGCAATGCAGAGTTTACAATTAGATGTGGAAGTGGAGTTTTCTGCTGCCTTCCTGTGGCCCTACAAAATATTCTTCCATTCAGAGCCAGCGCAAGGAATTTTGACCCCGAAGGCAACAAGCAATGGCAAAGTCAATAGGCTTTGGTTTTGTTTTTAAAAGAAGAATTAGCATTCGCATGCACTCGAAGTTTTGGAAATGTACAATCATGATTTTCCCAATGCAGGCGGTAGTACCCTAGGGCCCCATTTAATTCTTGGCATAGAATACAGTCCGCCAACCAAATTTATATGTGGGCAGTGCTTGAAAAATTGAAGTGCAGGTACTCTGTAGCAGAGTACCTGCTTGTTTCTGAGAAGTGCCGGTACTCTCCAATTAAAAGTATAGCATTTCTCGTGAGAAGTGCCGGTACTCTCCCCCTCAAAGTAAAAAAGTGCCGGTAGTCCGTACCGGGCAGTACCGGCCCATTTAAAGCACTGTATGTGGGCGTACCTTAGGACTAATCATGGTGAGAATACTCTGTCTCCGCTGTTATTAATCCCCTCCGATGGCCCTTCAGAGTAAGGGCCATCGGAGGCTGACCTGTCCTTCCACCCACCTAATTTAGATGCAGGGATAATAAAGGTTGAGCTTATATCGCCCTCTAGAGCCTAGGCCACGCTAAAACAAGGAAAAGAGGAATAAACTCTAGCAGGATTGCTGTAAATGATTTTTTCATAGATAACTTATTATTGGTTATCAAAAAGCGAACATAGCGAACTGTTATTTAAATATTGTATTTATCTTTTATATATCTAACTGTATTTATGTGTAATCAACAAGGCATCATTGTTGTGTAGAAAGGAGAGGCTGGCATACATATAGACAAAAAAAGGGTTTTACTTTTGTCTAGAGTTTGAGCAAAAAAAATATATAAAACACAAAATACCATACACGAAACAAAATGTGCAACCAAAAGCATAACCACATGTATGAATATCGAGCACAAACCTTGGTAGGTATACAATGTACGAAACATGACAAACAAATCCATTATTCGGGAGTCAGGTACTGTCGCCAGGTAAGACGCCTCAGGTGAGGACCAGCTCTTGGAGTGAGAAATCAATTGTCTCTAGCAAATCAGAGCACTGCTCTTTGGCAAAGTACAAACTTCGTGTTATTAATCTTGTGAGGCAAAATTCCTGTAATGGATGGTCTCACCTAATTTAGATGGGCAGAATTACACATAAGTTTTCACTGCCAGGAAAACCCTGGTGGTAAGGGGCAGCGAAAGCTGCTAAGTGCTCCCCTCGCCATGGGAGGAGACTTCCATGGCGATGGGAGCAGTTTATTTTTTATTTACAAAAAGAAAATCCTGTTTGGCGTAGGAGTCCATCCCGCTAACGGAGCCCTGCACCAAAGAGGAAAATGCATTTACTGGACTCGCCGTGGTGGCAGTCCCTGCCAATGCTTTATAAATGACCACCAGCGCAAGGTCGTCATTTATACATTTGGCCAATGTACTCTCGGCCTGGCTGACATTCAGTCCTCCACCAGGCCAACAGAGATTACTTCATTCGCCAGCATAAAAAGCAGGCGCTAAGTCTGGTGCTAGAGGTTCAGTGAGTCAACTGCAAGAAACAAATCCTAGATGCAGCAGCCTGCAATACCTTAAGATTCTGCAGGAGAACGATACACATCCTTCCCTCCTGCAGCAGGCAGACGTACCTTGGGCTGCTAGTAGGGGTGCTAGAGGTCAAGAAGTAAGAAACAAATCCTTCCCTCCTGCAGCAGGCAGACGTACCTTGGGCTGCTAGTAGGGGTGCAAGAGGTGCAAGAAGTAAGAAACAAATCCTTCCTTGCTGCAGCAGGCAGACGTACCTTGGGCTGCTAGTAGGGGTGCTAGAGGTCAAGAAGTAAGAAACAAATCCTTCCCTCCTGCAGCAGGCAGACGTACCTTGGGCTGCTAGTAGGGGTGCAAGAGGTGCAAGAAGTAAGAAACAAATCCTTCCCTCCTGCAGCAGGCAGACATACCTTGGGCTGCTAGTAGGGGTTCTAGAGGTGCAAGAAGTAAGAAACAAATCCTTCCTTGCAGCAGCAGGCAGACGTACCTTGGGCTGCTAGTAGGGGTGCTAGAGGTGCAAGAAGTAAGAAACAAATCCTTCCCTCCTGCAGCAGGCAGACGTACCTTGGGCTGCTAGTAGGGGTGCTAGAGGTGCAAGAAGTAAGAAACAAATCCTTCTTTGCTGCAGCAGGCAGACGTACCTTGGGCTGCTAGTAGGGGTGCTAGAGGTGCAAGAAGTAAGAAACAAATCCTTCCCTCCTGCAGCAGGCAGACGTACCTTGGGCTGCTAGTAGGGGTGATAGAGGTGCAAGAAGTAAGAAACAAATCCTTCCTTGCTGCAGCAGGCAGACGTACCTTGGGCTGCTAGTAGGGGTGCTAGAGGTGCAAGAAGTAAGAAACAAATCCTTCCCTCCTGCAGCAGGCAGACGTACCTTGGGCTGCTAGTAGGGGTGCTAGAGGTGCAAGAAGTAAGAAACAAATCCTTCTTTGCTGCAGCAGGCAGACGTACCTTGGGCTGCTAGTAGGGGTGCTAGAGGTGCAAGAAGTAAGAAACAAATCCTTCCCTCCTGCAGCAGGCAGACGTACCTTGGGCTGCTAGTAGGGGTGCTAGAGGTGCAAGAAGTAAGAAACAAATCCTTCCTTGCTGCAGCAGGCAGACGTACCTTGGGCTGCTAATAGGGGTTCTAGAGGTTAAAGAAGTAAGAAACAAATCCTTCCTTGCTGCAGCAGGCAGACGTACCTTGGGCTGCTAGTAGGGGTTCTAGAGGTGCAAGAAGTAAGAAACAAATCCTTCCCTCCTGCAGCAGGCAGACGTACCTTGGGCTGCTAGTAGGGGTTCTAGAGGTGCAAGAAGTAAGAAACAAATCCTTCCCTCCTGCAGCAGGCAGACGTACCTTGGGCTGCTAGTAGGGGTTCTAGAGGTGCAAGAAGTAAGAAACAAATCCTTCCTTGCTGCAGCAGGCAGACGTACCGTGGGCTGCTAGTAGGGGTGCTAGAGGTGCAAGAAGTAAGAAACAAATCCTTCCTTGCTGCAGCATGCAGACGTACCTTGGGCTGCTAGTAGGGGTGCTAGAGGTGCAAGAAGTAAGAAACAAATCCTTCCCTCCTGCAGCAGGCAGACGTACCTTGGGCTGCTAGTAGGGGTGCTAGAGGTGCAAGAAGTAAGAAACAAATCCTTCCTTGCTGCAGCAGGCAGACGTACCTTGGGCTGCTAGTAGGGGTGCTAGAGGTGCAAGAAGTAAGAAACAAATCCTTCCATTGCTGCAGCAGGCAGACGTACCTTGGGCTGCTAGTAGGGGTGCTAGAGGTGCAAGAAGTAAGAAACAAATCCTTCCATTGCTGCAGCAGGCAGACGTACCTTGGGCTGCTAGTAGGGGTGCTAGAGGTGCAAGAAGTAAGAAACAAATCCTTCCTTCCTTGCTGCAGCAGGCAGACGTACCTTGGGCTGCTAGTAGGGGTGCTAGAGGTGCAAGAAGTAAAAAACAAATCCTTCCTTGCTGCAGCAGGCAGACGTACCTTGGGCTGCTAGTAGGGGTGCTAGAGGTGCAAGAAGTAAGAAACAAATCCTATCTTGCTGCAGCAGGCAGACGTACCTTGGGCTGCTAGTAGGGGTGCTAGAGGTGCAAGCAGAGACGTTTTAAGGCATGGGCAAAGTGGGCTCTGGCCCAGGACCCCAGGTTTTCAGGGTGCCCCCTGATAGAGCCAGCTCTGTTCTACAGTCTTGCCCTGATGACCTTGAATAATTCTCAGATTGTTTTAAATACCGTCTTCCTTTAATTAATTTTAATGTGGGTGATGTGTGAGAGTCTATTACAGACATTTTGCAGAGAGGTGCTGTGTTTATTTTTAATACAGCATGTATAAAAAAAGTTTCTTTTAGATCAAAAAAGGTCCTCTCATATGAGAAATGGGAGGATGGCACAGGGATTATTTGCAGTAATATTAGTGAGCTGCTTCTGTGTTACAATATTGTGACTATCCCTGAATATTAGATGTAAACACATTTAGAATTTGGACAAGTGTGCCTGCGCCAAAGAGGGCATGAAAGAGCTGAAACGGGATTATAAATTCAAAGCTGTTCTGAAGAGGGGCCCCCAAAATACGTTTCGCCCAGGGCCCCCAAAATCCTTAAAATGTCCCTGGGTGCAAGAAGTAAGAAACAAATCCTTCCTTGCTGCAGCAGGCAGACGTACCTTGGGCTGCCAGTAGGGGTGCTAGAGGTGCAAGAAGTAAGAAACAAATCCTTCCTTGCTGCAGCAGGCAGACGTACCTTGGGCTGCTAGTAGGGGTGCAAGAGGTGCAAGAAGTAAGAAACAAATCCTTCCCTCCTGCAGCAGGCAGACGTACCTTGGGCTGCTAGCAGGGTTGGATTGTGGCCACAATCTGGCCCGGGCAGCCAAAAAAAAGTGGCCCACATTGTCAGATCGCAACCTTTCATAATAAACTGCTTGCCTATGATCATGGAGCTAAGTGTTGACAAATATTTGTGCTAATGACAGTATTCCAAGGCTTATAGAGCCAGTACTTATATTGGAAATTAACATTCCAATGGAAAAATATATATTGGAAGCTCAGAATTAAGAAAACTACTAGGAAATCATGTTTAATTGCTTTTTTATCTATAAAGTTGCTGTGGATGTTTTGATTAATGTCCGTGGGAAACAAGAAATGGCACAGACCTATGCTGCCTTGTACACTCACCCTGGGATCTTAGATATTTATTTTTTACACTACTTAAGAGAGGACCCTCCAATGAGACTGGTGAAAGGTGTATCTGTTTTTTTTTTGTTTTACTGTTAACATCATGTGCAAGTTCCAATAAAGGGAATGATGCCAGTGCGTAAATGCAAAAATAAAAAGGAAATAGTGTCACTTTCCTCAAATACATGTAGTTTTATATAGAACCAAATTGACCCAGAGGCATGGGAGTGTTTACATGAGCACCAGATAACAATATAGATGGTCAGGTGCATTTGTTTGGCTCGTGTAGATTAAGAGATTTGCCCAGAATTACATGAAGTTGAACTGACGCTGGGACTCAAACCTGGTTTCCCAGTTTCAAAGCCGCTAAGGCCACAATCTCTCCCTGTTGACTGCAGTAATTGATTTGTGGCACGCAAAGGAAAACAGGGTAGGGAGACAAAAATAACTGAAGAGCCCCCTTGCTGGCCCTCACCAACTCCCCACCACCCACTCCAGTCCTCTCCCCTGGCCCAGTCCCCTGCAAAGCAAGCACTAATGGCTTTCCATCAGCAGCTCCTTGTGGCCTCTGTCACACCTGGAGGGAGCCAAAGGACAGGCAAACCTCATGCTGTGACAGCCGGAGCAGCCCATTGTCATTCTGCCTCTGGCAATGCAGCAGCCTGACCTTAATGTGCATTAGGTCAGGCTCACTATATGTATGCAAAGGCTTTAACAACAGCCTTTGGCGTTGTATCCTTGCAGTGGAGATTGAGACGGCCACCAAAATACTGGTCAACCAATGGGCCTCAACCACAGGCCCATCGGCCAGTGGGTGATTGCCCGCCTTGGCAATCTGAGGCTGGCTGATAGTAGAGGTGTCAGGAGTAAGACACAAATAATTCATTGCTGCAGTAGGCAGACATACCTTAGGCTGCTAGCAGAAGTGCCAGAAGTAAGACACAAAACCTTCCTTGCTGCAGCAGGCTGATGTACCTTGGGCTGCTAGTAGAGCTGCTAGAAGCAAGAAACAAATGTGTGCCTTGCTGCAGCAGGCAGACATAACTTGGGCTGCTAGTAGTGGTCCTAGCAGTAGGAAACAAATCCTTCCTTCCTTGCTGCGGCTTTTAGGCATAGCTTGGGCTGCTAGTAGAGGTGCCAGAAGTAAGACCCAAATCCTTCCTTGCTGCAGCAGGCAGACGTAACTTGGACTGCTAGTAGAGGTGCCAGAAGTAAGACAAGTCCTTCCTTGCTGCAGCAGGCAGGAGCACCTTGGGCTCCTACTAGAGGTGCCAAGGGTAAGCCACAAATCCTTCTTTGCTGCAGCAGGCTGCAGTACTCTGGGCTGCTGCTAGAGGTAATACAAAAAGACACAAATTCATCCTTGCTGCAGCAGGCAAGAGTACCTTGGGCTCATACTAGAAATGCCAGGAGTAAGACATAAATTCTTCCTTGCTGCAGCAGGCAAGAGTACTTTAGGCTCCTACTAGAGAAGCCAGGCGTAAGACACAAATCCTTCTTTGCTGCAGCAGGCTGCAGTACTCTGGCCTGCTGAAAGAGGTGCCACAAACCCTTCCTTGCTGCAGAAGGCAACAGTACATTGACCTTCTAATGGAGGTGCAACAACTAAGATGCAAATCATTACTTGCAGTAGCAGAAGGCAGTACCTTGGGATGTTCCTTTGGTGAATAATTCAAACTGTCAACATGGGCATCTTTCATTTTTCAACATGTTTGCCCTGTTAATTACCATTATACCCTGGGCATTGGAATGTGATTTCTAATTGAAAGCCCATTGGCGCATTAAGATGATATCACATTGTGAAGCCAGGTTAAGGGTCTTGATTTGTTTGAGCAGAAGCAGCTCCCGCCATGTCAGATAAGACGAGAATGACCTGGCTAGCTACTGATATGTTGCTGTGGTGTCAACACACAAGGTAATAATTAATGATTTAAAACATTTCATTCACTAAAGTCAAACACAATCAAAAGAAATAATATCATTTAGTTCAACAGGATTTAGAGCTAATTCCTCTATTTTAGATAATGTAGTGGCTTTATCCTACCTAACCCACCAGCAACACGAAAGAAACAACTCCTGTTTTGTGGACCACTCATCAGCCTTTGACCTGGTCAACAGGAACAGTGTATGGAGAAAGCTTGGAGACTGGGCATACCCAACAACTTGCTCCAGGCCATCATTTTGATTTACACCTCAACTTGGGTACGAGTCAAGCTAACACCGATGGGGATCAGCAGAAAAATCCAGACAGACAATGGCCTTAAGCAAGGCTGCGTGCTAGCGCTCCTGCTCTTCAACCTCAACAATGCTGAGATGGGTGCAGCCTTGAAACACACAAACCTAATACCACCCAAAATCGGCACTACTAAGGTTCCACTACTACAATATGTTGATGACATCATCCTCCTGGACCACTCCAGAGTTGGCCTAAAAAGGGCCCTAAATGCCCTTCACAAGTACAACCAGAAGAACAAAATGGTGGCGATTTGGACCAAGATCAAAGTAGTAGTTTTTGGTAATGAAACCAAAAACTCGAACCATACCTGGACCCTGGGCCCATAAAAAATTGAAACAGCGGCCAGTTACAACTTCCTAGGTGTTTGGGTATCAACTAAAGGAGGAGCCAAAAAGCATCTTACACACACGATAACAAATGCAGAATCAATTACAATCAGAACGTGCAACTTAAACAATGCCCTGGAAAGTCCTTCCACCATCCCAATAAGATGAGTAATCGCTGCAACCCTCTTACCAACTATCAGGTATGGCCATGAAGCTTATCTGGGACAACTAGCCAACATCATGGATAAGTATCAGCTCAAGGCATACAAAATGGTCTTTAGACTTCCTACATACCTCCGGAGTTACTTAATAAGGTTGAAATTCGGCTTAGAGGGTCAAACATGGGCAAGTATGGCATCCTTTGTTAATTATTACTATAAGATCCAAAAGGCCCCACCCAAAACCATGAAAGCCATTCTTCAGCATATCTTCTCTCAAGAAGGGAACCCTTGGTCGCTATTCCTTCACAGATCTACTGCCATCCTTCAATTGCACCAGTTGGTACTGGACAGTCTTCACCTTTCGTGTGCCGCCATCCAAGCAATGTTGAAAAAACAAACAAAAAGATTGTCGAAGGCAAGTGGCCTGGATAAACTCAGTATATCCAAGCTATTACAAGCAGTGGGGCAATCATTCACTAATGTCCAATCAGACTGCCTCAGACCCCACACTACCTCAGCTGCGCCATTCGGAAAGTGTGCCTGGAACAAACAATGTTTTCAAGGCTTATGGGTTTACAGTCCAGAGAAGTAAAACCACTTTTTCTGGCGTATGGAATAAGAAAATGTAACAAGGCCACAAGCCTGGAGTTCACCTTAACTGAGCAGATGGAACTGGCGAAATTTGATAAATATATCAGCCTCACGCAGCAATACATTAAAAGGGGTGCTCAAGAGGTCACATTGCCCGGGAAGAGACTGATCACAGCGGTGCACGTACAGGTTGTAGCAACAGCAGGCTTGTTCAGCTGAGCCTCCAGCCACCATGTAACCACCAGGGACTCATAGGGGGAGATTTACCAAATCTCCACGCAGTGCAGCCCCCCGCGAGGCTGCGCTGCATTGCGTGACAAGGAAGGAGCAGGAGAGTGCCATATTTTCAAAGATATGGCTCTCTCCTCCCCTTTCCCTTGTGCCAGCGCTGATTACAGCTGCCGTGCGCCACGCACACACCTTAGCCCCATAGCACTAGGGTGTGTGTGTGTCTAGCATAGGTTTTGTACAACAAGGGTACCCTTCCTGTACAAACTACTATGCCTAGACACAAGGCAACGCTTTTCCCACTTTGTATGCATGCTGCACAGTGCAGCACGCATACAAAGTCGGAACAGGAAGGAGAAATTAAAGCATTTCTCCTTCCTTGTGCCTAGTTTAAAAAAGTGCAGTTTTCTCACGGTTAATCCAATCTACTGTATTTAGTAAATTGGGTTTAGCATGAGAAACCTTGGGGGGTTGCATGGGAATGCCCATGCACCACCCTTGGTATGCCCCCATGGTGCAAAGTAATGCAAAGCAGTGCTTTGCGCCACTTCGCATTACTTTTAAGTTATTTCCAGCGCTAAACAAGTTTAGCGCTGGAAAGTAAATTAGGAAAAAAGGATTTTGCACCGATTTGCGTCACGTTTGTGACGTAAGCACGGCGCAAAATCTTACTAACTCTCCCCCCTAGTCTGCTCAGGTGGTTTGCAAAATAATCCCTGGAGTCCGGCAACAGAACTTTTCGGTGGCCTTTGGAACATTTCAAACTAGTACTGTTCAGCGTGCATCGGGTCACTTTAGTCCATACCTGCCTGTGAAAACACACTCTTCCTTTCGTTTTATGATCCAAAGCTATTTCTTTTGTCCCCTCTCCTAGGTTCACGACCCTAATACTCCCCTAAAGACCTTTGGCAATGTATTTTTAAATCTTTAATGAATTATATAATAACTGGTTTTATGAATAACGGGTTTAACCGGTCTAATGCTCATTAATGTCTCTTGTAAAAAATAAAAAATGTAAGATTTTAATTAATCGCACAATAAAGTATTGCCAAGTCAAAAACAAAGCCTGTTTTATATGTGTGAGTCCACAAATAAAAGGCACCACACAAAGAAACTGTATGACAGTTGTTTAGCATCACAACTGATAAGTAACAGGAAATGTTATAGAGCATTTCTCCTCTGGATGGCAGTGTTAGTCAAGAAATTAAGTATGATTTCTCAGTAGCGTGCATGAACTGTCAGTAAAAGTACAATGATAAATTGTCCTACCCATAGAATCTGCGGTGCATTTCTTCCGATGAAGGGCGAGGACAAGACACTGGCGGGCCAGGAACATGATTGCGAAGTAGATAAAAATCAACGAATGTCTCCATAGGCCTGCTATTATAGATACTGACAATTTTGACATGCATTGCAAGTCAAAATTATTTTTAGCACTGTTGGATCTAACAGAACCATTGGCCATGACCTGTGCCCAGTGGCCAAGGTATGCTGTGTGTCGAGGCACCTGGATCTGGGCATTGATGCAGGCCATGTACCATGCCTGGCGCCCACAGGGAACAGCTGCACGCCATACCCAGTGCGTAGTGAGCGCACGGTAACCGTACCGGGCATTGGACATCGGCATAGGCCATGCACTGTGCCCAGCGCCCGCTAAGCATAGAAGGCCTAAAAATGACGGTCGGCATGAGCATGTTAGCCGCATTGCATGTCTGAAGTGTACGAGCTGCGGATTCAGAAGTGTTACAGTATCATAGCTAGCCATAAATGCTGAAAATTAGATTTTGTATCATACTTATAATTGCAGCAGCGGATTCCATACCCATATTTCATGGGAATTATGAATTATTTATTTTCCATAATTGGTAGAAATTACTATAAGCCTGTGAATGACATGTTCAAACTAATGAAAAGGTCAGAAAGCAGAACAGAATATTACCATACACAGAAGCTATTATGATACGCAATATCAGTTTCACTTCAGTTTTTTTAATTATTATTATTATTTGTTAAGCGCAACGAATCATCCCCAGGGGGATCTCTAGGCGCTGCAGTATCAAACAACAGAAGCAAAACCATGTCCAGTTTACAGATTGAATAGCCAGGTTTTGAGGAGTTTTCTGAACTGAATTAGGTTAGTGCAGGAACGAATGTAGAACGGCAGTTTGTTCCATGGATGGGGCGCCAGGTAGGAAAAGGAACGACCACCCAGTCTGGCTTTATTTATCCGTTTAGGGCACAGTTATAACTGGTCACTGGAGTTGAGTTGTTGGGTGGGGACATCACATAAGGCTTTAATTTATTTTTCAGATAGACTGGTCCCCTTCCCTGCAGGGCTTTAAAGACCAGACATAGGAGCTTAAATACAGCCCGTTTTTTATGGGCAACCAGTGGAGCAGGCGCAGTAGAGGTTCAGTTGGTGATTTTGGGGGACGATTCAGAGCAAGGCGAGCTGCCGTGTTTTGAACCACCTGGAGCCTTGAGAGAAGTCCGTCCTTTAGAAAAGTGCATAGTTCATTAAAACCATTACACTGATAATAAAATCAGAAAAATCCTTCAACAATAAAATACATTTCCAAACAAGCATATCGTCAGTGCTCACTCGTTTTATTAAACCTTTAACCATAAAGTAGGAATTAAAGTGCCTGATTTTCACAAAACAAACTTAACATTACTTAACATTACTTAGCGACATTTTTATTTCATTCCCATTAACAAAAGCCTTAAGGTGAAGAGGAATATAGATTTGTTTTCCTCATCTAACTGAATAAATAAGTTATTTGTTGTACGTATTTGTTAAAAAAAAAGTGTTGCTCACTTTAACTTTTATAAAACCAGCCACATGCCATAAAGGATACGGGAACATTTTGATTGTGAAAGCTCAAATCGTTATAATAGTGATAAATATCTGTGATAAAATAAAAGGAATCCTAAAATGAGCCTAAACTACAATCTCGCAGATTTCCAGGTTTTTTTCCGCCTTCTTTAAAAAATGTGTGAATATACAGCCTAAGGATGTGTCCGCTGCTCTAAAGCATGCAATCACAGCTTGCCTGCACACGCGGATTCCTCGCTGATTGAAGGGTGCCTTAAGCAAACCCTTTCTCTCATTCAGCAGGCAGAGCAAAGGCAGGTTATATGGATAATGTTCTCCTCCCCAGATTTGCACAGTCTACAGCTGACCTTTTTTTGTGTTCCGGAGCCAAGGCGCAGCATGGGAAAGACCTGAGAGGAGGCCAAAGCGATACCTAATAAAGAGATATTTTTCCTTTCTTGACCACCCAGTCTCAAGAGAGGGCTGAGGCTTGAGGTTTTTATATTAATTTATAATCATCCCTGCATGAGATCTGACTGAAAGAGTCTCTTAGAGATTTTTTCCATCATACAGTTAATCACTTTTATAAATATGTCTCTAGGGGCATTTGTCTTTCCCATAGTGTTCGGACACATATTGTCCAGCGCTAGGTCTAAATAATGCCTGGAAGGTGCATTTGTGCTTGTTTTAACTTCTTGCCAAAGAGATTTGCAAAGTTGTTTTTCAGTAGTTAATTGTATTCGTTTCCATACTTTAATGTAGCCTCCTTTCCTTCCAATGGTTTGGTTCAATAGGCCAAACCTGAGCCATATCTGAGCTTGAGAGGCGTATTTTTGTGAATATCCCATTTGAAGTTATCAGATCTCTCCCTCGTGATGCCTCACTCCCATAACCTATGCTCAGTGGTATTTTAGAGGCTTTTTTACGTTAGCGGTGGCAGGTAACTGGGGCCATCTAAGTGAAATCTAAGATTGCTATAAAGTATGGAATGCAAGGAGTAACACGTTACCCTTTCTCTACAGGTTCTGCCTTTGCTGCCGGAAGGAGCCTTTATCATCAAATAGGACTACAAGGTATCTGTAGGTTTTAACCGACTCCAGATGTTGCCCTTGCAGGTTCCACTTGTACATTTTGTGTGCTTTTTTGCTTGCTTCCATAACTTTTGTTTTCTTTCTCGTTTATCAGCATTCCCTTAGATATTGAATACTGAGATAGCTTGTCAATGAGTCGTTGTAAGCCGATTTTTGTTTGGCTTTGGAGTATCACATCATCTGCATAAAAGAGATTCAATATGCACACATCTCCTAGTTTAGGAGGATGTGCATTTATGCCATCCAGGGCTGGGGTCAGATCTGGGCGCAAGTACACAGCCTTGCTTTAATCCCTGAAGAGTTACTATTTTCCAGGACAGGAAGGAGCCATCCCCAATCCTCACTCTTGTCCAGTAGTCTGAATATAAAGCCGTATTGCTTTTAAAAGACGTGCGGGTATGCCCGCACGGGTAGTTATTGCCAAAGGAGGATGCACTGCACGTAGCCAACTTAAAATCTACAAATCAAAGATTAAGAGGTTGCTTTTTCAGATTTTGTTTGTCCATAATGACCGACAAAGATGAAATATTGGCTGCAGTCCCAGCCCCTTGTACGAACCCCGATTGGTTAGGAGGAATCATGTGCTTTTCTTTTGTCCAAAGCAGATCTGTTAGAAGAAGACCTGCAAAAAGGATTGCCTCAGTATCTGTTAGTGTTATATAAGACAATAGCTTCCCCCTTTGAAAATAGGGGTGATTATAAAGACTATCCACGAGGCCGGGATAGATTCCAATTGGAGGGCACTGTTGAAAACGACCGCAGTCTGTCCACCCACAGGCCAGGTTGGTTTTGTACAGTGGATTTGGTATTCCATTCGGACCTGGGTCCCTGTCTTGTCTGCTCTTTCACATGACTTTGCAGATTTATTCTTCAGAAAAAATGATCATGGAGTCATCCAGGTTTGTCAGGAGTTCTATAGGAGTCTTACTCCCCCTCATATAGCTTCGGGGCACGGTGTCCTCTAAGGATTGATTAAAGTGCTTAATAAGGAAGGCAACCCAATTTACTTCTGCTATGTTGGAGCTCATAATTGTCGTTGGAGCCCTGTTCAAGTTATTAACCATTTCCCAGAAATCCCTTGAGTTTTTCTATTTACTAAGATATAGTGCTTCAGTCCAGAGGTCATGATCTTTGCTATTTTTTCTTCCCAAACTGTTCTCCGGTATATTTTGTTTATAAGCTTCATTTCAGCTTGAATTTCACAATCCCCTGCATCCCTCTTAGCTAATCCCAGCATTCTTCCTTATCATACGACTAGAGGCAGATACGTTAATCCTTTTTAGGTCGAGCCTATAGTGGCAGCGCGCATGCGCTGCTCGCTTTGTGAGGCATGCAGTATTCAGTACGGAGTGGAAGCTTCGTGGAAGCTCCGCCCACTCTCCGCCCATTGGCTTGTGTCTTTGTCCTCTGTAAATGCTGTCTTCTGATTCATTTTGAGGCTTGTTAGTCCCTCCTTGTGACGGCTATGTCATCATTTCTCACCTCCCATGGCTACTGGCCCCCTTACTTCGAGTGTTACACCATACGTGGACTGTGAGCACTCCTTTGTGCCCCCTTCTCCCCCCACCGGCACTCCCGTTGTCCGTGCCCGTGCCCCCACCCTCCCTCCCATTGTCCGTGATGCAATATGCAATAGGTCTCGCGTAAATGCGAGTCCTATTGCATTGCAAATGCTTGTTAAGTCTTGCATCTGTTCTTTAGTTTGACGCGTGCTAAGACTTTTTTTTAGGGGTAAGTAGCCAAAAGTCTATCTGTAAAAAGTGCCCACATAGCTGTTGGAGCGAGTGTATCCTTTTTAAAACATTTCTTTACGCAATCTCCATTTTCTTGTTTCAAACCACATGTATTATACCAAATACATAATGTGTAACATGTTCTTGAGTTCTGATGACATTTACAATTGCAAGGCTGATTATTATGTCAAAAAACCACATGTACATCAAACTGGGGGGGCTAATTTTGCACTGTTCCATCCTATTCCATGCAGTTGAAAGATCAGGGGAACATCTGGCTGCAGGGAATTGTTTTCTTCGCTGTCAGCCATGATTGACAGCAGGGTAACGCAATAGCCGACTACTGATAAGTTCCATACGTCCCCTTCTTAAACCCCGCACTGAGACTTCTGGTATTAAGGACGAAAAGGTACATGGTCCCTCCTGTGAGAAACAGAGTTATTTTGGGCCTGATTTAGTGAGGGCTTGTTTTTGATTTTTTTTTTTAACTTTGCCAGCTTAGCACTTTGTGAAGCTGGGGTTTTACACCATCAAATGAATTCATAATACACAATTGCCCATTATTTAACCTCCTTTTGAACACACAAACACATTGACATTATAGTATCACAGCAGTGCAATAGCATCATTATAGCGGAGTCTGTGTTAGAGTTTCCATGAGGAATTCAGAATTCTTTATCGGCTAAGCTATGAAAATCTTTAACTTTTGTTCTGAATATTTGGAATACCATTCTGGTGTGCATGTGTGATTACATATATGAAGCTTGGTGAACAAGGATCTAGAATTTCATGGTTTTAAGATCATTTTTATGCAGCACTGGGATGTACTCCTGAAATGTGCTCTTATATGTGCTTAGCTCTCACTAAACCTTTATTTTTTTACTAAGCAAATATATACTGTGCTGTACTTCTTGAAACCGGTCCCAGGATGCTTGTTTAGGGTCCAGGGAGGCCCAGGCTTGGCAGTTTGGGCTGGACTGTTCCCATGAGGAACAGGGTCAAGACTGATTTGCAGATGGCTGGGTCCAAACTAGGGTGGTGTAGTGAGCAAAATAACGATGGATTTAACCCAGATCTCTTGACTGGAAGTGAATGTTTGATTCATTCAGCATTCCATCCATCATTTGTTGCTGTAGCACGTAGTTCTCATTACAGTATCTTTTGTTGTTTCAGAGCATTATAAATAAAAATAAATCCTTTAAGTGACCTCAATATCCCTCTTTTTATCAAGCTCAGGAAAATGAAATGAAGAGCTGTCCCAATTGGGATTCAAAACAGTGTCATGGTGTTAATATACAGACCCCTGCAGAAGGTAGTCTACTGGCACTTAAGCCCTTCTCTTTCATTCTTTTCAGGTCCACTTCCCAGGCAGTAAATAGAATATAGTGTTAGGCGTATCCCCATACCTCTTTGGAAATACCAAAAGAAGTGCATTTAAATAATAATAGATCCAATAATAAATTAGTCAAAAATCTTCAGATGCACAGCCATATGCCAATGCACACCAAAGAGTTACGATTAAATGTAAGACTACACACATGCCATTTTGATTCTGAGTTTCATCTTTTATTGCATATAGAAAACATTTTTCCCTGTAAAGTCACCCCTCATGCATCCTCGAAAAAGAGGTGTTTGTTCACTTTACTACACTGTGTCAGCCACTTCCATCATGTTCATTTGTTTAGTAGTGCACAGAGTGTGGGAAAAGCAATGCAAGCGTTTGGAAAATTCTCAGAAGTCACACTCTTTGAGTGCACCGCTCAGTTGTATCCTAGGGAACAGCTACTACTCCTATCCTCAGTGACACAACTGCAAGACACCCAGAGGCGCTGCAGCATGTACCATTCATTATTGACAACTATGAATAAAGAACTGACTGTAAGATTTACAAGCCTGTTGTGCATTGGTTGGACTTACTCCAATGAAATGCTTTGTAACTCGTGTCTATGTCTTCCTGATTTCTCAGGTGTAGGCTTTTTTTGACCCATGATGCTGTTCATAAGCATGGTCAGGATGTGAAGGAAGATAGAGTATTTATGCAGCGCTGAGGCGGAACTACAGACATGGGCCCGGCTGGGTGCACTCACAGGGAGAAGATGACAAGCTGAGGCAACTGCAGATGCACTTCCTAAAAGCCATCACCGTTTAAGGGAAAACGCCCCTTCCTGGTGGAACCATGCAGACCTGGGAAATATCTAAATGACGCAAACATGCTTCTTCATAATGCGCTACCCAGCCATATGCCCAGGTTCTTACTGTTCAAAGCCAACAAGGCAGACTTCTCTAAAGAATCCTACTAAAGAATCTGTAAAGACTGGTGGACTGAGGTGGTTAAACATGTTACCTTGTCTCGTGAAATGAGTGTCTCACGTAACTATAGGGGTAGTAGTTGGAACTGTATAGAAAATAACAACACTCAAAGAGTTTTATAAGATAATGCCAGCAAGGTTGCAGCAGCGACATTATCACCTTCAGTTAAATAGAGAAGTAGACAGCAATAGGTGATACTGCAATATTAGGATATACATAAGGCTGTATTAGTGCAATAAACTCTCCCTCTTGGGGTATTCCACCAAAATACTGTGTATATGTCGTGAACAAACTATTGTGATGTCAAAAATATCATGGGACAGAATATTGAAAAAAAGAACATCTTGTATAAAGTCTTTTTGGGATATAAGTTGGTATTTTAATGTTAAGTATGTTTCAATATTTCGTATTTTTTTTATTTTTAACATATTTCAAGTTTTTTTTTAATTAAATGAAAATGTTTTGGTGGGTTTTTGTCTTTGTAGGGGGAATATGGTGGGGTTCTTTTTAAATATTTTTCTTTTAATGATTCTAACATGTTGTCATGAGTTTTTAATTTGTTAACTGGATAATTAGTGATGTATTTTTGAAATTATTTATAGATCTTTTAAAAAATATGGTCATTTTTTATTCATTAATTCGAAAATTGATAATTATTTAATTGTTTTTAATTTGGATATTGTTTTATTTTTTGTACAAAACATTTTTTATGGATTATAGTGTTATTATTTTTTAAATAATCTTTACTTGTGTTGTCGATTTTTGGGGCTATATTTCTGTTGCCGATATTTTTGGTGGCAATATTTTGTCATCCAACCCTCCTTGATTATTAGTAAAGTATTGCTACTTGCCTACTTCCAAACTAATACTCTGATCTCTCAAAATGAAGGAAAGAGGAATGATTGGAACCCCAGAGATTAGTCGTCTGTGCCATTCCATCCTGGGCCCAGTCTTGGAGGCCCTGACATCAGAACCTCATTCTTAGGCGACCAGGACTCTTGAACAGGAGCTACAATCCATTGCCAATTAAAATATATATATATATATATATATATCTCAGAAACTGTGAATAATCAACTTTTAACTCTACGAGCTAATGAAGAAAGAGATGTCAAGGGAAGGTACTGGAACCTTACATTCAAACAAAGACAAGCTCTGAGGAGCCTACAGCAAGATCCTCTAATCGTGATAAAACCATCCGATAAGGGCGGAAATGTCGTTTTGCAAACCAGAGATGATTACTGTGAAGAAGCCTTTAGACAGTTGAATGATAAACAGAACTATGCTCTAACCACGGAAGAGGACTATGTCCATAGCATTCAAATGTATGCTGAACTTGTTGATAAATGGTACAAAAACGGCATTCTGTCCAAGCAGGAATTCATGTTCTTACAGAACAAACACCCGAGAATCCCAACGTTTTACCACCTGCCCAAGGTTCATAAAGACGCTGTAAGACCACCGGGGAGACCGATAGTGTCGTCCATTGGGGGATTGACTGAGAACATGTCGAAATGTATAGATCATTTTCTTTCCCCATTTGTTTCTCAGTTGTCCTCGTACACAAAAGACACAAAGGATTTTCTAAAACAAATTCAAGGAATTGAGTGGGAGTCTGATTTCATAATGATCACGCTTGATGTATGTAGTTTATACACAAGTATCAGACACACAGATGGTCTCTCAGCGGTATCGAACTTTCTAAAAGGGCGTTCCCTCCAGTTCCTGGAACACAATACAATGTTATTGGAATTTATTTCCTTTTGTCTTAATAACAACATTTTTATTTTCCAGGGACAAAGATATAGGCAGACAGGGGACAGCTATGGGCACCTGCTTCGCCCCCAGCTATGCGAACTTGTTCGTTGGCTGGTGGGAGAAGCAGGTGGCCTGGGTGGATGGGATGGAGGATTGGTTGGAGAAGGTGGTTTGCTGGCGGAGGTACATCGAGGACCTCTTCATTATTTGGAGAGGGTCACAAGAGTCAGCGAGGGACTATCTCTCTAATTTAAATAATAACCATCTAAACCTCAGTTTTACGGGAGACATGAGCACGACAGAGGTGAATTTCTTGGACCTTAGGGTCTTTGTAAGTTCAAATACTATCCAGACGGCCCTTTTTAGAAAGACCACAGCGGGTAACTCCGTCCTACATGGACGTAGTGGTCATCCGGCAACTCTCATAAAAAGTATTCCATACGGAGAGCTACTCCGAATTAAAAGGAATAGCTCACGCTCTCAAGATTATGAGGAGGCAGCTGAGGGAAGCATTAAGCGCTTCAAGACCAGGGGTTACTCACAGCACACATTAAGAACAGCGCAAATGAAGGTCAAGGACAAAGAAAGATACTCATTACTGCAGGAACCAGGTGCACCGAGTGTAGAAAGGCAACCAGGGAACCTAAGATTAATCACTACTTACTCTCAAGCAGCAGGCAAAATAAGAGCTATACTGCGCAGGAACTGGAACATATTAAAATCAGACAGTGTGGTGGGGAAGGAACTCCCGGAATATCCTAAAATATCATTCAGAAGATCAAGATCAATTAGAGATCACTTAGTGGTAAGCCACCTACCCGGGTTGAAACCAGCTACCAGTTTACAGGGCCTACAGGGCTCTTTTCCCTGCAGAAGATGTAAAGCCTGCACCAACAGTAGGAGAGTGTCCCAAAACTCGGTGCCGGGGTCCCGTAAAGTAAGGCAAGTAATGAAGTTCATGACCTGCACCACGACTCATGTGGTGTATTGTCTGGTATGCCCATGTGGCTTATGCTACGTGGGCAGCACCATACATCTGGTAAAAACCAGGGTCCTTGAACACCAACGGGCGATTGCAAACAAGGATGCCAATTACCCTGTGGCGCGCCATTTTGCTAGCAGCCACAGGAGTAACAGGGCATTACTACAGTACTTCTGTTTAGACCATGTACCCAACGACATCGGGGGGAGACAGGGAGAAGAAACTACGACGTCTGGAGTCGAGATACATCATCGATCTCCAGACCAAGTCCCCGAATGGTTTGAATGGTGGAGAAGAGCTAATAACTCATCTGTGGTGAACTGAGCATTGAGTATGCATGAGTGTCTACTGTAGGATAGAGGGACTACACAATTGGAACATGCAGCGCTAGATTGAGAGAAATGAATAATACTAGCCCATTTAGGGTGGTATTTGATGGCAAGTCAAATAAATTATGAACTGTCCCCAAAGCCCATCCAGGGTGTAATAGTAAATGTATGTGAAAAAACACACTGAAGGACAGTCTTCTTGCCAACAATATCAATAGCTGGTGTGAGAGGCCTGGTTATATATAGCCATAAGAGATTTCTTTATGTGGCAATATAGTGGGTGCATGTTGCAGTGAAGATTAGATCGATTGTCCCCACTCAAACATGTGATAAGCATCGATAGGCAATAAAAATGTAATTTATGCCGTTTATTTTGATAAAATGTTTATGACTATTAATAATAATTGCATTTATTATTAATGAATCAATAATGTATTGAGGGGGATCACGAGTGTTTAATAAGACTTGTAAATATATTTATTTGAAAACATGCACATTTGCACATTCTAAGATGGCGCTGGAGTTTCATGAAATGAATTGTCCTTCTTTAGTTGTATTTAATTTGAAACTTTATTTAGATGTTGACTTCGATGGCGCGCGTCAAACACTGACGAAGGCTGAGGCCGAAACGCGTTTGTTTTCATTTGCTGTGCACGAATAAATCTTTATGCAGATTTTCACCAACGAGAGTGCTGGTCCTTACTGTTGAAAGTCAGTGGAGCGTAAGATATATATATATTTTAAATTAATGCATAATAATGATCTCAGTTGTTTGCAGTATTTTGTCGTGGCAGCTATTCCCAAATCCCAGAGGGGAGGTAACAGGGAAAAGATGTTGAGAAAGTTAGAATCAAAAATGATTTTAGAGTTGGACAGTAAAACACCTAATGGCTTGAATAATACGGAGGACCTGTACCACTTTCTGTAATGTTTTATTAGGTTTGGACTTCTGTATGAATTAGTACATTTGTTTACGATCTCTTTAATTCCGATTGATTAGAATGCCACAGGTTGTTAAGATTTTAGTCCTTTTTTATTAACTTTGTTAAGCAGGAGTATTACCCTATTACCCAGTGGTTTTAGTTGTTGTATATTTATTGTAGTATTATTAGCACTAGCACTTTATGAGGGTCTATTTTGGATCTTTTAGCACTTTATAGATATTCTGGCACTTTCTTTTGCGATTTTGCACATTTCAGCCTGAGAATTAGAATGGGTACTCTCCAGCATTTAAGCAGGAAGTTGAAAATAGATTGGTACTGTATAAGATACAGACATGAGCCACAAATGTATATTGTTTACAAAGAATTATTGCGATTTGCACAGCCATAGTTGTTATTATCATTATGATTTTTATGTTTTTATCAACATATTGATTATATGTCTCATGAACTTAATATGCAGTGCTTCACGTATATAATGTGAATCTGTAACGTCTTTTATGGCTAAGGTTGTTTTATGAATTCTTAATTATTTACTTATAATGTAGAATTATTACCTTGAATTCAAATGCAATATTATTATATTAATATTTGCGCATTTATGCAGGAATACCTTTGACTCATCTGCAAAAGGGTCCCATTGATGGCCGAATTACGAAAAGTTTGGAAAACAGACTCGTTAGTGCTGTCACACAAGAATGCCAGTGTTTTGTCTATGTTTATTAACCACGTGGTGATAGCACCTTAACACAGCATTGTATTTAAAATGGCGAACGCCGTTTCTTACTTGACTTGTGAGCAAGGGTACTAGGTACCCGAAACGAGTCAGGTTCGAGGTTCTTGAAATAAATAACATCTGGCCTCACATCGCTGGGTTCGTGTACCTGTTCGCCAGGTGGATGGAAGTGCAGAGCTTCAGGATTATTATTATATATATATATATATATATATATATATATATATATATATATATATATATATATATATATATATACAACCGCCAAACGGTGCTCGCAAGCACCGTAATCGCCTTACCCCTTCCTCTCCTCAGCGGCGGTCCACAGCAAGGGGCGAGCCTCATTAACATCAAAGCCAACGCCGTTTCCGATAAAACAGCTACTGTGGACACAGTTTCCTTTTGAAAGCTGCTTTCAAAGGAAACTGTGTCCACAGTAGCTGTTTTTTATCGGAAACGGCGTTGGTTTTGATATATATATATATATATATATAATAAAATGTGTTTTTTGTTCTGTCTGCGATGCTTATTTGATATATTCTTGCTTTGGCAGGTACCACAGAATTATCAATGTAATTTTCTAGTGCAGCAGTTGTTGGGGTGACTTGTCCTTTAAACCCCTGGTTCCCGCCTCATTTAGGAGCGGGCTAACTGCTGAGTTTCTAATGGATTGGTCTCAGCTGCTCCTCAAAGAGAAACAATTAATTGACAGCAACAAATGGTGAAAGGGTGGCTAGCAATAATGTTTTAGAGTGCTCACCATACTCAGAGTGACCCATGATTAAAATATGTTTATCGCTCATGGTTACTATTGTAAACATTGGTGGTCAAAACAAAAAAAAAGGAAGAAATGCCCCCCCAAGCACTTCTAGAAAACTCTCACAGCATAAAAAAAATATTCAATACTTTTCTGCTGGAAGAAAATGCTCAGCAGCACAGCAAGACACCAGCCCACCTGGCATTACAATTTTGCTGAAAGAGCTCATAATATGTTGGCAGAACCACTTTCATCAAACATGCCCCACCAGGATGGCATGCAACGGAAAAGACCCCAAGTGAGCTGGTACAGTACTGATGTAGTCTGGGGGCCTCTGACACCCCAGCGGATTGACAGCCCACCCATCAATGTCAAAATAACCTTACAATCTCTAAAAACTATGCGATCAGTAGTGTCTGGCATAAGACATTTTGTAAAGTATTTTGAGAAGCAAATGTTTTCAGTCTACACCACAATTGTCTGTAAATAACTGGAAGCATGATATTAACAGAAACATTTCTGTGTTTCTCCAAGCCTACTTGAGTAGAACTGTGAATAGATGGGCAACCTGATGTTAAGTGGCCACATTGACACAAGTCCTGTACATAACTACAAATATAGGCATATAAATCTCACTTTCGTTGTTTTCCCAACTCAGCCGAGAGGTGCTTGAGACTCATAAGAATTACAAGCGGTTTTAACTGGTCATGATTCTGGTGTGTTTGGGTACGTCTTTCAATATTTAACCTCACATTGATGTTCAATTCATAGTGCCCACAGTGTTCATGCCCAATTTTCTGTAAAAATATGTGGTTTTTGCCAAGTGGTGAGTTTTCAAAAATGGTTAAAGCACATGGTAAGACTAATGCTAGTGAGTAATGTGAGTATTATCAATGCTTACCCTTCGAGCTGGGAGATTTCCCGCGAGTTCATGGACGCGAGTCTTCCTCTGATTCGCCAGTTCTTTGACTGAGTTGACGCCATCAGAAAACATGCTGATAAGAAGCTCGAGGGGGACCACAATGTCTAGTTCGGACAATACCTGTTGCAAATTTAAAGACATGAACAGGAATACTACAAAAACATTCTGACATAAATTAGGCTATCTTGATTTGAACAAAGGTAATTAAGGATACGTGTAAAAGCATTTTAGTGAATTGTAAACATTGCAAAAACGGACTTCTAATTTGAGAAAAAATGTGCTAGACCTGAATTATGACGAAACTCAGCTTGTTGACTTCTTTTCCTTGGATAAAAGTAAGGAGAACTTAAAAAAAAATCTAATTTCTTTGCCAAATTATGCTGCGCTCCACCCGGCACTATTGGGGTGCTGCTGGCACTTCCATATTCAGTTGTGGTTCTTGACTATTTGCCGTGGTATTTGGTTTGGGAGGAGACAGCCAAGGAGCAGTCTGGCAGGGAGGACGAGGCACACCGGCAAGAGGTTAAGTGAGCGAAGGGAGTTGGGAATTGAAACGAAAAGGCAAGCGGGAGAAAAAACAGAACCCAAAACCTCAAATGTCTGCTTTTCTATCAAAGTCATTGGCTTTGTTATTTTACAGCTCGGCATGGACAGCACTGTGCTAGTCCTATGCCTAAAGACTTTGCTGTAGAAATGGCAAAAGACTTTGTCCCTTTCTATCTCTGCGTGGATGGCACTGTGCTAATCCTATGCTTAAAGACTTTGATAGAAAAGCAGACATTTGAGGTGAGCAGATCTAGAGTGTCGCTGGTGTTGAGAGTGCTCTATGCAGGAGCTACTTTCCACCTAAACTTGAAAACTACCCAGAGTTCTCTGCTTCTTTTTTGCATAATTTATGCGTCACTCTATGCCTGAAAGGGTATTGTTTTGACATATATATATATATATATATACACACCACCAATTCGTCCATGGTAGCGCGCTCTATCACACAGAAGGTGCTGGTGTCGAGGGTGGACTGCCCCTCGTGATACTTATTAATCACCAAAATATCCAACCAAGGATTCACCGCACACCAAGGGAATCTATTTAAATCTTTCATTTGCAAACGTGCAAAGTGTCCCACTTCCACCACCTACACGTTTCAACACTGCTCTGCCACGTAAACAAAATTGTTATGTGGCTCAGATATATTGACGATTTAATTATAATCTGGGATGGTTCCAATGAGGAATTTGCGCAATATTTTGAGATCCTCAACAATACAGACACGAATTTGAAATTCACGTATGACATCAGTGAAGACAGAGTAATCTTTTTGGATACGGAAATTTATATCCAAAATAATCAAGTACATACAACACTGCACCGTAAAAAAACAGCAACAAATGCCACGCTCCATGCAGGAAGCTTTCATCAACCAAGCTTAATCAATAACATTCCGTATGGAGAGTTCCTGAGAATTCGAAGAATTTGCTCTCAAGAAAACGAATGGCACAAAAACAGTCTCCTTACTACTGCAAGATTTAAGAAACGCAAGTACAATGCAAAAGTTGTTACTTCTTGCCGACTAAGAACAGCTAAACTTCAGAGATCGGAATTGATAAAAGAAAGAACTCCCAACATAAAAGATGATACTAATGAACAAATCCGACTAATCACAACATATTCGACAGAAAACAAACTAATTCAAAAAATATTACGTAAAAATTGGCATATATTACACTTGGACCCCACTGTTTCGAAAATAGTAGGAGATTTTCCCAGTATAACTTTCCGCAGAGCAAAAAATCTGAAAGATCATTTAGTTCACAGCCACTTCATGAACAAAAAACAACAAGAATCTTGGTTGAAACCTAAAGGGTTTTATAAATGTACCAACTGTAAAGTCTGTATTATTGCTAAAAACACAAAGGAAATTATAATGGCTAACAAGAAGATTTGGAAAATACAACAACTAATAACTTGCAAAAGTCAATTCGTTATTTACATCATCGAGTGCCCGTGCCATTTAAAGTATGTGGGCAGCATAATATGTGAACTCAAAAAGCGAATTCTCGAACATGTGAGAGCTACAATAAATACAGACAGAAGCAACGCAGTTGCAAGACATATGGAGAAAGAACATGGGAACAATTGGAAGGAATTAAGATTCTATGCGGTGGAAGCAGTGGAAAGAAACACACGGGGTGGAGACAGAGAAAAGATCCTTAGACAAAAGGAATCACGACACATCTTAAATTTCCGGACATTAACCCCAAAGGGTCTTAATCAGGACGAAGAATTACATTCACATTTGTAAAAATGAACACTGATTAATCATGTAAAAATTCCTCTGGGACTTTAATCGTACCTTGGACTATCTACCCTTGTAAATAGAGTAATTGACACTAGACATACACAGTTTAATTTGCACGATTTTAATTTCATAATTTGTTTGACACTTTAAAGATACCTTCACATGACACAACATAATTGTCATTATAGATGGCAAAAATAAAGGTGATAAATTAAACAAACTTGAATTGGTAACATCAGGAAACTGTTATTATACCCCTGCCGAATTGTGAAACGCATGAAAATGAGGCAGTAATGGTGACAAAGCAAGGTAGCAATGTGTGCCCACTAGAGGGCTAGATTGATCCATGCAGAATATTAATTGCAATGCACATATAAGAATGGCTGACACGCGACAATAATCGTGATTTGTACGGTAACATTAGCCCACTGGAGGGCAGGATCCTGTGTAGCAAGACTCTAATATTGGTTGTCAGCTACAATATTGACTGTCACTGCATAGTAAGATTGTGAGAAACGGCAGGGATTTACCATTGATAATATGCACAAAATGTCGGTTTTGTCTTTATGATACAATGTATAGCATAGAGGCATATAATGTTGTCACAAGAATTAATTTATGTTTCACAGTTTTCAAATCATTCTTTGCACTGTATTGAGCAATTTGTGTTTAAAGGATTCCCTATTGAAATTAAATCGGGAATATTTTAAAATGGCATACTACAACATCCACAATTCACAGCGCAGCGTTCGAAGGATGTGATGTAACACGCTTCTAACCTTTAAATAATGAAAAAGATGCCGCTGTTTGAATTTTCCCCGTGATCAAGGTCTCAGTGGAGACTGAAACGCGTTGGGTGTACTGGCTACGCTTTGCTAATAAAATTGCTAAAGCATAATGAAATTGGAGTGAATTCGTTTAACCATCCGTGAGTGCAAGAGGAATTTCCTGTTGGATACCTTGTGGCATATATATATATACATATATACATACATACATACATACATATATACATATATATATATACATACATATATACATATATGTGATCAAGGCCCCAGGAGGGCTGAAACGCGTTATGGCGGAGGTGCTGGGCATTAAATAAAAGAAATTGCACCAAATCCTGGGTTCGCTTCGTCTGTTTCCTGAATCGACGAGTTGTTTTTATATACAATAGAGGCTTATGAATCAGAAAAAGACGTTATGAGCCAGAGGTTTTTAGAGAGAGGCTATAGTCATAAATCTATTATCAATGCAGTTGAGAAGGTAGAACAATATAGCAGGAATGAACTACTTCATCCACAGAGACAAGATGATAATTCAGAGACCATAAGATTTATAACAACGTTCTCATCCCAGGCACCAGAAATCCGTAAAATCTTAAACAAACATTGGCATGTCCTCAGAACAGATGATAACTTAAACAAATGTTTGAAGAACAATCCCCAGATCACTTTTAAGAAAAGTCAATCTTTAAGGGATGAGCTCAGCTACAACTTGATAACACGTGATGAAAGCAGTAGGAATACCAGTATATCTGGTTTTCGGTGTTGCAAGAATTGTAAAGCTTGTAGCAACAGTAAAGATTGTGTCAGCTTTGGTATACCCAATTCACAGCGTGAATTTGTGATTAGAAAACCCTTCACATGTAACACTACTTATTGTGTTTATGCTCGCTTTGTCCCTGCAACAAAATATATATAGGGAGCACGATACATCGTGCGAAAAAAAGAGTTTTAGAGCATGTACGTGCTATTAGACATAATAACAAACTGTATCCAGTAGCACGCCACTTTCATGACTGTCATTTCCAGGATGAAAGATTATTACAGATGGTTGTGATTGATGGTATATCAATGAGTATCAGGGGAGGCAACAGAGAGTTGGAACTTCGCAAACTGGAGTCAAAATACATTATTGACTTCGGCACATTGGTCCCGCAAGGGTTGAACTCCAGTGAAGAACTGGCAGTTCATTTACATCATTAGGGATTGTTTGTGGTTTCTTGTCAATTGGCATTGATTTTAACTTTTAACTTTTCATATTTTTACACAGTTGCTGGTTCTCTATGTTATGGTTGTGCAGAACTGTGGGTCGTTGAGCTAAGCAAGACATCTATTGTGTCAATTTGAGACAGAGGAAGATTGTTTGGACACTGGTGGAATATTGCTAGTTGATTGGGGTATTCACATATTTGTGGTACTGTGATTAGCCCACTAGGGCTTCGCTTCACCTTTTCGGGATATTGGCTACATTATATACTCTCTGTTACAACTAGTTATGTGTACTATTTGCAATTGACTATTAGTTGTATATCAGCTATTTAGTTAGAGAGATAACGCCCACTGGGGCGGTATCCGTAATAATTTGGATATGTGAATATTTACATTTGTCTGACATCTCCTATGTTCCTTTATTGTTTTATTCTTGCAATTAATGTGATAATAATATGTATTTAATCTATAAAGGTTATAAGCACTATAGATTACTGTGCTTTAAAACACTAGTCCAAAATGGCCACCATGTTCGTGACAACAAACACACTGGTTGAGGTTTAGTCTGTTTTCACTGTTTTTGTAATTGTTTATAATGAAATTGATGCTGAATGCATTCATGACTGTGATCAAGGCGGAATGCCGAAACGCGTCTTTATGTGTCATTAAAGCTTGTTATTCAAGTCTGTTGGAGTGTCCGTGAATTTTCTACGTACTTGTGGAGATTGGAGGATATTACGAGGGCTACCCGGTAACCCATCGCGGACCGCCCACTTGACAGCGCCGGGTGTAACCGGGACTGGTGGTAAAGAATGTTTGATATACACCGGAGCTGACCCCTGCCCTGATCGGATTGCGGGAAGTCGTAGGCTGAATTGGTGTAATCAGCCGAAGAATCAACGCGTCTACGCAGTGGCATTGTAAGCGTAGAGACTGAACGCATCGTATATTTAGCAATACAGCTATACAGAACGCGGCTGGAGTATCCGGATTTCCATCGGGGAACTTTGCCGGTGTATCGGAGAACGCGACCGCGGCGGAAGACGCGGGGTGCCTTTTTCTTGATTGCTGGTGAGTGTGCTCCGGTTGGGAATTCGGGTATGTCTTGGTTTGCGGGTCTGTGATCAGGAGGGCTGGGAGCTGACGACAACACGAGACGGAAGGTCTCGAAGTCAGAACTGACAGGCAGTGATCCAAACTACAAGCAATAATGGCAACAGGTCTGGATGCCAAAAGAAAGGAGACCGCAAACAGATTATTTTTTACCCAAATGGGATCGAACAGCGAGGGTGCTACCACGTCGCAAAATCGTGTGGCCTTACTGGAGGTAACAGGAGGGCTAGTTAGACCCCAATAGTAGTGCGCCAGGATGCACGTTTGCAGAGGGGTGGAGAAAGAGGGTGTGGCCTGCTATCAGATCTCAGCAATCCTGCTATATGGGGCTTACTGGCGGTAATAGGAGGGGTAGGTGGCCCCTAAGGTCCCTTAATAGCTGAGGGAACTTCATCCCCCTACTAGTAGTGTGCCAAGAGGCGCGTTTTCAGAGTGGTAGTGAAAAGGGGGCGTGGCCTGCTATTAGATCTCAGCAACCCTGCTGTATGGGACTTACTGGAGGTAATAGGAGGGGTAGTTGGCCCCCCTCCTGTTACCTCCAGTAAGTCCCACACAGCAGGATTGCTGAGAAGTTGTCAGAGGCCACGCCCCCATTCTCCACAACTCTGGCGCACTACTAGTTGGGGAATGAAGTCCCCTTGGCTTCAGAGGGACCTTTGGGGCCAAGAAGCCATCCTGGTACCTCCTGTAAGTCCTGCACAGCAGAATTCCTGAGAGTTGGCCGGAGGCACCACCCCCTTTCTCTCCCACTTTAAAAATCATAGAAATTCACTGAAAAAAACAAAGGTTACAGGGACGTTATAGTTAGGAATAAGCATTTATAGCACTATATATATATATATATATATATATATATATATATATATATATATATATATATATATATATATATATTCCACACAACGGCTCTTTTCTCAGCATTCGGTGCTCTTCGATGGTGCGAACAGTGGAAACGGCGGAGCCAGCCGTTATTCAATTCAAACCAATATTCCTTCACAGAAATGTTCCACACGCACTCACTGGTAAGTGATTGTTGCAATCTTCAGTTTTTATTTAGGCAACAGCATTATTCCGACAAGTTCAAAAACCCTACGCGTTTCAGTCTGTTCACAGACCTTGCTACCCGTGAGCAAGGTCTGTGAAGGAATATTGGTTTGAATATATATGTGTATATATATATGTGTATATATATATATATATATATATATATATATATATATATATATATATATATAAAAACACTTAGGGCTGCAGCACAAGCCGCAGTAGTAAAAGGCACTTAGTGCACATCCACGCACTTGTCACATGGCCGTGGCCATTCACCATGTGGTGCCTGGCACATGGTGCATGGATGTGTGGGGGGCACTACATGTGCCCCTCCGGGCCACTTAGCAGTGGCCCACGGGGTACGGGAGCCCTGCTTGGGGCTCCCAAAGTGCCTTTCCATGGCTGTCAGACCACCATGGAAAGGCAGTCGGAAAGGGACATCCTAATCCCTACAACGGTGCCTGCACAGGCACCACCCTAATGGTAGGGATAGGAGAACGACAGCCACCCCAACGGGATCCTTGATCCTGTGAGAAGCGGCGGTCTGTCCCCCAAACTGCTGTGGTCCGAACGTCCGCATCGTAATGCGGCAGTCAGACCATTGGCCTGGATGTCGGTGGGACTGCCACCGACGGCCTTTCGGTGGCAGTCCCACCGACATCCAAATGAGGCCCTTAATACTTACCTTACCTTATTTTTTTTACTACGACTGTGCCTTTAACATTCATGCTTTTACAACGAAATTTGTTGTAAAGGCATCTGTGGTAAAGGAGTACTCATTGTAAAAACTTTCATTGTAAAGGCAGGCGTTGTAAAGACGTTGTTGTGGTAATGCCTTTGTTGTAAAGGCATCTCATTGTTAAGCCTTCATTATAAAGGCTGTTTCCCTCTGGTTAGAGCTGACCTTGTTTTCTGTTACGGTGAGGTGGTCAATGTTAAATTGAGCTGGTCTCTATATGCGACTGTGCTTCTCTCAGGGCCAACAGGGTGTTTGCATAGTCGTCGTAAATCCCTTGGAAGGAAGCTTGCACAGCCACCATGGGAGTCAGCCTAATGAGGAGGTTCTAAGGGGCCTCTGAGAAGAAAGCCAGATGCTGTAGAGATGAAACTGCAAGTGTGTCTGTCCTTTTAGGCAGGTAGAGGGTTTCCAAGCCTCAGCATCTACAGTTGCCTCCAGTAAAGGCATATCTTGGTCATCAGCACCCTCAATGGATATGTTACTGGCGTCCTGCTTCTGGATGTGAATAATAACATATTAATTCATCCTGAGTGGCACCAAAGGAGTGGATGAACAGGATTCTATATTGTCAGGTGTGCCTGCATTTGGTATCTCTGCTGTACAGGTTCAGGAAGGGCAGCTTGGCTGTAGTTGATAGTCCCACTTTTGCAGTTGTAGGTGTGGGGTACCAGTGACTCATGCTCACCTTGCAGCTGTGTTTGGAGGTCTGGATGCATATGGTATAGCTCATGATGTTGCAACTGTGGCAGCTTTTATGCTGGCGGATATGTGTAGGATCCAGTTTCAGCCTCCAATTTCCCCTGCTTAGAATCACCTGTATGGTGAGGTGATGATTACTCTATGCTACATGTACCAACAAGATTCTAACCCTGACACACAATTACATTGCGGAATGGATACAGCAATGGAATTTCCCTTTCATGCCTCATTATGTTACCCTCTTTGGTAACTATTTACATGACACATCTTTCCTATGCAGATATACATGTAGACATTCATGAAAGTATTATTACCTCCTCATTCATCTTCCTCATCACAGTTCTCACTCCACAAGTTGACTTTTTTTCACAGATATTATTTACCTAGCCCAGCTAAAAATACACCCTAATTTGGTGTCCAGATTCCCAGAATATCACAAAGGAGAAATTCAATTAGTCACACCCTGTGTTTTTTCTTCTGTGAAACAGTTGGAAACGCACAATTTAAGCCCTACCCCTATGTCACAGAAGAGTGACACTTAGGTGCATTAGCACAATATATCTACTGCGTGCCTTAACCTTATCAATGTAAAGTGAAGTACCAAAAATACTGTTGAAGTGCATTCACTGTAGAAATTAGGGATTCATATAAGCTTGTGCTTTCATGTCTTCATTTTAATGTTACGAATTCTAGTTCGCGTTCAGACTTATACTTGTGTATTTCGAGCTATACTGCTTTTACTGAAATTGCATTTCTTATATACTCATTTATCAATGTTTTACGTTTATTCTGTAATTGTATGTGCACATATAATCATGCATTTAAAGTGTACATAGACTGTCTTACTAAGTTAGCTTAACCAAAGGCCTTAAGCATTTGGTTTGCAATGTTTAACCTTCATTTTGAAAGTTTTCTTGTGCTGCAATGTCCTTTCTTTTGTAGGTGCGTCTCAAAGCTAGTTGAAGGCATATTGTGGTAGAGATAGTGAGGTACGGGAGAAGAACTTTTGGCAAGAATAAGAGGTGCTAACAAACTAAAAGAAGGCTTGATCCTATTCATGTCATATCAGGAGCAGGGCGACATTCAAGGTCATGCAGTCAAATCGTAGGATGAGAAAATCGAGTGAAGTTGCCAATTTTTACTGTTAGAAGATGGAAAAGTACTGGAGTCGATGCCGTGGTATTCTTGAATGTTCTATGGGTTTAATTGGTGTTCACACTGTTAGTCTTCAAAGGAGATACATTGTGGATTCGGAGAGGTACAGACCTCTCTGCTCCTATTTTCATTATACAGCTTTATGTTGTGCATTGTCCTGATTTGGAGAACTTTTACTGAAGTCTCCACTATGCTTATACCTTTCTGCTTTCCCTGATGTAACTAGGTTTCCCTAGTTTTCCAACTTTAGTTTAGACAACTTTAGATTTATTCATGCATAGACAGAAGGATTGAAACCTATACACAGATCATCAGATTTTTTTTCTTATTTTTTGTATTGCTGCACCTGAATTTCTCATATGCTTTATACTACTAAGACTTAATTTCATTTAACGTTTCAGTTTACCTGTGGTGATTTTATAACTTTACAATATGTTCTTGAGATTCATGTATATCAGTTTGGCCCTTAATTTGTAGTAAAAAGTACTTAATCTTACTTATTGATTCTTGGTTCTTAATGTGCGTCCAAATGTCTACATTGTAAATTGAATTATTTATTTCATGTTAACTCCCCTTTACCTCTCAGGCAACTAAAAAGATTGTTCGCAGGATAAATGGTAAGACCTGCCCAGTGCTCTAGCACAGTCAATGTTTGCCTTCCCAACGAGCAAGTATTTATTTATTTCTTTTTTCTTTTTTTACAGGCTGTTCACTTTTTAAGAAAAATTTTTCCCCATTATGTGCGAGGCGAGCTATAGCACCTTTATATCTTAGGTAGCAGTCTGGCCAGTTGCTGGGCAGTGTGGACCGAGAACTCCATTCTCGAGACTCACATGGTGGTCATTAAAGAGGTAGGGTATTTCCAATTTTCTGGTACCATGTGCTTTGTAACACATCTAGGGAAATAATTAGTAAAGACAAAGCAGTCATTATTCAGTACTAAGCTTCACTGTCTTCTTCCTCCTAATGCCTGATCCAAAGACTGTGTCCTCGCCAGGCACGGACAGTGCAGGTAAGAGCTGTGGGGCGGTGAGTGGAGGGAAGTCGACATAGAAGGAATAGAGAAAATACGATAAGTAAATAAATAAAATCACTTACCTTGCGATAGCTGCATCGCTGAGTCGGCGATGCGGCGAGCGCAAGGCAAATGGTTTTATTTATTTTATTTTCCCTATCCCGTCGTATTTCGACTCCCCCACCCCCGTTCCACCGCTCTTACCTGTACCGCCGCGCCTGGTCCTCGCTTTTTCTCGTAACATGTGAGATGTTGTCCCCTTGGTGACCAAGGGCAAACAGGAAGCACTGTGAGCTTCCAACAGGATGTGCAATAGAGGCAGAAGGCAGTTCAAGTTGTCTTCAAGGCCAGAGAGGCACCTATACCACCAAAGGTGACGAGATTACAGGCTGAGGATGCTGATTCTGAGGATGATGAGATCAGAGGTCGCTTTATCCAAGCCATGGATTTAGCTGAGGTTATTCCGCCCCTCAGGGGCAAATGCGGTTTTTCTTCTCCTGTGCCCACATCGTGCCCACATGCGCCCAATATCAGGGCTTAATTCCCTCCCACTTAACAGCACTGTATGCAGGGCCTTTTCTCACGAATGGAAGGACTTGGAGAAACAGTCCTTCATAAGATTTTTGGCCAAACGATACCCTCTGGAATACTTAAAAGAGGACTTTCCAGCCACAGTGATGGTTTATAAATGAATGGCTGGGTTATCAATACAGTGTATGTTTATCTCAAAAGATACCATCCCAGTGGACGCAGTTGACAAGAAAATCAAGGGCGCTGACAAGAGGGCTTACTCAGCATCAAATTTTGCTGCCTGAGCCAACGTTTATACTACTTACACAGTATAGTCTCTACTTAGAGATTTCCAAACCATGGTAAGCCAAATGGAGGACCGGGCAGACTGCTCCATGATCATGGCAATGATGGAAAAAGCAGGTCCATTTTCTTTCAGACATCTCTTTTGATAACTTGTGTGCCTCAGCAGTCGCTTCTGGTGCAGCAATGGCAGTTCACAAGCACATATGGATGCTTCTCAAAAGGCTGTCCTGATGAAGCGTCCCTTTACTATCCCAAAGATATTCGGCCAAGACCTAGAGGACTTAGTTAAAAAGTCTGTAAAGAACATGAAATTTATGGTCCCTGCACAATCTTTTACCACAGGGAGTGGCTTGGCTATAAGAGAGTATTTGGACCAGGAACATCCAGAGGAGGTGGCCAGCCCTTTCAGTGGAAGGGTCATGGCTGGGGCGCCCCTATTAATGATAAATCCCGGTTTTGGTCTCCATCAACATCCACAAACCCTCCCTCATCTTCGAGAGCCTCGCTATGCCATGAGGTCTCCAGTTGCAATTAGACTACTCTTATTCAAAGAGGTTTGGCAGCATTCAGAAATGGATGAATGGGCTCCATAGACGTCGCAGCAGGATATTGAATACTATTTCTAAATCATCCTCTTCACTATTTTTGTTGGACACCTATGCCACACTGATCTATTCATCATCAAGCCCTTCGACAAGGGATTCAGCTCCTTGTGGATAAAGCCGCCATTATTCGAGTTCCTCAGGAAGAGGAATAACAAGGGTAATAATCAGTACTTTTCCTGGTGCAGAAAGCCTCAGGGACTTTTGCCTTGTTTTGGTCTTGAAGGGTGTAAACAGATTCATACCACATCAGGCATTCAAGATGGTGTCTCTACAGGCAACCATGCCACTGATCAGGCAAGGGGAACTTTTATGTTTGATCAACATGTTAGATGCTTATCTGCATTTCCCGGTGCACCAACATTCCCAAAAGAATCTTCGCTTTGCATTGGATGGCACCCTCTTAAACTTGTTAGCCTTAGGGTGGTCTTTCCAAAAACGTTTTGCCTTCTCCCCTCCTGTTTTGCTGAATTCGTTTTTGTTGGCCTTAGGACTCTGTGCACTTTATCACTGCTAACCTGTGCTAAAGTACTTGTGCTCACTCCCTACAACATGGTGAAATTGGTTCACACCTGATTGGCAAATTTAATTTACTTATCAGTCCCTAGTAAAGTGGTACACCATATACCCAGGGCTGGTAAATTAAATGCTTCTAGTGGGTTTGCAGCACTTATTGTGCCACCCACCTAAGTAGCCCTTCTAATCATATCTCAGGCCTGCCATTTTAACATGTGGGCAGTTCTAAACTGCCAGTTCAACTTGGCAAAATAAACCTTTTGCCAGGCTTATAACTCCATTTTTGATACATATGTCACCCCTAAGGAAGGCCCTAACAGCCCCTAGGGTGCATTATATTTAAAAAGTTGGACATGTACATTTAAGTTTTACAAATCCTGGTAGTGGAAAACTCTCAAATTTGTTTTTGACTACAGCAAGCACTAACTCTTCCTTTGAATAACATTGGGTTACCTCATTACATTTGGTTACCTCATTACATTTAATAACTGATAGCTTTGTTTGGGAACAGGTAGGGATATATTGTTTAGTGTCTAAAGAATTGCAATTTAAAAACCTCTTTAATGGTAAAGTGGGGTTTTATGTCACAATTCTGAAAATGCCACTTTTGGAAAGTTGGCATTTTCTTGTCCTAATCAGTGTTTAGTTTGAGCCAGAGTTTTCCGGTGCGCTGCACCAGAACTTAATTGTCAACACCAGCGCTTGTGACAGTCTGCCACAAGGTGGAGTTGTCTGGCTAATTTAGAGATGACCCAATAATAGCTAATTATTAATTCAATATTGTTAGAAATGGGGGTCTCTAGTTGGCAGAGGTAGGTACCTTTGTCCAAATAGGGACCCTTGCTTCTAGTCAGGGTAAGGGGGATACACACTTTAGATAACCCCGGCTCACCCCCTTGGTAGCTTGGCACGAGCAGACAGGCTTATCCCAAAGGCAATGTGTAAAGTATTTGTATCAACACTCACAGTAACACAGTGATAACACCACAAATGGACACCACACCGGTTTAGAAAAATAAAGTATCTTTATCTAAACTTAACAAGACCAAAACGACAACAGTCCAACATACAAGTATTAAGAAAAATGACTTTCAAATGGTTTTAGCAACTGAGTCCATAGAAAACTATGGATGCGTGATTTCTTGCAAAGTACCTGTTGTTGCGACAAAATTCACCAAGCCAAACAGCCGCAGCGATGAGAAGTGTCGAAAAACAAAGAGATGCGTCGTTCCTGAGACCTTCGTGGATGCGATGCGACAGTTCCGCTGTACACAGGGGAGCGATGCGTCGGGTCCGGTCTGTAGGGGGAAGCGATGCGTCGATTCTGAGACGACTCCGATCCGCGGGTGATGCGTCGGGGAAAACTTGCCGCACGGGTACGATGCGTGGAAATCCAGGATGCGTCGGTGAACGATGCAGCGGCGGCGTGCGGCGCTGCATCGACCTTTTCAGCCGCGATCCCTCAATGCGTCGATTCTTGCAGCGGCGACAGGCGCTGGGTTGGTTTAAACAGTGGTGCGGGGAGATTCTTCTCGCACCAAGGCGTTGCATTAGTAAAACTGTCGCAAGAGGAGCGGCACGTTGATTTCCTTGGTGTTGCGTTGCTTTCCAGCTCCCAACAGCAGAAACAACCTCCAGAGGCCCAAGACAGTCCCAGGCATCTCTTGGCAGGTCAGAACTCCCAGCAAGGAAGTTCAGGGGAGCTGGGGGTGAAGTCTTTGTGTTCCTGAGACTTCAAAACAGGAGGCAAGCTTTACTCAAGCCCTTGGAGACTTTCCTCAAGCAGGGGATACAGCACACAGCAAAGTCCTTCTCCTTTCCTTGGCAGAAACAGCAACTGCAGGCCAACCCCAGACACACAGCAAGGGCAGTACTTCTCCTCAGTTTATCCAGCTCTTCTCCTTGGCAAAGGTTCCTCTTGATTCCAGAAGTAGTCTAAAGTTCAGGGGTTTTAGGTCTAATACTTATACCCCAAAATGTCTTTGTCCTCTTTGTGCAAGGGTCTCTGAGCCCAGTCCAAACCAGTTCTGTCCTCTCTGGTGCAGCTGCCCGGCAGGAGGTGGAGACAGCATTGTGTAAGGCAGACAGGCCCTATTCAGGTGCAAGCGAAATCTCCTCCCACCACTCTAAATGCAGACCGGGCCTATTCAGGTGCTAGTGAGAACTCCTCACCCTACTCTGAATACAGCCCAGGTCTATTCAGCCCAGCCCTGACTCATTCAGGAAAGGCAGGACACACATCAACCCCCGCCCCCGGTGGCTGTCTGAGAGAATGCACCTCCCCAGCCCCTGTCACTCCATAACCAGACAGTCAATACACAAACAGGCAGAGGCACACAGAATGGTTAAACAAGAAAATGCCTTCTTTCTAAAAGTGGCATTTTCAAACACACAATTTAAAAACCATCTTTAGTAAAAGATGTGTTATTAAATTCTGAGTTCAGAGAGCATAAACTTTATTTTTCTATCTTATCCCTATGGGAAGATATGCTTGTAAAATGTTACAAAGCATTCCCCATTCTGTCTTATGGGGCAAGATAGCCTTTCAATAGTGAAAAACTAAATTGGCAGTATTTCACTATCAGGACATGTTACACACATCAGTACATGTCCTACCTTTCACATACACTGCACCCTGCCCAGGGGGGTACCTTGGGCCTGCCATAGGGGTGTCCTATATGTTAGAAAAGGAAGGTTAGGGCCTGGTAAGTGGGTGCACTTGCCAAGTCGACATGGCAGTTAACAACTGTGCACAGACACTGCAGTGGCAGGTCTGAGTTACCTTTTCAGGGCTACTTGTGTGGGTGGCACAATCAGTGCTGCAGGCCCACTAGTAGCATTTGATTTACAGGCCCTGGCACACTTCAGTGCACTTTACTAGGGACTTACCAGTAAATCAAATATGCCAATCATGGATACCCAATCATGATAACAATTTATACAGAGCGCATATGCACTTTAGCACTGATTAGCAGTGGTAAAGTGCCCAGAGTTCTATAGCCAACAACAGGTCAGGAAAAAAATAGGAGGAAGCAGCAAAACGTTTGGGGATAACCCTGCAAAAAGGGCCAAGTCCAACAAATATACATTAAAAATGACTATTACCTGCCGCCTAAGTCATTCTTATAACATTAGGAGCCTGAAATAGTCTGAAATTGGCACTCTTGTAGGAGTATGATGGCTTCTACAAAATAAGCACTGGTCCTAACCATTTGTTGCCTGCAGCCTGCTTCTGGAGTCACATGACTAGGTGTAGTTGGCAGTCCTTGTGTATTCCCCACAGACAACCAAACAATAGGGGGACTCGGTGTTGGCAGGATGGGGGGGCGGAGCTGTGCACAGCCACACTTACACTTCAAAGACCCCTCCTCCGAACACACACAAAGAACTTCACACTAGCCTTTTGTGACTTCAGACATCCTGGGACCAGGGCAGGGAGGTAGGAAATTCCAGACCCAGACCTGGGGGGGGGGGGGACTCCAGAAGTGTCTTCCACTTCAAAGCTGGCACCCAGGTATAAAACTAGGACCCTTCAGTTCACTTTTGGACCTGTGGCAGACTCTCAGAGGACTACCCTGTTGCCTATGGCCTGCTGTGTACTTCAGAGGACTGCCGTGCTTCCTGAAGCCTGCCTTGTGCCCTCGGAGAACTGCCCTGCTTATCGAGACCTAATTTTCTGCTTGAACCCCGGACTTCAAGGGCTAGTTGAATGGCCTCCTAATCAGAGCCTCAGGGACAGAAAAGGCTCCAACCATCATGAACCCGAACCTGGACCCAGCCTGAGTCCTGACCCTCCAAGCGGGGCCCTTCCAGTCCTGTACCTTTAGAAGTGGGGCATCCTGGACCCTTGGAAGTGGTGCTATAGGGGCCCAGATAGCCCAAATCCAAAACATGTGACTTGGAAGAAAAAAGTGCCCTGAGAACCGAGTGGAGACCGGTACCTTCTTGCTCGCTGATCCACAAGGTGCATCACTGGTCAGCCTGACTTCGCGGTAGCTCCCGCTACATTCTTCTGTGCAACAGCAAATCCTGTTCAGTGGCTCATCGCAGAAGGGGTATGCGGCCTCATGGAGCCCTTACCTTCTCAGACATTGTTCTTCAAAATTTCTTCTAAGTCCGAAGGTAAGCGGAGACCTGGCCCAATCCACTGGGTGTATCTGAACCACGCTCCATTGTGGTTGGCCAAAATTTTCGACTTTGCCCCAGTCTCGCATGACCAGATGTCCACAGATGGCGCTTTGATCATTTAGGCACTATTTTTCACTTTAAAGTTTAAAAATTCATAACTCCGGTTCAATTGCTTGGATTTTTGTTGTTTTGGTGTCAAATAATTTACAAACATGAACTCTATTTTTCTGAATAGTGTTGGATTTTTCTTGTGTTGTGTTTTGACTTTTGTGCCAAGCTACCAGAGGGTTAACCAAAGGTTAACTTAGAGACTTTTCTTTTTCACCCTGACAGAGACTGTGGCTTTTGCTGGAGTAGGGCTTCACTCCCTCAACCAACAACCCAATTTCTCACATACCCATTGTTGGACTTGGCCCTTTCTGGCAGGTTCACCCCTGAACTTTTTGCCTTAAGCTCTGACATAGTGGTAGTGATTTTTGGCCTCTGCGCACTTTAGCACTGTGGTCCAGTGTAAAGTGCGTGCGCGCTGAGTGTGTGTGGTGAGATTGGCCTGCCCTCCCATAGGAATGCATGGGGGATATGTGCGTCCATGGTAATTCCTGGTATGAGGGGAGTGCAGGGTCGAGTTTAGTATGTGCGAACTCGTGAGAATAAATGCTGCGCAATGGTGTGCGCAGATTTATTATAACTAGTGTAGAAATGCCACTTCTAGAAGTTGGCATTTCTGTGTGCTCTGTGTCTGCCTGCCTGATGTGAATTGCATGTCTGGCTTGTGAGTGACAGGGGCTGGGAGGTGTGTGTGGCTCCAGGAGGGGCAGGGTGAGTCAGCGCAGGGCTGAATGGAGAGATCTCCATGTAGATGGGTGGGAGGAGTTGCACCTGGGACCTGAATAGGGCTGTGCCTTCCCTCTACAATGCTGGCTCCACCTCCTGTGGTGCGTCTGATGTCCCTGGCCTGTCTTGTCAAAGGGGAGAGGAGCTTGCCAAAACAAAGTGCTCCAAATCCCCCTGATACCAGTTCTGACTGGTATCTCCAAGCCCTCTGCTGTGACACAAAGGGGATTTTGTGTATAAAAGAAGGGGCTGTGACCCCAGAAAAATGTTCAGTTCTGGTGTGCTGATCCTGCTGGGGCGTGCTGCTGCTGGGGCCCAGGGGGGGCTGCCAGGAGGGCTTGCCTCCCTGGGCCCTGCATTGCCCCTTTATCCCTAAAGGACCTACAGGACTTTGCCTGCTTCTAGCGCCTGGTGAGCGCTTTATTTTAATTATCCCCCAAGGAGAAGGAGCACAAGGGCTCCGCAGCGCTGGGCTGCTCGACTTGATGGGGGGAATCCCGGCGTGAGGGATTCCCCCATAATGCCCCGAGCGGCGGGTGCCCACCCCGCTTATTACGCTATTCCATGGTGGGTGCCCACCCCACATGGCCGCTTGGTGGTTATTTTCGATCGCGGGTGCCCATCCCGCTTTTTGGCTTATTTTAAATAGCGGGTGCCCACCCCGCGTTTCACCGCCGCGGCCCGTGCCGCCAACAGGAAGTCAGGCAACCTTGCCTAGGACGTGGGTGGGGCCTGCGGCAGGGCCGGAAGAGGTGCCGGAGTGGTGAAGCGGAGCGGGGCTCCCGTGAGCGGTTGGGAGCCCCGGCGACAGGAGAGGAAGCGGGAGGCGTCCGGGGCCTTGAGGGGTCCACATGGAAGTCCCGGGTCCCAGGAGGGGGCCCGGGTGAAGAGGAGAAGCGGCGAGGCCGCCGATGGCACCATGGGGCTCCCATGAGCGAAGGGAAGCCCCGTGTGCCGCAAAGGGGAGAGCAGAATTTCCCCCTCTGAGAGGAGACCGGCGCAGAGAGAAGCGGGGCTCCCGTAAGCTGCTGGGAGCCCCAGCGCCAAAGTGGAGGTCCCGAACCTGAGCCCCGGTGAGTAGGGGCTTGGCCTCAGTGTGGTGGTGCCTTTCGAGGCACAGGGTCGGTGCTTTGAGTGAACTGAGCGGCCCCGTCTGGCAGCGGGCCGCTCCAACGAGGGGGCAGTTTTTCAGTCAATTATAGGCCCGAGGGTCCCAGTGACTTAGGGGCATATCGAGGCACATTGTCGGTGCCTGGGCGGTCCCGCAAGAGAGCGGGCCGCCCCAACGATGCGGGCATGTGATTTAATGCCACTAGGAGGGTCCAGAGGGCACAGAGGTGCCGGGCCCCCCTCCTTTATGCAAAGTGCCACGAACTGGGCACAATTGAGATTAAGTCCCTAAGAGGGACCAGAGGCACAGTGAGTGCCAGTGAGTTTCCCAGCTGCCCAGCAATTAGTGGGCAGCTGCTATGTTTAGTTTTGCGCAGTGGCGCACTGTGGATTCCGCTGCTAGGCAGCAGCCCTGACTTTCTGGACACAGGGCATTTGAGCCCCTTTGAGATGGCCAGTTGGCCAGGGGGTCCCTGTTTATGTGATATTAGGAAATGTGATGCTCTACAATGAGTTATGCCTCTAATGTGTTTATGCTTATGAGGTTATGGCATACTGCGTGTATGCTGGTGAGGCCTAATGTCTAATGATGTTTATGCTAATGAGATTATTGCATACTGCGTGTATGCTGGTGAGGACTAATGCATAATATGTTTATGCTGGTGAGGTTATGGTCTAATGCGTTTAGGCTTATGAGGTTGGCGCAGAATGTATTTCGCGCCTAATGTGATACTGTGCATAATGTGGTTTATGTTACAGGCTGATGCTGAGTACAGTGATTACTGGTTGTACGTTTATGATATGTTCTACATTTATTATCTTTACTAAGTGATGGTTCTGACAGTGGCCCACGTGGCCCTGTCATGTGTAAATAATCCCTTGTAGATATTGCCCAGTGCCAGTTGGCACCATGTATATTATGTGATTACTATTCTAATGTGTTATGAGAATACAAAGGCTATTTTTGATATAACCTTGTGTGGAGTTCCTTTTTGTAGTGTGCCTGGTATGTTGTTGCTGTGCGCGTGCGCAAACGCTTTACACATTGCCTCCGGGATAAGCCTGACTGCTCGTGCCAAGCTACCAAGGGGGTGAGCAGGGGTTATCTTTGGCGTGTAACTCCCTCGCCCTGACTAGAGTGGTGGTCTCTGCCTGGCTTTGGCGCAAGCCTTAGCCAACCAGAGATCCCATTTCTAACATTGGTTGTCAGCGGTGGGGATTAGGACTTGCGTTTGCGCAGTACCACAGCGACAACTGGCTGCATTACAAAGCTCTGCATTTTAGATAGTCACATGTATGGGGATTATTGTTTCTGAGTTTGTTTTAAGTGTCATTTCTTTTTAAATGTGTTTTATGTTGCACTATGAGTTGGGTGTCCTGCCAAGGACAGAAACCAGAGAATCTGGAGGAGTGACTGCCCTTGTGCAGACTGCTATCTTGGGTTGGCCTAAAGCTAAAGGAGGGACTGCCCTTGTGCCATTGTGCTATTTCTTGGGTTGGCCTGAAGCTGAAGGAGTGACTGCCCCTGTGCTGTCTGCTGATTCTAGGGTTGGCCTACAGTGGTAACTTAATTGGCATGGAGTAACTGGCTCGGGAGGGTAGATTATCCCCTAAGTGCAGTGTGAGTTTTCTGGAATCACCAGTAAGGGTGGGATCCAGTGGTGGCAGCAAGATGAAGTCCAGTGCAGGAAGTCCCATTCCCAGTTCCCAGAGTATGGTACCTGGTTCCCAGTAAGAGGGGGATAGGTTGAGATTCAGGGGCAGTAGATGCTGTCTCACCAGTCTTAGGGGGCGTATGTGGATGAGGGGTGTGTGCACTGGACGATTGGGTGTGAGCTCTCTGTTTCCAGGGAACCTGCACGGGAGGCAGACCTCTGGCTGCGTGTTAGAGGATCTGAAGAGGCATTTGGGAGTGATCTTAAAAGGAGTGGCTCAGGTATCTTCCGGACCTGCATGGTGGAAGAGGTTCAGAGTAGCCCAGCTAGGTCCCGGTGTGGTAGGAGGGGTGTAGGGGCTCACGTCCTTTCTCTGCGGAGAAGGAGTGAGTGTGGGGCTGCGTGTCCCAAGGTGCCCGAAACCCAGTCTCAGGGCCTGGATGGTTCTTTCAGGGAACACCAGGTTGGGGCCTAGACTGTACTGGTAGGTCATTTTGAGGGGGGATCTCCCAGTGTCTAGAAAACGTGGAGCCTCTGTAAGCAGAGCTCCAGTGGTTCTGGTGTCTGGCGGTGCCACTCCTAAGTGGAGGGTGCAGAAGTCCAGATGGAGGGGTGAGAGGGGGAAAGAGCCCCCAGTGGAAGAACCAGTGGGTCAGGGGCCAGCCAGAAGGGCTGAGTCGCCAATGATTGGCCATGGTGACGCCACTTCTGTCCTGGGGGATCTTCACGCACTGTCAGATGGACAGGAGGTCGTGAGATCGGCGCCAGGCAGACTGTCACACGACACATTAGTTATGTGTCACCCTCAAAGGGGGGCATGCGTGCTCCCCGTGAAGTCCTGGTTCGCTGGGCATCTGACCAAAGGGTAGCGTCCCTGGGTTGGGGAGCCAGGTTCAGGTGTTTGCCTGACCTGGACGGCAGGGCGACTGTAATCAGTGTCCTGGCCGGTTTGCCTTCTAGGGGGTACCACTCCAGTTGGGAGGGTATCAGACTCTGGAAGGGGGTGCAGAGGGAGGGAGTACCTGCCTCTGACCCCGGTGCATCCGGTAAATGTGGATCCCAGGTGGTAGACCAGTTGATGGAGAGAGGTCCTGAACTGGTGGGAGAGTTGTGTTCTGGGGGTACTTCTCCTGGGAGAGTGCGGAACGCCAGAAGGGAGGTAGGGTGAGGAGACGCTTCACCCGTGACCTCTGGTCAGCCTGAGGGTGTGGACCCTAGGTTGGAGGATCAGTGGTAGTTTGGAACTACACTGAGAAGGGAGAGTGGAGAATGGCTATTGGATGCCAGGGGTTACTGCCCCCCACTCTGTGGATTGGCAAGGACCAGTGGTATCTGGATGGCCTAGGGCCTGGTCCTGGCTGTGGACAACTAAGGAGTACCAGTGGGGTAGCCTAGATGGTCCTGAGAGGTTTTTTTTTCAGAGGGAACCACATGGGTTCAGAGTGGCGTAGAACCGGAGGGTGTCCCTGCAGTGCGGGCCCGCGTCCGTGTTCTATCGCCCCAAGCAGGGAAGCCCATCACAGTGGTGATTGGTCTGCCCTGCGTTTTGTCTGGAAGGGGGTTGTGTTGGACTTGGCCTTTTCTGGCAGGTTCACCCCTGAACTTTTTGCCTTAAACTCTGACATAGTGGTAGTGATTTTTGGCCTCTGCGCACTTTAACACTGTGGTCCAGTGTAAAGTGCGTGTGCGCTGAGTGCGTGTGGTGAGATTGGCCTGCCCTCCCATAGGAATGCATGGGGGATATGTGTGTCCATAGTAATTCCTGGTATGAGGGGAGTGCAGGGTCGAGTTTAGTATGTGCGAACTCGTGAGAATAAATGCTGCGCAATGGTGTGCGCAGATTTATTATAACTAGTGTAGAAATGCCACTTCTAGAAGTTGGCATTTCTGTGTGCTCTGTGTCTGCCTGCCTGATGTGAATTGCATGTCTGGCTTGTGAGTGACAGGGGCTGGGAGGTGTGTGTGGCTCCAGGAGGGGCAGGGTGAGTCAGCGCAGGGCTGAATGGAGAGATCTCCATGTAGATGGGTGGGAGGAGTTGCACCTGGGACCTGAATAGGGCTGTGCCTTCCCTCTACAATGCTGGCTCCACCTCCTGTGGTGCGTCTGATGTCCCTGGCCTGTCTTGTCAAAGGGGAGAGGAGCTTGCCAAAACAAAGTGCTCCAAATCCCCCTGATACCAGTTCTGACTGGTATCTCCAAGCCCTGTGCTGTGACACAAAGGGGATTTTATGTATAAAAGAAGGGGCTGTGACCCCAGAAAAATGTTCAGTTCTGGTGTGCTGATCCTGCTGGGGCGTGCTGCTGCTGGGGCCCAGGGGGGGCTGCCAGGAGGGCTTGCCTCCCTGGGCCCTGCATTGCCCCTTTATCCCTAAAGGACCTACAGGACTTTGCCTGCTTCTAGCGCCTGGTGAGCGCTTTATTTTAATTATCCCCCAAGGAGAAGGAGCACAAGGGCTCCGCAGCGCTGGGCTGCTCGACTTGATGGGGGGAATCCCGGCATGAGGGATTCCCCCGTAATGCCCCGAGCGGCGGGTGCCCACCCCGCTTATTACGCTATTCCATGGTGGGTGCCCACCCCACATGGCCGCTTGGTGGTTATTTTCGATCGCGGGTGCCCACCCTGCTTTTTGGCTTATTTTAAATAGCGGGTGCCCACCCCGCGTTTCACCGCCGCAGCCCGTGCCGCCAACAGGAAGTCAGGCAACCTAGCCTAGGACGTGGGCGGGGCTTGCGGCAGGGCCGGAAGAGGTGCCGGAGTGGTGAAGCGGAGCGGGGCTCCCGTGAGCGGTTGGGAGCCCCGGCGACAAAGTGGAGGTCCCGATCATGAGCCCCGGTGAGTAGGGGCTTGGCCTCAGTGTGGTGGTGCCTTTCGAGGCACAGGGTTGGTGCTTTGAGTGAACTGAGCGGCCCCGTCTGGCAGCGGGCCGCTCCAACGAGGGGGCAGTTTTTCAGTCAATTATAGGCCCCAAGGGCCCCAGTGACTTAGGGGCATATCGAGGCACATTGTCGGTGCCTGGGCGGTCCCGCAAGAGAGCGGGCCGCCCCAACGATGGGGGCATGTGATTTAATGCCACTAGGAGGGTTCAGAGGGCACAGAGGTGCCGGGCCCCCCTCCTTTATGCAAAGTGCCACGAACTGGGCACAATTGAGAGAAAGTCCCTGAGAGGGACCAGAGGAACAGTGAGTGCCAGTGAGTTTCCCAGCTGCCCAGCAATTAGTGGGCAGCTGTTACGTTTAGTTTTGCGCAGTGGCGCACTGTGGATTCCGCTGCTAGGCAGCAGCCCTGACTTTCTGGACCCAGGGCATTTGAGCCCCTTTGAGATGGCCAGTTGGCCAGGGGGTCCCTGTTTATGTGATATTAGGAAATGTGATGCTCTACAATGAGTTATGCCTCTAATGTGTTTATGCTTATGAGGTTATGGCGTCCTGGGTGTATGCTGGTGAGGACTAATGCATAATATGTTTATGCTGGTGAGGTTATGGTCTAATGCGTTTAGGCTTATGAGGTTGGCGCAGAATGTATTTCGCGCCTAATGTGATACTGTGCATAATGTGGTTTATGTTACAGGCTGATGCTGAGTACAGTGGTTACCAGTGATTACTGGTTGTACGTTTATGATATGTTCTACATTTATTATCTTTACTAAGTGATGGTTCTGACAGTGGCCCACGTGGCCCTGTCATGTGTAAATAATCCCTTGTAGATATTGCCCAGTGCCAGTTGGCACCATGTATATTATGTGATTACTATTCTAATGTGTTATGAGAATACAAAGGCTATTTTTGATATAACCTTGTGTGGAGTTCCTTTTTGTAGTGTGCCTGGTATGTTGTTGCTGTGCGCGTGCGCAAACGCTTTACACATTGCCTCCGGGATAAGCCTGACTGCTCGTGCCAAGCTACCAAGGGGGTGAGCAGGGGTTATCTTTGGCGTGTAACTCCCTCGCCCTGACTAGAGTGGTGGTCTCTGCCTGGCTTTGGCGCAAGCCTTAGCCAACCAGAGATCCCATTTCTAACACCCATTTCCAATTTCCGGTTCTACCCTTTGACCTCTCGTCTGCTCCCTGAGTATTCATAAAGCACCTAGCACCTCTGATGGGTATTCTGCATTCCTCTGGTATTCAGGTTTATCCTTATTTAGGCAATTGGCTAATAACTTCTTCCTCTTTTTCCAAGGTGGATGAGGACATTTAGCAGGTCTGCATAATGATTCAACAACACGGATTAATGTTGAATTTCAAAAAGTCCCACTTACACCTGACTCAGAGTGAAATTCACCAGAGCAGTCTCTTCTGGTCATGACAGAAGAAAGGAAACAGAAGTTGATATCTCACCTTTCATCTCTTCTATCAAGGTGCCCAAGCCTCAACGAGGATTTGGCTCAGTAGTCAGGCCAAGATATTCTCCAATTTAGCCATTATCCTGTGGAGCCATCTCTATTTGTATGCTCTAGTCTGTCATCTGCTACATTTATTTGGACCCAGCACCAGAGGATTGTGAGGCATCCATTTCATTAACAACTGAAGGCAAAGAGCAGCTTTAATGGGAGCTGATCACATCAATCTGGACAAGGGTTGCCTTTTGAGTTTTCCTCCCTCTATAAACCGAACAATCGATGCCAGCAAGAGAGGTTGGGAGGGGAATTTTCAGGGTTCTCTCAGCTCAGGGGGACGTGGACTTTTCAGGAGGCAACCCATTCCTCTAATTGAAGGGTGTTAGCAGCTGTTCACAGGGCTTTTCACAATTTTTTAAATCTCTTTCATTCTCAGGTGGTGTGTGTGTGTGTGTACAGACCGACAATCAGGTCGAAAGGTTGTAAATAAACTACCAGGGCGGGTATGGGCTCAGTGAGTCTGGCTCTCCTTGCATGGAAGATGTGTCTATGGGTGGAGAGAAATCACCTCTCTCTCGCAGCAGTTTATCTTCCGAGGAAGGACAATGGACCTGTAGACCTCCTAAGTCAACCTTTCCCATCCTTGGTTTCCCTTCGCCTGTGTCCAGGTCTATTTTCACAGATCACTCAGAGATTCGGCACCCGATGGTTTGACCTCTTCGCTACGGTGGAGAATTATCTGCTTCCATCCTTCTGTGTTTTAACTCCATCTCAGAGAGCATGGGCCATGGAGGCATTTTCGATCCCTTGGTCAACCGGCCTTCTTTACTGTTCTCCTCCACCCTGCCACTTATTTCTGAGGATCAAACAGAGGTGATATTGGTGGTTTAAGGCAGGCACAGAAGACCTTTGTATCCGGTTCTTCTCTAATTGTCAGTAACTCCCCATTGGACGTTTCCTCTTCATCTGCCTCCACTGAGGCGGCCCCTTCTGTCCCTAACATCTGGATTCAAGCTAGCCTGGCTGATGAGGGGTGTTACCCTAAAACTGGTCCCAGGATGCTTGTTTCCGGTCCAGGGAAGACCTGGCTTGGCAGTTCGGGCTGTACTGTTCCCATAAGGCACAGGGTCAATACTGATTTGCATATGGCTGGGTCTGAACTGGGGTGGCGAAGTGAGCTAAAGAACGATGATGGATTCAATCCAGCTCTGTGACTGGGGATGAGTGTCTAAAAAGTTTCAGCACTCCGTCCATCATCTCCTTGTGTTTGCTTTGGACACGTTTACTGGGCATTGCGGTATTAACAATACGGAACCATTGGGTAGTAATCCAAGCCTTCTCATATTAGGATTCCTTATCCGTTGTTTCTTTAGCATCCAGGCTTTGTAGGAGATTTTTATCTCCGCCGTCCAGTGGTTTACAGCCCTTTCCATTGTGAGATCTGCGTCTGGTCCTCCAGAGTCTTCAAGAACCCCCATTGGAACCTCTTCTTACAGCATACCTTAAATTCCTTTCTGCTAAAGTTGTGTTCTTAGTGGAAAGCTGTTCTGGCAGGATTGGGAAGATTGGAGCTTTACTTTTTCTCCTCCATCCCTCATATTTTTCCCAGATAGGGTTGTTCTGAAGCTGGGTCCATCCTTCCTCCCAAAGAGCCCAACCACTTTTCAGTGCTCTGAGGATATTGTCCCTCCTGTGTTCTTCCCATGAGGAGCAGTCCAATCTCCATACTCTGGATGCCCACAGGGCCCTTTCAATTTATTTACTTCCTCTCTTCGAAAGGGTGTTGTTCTTTTAGTGACTTTTGACCTATTTCTTATGAGCTGATAGGTTGGGAGTTGCCTACTGGGGTCCAGGGTAGATTCACAAGCGGTATAGCAACATCATGAGCTGATTTCAAGGGTGTCTCGCAAAGATTTCTGCTGCGTAGTGACCTAGCCCAACATACACACTTTTATCTTGCATTATCGGCTGCAAGTTGGAGGCTAATCCTCTAAAAGCTTTGGTTCACACGTTTTGTCTGCAGTGCGTGTAGTATGAATGCTGCAGTTTTCTTTATTTTTGTCATAATAAACTATGGGTTTAGCATCATATTTTGGTAACCTTCCTTCTTTCTCCTAGTGAATCGAAATCAAATTCTTCTGCTTGGTTATTTATTCGTCTGAAGCTGAACTCGGACAAGACATCCTCGGCTCCACCCCCTCAGCCTGGGATGACTCCTGGTGGCCGTCCGCACTGGGAGAAGCCCCAACACCCACCGACCACGCACGCAACCTGGGGTTTATCCTCGACTCAACACTCTCCATGACCAAGCAAGTCAACGCCGTCTCGTCCTCCTGCTTCAACACCCTCCGCATGCTCCGCAAGATCTACAGGTGGATCCCCACCGAAACAAGAAGAACGGTCACCCAGGCCCTCGTCAGCAGCAGGCTGGACTACGGAAACGCCCTCTACGCAGGAGCCTCGGCCAAACTCCTGAAACGTCTACAACGCATACAGAACGCCTCTGCTCGCCTGATCCTCGACATCCCGCGCCACAGCCACATCACACCACACCTGAGAGACCTGCACTGGCTTCCCGTCAACAAGAGGATCACCTTCAAGCTCCTCACCCACGCACACAAGGCACTCCACAACACCGGACCGGCATACCTCAACAGACGACTCACCTTCTACACCCCGAACCGACAGCTCCGCTCCACCGACCTCGCCCTCGCCACCATCCCCCGCATCCGAAGAGCGACCACCGGCGGCAGATCGTTCTCCCACCTTGCCGCCAAGACCTGGAACACCCTCCCCATCCTCCTACGGCAGACCCAGGACCTACTAACCTTCAGGAGGCTTCTCAAGACCTGGCTATTCGAGCAGTAGCAGCACCCCTAACCCCACCCCAGCGCCTTGAGACCCTCACGGGTGAGTAGTGCGCTTTACAAATGTATTGATTGATTGATTGATTGGAGTAAGGACTGTACGGGGAAGACAGGTGAAGCAGTAATGACCTGGTTACATACCAGTAATATTCATTATACCAAGTCTAGGTCTTCCAAGTCACAGTCCTGAATCCCCTCCCTCCATGGTTCCCTGTACTATTTCATTTGGAATCTGTGTATATATTGTTTTGCTTGGTGAGTTACAGTAAGTGACCTGGTTGAGTTCCTCTTTTATGGCATTCTGGGAATCTGGGCGCCACATTGGGTGTATTTTTCGGCTGGGCTATGTAAACAATATCTGTGAGGACAGAGGTCAACACATGCAGTAAGGACTGTGACAAGTAAGACCTAGACTCAGAGTAATGAAGATTACCGGTAGGGATTTGGTATCCGCCTATAGAACAACACCTATTGGTGGGGATGTTGTGACTTTATTTAGCTTTATAAACATGTATTCTTCCTAAAATGAGCTAATGCTAATTCATGACATTAAGTGTAGCTAAAAGAAACTCTTAGCATCCTTGAAAGTGACCCACATGCATTTTAAATATATACAATATTTTTGTAAATTTGCATATTAGCACTCCGCTGCTTTTGGTTAAGTGTGTGATATATAAATACTACACACATGCTTATATTATTATTATTAGTAGTAGTAGTAGTAGTAGAAGTAAACATGTTCTCACAGAATCCTGCGTATACTTACATGAAGCCAGAGCAACGCCTGCTCTTGCACTGAGGAGGGATAGCCGGTGAAGCGACAGCTAATAAAGCTAAACATCTCTTCCATGGTGAAGGGAAGCGGACACAGCTCAATATCAAACATTTTGCTATAAAGAACAGAAACAACAGAACAGAAACAAATGATGTATTAAACAATGTCAAGCAAACACTATACAATATGACAACTGTTGCAGAAGTCAAAAGACGTCAATAAAATGTGAATCATTAAAAATACTCTGCACCATATCGCTAGATTTTATATAAATATAAAATTTCCCTGAAAACAAATCTTGCTCTGTTTTCCCAAACCGCTTCACTTTTCTGATGTGGTTCTTGGCCACATTGCTGTGATTCAGTACTTTGATGCAGCTAGATCAGGTGGCCCACCTGCATCCCCACTGCCAAATTCTGAGTTTGCCGCCTTCACAACAAGCTATTTTTTTTTCTAAAGTGCTTCCAAAGCACTTTTTGTGAATACTGACAATGCCGGCAGGAGTGCTTAATTTGAGGCGGTGGGAACCCGCGCATGGGAACCCGCGCATAATTGTCAACTCCGGCCCTTATAACAGCCTGCCACGTGGTGGCACTGCTTGTCTAATTTAGAGATAAGCATAACAAAAGTTGTTTATTAATTCAATATGCATTAGAAATGACTAATACCTGATGCCCAAGCCATTAGTATAGCTGTGGGGGCCTGGAATACTCTGAAATGTGACACTGGTAGAATTGCAATAGTTAGTACTTGTGTTGGTACTGTCATTTGGCAGCGCTAACAAGGCAACGGGTCGTGCAAGCTGCAGTGGCCTCCTGTTAAAAAGCCCTGGAACTTATGCTTTTAGGGTTGTTGTTTTTTTTACAAAATAAGCTCTGGCTGGCAGCTCCACCTTGGCAGAATGGTGTACTAGCTGGCATTTATTTTTATTGTCCAAAGACAAACCCTAAAACCAGACAGTTATTACTGGAAAATTTAAAATCGATCCGCTAGGAGTTTTTCCCACTGGTGTGTTGGGGATATTAATAGTATTTTCTGCCCTAGGCAGTCATCATAGTCCCTGGCAGTGAAAAACTCAGTGGACATGGACTGATTAACTGGCATAGTGGTTATGTGGTGCCTGAGCAGCACACAGGGGGGGGTGTCCGACATCAGAACTCTGGCTCCACTAACAGAGATAAGGAAACTAGGAATTGGGCAGATTGGACATCAGGCAATTTTTGACTGATGCCCCAGTACCATCCAGCTCTTAACGAGCCCATAAGACTTAAATCAGTAGACTGTAAATGCTATAAAATGAGGCTGTATGTATTTTACTAAATCTGAATAGAAACCCATCTGGCTCAGGCCTCTTTGCATCGGGTGCCAGCCCAGGGATGCAGGAAGCTCGTTGCTACATACATAGGGTCGCACTATACATGTGGTGCACTGTCCTTCATTGCACTGGGCGCACCTTTTAAAAGGTGCGCCCTGCGCAATGAAGGTAAATCCACCGCATTATGATGAATGCTCTGCTCTCAAAAGCTGCGAGTCAACTGCCGGAGACGGTCTTAATTAAATTGCCTGATTCAATCTACCTTCAGTCTTTTAACAAAGTAACAAAGATAACATTGTGGCCAGTGTGCTCGGAGACGCTCGAAGCAAGACATTGATTGCCTCACGAGTTGGGTCCTACTCGCAACAACACCCCTTCAATCGAATTTATGGTACATTGATATGTTCACGGATCCACATTGGACCTTGTAACTGATCTCCCGCAACTTCCCTACATAGGAGCCCCTTGGCCCTTCAAGTTACTGCATCGATCCTTGCATGATGCCTTTGAGGTTGCTCCCTTCACCGTCCTGAAGAAGACCCCTTCTTAAGGAACAATTGGCCTTCATCCCACATTCGGGGTTGAAACGTCGACATAATTACCATATTCACCTGTACTGGAACTATATCCCATGTTTAGAATACAATTCTATAACGTACTGTGGACTATAGCATATGTGTTAAGAATTTACAGACAGGTTGCAAATTTGTTTCATTGAAACTGTTTCTAATTGTTTCACTTAATTTTTCTTATCTAACTCACAAGCACTTTATTCACCACCTTCCCTTTGCACCTTCCTTGGAGCAAACTACTTAAACTCTTCATTAATGGTATTCGCAGCTTACACGAAAGTAATGTATTAACTGATTACAAAATTATCAAAATATAAAATGAATACTTGAAATTTAATTGCCTTTTGGTTTTTGCTTGGGTTAAATTAAGTTTCACCTAAATTGTTTAGCAATTTTCTCTTGAAGAATTGTCTTTTCCGTTCGGACCACTTGTGTCTCTTTAAACTGCACTCAGGGCAGCCACAAACTCGTGCTGCCCTGGGGGCAGTGCATTCATGTGAAAAACGGAGCGGCTGCTTTGAAGCCGCTCCGTGTTTTCACAGTGCAGGCGTCAACCCGCCTGCACTTTGAAGGGGAATTAGAGATCCCCTTTCAGGCGGGTACAGTGAGTGACTGCACCCGCCTGCAAGGGGATGTCTAGGTGGTCCATACGGCCCCCTTTCAGAGGGCTGCTCTCAGGTGCCGCACTGCCAGGTCGCCTCCTGACAGCTTCTTTGCCTCTGTGCCCGCGTCTGTAATATGGCGCGGGCGCAGAGGATTCCCTCATTTGCATGGTACACACCCCCATGCAAATGAGGGAACGCCCCCTGAAGATAACGCTAGCGCTTTATATGCGCCAGCGCTATCGGTATTACAGAAGGGGCTGCACAAGCATCTGCGGCCCCTTCTGTAATACCAAAGTGCCCCAGAGGCGTGCAAAGTGGGCGCAAACGCCCGGTGCACCCCCGCTGCACTTTGTGTAATACGGCCCCTAGTGTACATGGTATGGTATGGAACCCAGACTACCCTTCTGGAAATTCATGCCCCATAGTGACTCTCGCTCCATTCACCACAAATAAACAAACACGTACAAAAGACACAGGTCTTTCACGACCGAAGAGAATCTCCTTGATGTAATCTATCCCTGTAGTTGGATTTGGAAATAAATACTGTTGCTGTGCTTTTAATCTGTGTAATCGATTCGAGTTTTCAAAACTTTATTCGGTGTGTTTAAAACAACCATAAAAGTATACATAGATAAAAGCTAAATGTATTACACATAGGTAGCATAAAAGTTATAAAAGATAGTACAAAGTAATGCTCAATATTCAATAAGGAAACAAAGTCGGTCATGTCTGGAAACACTTAGAAATGTTTAAGAGGGGTACAATCTCCATTTGAAAACTTGGTTGAGTCGTCCCTATAATGAAACAGCGATGCTTTTACGTATGTTAATTGCATTAATAATAAAAAGTGCTACATTGAGACAAACCCTAGCATCATTTAATTCAGACAAGTATTTTAGGGCAGCAATTTGCGATCCATTGCCATACGCAAGCAGAAGTGGTTTTAGGTAACTTCTAAAACCAGAATAAAAACCACAAAACAACAAAGTGCACAGTGCTTTGCTTACTCTGTCCATCACTTGGACAAAGAGTCGAATCTGGGGGGCAAATTTTCATGTTGGGGAAGGCAACAAGGTGGTGGACAATTTCCAATCTGAATCTAACTAGTGCAAAATGATGCATGAGATTAGGAATATAAATTAAATAGTCTTGACAACCCTCCTTTACAGTAAGCGTTAGATAAAACTTGACAGTGGGTTTCCTTATCTCGCAATCCAGCCGGACTTCCCTCTTATCATTCATAAAAGTTTCTCTAATAGACTGCTTGCTAAGTGATGTAACTAGCAGAGGGTTAGTCCAGACTGACATTTTAGTAGTTTACTGTACATAAAGTCAATGTAGCGTAACCAAGGAATCACCAGTGCATTGTCCAAGGTAAAACAATCTAAAATGATGGACTTTGTAAAACTAGTTTCCTCTTTGGTCCATATAGAACGCCAGAGCAGCAGAGGACGAAGTGCAACTATCTCTGCAAGGTGCTGGAGCCCTACTTCTCTATGAATGATCTCAGAAGAAGCCCCAGTAGGCAGACAAAGCAGGCATTTGAGGAAACCATTTTCCTCAATCTGAAGCACTTTAACTGTTGTGATAGCCCCACACACCAGACCCATATGTGGCAATAGATAAAACCCTTGCCTTATAAATTGCTGTCATCTCCTTAACTGGCCTGGAGCCCAACTTGGCAGAAAATCTAAAAACTCCATGGGTGTATCTGTTCATTTTGCTCCTAACATTAGTGATTTCACAGGACCATGAACCGTTACATGAAAAGGTGATACCCAGGTTGTCCCTTAACCCACAGGCCATTGTATAAGTTTTGTTTTTGTTAATAATCAGTTTTCTAGCAGCAATAAAATCCCCAAAGGTATCCATTGAACGTTGCAGCCCCACTGGAGTCCTGGCCAGCAGGACAGCATCATCTGCGTACAAGAGCACTGGTGTGGGGCGCCCAGCCACTTTTGGGGCATCGGCATGCACAGATTGTAAAGTCTGGTCCACCCCATTTATAAATACAGAAAATAACAAGGGGGCAAGTACACAGCCTTGCAAATGCCGCGTTGGACTGTGAAGTTGGTGGTACATTCACCCCGTGGGCCATAGCGTACTTTACTCGCCAGATTCTCATATAGTCTTGCCAGAAAGCAGATGATTGGTAAAGGTGCCCCCATAGTGAGCAAAGTGGTCCAGAGAATTGTATGGTCTACTAGATCAAAAGCACTGCTCAGGTCAGCAAAGCAGAGATATAATCTTCCACCTTTGGCACGTGTATACTTCCCTATACTAGATCCAGATTCAAACATTGCTCAAGGTTCCCCACACCTTTCCTGAAGCCAAACTGTTCCGGTGAAAGTATTGAGCAATCCCAGGCCCATTCTTCTAGTCTCTTAAGCAGGATTTTGCTCATCACTTTTGCCTGTGACTCTAACAATGAGATTGGCCGATAGTTCTTAGGGTTTGATTTATCACCCTTCTTGAAAATGGGGACTATAATAGACGTACCCCATGAAGGCGGGATCGTTGTTGTCGCAGCCATGTTAAAAACTCTAGTTAGGATTGGGGCCCATAAGTCAATGGCTATCTTAAAAACATCGACCGGGAACCCATCTGGGCCTGGAACCTTGCCTCCTTTACTTCCCTTCAGGGCCCATGGCACTTCTTGGCTCGTAATATCCAGAGGTAAGGGGGCCAAATCAGCTGTTCCTTGGTTGAAACGGTCTTCGTTTCAGCCGTTGGGGAGTTAAAAATTGCAAAAAAGTGAGCAACTCAAGCAGCACAGGTGACATGTGGCAACAATTCGGGGAAGGAATCATCCTTTAGAAAAGGGGAATTAACAGTATCCCAAAATAATTTGCTATCTCCTAAGTCAGCAGCGCATGACAGTTTAGACCATGCCACATCTTGTAGTTCCTTTTTTCTAGCTGAGAGAACCTCTTTGTATTTAAATCTAAGTGACTTAATCAGTGAATTATCTCTAGGTCGTTCTCAAAGGGCCAATTTCAGGTCCCTGGAGGCAGTAGTACATGCATGGCCAAACCAACCTCTAAGTTTAACGGGGCCTGTCGTAAATGGGCAAGTCAGAAGGTCGTTTATTAACTTGGTAGTACCAATAAAACTATAAATTAACTGCTCAGGAGTAACCACATCATCTAAGCAGCGAATAATATCATTAGAACCCTTAGAGCAAATATTGTGTAAAACGTCAGTCGGGTCCACCCCATCCCATTCAGTGCGGACTCCATTAGGTCTTATTGGGGCAATGTCGGTAGCGTGACTGGAAGTTGTGCCACTGACGTTGCGTAATCATTTAAATAACTTGCGTCGCTCTAAATGTGACCTGGCCTAGGCATCTATTGTGCTCTCTACTAGATTGATGAAACACTTTTCCAGAGACCAGATTAGCCCTGTATGAGTTTCTATGCTATGTGAGAATGCCTATACATTCCCAAATTTGTGATATGGGTGATTTTTCAGATGCTCAATATTAAGCCTTTTTATACCCCTATTCATCTCGAATACCTCATCGGAGTTAGAGAGAAACAGAATTAGGCTGGCGAAACACAATGGGCTTCAGTGAGCTCTAAGCCATAGTCTTGCATTGTCTGATGCTATGAAGACTCCAAGCACTATGTCCCTGATTACGAGTGGGATGGTGTTTTACGACCCCTGTATAAACACCTGTTAGCTCATGGGTCGAAATTACAAGTTTGGGGGTATTTACCGCTTCCTGTAATTTGTTAAATATTATTTACCGCTCCCTGTAATTTGTTAAATATCTGTTTAATATCACACCCTTCTTTTAATGTCAGCAGGTCAAACGTGTCAGAATTTATCAGGGGAATAGTGTACTGTATTTACCGTGACATGCGGATTTTGGTGCGGAAAGCACTATATTCTGATCTTCTCTGTTTTTCTGTTATTCTCCAGAAACTCTTAACAGGTTCTGTTTATTGCACCAGGGTATCGTTATTTATCTGGTGCAATAAAAAGCACCTGGAGTTTGTTAAACTTGGAATAAAGGCCCGAGTGATGCTACTGAATGGCTTGTATTATCAACACAACAGTAGTCTGTCCTCAAAGGCGAGTTATTGGCTTCCAGATCCTCTCTGGCCAGCAGCACAGAGGCGTTTCTACCGCATGGGTCTAGCAGAAGACAAAACGTTTCTAGAAGAAGGGAATATCAGACAGTGAATTAAGAGTGAGACACAGAGGACATGAAGGTAGAGAGACATCTAGGGGTGATGCTTTAAATATGGGTGTACCATATTCTTGGGTACAAACAAACTCACATGAAGACTTTTACTGATGATGAATGGTTTAGGTACACTGACTCTGGAGTGTCTTTTATTGATTAGTAACCTGACATAAAGCTATTTGTATTGGCCTGCCTCCCCAATGTATGTATGAATGTATATATGTAAGGCATATTTAGCATGAACTTAGCTACAAGTCAATGGAGCACTACAGTCTCATGGCAAGGGAACCATTCATTACATCTATATAAACGAGCTATAAGAATATTGTTTCAAGATAATATTAAGGCCTCTGTGGGAAATACGGGCGGAGGGACCCAGAGCAATTAGAAGTTACAAGGCACCAATTGTGACAGCCAAGGTGTTTTGCTTCTGGTATCTTGAGTCCTCCATAATGTGGACCATCAAACTGGGATCCCTTTTAGCACTTGACTCTCAGGGTAGCGTGGCAGAGCAGCCCAAGTTTTAGTCAGCGAGGTGCTGTGGGCTAGAAATTCAGAACTCAGCAACACAACACATAGCACTCAGTAATCAATGTGCAGTCAGTTCTTTTTCTTTAAAAAGTACTTTAATACACACAAACCTAACAACTGTGCAAAAAATTACATGTACAGGATTTCTAAGGTGAAAACAATGGAAAGATCCTGGTATGAGTTTTGCGACATACAAGGGGTGTACACTAAGGAAAGGTCACAGAAGTCAAATAACCTCTTAAATGTGTAGTAGACCCCATAGGTCTGAGACATCTTTGCTGGCTTGTGCACCAGCCAATACTAAATCCTAAAACTACAATAAGCCATTATATGCCTTTAGCAGACATTGGATACACAGTGCCTGATTTAGATCTCGGCGGACGGGTTACTCTGTCACAACGGTGATGGATATCCCATCCATCAAACATAAATCCTATTATATCCTATGGGATTTATATTTTGACAGACGGGATATCCGTCACCATTGTGACGGAGTAACCCATCCCCGAGATCTAAATCAGGCCGATAGTTACAAAAAAGCCAGACTTACTGGGTGTAACCATAAGTTATCAATAAGAAAATAGGCCTTTCAATATGAAGAACCTTAGCAAGATATGAATATACATATATTTTCACTTTCACTATTCAGAAAGCCATCCCTATACAAAACAGTGAGCAATTTCAATGAAAGACACAATTTTACAATGGAACTAAGAGCCTGATTCATACTTTGGCGGAGAGGATACATTGGCTACGGTGTACCCTATCCACAAAAGTGAAGTATTGTCCGCCTCTTTAAGAGTCGGACGGAACTTCAGTACGTTGATGGTGGAGACTGCTCCACCTCCATCACCTTCATACACCTCCTGAAGCGTGGCGAAGTAAGAGCTTCGGGGTTTGACTATGTGTCCGCCAGCCCTATTTACAGTGGGCAAATACATGGCCAGTTTTCACTGTCTGTCATGGTCAGATAAAACCTGGCGGTAAGGGGCAGTGAAAAATGCAAAATGACCCCACGCAATGGGAGAAAATTCTAATGCCAAGGGGGAAATGTATTTTTATATTTTCAGAAACTAAATCCCGCTTTAGGATTTTGTTTTAGAAAAAAAATTAAAAGTTGAAAGTTTGACATCTCTAAACTTGGCAGGCGGAGTACCCTCACCATGGCGACAGTATCTGTTCGCCAAAGTCAAAATCAGGCCCTGTGTTCACTAACAGCAAGAGTCGACCCAGAAACGCCATAGGTACATGACTGGTTTAACACACATAAAGGTCAGCCCCAGGAGAGTTTGAAAAACATTAAAACTTCTCACAAGCATCATGAATTGCTGCCCCTGGGAGATTTAGGATGCAAATTTGCAACACAACTCTGCAGGCTCTTGTGGGGGCCTGTCACACTCCTGGCTGCCCCAAACACAATAAGATTCTGTTGGTGGCACCCCTGTTTTTCTAATGCATCACACTGAAAAAGTATGCATTTTTTTTCCAGCTTCTGGCTTTTATGGGCCACTTCTCTGTCCTGCAGCTGGTTATTTGAGGCAACCGATGTGGCCTTTAACACATTTTACGATTCTAAGTGGGTTGCAAATAGACCTACCTCATGAATATTAATGAGGTAGGTCTTGGTTTGCAACCCATTGGGAATCGCAAAAAACACAGGTATGGTGGCCTGCAGGGGTCAGCAATCCACCATGTCTGTAACTGATTTGCAATAAAGCAATTTTCTTTTTAGGTCTCACGCCTAGCGTTGCAGTGCGCAGCCCTGCTCGCGCAGCGCGAGACCTCTTGTATGGGCTTCAGAAAGCTAACCACACGCTCGTGCGTGTGGTTTTGCTTTCGCAGGCTGGCATTGGCTGTAGCGTGCTTTTTTTTTTTTTTTAAACGGCACGCAATTGGGGAAAGGCGGGTGCATGTCCTGCCTTTGCTCCGCCCATTCCCGTCCGTGTCTAGGACGCGCATCAGCGCGTGGCACAGACGACAGGCTCCCTCGCCCCCCGCTCCTCTGTGGTGCGCGCGCACCACTGGTTTCGATTCCCGCGTTCGGCTCCTTTGTGGTGCGCGCCCACCACAGGTTTCGATTCCGTGCTTATTCAACACGTCCTACTGATTTCATACATTCTGCTTTATGTGTGCAGCACCTTACAAACTTCACTTTTTTTTCAGTAAAAACAACTTCTAATATGCAAAATCATAATTAAAAATACATATGTAAAAGAAATACGAAATGTCAGAGGTCAGCTCTCTCCAGACACAATGAACTCGCGCTTCCTGCTGGTCATTTCATTAACCGGCACGTCCGTTAATAATCTACGGAGAAAGCAGTGAACCTTCCAAAGTCTGAAAGGAGCAGTACATTATGTAGTCTAATTAATCTGCTACAGATCTACAAGATTCTAGTACCTACTGCCAAGCATTGGGGAACAAATCAGCTAATATTTTGCTTTGTCGCCTTAATAGTATAAGTAACATTTACAGATTATGGGCTTCTTTTCGCTTTAAACATAATTGGCTCTGAAGATGTTATCACTTTGCACAGACAAATTTCCCTTCCTGCTTCCTCCTCTCTCGCTTCTTCCACCTCAACAACCATGCACTCCGCTTAGTCTCCAATAAACACCATAAATAGTTTAGTTATCCTCCGTCTCGCTTTCTTAATAATGCCCCCTGGGCCTGCCACATTCTCCAAATTGTGCTGGCACTTTTGTAACAAGCATTTGCAATGCAATAGGTCTCGCATTTACGCGAGTTTAAGCTATTGGCATTATAAATGACAATGCCTTTTATTTGTTTTAAAAACCAAAACATAAATAAAATGCATTGCCATTTACAATGCCAATAGCTCAAACTCGCTTAAATGCATTGCAAATGCTTGTTTTAAATGCAGCCCATTTTCCTCAAAGGAAAACGAGATGTGTTTCAAAAAGAAAAATGAAAAGTTTTCTTTTCATTTTGTAAGAGTAGGCAGTGGTCCGTGGGACCACAGACCTCTGCCTGCTCTTAAAAAATGTTTTTATAAGCATTCCCATAGAGGAAGGGGTGCCTTGGGGATCCCTTCCCATTTGTAAATGGGTTACCACCTACTTGAAGTAGGTGTTTAAATGCGAATGTTATTCGATCGCATTTCGGGTCGCAAAACATTCACACATAGCACTGAGATTTAGTATTAGGAATGGACGCCCTAAACACACCTGTTTCTAATAGTGGCTCACAGTTCCGGATTACCAAATAGGCAAAGTAGGCACCAGGGCCCCACTCCTTTTAGGGGTCAAACGACAAAGGATCAAAATAATATTTGATCTTGAAAGAAAATTACAATCAAGCTTTCTTAAATATTGTTTCCAAAAGATAGAAAAAATTAATCAACTCAAAGAAACGAAAACTTTACATTATAGAATCTACAGAGAAAATACTGTATTAATGTAATGGACCCATTAACAACTTAAAGTACATAAACCAGAGACATCAGATTCACGTAACAGTTTGTCTCTTAAAAGCTCATCTTCTGGAAGCTGTCAGTTTGTAAAAAAAATCCGGTGCATTGGGTATTAGGAGATAATTTGCGGGGGCGACATTTCGACTGCCTAGGGGCCTCCACAGGGTTTAATCTGGCACTGCTGGCTCGGAAGAGCAGGAAATGGAAGCTGAGTCTAATCTGTGTTGACCTAAGGGGTGCAGGACGTTTAGGTCACAATGATGAAGTGTAGATCAGAGCCCTAGTAAGTGCTAGGTTTAGAACGAAACTGCATAAAGAAGGAAGAATAGAATTTCGTTTTGTAATCAAGCAGAGGGTGAACTAGCGGATGTCTTAGCAGAAGTAGATTGCATGGTGAGATGTGTCTCATGACAGGGAGCATACACAGAAAGCTAGTATCTCATCAGAGGCTTACCTGTACATGTACATAATCTGCATCAAAGAAATCATGTGTGCTAAAGAACTAAGGTTTCACTGCTATGCAGATAACACTGACCTAATATGCCTCGTACACCGAACAGTGACTGATGCCCTCCTCTGGTATCTCAAGGCCTGCTAACAGAAAAAATAAATCCAAATGGAACCAAAGAGCCAAAAAAGCTCCACAGAATAAATTCTAGAAGCCACCTCCAAGTAAAACCTGACAGCACAGCCATAACTGCTCATGATTTTCAAGTTTACTAAGTTCCCATCACAAACAAAGTGAAACCCTGACAGTAGAAATCAACTCCACAATGATGATAGTACTCAATGAAAAGGGCATATTTTAATTCTTCTCGCTTCTGCACCACACCATCAAGATATATCCAGCCTTTCAAAATCATAAAGCAAAATGGCTGCAGACTCCTGTGCAAACGTGAGAGCAAAACTAGACTACATCACCATTAAGTTGCCCGACCAATAAATTGATGCCCGACTACAAAAAGTACAAAACATAAGCAAAATTTTTACCTAAATGAATAGGAGAACCGAAATCGCCCCTTTGTGCTGACGAGAATAAAATTTGGTCCCAAAGCATCGGTCACATTGATCACCATTTCAACATCAACTTGTTCTCTCAGGCATTCTTTAATATTACTAAATCTTCCAAAGCTATGGCTGGTCTTTCTGGCACATGCTTGCACCATCAGAAACAAATGCCTCAAATGTAAAATAAAATTTCTAGTCCCTATGGAACTCCCAAGGTAAGCCAACAATGATGGTAGGAACCAGGTAAACTTGGATGACCCTGTGACATTTTAGCGCTCTACAAAAATGTTTAGCATAACATAACCTGAAAACATGCAAATGCAGATAAAGCTGCATTGTAGTAATCTACTAAACTATGGGTCAGTCACATAAGCTTTTGTTAAACTAGTTTTTCCTAAAAAAATATCTTGACTTTCGGGGAAAGTATCAAATGAGTATATGTGACAGAAAAACATGAACCTTGTAACTATTCTATTAGAAGGTAAATGTTTTGTATTACATGCACATTCTATTACAATGGTGTGACATTTGTTTAGAATGGTAACTCAAGAAAAACAGACACAATTTCAATGGAACTGTTCATTAATCTGCTGTCAGCTGAAACTGGGAAGTGTCTCTCCAAACGTCAGTACCCCCAAATTATTGCATTTTGATGTGATTGCCAAAGCTAGCTGAGTTGGGGAAACTTCCACCTCATACGAATCTTTGGGAATCAATCCCACACTAGCTAATTCCTCAATTAATCTGTAAACCCTATGTACGTAGAGGGAGATCAATTAATTTATATTTTTATTCATTTTGTTGCATTTACGCTAAATATAAATCCAAAGCATCCAAACCTTTGTGTGTTCAATTCAGTCCTAAGAGAATCATACAGAGTTGTTTTCTAACTACCATACACCATGAAATGCTTTAAACAGCCCATTGCAAATACAGGTTATAGAACAATAAGTACCACCAATACATTTCCCAGGGTGGCACTAGGTATGTCATCCATGGCCCCAACATCTTCTGGTGCTTCTGAAGGAATCTAAGGTCTCTGTATAAGGGTCCCCCTTGCAACATGCAATAATCCAGCCTTGATTTCCACTTACTATGACTCAGAGCCTCTGATGCTCTCTACTGTTAGCCAACACTAAACCAACCCCAGGGAAAATCTTTCCATATCTGCTGACTTCCAGGTCTTCTATTATATTCAATAGCTCTATTTGAGGGATGAGGACAATCTTCAACTCCAATACATAGGACAGGTCTTAGTCACTGCATTCCAAAATACCTGGATAACCCTGCAGCCCATATGTATGGATGGCACATCAGACACGACTTTCAGCTAATACACAATAACCAGGCCCTGATAAAGTAGTTGAATGAGGTTGCTATCTCTGAGGTGGGGGCAAAAGTGCTGCCTGACAATCCACATCCTCCAAGGGGTCTAAGTCACTATGCCAGGTAGATCGCAGTGCGGCAACTGTATGAGGTGTATTAATGCTTAGAGTGCTGTAAACCTTTGAGATCTTCTTATCAGTCATTCTGTCTGATGCATGTGCTTAAAAGAGGTGATAGAGCACAAAGTAGAGATCCCATGCACGTTCCAACCGTTGAATCCATGAAATGGGGTAACTTGGAACATGCTTGTGCAACCCCACAGTGGAGTTACATCTGTTAGCCTATCGAGGCAACCTATTGCCTACAGGGATTTTCTTCATACAGGAAGGACTGTCTTTGTGGCTAACGGAAGCTCACCAGGTGTGTGTCCAACTTATAGAAGATAGATTGACAGTTCTTTCCTGTCCCAAAGCTCACACCTATAAGCTGGGCTCCAGCCAGTACCAAAGAGCCAATCATTACTGACTAGCAATTAAAAGGTGAAGTAGTCTTTATATAAAGTCAGCCATTCCTAATCCATCGTTGTAAGTGAACTTATAGTATTCGACCAAACACACACAAGTCACCTTACTTCTCAAACAATCCTGTGCTTTTAGCCTAACTTATTTGTGTGAGCAGAATACTTTAAAAAATCCCCCTTTTTACATACTGCCTGTGTAGTGTGTGATAAATTAAACAAGGCTGTAATGAATCTGGAATGTTCCAGTGTGAAGGAAATGTTATCATGCGGGGCAGCAGCATCGAATCTGTATAACTGAGTAATCAAATAAATGGTGAGCCAAACTCCTCATTATCAACAACCAGGAAGGCTTTGGTCAGAATTGCAGTTCTCAATTAAGTGTTATTGGCTAAATCAACTTTCTGATTACACCTCAAAACACCACTGAACCGACTCGATGGATGCATGATATAGAAGGGCAACTAACCCGAGGGCAATTACTGACTATGAAAGTCATAAGTGCTATCATATCCCTCGTGGAGGCAGGACGCTGAGGTCAGTTCCCTGGGCTGGGGACTCAATATCAATAAAGCAGACAAACATCTCCAACCACTATCAAAGGTACCATCAACTTACTTGGATTCTGTGTCTCTCCGGCTTCCTCTAGCTTTCCTTGCCTTACCCAAAAACCCTCCCTCCCATTTTCCACTAACCCATCCCATCCCCTCCCTACATCTCCACTTTTTCCTCTGCTTCCTTCTAACACACTACCCACTCATTCTCTGACCCTCTCTCTCTCGTCATCTAACTCTCTCGCACTGATTCTCTCCTTATCTACCTCAATCTCTACTTCCCTCTGTCTCTCCCCCCTATCTGTGCGTTACAAATACTATATTTGGCATAGCAAGTAATGAAAGTCCAATTGAGGATGACTGCACCTTTTACCACTGCGGTTCCAGATCATTTACACTTACCTTAAAACTTCCCTGAATTCTTTTAGGTGGTTATCTGGCACTTCTATCTTGATAGCTTCCAGCCACTCTGGCATGATGCATTCCCAGACCGGCTGGTTTATGACGTTGTATGGAATCAGGCACAAAATGCGATTCAGACCTTCCTTGAGTTGCATCACCGTGCTGCAAGATTTATCCCAGTAGCCTCCGACCTATGTTTTCAGTGTTACAGAAGCAAGAAGTAAATATCAAAAGGTCACTGGTAGGTTGCTTGAAATTTATTATTTTATAGCGCATTGGTACCAATAATGGTGTGTGGGAATGACCCCAGCAGACTTAAACGAGGATGAAGCGGAACAGCTAAGGGCCAGAGGTACAAAACTATTTAAAGATCACAGGGCTATATTATAGGCAAATTCATAGGGTTTGCAGTTGCAAAATGACTTTTTGCTTTGTACTAAATCAATTTTGCATGTCGTAAAAGCAATGGGCTTTTCTGGCATGCAACCCTCTTCCAAAGAGCAATTAGAAAGGGGTGTGAAACAGGTGGTTGTAACAGATTTACAAAGGGGAAGCTGTCTCCTGTGGACAGCTTCCACTATGGATATCGAAAAAGGAGACCCTGGGGGAGGAGGCAGAGGACCACTGCATGCTTGTGCCGAAGTGTTCCTAAATGGGATTTTTTATTTAAAACATCAATGGTTCTTCTAAGAGACACCACTGCATTAAAAAAAAAGTTTCTGTTTTGAGAATGTAAACACAGGGATGGTGGTCTGTTGTTCTTTGCAGGCCACCATCTCTTTGTTTGAAGTAAATCACATTGGGTCCCAAATGAGCCACAAATAGCGACCTGCCTAATTAATATTCATTAGGCAAGTCGTTCCGAAACCCCCCTTTACCTAAACACTTTGTTATGTAGCCCATTAGTACATAGATCGCATTGCAAAGTTAAAGACTGGTCAGGAAAACGTTAGTGCACAGTTTGCAACCACTTTTTGGGGCCAGGCTTCGAGTGCAGCAGGCCCTAGATATATAATATGGAGCAGTGAGCTATTCCATTCTGGTAACAGGGCAGGCAGAGGGAGAGAGATCCTGTTCTACTAGAAAGCAAAGGAAAGAAAGAGTAGAGCTCAAATGATGGGTCCATGGTTAAGTTTGGACTGAACCCTTCGACTATGCAAAATTCTGCTTGAACCTGTGTGGGAGCTTCAGCTAGTGCAGAAAGAAGTAGCCCAAATGCAAATTAAATTCAAATATTTTATTTTAATCTTTCTCAATCTGCTATGGCATTTGGCAGGGTGCCACAACTATATTGTACACTGGCAGCATTGGCTAATAGCATTCTCTACAGAAGAGTACACAAGCAGAAACTGTGAGTTTGTAAGGGCAGAGTGAAACACTCACTCCTTATCTTCAGTGATGCCAAGCTCAGGCTATTGTTTGGATCTCAAGGCAGTGTTACATGGCTGTCGGTGACTTTTTCTTTCAAAGAGACCTTGCTCAAACATTTCCCAACTACAAAGACGCATCTCACCCTGTTTTGGGCTCATCACTACAGCGTGTGAAACATATTTTGAGGGTAAAGATGTAAAGAGTTGATGTACAACAAGCTGAATATTTGGCCCATACAAACATTTTCCAAATATCAAATGCAATGTGGAATTTTCGCAACGAAGCAGTGCACAGCACACAACTCCATCTTGCACCCTAATTCTGGGGTACATCCATTGATCCCACAATGCAGGGGGTTGTCTGATGCACCGAATATCATTGAGAATGTAAAATCTCTGGTGGACCTGAACGTTCCCACCTATTCCCGGCACTCCTTGGGATACCCTATGCATTATTAGTTTATATATTAGTGTGTATTCTTTTGAAACCAAGTAGGCGAGCTTTGGTTCCCTAAGATACTCATGGGTCTGGTGTACACAGTGTGTGTGTGTCCATTAGACTTAGAAACAAAATCTCAGCTGGTCTTGCTTACCCTTGCAAATTCCATTGGCTTGGGAAGCAGGCACATAACCATGACATCAAAACGGATGTCACACACCGTCTTCAGCCACTTGGTGACAAACTGTGGCTTCAGCTTCTCCACTAGGCTGCCCACCTCGTCGTCCATCATGTAGGCCGTGGAGTGGAACCACTGGAACACCATGCTGACCAGCCTGGCGAGGCTCTCCGTGGGTGTGTTCTCACTAGGCGTGCAAAGGCTCACCTGAACAATGGAGAAAAGAGAGGAAAAAATCTCTGTGTTTCCTTCTCTTGAGATGATGTGAGTCTGTGTGATATACCTCCAAGCAGAAACTCAGCTTAAGCAGTTACTAATGGTTTATTCTGTGCCCAATTCAAATTCAGATTTAGGCTATTCAGATCATCAGTCAGTCAAACATACTAAACATACAGTCAGAACGATAAAACCACTGCATAAAAACATGACGACAAGAAAATAAATACATTCCATTAAAAGTATTGTACTTTTGGCACTCTTTAAGAATTGTCGTATTGCTATTGCCACGTCTAAAAAGTGCATATCTGTGAGAAACTGTTTGGCTGCTCCCCGCGATCTGATTCCTTAAGTAATTATAACTGGTTTTAAAAAGCGTCTTGTAAATCTCATAAGAAAATAAAATCAAGCAAAATATGTGTATTAAACGATTTTCCTCCTTAGACTCGTCAACAGATCTCATTATTTTGGTGTTGTATCATTGCTATTTTTTCGGAACTGCTCTGTTTAGTAGCTGTGTGGCGAGCGCAAGGTAAGTGGTTTTCTTTTTTTTTATTAAACTTTACCTCGTCGTCTGTTGACTACCCCCCCCCCCCCGACCCCGCCACACCACTCTTACCTGGAGTTGTCGGTAAAAACTCCTTCCACCTCCCTTAACCATCTAAACAGATTTATTCATTTCTTTAATTCAATGTAAACCAGATCACTACATTTGGATTTCTCAAATGCCACAGCTCGCAATTCCACTGTTGACAGTTTAAGAAGTGCTATTATCTCCCCAGGGGTGTACAAGAAGTACACCCTAAATGCAGTGATCTGCATTCCTAGGTCTTGAGCCCTTTTTAATTCACTGTTTAGCGCTTCTTGGGAGCAATAGCTGGCAACTTTCATTTGATTACTAGCAAGAAGTGTATTCAACTATCTCAATGTTTGAAGCTTGGCTGGAAATTGCCAAGATAATAATTTGAATTCCAGCTGTTATCGCTAGCACCATAGAAGACTTCAGCAGGTTCAACAAATATTTCAGGCAACACCCCTCTACATGGACTCCTGGATTATTTCTATCGAGGCAAAGGATCTCGGCACCTTGCAGGACCTGGGGCTGGACCATCGTTTTTTATACCCTTATAAGAGGAACCAATGATGGGCCACAATAATCTCTAAAATTTCCTAGGGCCTACTATAGAAGTGAGAACTAGGGATTTCACTTGCTCTTCCTACATATTCCCTTTTAGGGTTTTCTGGAGGTTCGTACATAAATACTTATAATGAATTACTTTGGTTGCTTTTGTTTTATAAATGTGCCTCGTAAAAGATTGAGATTTGGGACTAAATTTTTTTTCCATATGCATGATTGTTCTATTAGAGTCACAATATTGTACCTATTTGCAGAATATGTTTTTAAGACATTGAGAAGTTTCACTGAATATTGAATTACAAACTGGCAATAACAGGCACAATTATGGTGTTCTAATGTGCAACTATAATCACCTAGAATTTTCTAGATAGCAGTTAAAAACATGACCAAGAACCTATATTGTGCTGATCGAATCCAGTAGAACACATTTGCATTTCTCAATATTAGCAGTACTTCAGAGCACCTATGGACCACATGCATATGGGTTTTAAGACATAGATAGTTGACAGGAAACGTACAAAAACTACATAGAACCATTAACAAACCATACACAGACAAGAGTTGGGCAGCAGGTACCGCCCAGCCCTTCCCCCTAACAACCACTGCAAACACCCACAAGACATAGTAACTATTGACCAAACACAACAGCACAGACATCTGTAGTGATGGGACGTACAAAGATCACAGGAGTCCCGATGGATTTTGAAGAAGAGTTTACTGGGAAACACAACCTGGAATCCGACCACCTCGAGAAGCCAGCAGCAACGGACTCGCATTGAGTGCCGTCAACCTTACATTCTCAAAGAGAACACAAAGGTAAGATACATCATAACAACCAACCAACCGACGGCTACACCATGAAAACTGAGCCCCCTGATTAGCCACTCCTAATTCCCGAACTGATACCACCAACAGCACCAAGAGTAATTGAGAACGCTGCCATGTTCAAAAGATGTATAAAATAAAATGCTGTGCTTCCAAGCCTCTTGAAAATGTCTCTGGTTCTGATGAATCGAACAAAATTCAACAATGTATGTACCTGGCGCTCTTTACTGCAACTGAAAGATGCCACTAATGTCAGCCAGGTTCCACTGGAGGGATACGGGGAGAATTCTGGAAAGGTGAAAGAGGCGAGACAGGAACAGTCTTATGTCAGACACTCCTGGCGTGACTGAAACTTCTCCAGGCCTTCCGACCTTGAAGAGACACCTGCCCTGTCTGAAATCAATCTAGACCTCCACCTCTAAATTTCGTCTAGGCAAGATTACAAGGCTTGTTTCTGCCTGTGAGTTCAAAGTTCAACATGTGTCCGATGATTCGCTGCATTGTGTTTTGACATGAGGTTTTAAAAAAAGTTCAACATGTATAAGACTTTAATAGTGGGTTCATTTGGGTACATGTTACACCACTAGAACAGCAAATGATTGATTGCTGAAGCTCACACACAAATGTAAATCTGCAATCCATAGTAATAGATTTCGTTCATACGGATGCTACATCTAACTATCGGGGCCACGTCACCCTCTCAGCACAAATGATTAGAGAAAATAATATACCGAATTTGGCAAAAGCTGTAATGCACAGGCAACACTGGAGTTAAAAGAAACCTTCCAACGCCAGGACGCATGTTCCCTTCTCTTAGCACAACAAATTCTCAGGACTGAGTTTAGTTTCCACGAACCCCGGTGGACCCTCACCCCTGCTGCAGCTCATGGGAAAATACCAACTGTGGCAGCTGCGTCCTCTTCCACAGCGTAACTACTGGAAGGAAACTGATGAATGAATTTATCACGTGCTCCCCACAGCTGCAATCCCTAAAGAAAGTCCCACGAGCAGCAGGAACACTGATGCACAATCACGTCCGCAGTCGGGGCTGTCTTCCTTAAGCACGGTCGTTCACCTCCAGGGTTTTTGAGCTTTGCTTTATTTCGAGTTTAAGACTCGTAAACGTCTCGTATTTAACTTTCAGTATGCCCTTTCCCTCCATATGTCCTCGTTTACTGTGATTTTCAATGGAGTGTTTACCTGTTTATTTTCCTTTTTGTTTTGCACCTGAAAATAAAATCTGGAAGGCAGATGCTCCATAAGTAATTTAGTTTAGTGCTCTTGTTAGAGCCTGGATAATCAGAGCCACATCCCTCAGCTTACACTCCCCCCGGCGCCCCCTCCACCCGCGCCTTGGTTGCATCTGATGTTTTTTGTTTTTGTACAGTGCAGCAAATGCCAATTCACTCGCTTCTTGGCAGTGAGAGATAGTAGTTCCAACTGGAACTACTAGGATATTGCTGTTGTGGAGAAAGAAGGACACTGTTATTTTGCCTGATACTGGATTTTAGAAATATCTAATTAATTCCTCGCCATTTGTGCTTTAAAAAAATGTAGCTTTTTAACACTGTATTTGGAAAACTGGGGTGTAATGAAAACTGTTTACACCCAATATGAAAACAAATCTCGGGGTTCAGGACGCCTTGAAAGGTCAGACTTGTTTGTTCTTGAACTGATGCTGAGGAAAGACTTAAAGCAAAGGTACAATTAGAAAAAAGAAGCCAGACATACCTCTTTGTGGCCTAGGAAATCTGGCCCACTGACCAAAAATTCCTGTTTCCTCATGCTACCTGGAATTCTTGTCAGAAACACGAAAATCACTCACTTTCTACAGCCTGGGAGGAACACAACTCCTGGTTCATAGGGAGGAAACACCTTCCATGCGCCATGCTGCTGGATGGGAGACCGTCTGGGCCCAAGGCCAGAGAGGGCTCAAGCATGTGAGCTTCTTAAGGTTTCTGCTTTTCAGGGGTCTTTCCCCCTCAGAGGTGTCTGTCAACGCGGTGCCTGTCACAGACTCCAATGAAAGAAAAACAACATCTGCAACTTCTGTCTGAGCCCTCACACTAGGTCGCCTGGCACACTCTATCTTCTCGCTTAGGATTGCTTGGAATTTCGTCACAAGGTTACCTAGCATACATTCCTCTGTGACATCACAATCATACTGTCTAATCAGCTGGCACTTTTCCTCAGGCATGAAAGCCAATCATCTCTCGAGCACACAAACACCATTGGACACGCACCGATTCACCTCAAGGTATCAACATTCACGTTCCTTTCTTCCACATCACAGTTAATCTGGCGTCGAATTAGCCCCGTGCTCAAAGCCATATTTACATTCTGCCCTGTCCCGTTGGGCAACAATTCTTCCTCACAGGATCTACCATAGAGAGCAGGGTGACTTCCTCTAGACTGGCAGTGTACTGACCCGTTGTGTCTACTTGGTGGTGTTCAAGTTCACACTAACCTTCTTGTTTTTTTTACACTAATTAAAAAATCTCAGTTAAATATTAGGCCCTCAAACGAAATAGTTTATATTTCGTTAATAAACGGTTTAAATAGGTCTTTATATCTTCATTTGACACCAACTTCTTCTTTTGACAATTTTTATTTACTCCATGATACCATGCATTAAGCAGAAAATATTTTATGTTATAGCCATAACCACCGTACTTTGCAGGGCATTCTGTGGGGGGTTGCATTTTAATTTGGCCACGTGAATCCAGCCCGACAACAACTTTTCAGAAGCACATATTTTTACACTGATGTACTGAAAGGTGAAGGCCTGCATTCCTCTGGAGCAAGGATCCTGCCTACCGTGTCTGTGATTGCTTTTTAATAAAGCATTTTTTTTTTTTTAAATGCAGCCCATTTATCTTAAAGGAAAACGGGTTGTGTTTCCAAAAAGAAAAGGAAAAGTTTAAGTTTTATACTTTAAGAGTAGACAGTGGTCCATGGGACCACTGCCTGCTATTAAAAAATATTTTGTTTAACATTCTCAAAGGGAAAGGGGTCCCATGGGTACCCATTCCCCATTTGCAAATGGCTTACTGCCAATTTTGAATTAGTAGTAAAGTATTACTGTTTTGCGACTGAAATTTGATCACAAAACATTAATACATACCACTGCGATTGGGTATTTGGAAGGGATGCCCTAAACACGCCCCTTCCAAATACCAAATCTCAAATTGGTGTTTATTTAAAAAAGCTTTTTTGCAGTCGCACTCGGCCCAATTCAGCAAATCGGGCCGTTTTCGACCTCAAAAAAGTTTTATCAATCTGCTCTTATATTGCTTGCTAGGGAACGAGAAACATTCATTCAAATCTCGTTTTGCACGTTTAAATGTGTGATCTGGGGCAGTTTACACTGTCTCCTAGTGGACTCAGAGCTCTTATGTTCTAGTATTCGTCAGCATACATAAAGTGGGCATTTGCATATGGGGTCACTTGCAGGTTTGGACAGTCTTTCCTAAAGAGACAGTGCTTGTAACATGTTATAGTGCACACAAGGCAAACTTGAATCATCATCAGCGTCTGGCAAGCATGCTTCTAGTCAGTGGCCGCTCCTCTGCAATGGCGGAAGAGCGTTGCCCCCATGCCTGGCGCAGAGCCAGCAAAAGAAAAAGAAAACGATGCTCTAGCAATGTTTTATTTGTCGTTTGCCAGCTTGTGCATGGAGGGGAGGGGCATGGGCGGGAGGAGGAGTGCTTGTGCACTCCCTTAGTGCTCATGTGTGTTTGGCCGGCCGTCTCAGGCAGACCAAAACACACAGGCGCACTTAGGTTTCTCCAGCCCGGCTGCTGAATGCAGCCGGGTTGGAGAAACCCCCTCAGACTCCCTGGTCTGAGCAGGGCGTCTTTTCCACCTGCTCAGACCACTCCCCACGCTGCTCTGCAGCACAGGCATTGGCTGGGAGTCTGTCCCAGAGGCTGCTGGGACCCAGGAAACGGCCAGCAGGAGCAATGCGACGCGGGAGGCAGCCGGCAGTGTCAGGTACTTAAAAAAAAAGTATTATTAATTCCCCCTCCCCCACGCTCGCTCTCCCCACATCCCCCCCCCGTGCTCGCTCTCCCCACATCCCCTGCGCACGCTCTCCCCGACCCCCCACGCTGTCCCCACCCGCCCTACCACCCTTTGTTACTGGCAGCCGCTACTGCTTCTAGTGTAGGCAGAGTGGACACCCACATAGGTACGGCTCTTGGAGGGGTGGAGCAGGGGCTTTCCCCTTCTCTCTGTGTGAGGTTGCCCTGCCCGGATTTTCATCTGTAAATAATTAACTAATGAAAAGTGAAAATGCACTGAGCCTTTGCTGTAATCGCAGACCTTATCTCGGAAAGTTAACACGATGTGTCAGTTTCATTTTGTATCGTTAATTGTCCTGAATGGTTGTGGATATCAGAAATCAGTGGAACTGAACTGCGGTGGACTCTGAAATATCACTCTGCCTCAGTTCAGAAATCAGGAAAGGCCCGAGCAGAGATATGAAAGCAATATACTTGCTTAAGTCCTCTGAAAAGGCAAACAAGGTTCCACATAAAAGTGAATGAATTGTGTAGATCTGAGTAAGAGACATCAAAAAATTCCTTAATACATGCTGGGTCCTGTTGTCAGGGTAGACACAAGAATAATTATGCTAATAAAGATCATGTTTACACCCAACTCTAGTCTAAATATTACACAGTTCTAATTTAAGGTGTTACTTACAAATAACTTATCGCGCTCATGTTGTCACCATCAGAACAATGAATGATTAAAAAGGACCAACACATGAATCCATTACACCATCACAGGGGTAAGGATCCTAAGACCAGATGTATGTATCTTTTTTGAGGTCACTAATGGACAGATTAGTGGAATCGGGCCGTTTGCAACCACAAAAAGCATTATTTTATGTACTAATGCCCAATTTGTGATTGAGTAACGCAATACCAAATCGCAAATTGAGTTTGCGATTTGGTATTAGGAAGGCAAGTGTTTAGGGCGTCCCTTCCTAATAGCGACTCGCAGTGGTATGTGTGAATGATATGTGACTGAAATGCGGTCACAAAACATTCTCATTTTACCGCCTACCGTAGGTGGTAACCCATTTGCAAATCCCCTTCCCCTTTGTGAATGTATGTAAAAACGTTTTTTAAGAGCAGGTAGTGGTCCCACGGACCACTGCTTACTCTTTCATTTTTGTTTTTGAAACAAATCCTGTTTGCCTTTAAGGAAAATGGACTGCATTTCATTAAAAAAACATTCCTTTATTTAAAAGCAATTACAGACATGGTGGTCCACTGACCCCAGCGGGCCACCATTCCTGTGATTTTTGCGATTCCCAATGGGTCGCAAACCGAGACCTACCTCATGAATATTAAGGAGGTAGGTCTGTTTGCGACCCACTGGGAATCGCTAAATGTGTGAAACATACATTTGTACATAGCTGTTTGCGATTACCAAAATATTAAATGGCGAAAATTCGCTATTAGGTAATCGCAAACCCAAAGCTACATACAACTGGCCCTTGAGGAAATCTTTAGGCAACTAGAAGATCACAATTTAAAATCTTCTTGCGGCCAACACATCTTTCCATCCTTCTGAGGTTGATAAAACGTGTACCACTGAGTTAGGTAATAATAACAACTATTATTTACAGTGCTACTTAACTAGCCAATACACAGACATTCATGTTTGTTATTTTAATCAAGTTTGCGGTGCTTTCTTGTTACATTTGTACTTACATTTCAAGTTCATAGAATCATCATAATTTGCACTTTAATGATTAACAGTAGCTACAAATTGATTTTCACCCAGTTTACTTGCAGGCATATGGCACTCTTGGGTGTTTGGGGGAGGCCGGGATCGGATTGGCTTATCGGGCAATCTGGAGAGGCTGGCAGGGCCGGACTGGCCGTAGCGGGCATCTGGCGTTTCCCGACGAAGGGCGGAGGCCGATTTTACTGCTGTGGGGGCTGTTTTAGTTACTGGGGGCCAGTTTTGCAGTGGTGCTGCTATAGCGGCCCCCGGTAACAAAAGCAGCAGGGGGGCTGGTCCGTCAACATTGCCAGGGCTGCTTTGGGTTCCCAGTCCGGCCCTGGAGGCTTGTGAAAAGTTACCCTGGACTCCATATTGCTTATAAAGTGCTCTAACTACTGAGTTTTGGCAGTACAAGAGCAGTCGTGAACAGGTGATGTTAGGTTTCATCTTCTTGTAATTTGAGTACCTTGGCGAAAAAACATACTTGTTTCAAGAGCATCCCACGAAAATATGGACAACATGCAGAAGAAACTATTCCACAGAAGAGGGACTCAATCTGCTTAAAACGGAATGATGAAACTCACCATTTGTTTCTAGAAAATAAAGACTTTAAAGGTGAAATGAAAATATTTTATGTTAGGGGACTTCTGGTAGGTGCTTAATCTTGTGACCAGGGGTGGATTCTCCATTATGGCAGAGGAGTGTTGCCCACCCACCCCGCTGAAAGCCAGCAGAAGCAAAAAACAATAAAAAATGATAAAAAAACATTTTATTATCATTTTCTTTTTAGTCCTGCAGGCTGTGAGCTGAGGGTGGGGCGTGGCCTCCCATACTGACACTACAGAGGCAGCACCAGGGAGGAGGGGGGGGAGTGGTGGGCACTGCCAAGTGCGCATGATGGTTTGGCCAGCCCTCTTGGGCCGGCTAAACCGTCATGAGCACTTAGCCTTTCTCCACCAGAGCTGTGTTGCACAGCTGGGTGGAAAAACCGATACAGGCTCCCAGTCCATGTCTGAGCACCGAACCGAGGCGCACAGACCAATCCCAGTGCTGCTCCCAAGCTGGGAATAGTATTCCCAGCATGGGAGCAGTGCTGGGATTGGGAGCTTGGAGCCTGCGCAGTGTGCAGCAGTTCCTGGATGGGGCGGCAGCCGTCGGAGCAAGTAAGTTTTATTTTCTTTACCTATACTTCTGTGGGTTTTTTTTGTGTGTGTTCCCCCTCCCCCCACCCCACCACTTCGCAAAACGAGTGGCCGCTCCTCCTTGTGACTGTCACAGGGAAACCTCTTCTTCCCCATTTGTTAACTTAGAAAGGGTGATGACCTCCCCCCAAGGTCATTAAATACACCTTTTCCAGTCCTGGAATTCTATGTGATAGTCCAAAGCACACATTTGGAGTGCTGTAGTCTTGGTTGCTCCCATTTGGGCTTCCACACCTGAAATTAATGCTTTGTAGGTGAAAAGTTCAGGGCTGGAGACAGTATCCATAATGGCTGGGTGTAAGGTGGTCACCCAGATGAGAGGCAAAGCATCCACTTGATAAGGAAACCACACAACTCAAATAGGGTGATTGCCTCCCTCCAGGTCATTATGGACACGGTTTCCAATCATGACTTCTGTGTGATAGCCTAAACCACGCTGCCTTCTCATCCATCAACAAACCCACTGGGATCACTTAACAAGTGGGTTTGGACAAGGGGGCAAGGTACTGTTTGCATGGGCATCAATTTGGGGATTGCTAGGGGTAGAAGCTGCTACTCCTGACTTGCCTGTTGGTAACATTGGCACTGCCCTTACTACTCTTGGTCTTAACCTTCTTTACTTACTGTAGTTTAATTTCATTGTGCTTCCCCTAACCCCTCAGTAGCAAATAGGAGGTTGTTGTGGGATTAGTAGCGGGAGAAGGTTTTAACACTGTGATGTCATCAGGGAATCAAATGATGCCTTATCTGTCTCCCACTACCCCCGGCATTTTGGTGAATTCACATTCATGAATTATGCGGTGAAGTTTGCTTTGTAAGTAAAAAAAAAAAATGTAAGTCCGTTTTTATATAGCGCAGCTACTCACCCTTACGGGTCTCAAGGCGCTGGGGGCCAGAGTGGAAATTAAGTGAGCTATTGCCCAGAGTCACATGGTGCTGAGCTGCCGCCGGAGCTGGGGATCGAACCGTGAACCCAGTGCTCCGGAGTCAGCTGCCCTGGCCGCTGCACCACACCTCTCCACACCTCTCCACTTGCATAAGAAGATGCACAATGGCTAATATGGAACTGGAAAGATTCCCCATTAGGGCAGCACTTCTGAAACACAAGCTGGGCAGAGTCAGTCAGCTTCCTTTCCTGACATGGGACTGGCTCTTCCGATTCTTGCCAGCCTTTCTGAGGCTCAGGCCAGCCGGAAAATCTCCCAATTTTCCACTTTCACCTTCTCACCTATGGAAACAGATTGTTTTGATAAGGAAAGCAGCGCAGCACAAACAATTTCTCACCAAGAACCAGATCCCAAACTGGCTGAGAAGCCGCTGGTCGTGCTTGTCATCATCCTTGTTGTCAAAGTCTGTGTTGTCCAGCGAGTGGCGGGAGGAGGACAGGCCCATCTGTCTTCTGCGGTTCAGCTCGTACTCCCTCTGCTCGGCGTGAAACTCTGCTTCTTTCAGCAAACTGCCATGGGAGGACACACGTGAGACGGAATGAGAAAAGAGGAGACAAGAAGCCGATTAATTCACTTAAATAATAAAACAAATTTAGTCCACTTATTGGCACAGACCGGCAGATATAATGCACTGTACACAACAGCTATTAAGAAAGTCGACGAGATGACCCTTCCTTTTCAGAAAGATGAAACACTGAGTTGCCCCCACTAGAATTCAAAATTTTGGATTGCTCGGTTGCATGTAGATCTCAGCAGCATGCGCTCATCCCACTCAAATACTTTGATGATGAAGAACTTGGCATCTCGTAGTAAGGATGGTACTTTATTCTCTTAGTTGCAGGTTACATGTAAGTACATTATGCACTATCCACACCCCCTACCCAGGGCTGCTTTCATTACTGTTGGAAATTACCAACTTTTGCGTGGCATTACCCCAGGTTTTTGTCTCCTTTTGCTGAACCCATTTTTTTGGCCATAGGACGCTGCTCACTTTACTTCTACTAACCAGTAATTGGCATATAGCTGACCTAACCCTTCCCTTTTAATACTTATAAGTCACCCCTAAGGTAGACCCCAAATGCCCATAGGGCAGGGTGCTTAGTAATTAAAAAGTAGGATATGTATATTTAATGTTGTACATGTCCTTGAAGTGAAAAAACCTCCAAAGTCGTTTTTCACTGTAGTTAGACTGGGTCTTCCATAGGAAAATACTGGGTTAAACTATAACAACTTATACTCATTCATTTCAGTTTGGAAGCAGCAAGAAGAATGATTCAATGATTCATTTTAATAATAAGAGCCAAAAGGGGCCTTTCTGCCAGTGACCAGTGTCACCTAACTGCTGATGGCTCACCTATGGTGAGATGTGTATTGCTCAGTGGACAAAGGCCTGGGTGCTGGAAGGTGTTTTTCTTCATTGTCCTGGGAACTCAGAGCAGCCGGGACCCACGGAGCCTATCTTAGGTGCACCGAGGGCACACCGCCTCCCACTAGTGTTGGGAACGCCGGTCCCCCCCTCCCGGGCCCGATCAGCTGTCTCCATTGAAACCGAGTGTTTCTATGTCTAAGTCGCAACCTGCGACCATCGTTTTTTCCTCCCCACCTTAGCGCATGGGTTGTGATTATTTATTGACACGTGGCCTGATTTTTGCCACTCACTTTGTATTTCACAGTCTTCACCTCTGGTCCTGAAGAAAGCCCCCTCCATATTTACTTCTGGGGCTGAAACATGTAGACCATCTTTATTGACAACAGAGACTAATTACCCTCATATGGTTGTCTATTCTTCGTTTTTATTCATACCCCGGGCCGCCATCATTAAATAAAAAAACTTTTTGGAACATCCAGGCAAGGATTCCCGGAGGTATTCTTAATTTAGCACCACACTTCATCACACCTTTACACCACACCAGCTCCGCTGTAATCAGGCGTTGTAGCACAACCGGGCGGCACTCGGCCGCCTGGTTGGGACCCCGATGATGAAGCATGACACCAACTAGGTTGGTGTGTGAGGGGTCTTTTAAAGAACCTGAAGGTTCCTCTGCACTGTGAGTTCCCAGTGGTATTTATCCAGGTACTGGGTACGTCCACATTGTTTATTGACTATATTCTGGGGAGACGGACGTAACCCTCTCTAACTCCTTGCTCTCACCATTGTTGTCAATATGTTTTTCTTCATTGAGCAGGATGGCCTGAATGCTGTGTCCAGCCAGTTCCGGAGTTTCAGATGATGTCTACCCTGTCACAGGCATATAGCTCACATCTAGGCCTACCTCCCTTCTGTTTTGCTAGTCAGCTTAGCTCCAAACTCAGTAGGAGGGGGAGCTGCCACAGAACTGGTTTGGAATGACGACAAGGGAGGATTTGCCCATTATCATAGCCACACTTCTGTGTGGGCAAATGGTGCACTGACCAGGGAAAGAAAGGTTCTGCCATGTTGGAATTAGGTAGAGAGGGGCGCTTTGGGATAGTTTACAGTAAAACATGCACAAAGTGCTGCAAAAGATGGCAGGGTCCCCCGGGTAATGTCTACCCTATTGGTTAGGGAGTGGCCAGGAGTTTCCCCCACCCACAGGTTGTTACTCAGCTTAAATGTAGCATCCCTGTACCCTCCTCAAAACACTCCTGGACTTGTGATTCAGAAGAAGGACTGCCCTGCTGTCTGAAGAGCCTGAGGGAAGACTGGACCTGCTTGCCTTGAACCCAGGACCCGAGAAGTGCCCCTAAGGGTCAGTTGGCTGACCTCCTGTTTGAACTACTGGACACAACAAGCTTCCAGAGGCCTCTCTCCCTGTCACTGCCCAGATGACCAGTTCCAATTGGACCTGCCCTGGACTCTGCTGCTGGCCTCTTTTGGAGTGAGTCCCAACCCCCAAGTGGTGCCGCCCTAGGTCCCGGACCATTGACTGGTGTTAGAACTTTTTGCCAACTTTCTGGCTGGAGAACCAACAGAGACTGGAATCGCAGACGAAGCCATCGAATCACTAGTCAGCCTTACCTTCCCAAAAAGTTTCTAAGTCTAAATGTAGAGTGCTTCATCGGATCCATGCTGAGCATCTTTTCATAAACATCGAGGCCTTCCTGGGCCCAGATGTTGGAATTCACCCACTCACAACTTTCTCACCTTCACAGACAACCACCTTTTTTCCATCAAAGTTTCTAAGTCTGAAAGTAAAGTTTTCACCGGGACAAACTTGATCCCTGTTTTTGACAGCAATCCATTGTGGCTAACCTTAACTTTTGACTTCACCCGGTCTAGTGCAACCAAATAACCACAGTTGGAGCTTTGAGATTTTTGGCGATATTTTTAATTCAAACTTTGAAAATTCATATCTCCGATTCTACGTATTGTTTTTTTAAAAACTTTTCTTATTGTCATTTTACATATTCAAATTTACTCTACTTTTCAAAATTGATTTGGGATTTTTTTCTTGAGTTGTGTTTTTAATTTATTACAGTATGAGTACTGCATGAATACTTTACATATTGCCACTAAGTTATGCCTGAATGCTTTGTAGAACCAGAAGGTTAATCACAGGTTTATTTAGTGACGTCTGTGGTTCACCCTGACATGGATTGTGATCAGTATTTGAGGTGGGTTTTCACTACCCTCATCTAATACTCCAGTTTCCTACATTGGTGGCAGAGGTGGGATTCAGCACTAAAAATTCCTTTTTATAATGTGACATCAAAATCATTTTCTAATTGGCCATGTTTTTCTTTACTTAAACTTCACTCCTGTCTTGGTTTGGCAAGAATAAAGGTGGATCTCAGCAACACTGATAGACTCACTGTGGCAGAGTTGAAAAGGGTATATCAGAAGAGGGGGTTTAAGCTCACAAAAGGCTCCAAGAAACTTGAGTCCCCTGCTAGGTCTAGGGCTGGTAGCAGTGCGTCCTCCCACAGCTTGACCCTCCCAAAGAGTTGGATGACAGGCAAGCTGAGAGAGAGCTGAGGGTGCAACGGGCCACTCTGACCATGGAGGAGAAACACCTGGCCTTGGAGGAGAAAAAGCTGGCCATGAAGGAGAAGAAAACAGAAGCAGTTGCAGAGAGGCCTCTGGAGGAGACAAAGGCAGAAACTAAGAGCATCTTAGAGGAATAGAAGCTGGCTCTAGAGGGTAAGTAAGAAAATTCTGCTGGCCCATGAGATAAGCCAGACAAAACTGGACCTGAAAGCCAGGAGGGTCACAGAGTCCAGTGACGCTGATGGCAGTGACACAGAAGTGCACAGAGGATGTAAAAGGGTCTACGTCGCCAAAAATCTGCTGCCTAGCTTTGTGGTAGAGGATGACATTGTTATGTGGTTTGAAGCCTATTAGGCATCTTTGTGCACGCACAGCGTCCCAGAGGAGGATTTGGGGACTAGTCTCTGGAAGCATATGCCGGTCACTGTGAGAGTTACCCTAAGCTTACAGAATGAGGTATACCCCTATGAAAGAAGCCCTGGTTGTCAAGTTTGGTCTTACCCCCAAAGAAATACAGCTTGAAGTTTGGGGACAGCCAGAAACGGTCTCACCTGTCCAGGGTGGATTTCATGGATTACTCCAATAAGGCAATAGATGTTTGAGTAAAGGGCAGCAAAGCTAGTTTTCTTTTTTTTAAATTTATTTATTGTTTTTATTTAACAGTTCACAGCAGTGTACATAATCCAGTATTAATAACATTGTGTCGAGAGGAGATACCATGCAATCAATTGAGAATAAATGAGAACATTGCAAAGAAAATGACCTATAAGATATGTAGTAGACACCACAGCAACATGTCGAATAATACATCCCAGTCATAAGTATGTTGCAACAGACATCACCCCAATTGCAAAGAAATTGACCATGTACAACTGTATAGCCCCTATCGGCACATTATGATTGAGCGGCTCATTATAGCACAGTGAATTTAAACATCGTCCGGTTCATTCTCATCCCTTGACAACAGATACTGTTTATACAGTCCCCAGAAATTCTTGGGGCGACTCTGTTGAGGCATTAGCTCACTATACGTTTCAGATTGTGTGTTACAAAAAATCATATCTTTTTCCCACTCCAATTTTAAGGGTGGGGGTCCTCGCGCCCAGCTAATAGCTATCCGCCTCTTAGCCAGCAGAAGGCCCAAACCCAGAAGCCTCCTAACACCTTTAGGCTGAGGTTTAGTGTATCCCAATAGGGCCAATAGGGGGTCAGAAGCAAGCGGAATACCCACACTGTTCCCCAATTCTTGAAAAATCTGGTTCCAAAAAGCCGCAATCTGAGGACATAGCCATGCCGTATGGAAAAAATCTGCACCGCTTGCCCCACAACGCTCACATCTGGCAGAATCTCGTAAGCCGTATTTGTGAAGATGAGCAGGTGTATAATATGTTCTGTTTAAAAACTTAAAATGTATTAATCTATGCCTGCCGTTTAAAGACACTGATTGGGTGACCTCGCAGCAGGTCTTCCACTGTCTATCATCGATGGGAACCTCCAGGTCGGCCAGCCACTGCGCTCTCGGTGGAGAATAATTAGTGCGGCAGTATTCCTGGGACATGACATATATATTGGAGACTAGCTTATACGGGGACTTGGCACGTAAAAGGTAAGTGAAAGACGAGAGAGCCGGAGGCTCTAAATATTCATCTCCCAGCAACGCCCATAAAGCATGCCGTGCCCTAAAGTAATGAAATTGTACTAAGGTGCTAGCACCGTGATCTACAGTGGCGACCTCATCCCAAGTCCGAGCTCTGCCCTCAGAAAAGAAATCACCCATATTATGGATCTGGACATTTCTAAGCGCTTTCGTGACAGCTACTTCAGAACCTAAGTTAAAGGGGACCATCGAGGGGCTTAGTGGAAATATGGTGGATTTATTCCAATTAATTTTTAACCCTGATATTCCTCCAAATTTTACAACTTCACGAACTAAAGGGGAGAGGTTGGTGGTGGGATCCCGAGCGTATAGCAACATGTCGTCTGCATAGGGTGAAGGGCAGCAAAGTGAGTTACTATGATGAGAGAGAGCACATGTTTAGTAATTGCTTTGCAGAGCTGTGCCAACACCGGATTGATTTAAAGCTCATTGTGCCCAGAGAGCTGCAAAGGAGGTTGACATCTGAGTTAGTACCAGTGTGTTAAAGAATGTAAAGGGGGGCAGGAGGGGGAACCCTAAAAAGGTGGACCGGGGTCCCAATCAACAGAAAGAGGAGGAAACAGGGGAAACCAAAATGAGTTCTCTAAATGCCTCCAAAAGAGATTTCAGGAATCCCAGTCCAATTCTGAGCAGAAGAAGGGAGGGTTTTATGGGACAAAACATCCCAGGCTTTTTCAAGTCCAAGCGCTATGAGTGTCACCAGCATGGGCACAGCAAGGAGGATGCCATCTGCCCCCGCAGGATGCAGCCCCTACTGGTGTGCCTACCATGGGAATGGCCACTGTAGTGCTGGGGAAGGAGGTTGCCCCAGTTTATTTTAGGGGGAGTGAAGCGGTTACCATAGCATCCCTGCGTGACAAGGCTCACATGCCTGACAATACTAAAAAGGATAGGCACTGGTTCATCATCAATGGGCAGAGAGTGGAGGCTCAGAGAGATACAGGAGCCAGTATGACTACTGTTAGGTGTTATCTGGTGTCCTCAGGGCAGGTAGTCCCTGATGTAGTACACCAAGTGACTCTGGTTCCCTTTGAATGGGGTCGGGTCACAGGTTTCTTAAAAGTATCTGTCAGTCCGGCCATGCCCGTTGACTGCCTGTTAGGGAATGACCTAGGGCACACCATCTAGAAGAAGGTGGAACTCCGGTCCCACTTGGAGATGCTGGGATTGCCTGAGTGGGTGTGCCTGACCACATGGTCCATGGCAGCCCATCAGAAGGACCTGGAGCCTGAAAAAGTGGCCAGGTGCCTGCCAAGAAGTGAAAGGGCAGGGGGTGTTAGAAATCCACACCAGAAATTCCCCCAGTCTGTGAGGAGGCTGATCCTGAGGATGATGTCCCAGAACCTAATGGGGAAGACAGTTCTGCCCTGGGAAATATACCTGAGCTGTACCTGAGTTAGCCGGGTTGCTAAGTGAAAGGAGAGCATCAGAGGCCAAGTTCTGGAAGGCCCGGAGGGAGTGCACCAGTCTAGAGTTCTTATGGCAACAAGCCAAGGCACAGGCAGCTGGCGACACCTCTCGTGATCACCTCATTTATTGGGAGAATGGTCTCCTGTATAGTGAGCCTTAGGTCCCTGAACCTGGGTCAACCCATGTGCTAATGGTCCCCCAGTGCTACTGGAGTTAACTCATGACATCCACCTGGAAGGACATCTGGGGCAGGCTAAAACCTTTGACCTGTCACCCACTTTTATTAGGATGCAGTCAGACGTATTCTGCAGATCCTGTGCAACCTGCCAGGCCAGTGGGAAATCAGAGGTAAAGCAAAAAGCCCCCCGCTTCTCTTTCCTGCAGTGTGAACACACTTTAAAAGGGTGGGCGTTGACATTGTTGGGCCTTTGGACCTCAAGACTGTCTTAGGCAACAAGTTAATCCTGGAGTTAGTGAGCCATGCCGCACGGTACCTTTAGGCCATACCCCTGGGGTCAGTGACTGCACCAGTGATGGGCAGGGCACTGATGGGAATACTTACCCATATGGGTTTCCCCAAGGAGCTTGTGTTTGACAGGGGCAACAACTTTAGGTCTGCTTACATTAAGTCCATGTGGGAGGGGTGTGGGGTAATGTACAAGTTCTCCACACCATACCACCACCAGACCAATGGGCTTGTTGAAAAATTCAACAAAACCCTGAAAGGCATGTTTATGGACCTATCAAAGCCCTTGAGGAATAACTGGGACAACCTATTGCTATTCCTGCTATTTGCAAACAAGCAAATGCCTCAGAAGGAGTAGTGTGCAGTCTTTTCGAACTTCTATTTCACCACCCTGTGCATGGACCTCTCAGTCTTGTGAAGGAGGGTTAGGAGCAAGCCCCCAGAAAATCCCCCTCAAGATGTAGAGGGCTATATGTTAAGCCCTCAGGTCTCAGATGAAGTGCTTCTGGAAAGAGGCCACTGAGAGCCTAATGGCCAGCAAGGAAATCATGAAACACTGGTAGGACTAGAAAGCCACTCTGGTGGAATATAAGCCTGGACAGACAGTGTGACTGATGGAGCTGGTGGAACCCAGATCTAGAATGACCAGTGCACCATGCCCTATGAGATGAAGGAGAGGAAAGGGGAGGTTACCTCCCTGGTGGACCTCAAGACATCTAGAAATCCCTTAAGGGTCCTATATGTGAACTGCCTCAAGTCCCATTTACAGAGGTTTGAAGTCACTATGCTCCTAGTGACAGTTGATGGTGAGGTGGAAGAAAGTGACCCCCACCCCCCCAGACCTCCTGTCTTCCAAGGAGCAAGATAGGTCAGTTGAAGGAGTTGTACTCTCCCCTACCTTGACCGCAGAGCAACAGAGGGACTGCTGCCACTTATTGGGATAGTTTGCCTCTTTATTCTCACTCACCCTAGGGCTCACTGATTAGTGTAATCATGATATAGACATGGGGGACAGCATGCCTGTCAAGAATAACATCTTCAGGCTGTCTGATAAAGTGAGGGCCAGCATCATGGAAGAAGTATCCAAGAAGTTGGATTTGGAAGTAGTTGAGGCCTTATGTAGTCCCTGATGCAGTAAAAGTGGTACAGGTAACTTAGGCTGCCCCACCGGGCATTGCCCCGACCTTAGGCTATATGTGTATGGCACGGGCCTCAATTCAGTCACCAAGACTGATGCTCACCCTATCCCCAATTGCTGATGAGTTCATTGATCAGTTGGGGGCTGCCAAGTTCCTTAGAACCTTTGACTTGGTGTCAGGGTATTGGCATATTGCCCTGACTGAGGGGGGCAAGAGAGGTCAGCTTTCTCCAGCCCAGAGTTTCACTTTCAGTTCAAAGTGATGCCATTTGGACTAAAGAATGCACCTGCCACCTTCCAGAGGTTGGTCACTCAGGGCCTAGCTGGGCTAGAAAACCTCAGTGCAGCCTATTTGGATTACAATGTTGTTTTCAGCTCCACCTGGGATGACTACATGCCCACCTCCAGGAGGTGCTTCAGGTCCTGCATCAGGCAGGGCTGACTATCAAGGCCAGTAAGTGCAAGATAGGGTAGGGATCTTTATGCCTTGGGAGCCTCCCAAGACCCAAACTGAGGTGAGAACATTCTTAGGCTTCACTGGGTACTACAGGAGATTTGGTAACGGATATGGCACTATTGTTGATCGCTCCCTTAACTGAGCTGACTTCCAAGAAGCAGCCCATAAAGTTGATCTGCTCAGAGGTGTGTCAGAAGGCTTTTGATACCCTGAAGGAGGCCAGCACCAGTGTTCAAGACATCTGACTTCTCCAAGGAATTGCTAGTACAGATGGATGCTATCGAGCATGGCACTGGGGCTGTCTTGTCACAGCTAACCGATGAGGGTTTTGGCCAACCTGTAGCATTCAGCAGCAGGAGGCTACTTCCCAGGGAGCAGAGGTCAATTGCAATTGAGAGGGAAGCATTTGCAGTGGTCTAGGCACTGACGAAGTTGAGACCATACCTTTTTGAGACACACTTCCATGTTCAGATATCCCACAAACTCATCAGATGCAGGGTGATAATCCAAAACTATTGAGGAGGTCCATCTCTCTACAGGGAATGGACTTTACGGTGGAACATTGACCCTGGGACTGAGCACTCCAATGCTGATGCTCTTTACAGATTTTTCTGCCTTAGTGATGAGAACTCCCATGTGGGTTGATAGTTCTCCCTGCCTTCTGCTGGGGGAGACACATGTTTGGAATTACCATTTTTTTCTGTGGTATTCCCCCATATTGTTTCCTTCCTTTACTGAACCCGTTTGTGTTGGCCATAGGACTCAGCCCACTCCTACCTAAGGTAAAGTGCTTGTGCTCTCCCTTTTAAACATGGTGAAACTGGCATATACCTAACTGTCCAATGTAATTTACTTATAAGTTCTAGTATATGGTACTAAATGTACACAGGGCCGGTACATTAAATGTCACTAGTGTGCTGCAGCAATCATTGTGCTAAAGTAGCACTGTAAAGCAAGTCTCCAGGGCTGCCACTGTAGCATGGGTGAGCAGTTTTAAACTGCTATTTTGATCTGGCCAAAGCAACCTTTCCAGGCCTAAACCTTCCTTTTATCTACTTATAAGTCACCCCTAAGGTGGGCCCTAAATGCCCATAGGGCAGGTTGCATTGTATTTAAAAAGTAGGAAACATATAGTTAATGTTTTACATGTCCTGGAAGTGAAAATCCTCCAAAGTCATTTTTCACAGTGGCAAGGATAGCTCTTCCATAGGAAAATAATGGGTTACCCTTTAACAACTTAAAGTGTTTTATTGCAGTTTGGGAGCAGCTAGATGAATGATTCAAGGGCTCATTTTAACCATAATTTAAAATCCAACTTAATTATCAAGTCAGAATTTATAGTTTATAGTTGCATTTTGGAAATGACACTTTTAGAAAGGTGTCATTTTCCTGCCTAAGCCAAAAGGGGCCTTTCTTCCAGTGTCCAGTGACTGTTGATGGCTTCCATTTGGTGAAATGTGAATTGCTTCCAGACAGTGGACAAAGGGCTTAGGTGTTGGGAGGTGTATTTCTTCCTTGAGCAGGATGGGCTGGGAGATCTGCCAAGTCCTTTCCTGAGCTACAAAGGATGCCTACCCTGTCATTGGTAGATGTAGCTCACACCTCTGCCTGCCTTCCATTTGTCTCGCGAGTTAGCTTGGTTGGAAAGCATGTGCAAGGGGGGAGCTGCTTCAGAACTGGTTTGGAGTGACCACAAGGGAGTGTTTGCCCATTAACATAGCCACACCTCTGGGTGAGCCGAGGGAGCTCTGACCAGTGGAAGAATGTTTTTGCCATGTTGAATTTAGGTAGAGAGAGGCATTGTGGGATAGTATACAATAAAACACACACATGGTGTTGCAAAAGTGGGTAGGGTCACCCCACTGAACTTCTTCCCCATTGGTTAGGGAGTGGCTAGGAGTTTTCGCCACCCACAGGCTGGCACTCAGCATAAATGTGGCATCCCCAGTACCCTGGTAGCAGAACACTCCTGGATCTGGGGAGAGTCAGAAGGAGGACTGCTCTGCTGTGTGAAGAACCTGAAGGAAGACTGGACCTGATTGCCTTGAACCCAGGACCCCAGAAGTGGCTCCAAGGGTCAGTTGGCTGAACTATTTGAACTACAGGCACATAACTAGTTTCCAGAGGACTCTCTCCCTGCCACTGCCACTGCCTAGCTAACCAGGTCCAACTGAACCATCCCTAGACCTTGCTGCTGGCCTCTGTTGAAGTAAGTCTCAACCACAGTTGGTGGCCCCCAGCTCCTGGGCCCTTGGATGGAGTTAGGGTGTACTCCTTCTGTCCACACTGCACAAATGGGACTTAGAAACGTTGTGCCAACTCTCTGCCTAGAGAATTAACAGAGACTGGGATTGCCATCCAAGCTGCAGCAGTTGACGTTAAATCACTGGTCAGCCTCAGCTTGTTGGTTTGTCCCACTTAAGGAGCTCTGACTTCCAAAAAAAGTTCTAAGTTCTAACATAGAGGGCTTTATCGGGACCCATGCTGAGCACCATTGCATCAACGTCAAGGCCTTCCTGGGCACAGACTTTGCCCGCACACAGCTTTCCCACCTTCATCCACAACCTCATTGGGAACCCGCTCTCCAGTAATGTGCCATCGTCGGGTCCTGCTTCGGATCCAGCGTGCAGCTTGTCCCGTCGAGGACTCGTCAACAACCACTTTTTGTCTGAAGGCAAACTTTCCACCAGGACCAACCTGCTCCCTGTATCTGACTTGCGATCCATCGTCGTCGGCCTTAACTTTTGTCTTTGACTCAGTCTAGTGTGACCACATATCCGCATGGGCACTTTGTGGTTTTTGTCATTATTGTTAATTCAAACTTTAAAAAATCATATTTCCTGAACTGCTTATTGAATTTTTTTACTTTGGAATTTTGTTCTTGTGTTGTGTTTTCACTTTATTATTGTTTGAGTACTGCTTAAAAACTTTACAAATTGCCTCTAAGTGAAACCCTGACTGCTATGTGCCAAGCTACCAGAAGGTTAAGCACAGGTTGTTTAGTTGCTTTACTTGTTCACCCTGACAAGGATTGTGATTCTTTTTGAGGTGGGTTTTCACCTCGCTCAACTCATACATTTACATTCACATTGTCTGCCACAAGCTGCCAGCACCACAGGGCCTTTTCACACTCCACATTCCACAGTATCATCAGAGCTCTCTCACTCAGGCACAACACAGGGAACACACAAAGGCTGAACAGCCACCTTAATGAAAACCACTTCATGGTCAGACAGCGTGTCCTCCACAGCAGCACCAATTCCTCAATTTAGTTACAACAAACATGTGAAACTGAGGTCTAGTGGTACGCAACCAGAAGAAAATAACTCAGAGGGAAACTAAGTAAAATAGGTTTTTGGAATCTAGGAACCAGGGTTTCTTTGTCTAGGGGGCACTTAGCAGAAAAGCACACTCACCAAAGAAAGACTTTGAAAAGGTTATTAATCCTGTTGGTAACAGAGTCCCTCACATATAACTAGAAGAGATGAGTGAAACCCTTACAATGAACTAATGTGAATGAATTATAGAATGGTAGTTGGGGGGGGGTGGGGGGAGCAGGAAAGTGAAGAAGGAACACGAAAAACAAGTTTGAAATCAGTAAATCTTTGTCCAGTGAGGGAGGTGATTGGAGGTGACATGAGTGTGAAGAAAGTTGTGTATCTGCACTAGTGTCACTACTGTGAATGATCGGCCACAGAACTCAGTGGCAGCTGGTTGGGAACTGTGGTGGGGGTGCGGAGTTAGCAAAAAAAAAAAAACATACCTTATAGCCGCCGATCACCAGCCGCTGCCTCTCCTCCGAGGCAGGAACAGGAAGCACCCAGCCTCCCAGAATCCCCTGACCAATCACAGCGCTGCTAAGGCAGTATTGTGATTGGGTTGAGTGCCGTGGTTCGGCACTCAGATGGGGACTGAGAGGCTGGGCATGTTCTCCACCCAGGTTGTAATGCAGCCTGAGTGGAGAAAATGCAAAGTGCGCATGACGGTTTAGCCGGCCCGAGGCGGCCGGCCAAACCGTCATGCGCACTTAAGTGCAGCAAGAACCACTCCTCCTGCCTCTCCCAGGAAAGCCCAGCCCCACCCCAATCTGGCTGGTTGTAAGAAGAAAATGATAATAAACGTAACATTTTTAACGTTGCGTTTTGATCATTTTCTTTTTGTACTTAGTGGGGCGACGCTCCTCCACCTTAGCGGAGGAGCCGCCCCTGAAGAACTTAGACCTGAGGGTAGTCACGCTGAAAGGGAGGAAGGCGATCTGCCGACTAGCAGAACAATCATAGACAATAAGACAGACACAATTTGGCCTTTTAGTTGACTGTAGCACTGTATTTATCATCACACTTGGAATGAATGAAGAACTAACGTGTCTATTCTTATCCTTTTCACTGCTATTGATCACATTACCTGATGACAGCTTCCACTGCACACACAAGTTCCTCTGCACCACACTCCCGCGTATTTATTGGGGGAGGGGATGTCTGGTAAAGGTGAGTCTCTGCCGCTGCTGTTGCTGCTGCTCCCACCTCGTTGCTGTGGTGGTAGGAGTGGCATCTTTTACAGTACCGTACCGGCCGGTTTCCATGGCGATCACAGCATTCGGCTGAGAAGCATGTTACAACGGCTCTCCTCACATGCGAGCTGCAGTTCTATAGGCAAGCATACAGCATTTGTAATTAAAAATATACTCTCATGTATTATATTTTTGCATCCTAGACAGGTTTGGGGGTTTACATTATTAAACACACCACATTCTTAAAACATGTAAAGCATATCATAGCCTTTGTCATAAAGTGTGCCCACTTAACCTGCTTTTTCAGTTTCTAAAATGTTATTCTTTCTTCCAGCTCATTATTTAACGAGATGTGTGTGTTTGTCCCATGCTTACATTTCCTTCACACTTCAGTTGACCCCCCATGTCAAATGCTTCAGACTTTCTTTGCTGCCCCTCCTCTCACCTACCACGCATCTCAGTTTCTCATACACTTACAATGATTGTTTCCCTCATTCTTCCACAGATCATTGCCAACAATATCCACACGCACCTACAGATTTGTATTGCCCCCCCCCCTCCACATACCCATTGACTCACTTTACCACTTATGATAGATGTCAATTTTCTCTTAGAAATGTACCTCCCTTCTTTTCCCACGCGGATAACAATTTCCTCATAGACTTACATCGCTCACAAACCCTTCTCCCACTGATCGCAGTTTTCAATTTGCCTTTGGAGACAGAGAACCTATTCCTTTCGGTCACTAACAAATAATTTACATTTTCTCAAAAGACGCATTGCATTGTTTCACAAAGCTGGAATGAGTGAACAAGTAAACAGATGAATAACTATGAGACAGAGTGTGAGGTAAAGTGAGCAAGCATGCTTTCAAGTACATTTTGATAAAAGGAGTAGGCATATTCTAAATGGAATATAAACAAAATTTGTAAAATATATATATATATATATATATATATATATATATATATATATATATATATATATATATATATATATATATATATATATATATATATATATAAGAACTTTGATAGACTCTTTAAGTAGCTTTAATACTGATTTTCTTAATCAATAGCAAAACAACCATTATCCCGCAAGGTAAATAATATCTGGGGAAAAGGAATGCTGTACTTAAGGGTAAAAAGTGTAAAATCTGGTGCAGTTTCAGACATGGCCACAGTGTGTCACTAAGAGTACTTAAAATAACCTTTCAGGTTTTAGCTGTATCTAAAACATTTTATGACAAGAGGCTAGCATTGTGCATAAAAACTTTATTCACCAAGTCCAAGCAGCACCTTTAAATATTCTCAAGTAGAACACTAACAACCAAACAATAGAATAGAACTTTACAGTCCAATAAAAGCCTCCTGTCAGCCATCATCCTTCTCTTTTGTTTCCTGCTTCTGGGCAGATAAGTATGAGTTCTTATTTGTGTTTTACAATTTGTGAATTAAGTTTTAGGATATGTATTATTATTGTTATGTTTTTCTATGCATGAATGAAAATCTAATATATGGATTTATTGCTGTAGATATTTTGTTTTAGGATGTTATTAAAACTATGGGTTTTTAGTAATGATTTGGCTAGTAGTGCCTAACTTGTATGTTTATACCATTTTAGGACTGTTTTTTTAAGTGATCACAATGGTAATTTAAAGTAATCCCTTTTATTAGCAGATAATCGGGGCTCGCGGGTCTCGAGGAGAGTGGTGGTTGAAGAACACATCTCGTGCTTGCGGCCGTACGTTGAAAGAAGGGCAATTTCACCCGTATTGCCTTCTGTGTAGTATTACTGCGGGTCCATCTTTGTTGAGGGCACACACCACATTTCAGGCTGTTTCTAAAGGAAATTGGGTGTATTGCTCGCGTGCAGGGGTTCGGAATTAAGTTTTCTTGCGCGCGGTGTATGGAAAGCCGGTTTACTAAGAGGGAATAAATAATAAAACGAACTTTCAAGTTTTTGGAAAAGAGCATTTACTTATATATTTATTTAGGAATGAAGTTTAAAGTACATATAATCTTGTTTAAAGGGAAGGTAAACATTTGGATCAGTTTCTGAAGAAAAAGTAACAGAGTGCCGTTTTAATACAGTTTTTGAGGAGTATTTAGTAGTTTTTGCTATAGACCAGAGTCTCGAAGAAATTGTCTTGGATACCCTCAACCGCATTTTCACCTCCAACAGTGTATGTTATCTCCGTTGGGGTGATGTAGTGAATAGTGTCATCGGATCTCTTCACTTTAGCGTTCGGTTCTCCAAGTGAATCAAACCTCCACCAGGTTGGAGGTTGTGTGGGTGTAAAAAAATAGTGGGACTTGAATATGAGTCTACAGTGAGTGAGAATAGAAGTCATGGGATGGATCAGTTATTGATTTCTTATGTGAAACCATATCATGGTGACACGGCTGCTACGATTGCAATATAGGTGAAGTCAGTCATGAAAGAGGCTGGTGTAAATTTAGCACAGTTTGAACCTCATTCTGTTAGAGGTGCGATGGTTAGCAAGGCATATATGTTTGGAGGTAGATTGGAAGAAATTTTGGAGGTGTCTGATTGCAGTAATGCTGAGGTGTTCAGGAATTTTTATTTCAGACCAGTAGAACATGTGTCAAACAAAGTGTTACAACCTTTGAACATGCATAATGCTAGCCTCCTGTCTTGCCATAAAATTTCGATTCTCAGAGTTTTACTGCATTGAAAATCGTGATTTCATTAAAGACATGGAAGCTAGCATTATAAGGTGTGGAGGGATATTGATATGTTATTATAATTATAAGTTGTTTAAGAATTTTTTGTTATTAAGTAGTGTTTGGTACTGGTTTTAAGGATATATGTTTCTAAAGATGAGGATGTATCGGTGATATTTTTGTTACGTTTTACTTACAGAGAATTAAAGTTCAAGTTCGGATTAAAGGGTAAAGAAGAAGACCTGATGGAAAGCATCAGAACAAAAGAGGAGGAAGATGGCTGACAGGAGGCTTTTATTGGACTGTAGAGTTCTATTCTATTACTTGGTTGTTAGTGTTCTATTTAAGATTATTTATAGATGCTGCTGGGAAGTGTCGAATAAAGGTTATATGCATAATGCTAGCCTCCTTGTCTTTTATAAAATCACAATTCTCTATGCAGTAAACCTCTGAGAATCAACATTCTAGCTTAAGAATGCTCTGGAAGAATAACTCTCAAGATGTTGTACCCGAACATGGAAGGCCTCACCCAGGCCTCTTTCTACACGATTGCACTTGCACCAGGAGCCCTGGATGCAAGGAGCAGATGGAGGTACTGACTGTGCCCCGTCCAGTGTTTACACGGTTCCTGGCGGCTCTGTTGAGGACATACACCTACGCCTCTGACTGCACATGAAGGGAAGGATGTCCATCAGGCAGCTTCTCAGGTCATTGGTGGGAAGACTGGCTACATTTCTTCTGTCTGTCTTTAATTAAAGGGATCAATGCCCCAGGACTGGTCTTTAATTTGTAGCCTCCAATTTATTAAATATTTCCCCCCTTGCGGCCTTTGATTATAATAACCATTTCAAAACAGATCTGCTTTAAATGTGAAAACTAGGGGACTGCAGAAAAATAGATGGAAAAGGGAGAGAAAGTTTAAATGTCTTAAAGATAGGCACAAAATGTTTGGATAACGCAAGACTGACGCCAGGTTGCTGCCTAACTTTGCAAAAAGTCTCAGTGTGAGGACAGGGCAAGGCAGAATGACTCAAAAACAAAACATTTTTCCATGAATAAGCAATTTTACTTCTGGAAATTGAAGAGAAAGTCACACCTAAGCCTGGAGTAAGACATGGCCATTCACTGAAAATGTTTTATAGATGAAAACCGGGATACTAAGGTACAATTCAATTCTTAAGACAGGAGTAAAACACATCTATTCCAAAAAGAGCTTTGTGGAAAGGGCCCACAACCTCCAAAGAAATGTCCAAATGAATCCTGTTTAGAGATGAAGCAGATCCGAGCTGGGATTTTAAGTCTTACTCGAAGACCCACTGTGTTAAAGTAACACTAGACCTTGCTGCCCAACTCAAAAATGCATTCCAGGGGAGTCTGAGTCTCTCCTTATTGTTGCTGAGGCTTTGCCACTAAGCACAAAAGTTTGTGTAAATGTGTGTGTTGCGGCGCACACACCTTAGCACCTTTGTGAAAATAGCCAAAGGATGTAGTTATCTCAATATGTGACAGCAAGTGTATCTGCCCCAGTAGCCACACGACCACCAGAGGGTGTGTCTAAAATGTAACACTGGTCTGAGGAGCTGAAGTGAATTTCAATTTCAGTAAACCCTGCAAACGTGGACTGGTTAATTCATGTCACATGTTATTTCCTCAGAGCTGAATTGTAAATTACTTCCCTCAGTGATTTCAGAGATGTTAGCATATTTCGAGAGCAAAAGGTTGATCAATAAAAATTGGGTAAATGAGTCTGTGTTTTGACAAAGGAGCATTTGACTTCGATTACGGAAGTCACTAGAATGTTTAGTCCATGAACACAATAGTTAAATATACATAGGTTCTGTTATTTAAAAAAAATCAGTTATTAAATAGATTGTTATATACCAAAACCTATGGTATGATCAATGTTTTCTTGTAACTGAATATATGTTATAGTTATGGGTGATATTAGTGCCTATTGCTCCCGTAGAACCTAAACGTTACTTGACAGAGGCACTCAACTGTAATTTATGGTAATATGAGAGGAGGACTTGTACAGGTATCATTCTGATATTACCCATTGCACTGCACAGCATTATTGGCATATCTTCCCTCAAGACCCCTTAGCCTTGAGAGGAGCCTGTCATCAGCATACTAGTGAAGCAATTGAGAGAAGGGAGGAGGCAGTAGAACAGCACAAATCTCCAGATGATATCTATGTGGCACAGACATTTCTTTGTGAGGTGCAAAAAACCAAGTAGGAGATCAATGAACTTGGAACTTTAAACCACGGTGCCTGCTAAGATGGCATCAGATGGAAAGGTATTGTGCTTCCAAGGGCGTAGCTTAGTCCATAAGGTTCGGGGGGGGGGGGGCATGAATCACAAATTTACCAACTAAAAAGCCCCCCCCTCCCACCCCCCTCGCCGAAGCTACGCCCCTGTGTGCCTCTTTACTGCTCCTTCGTTGACAACGGGATTCCTCTCAATGCATCGTCTATGACAGTTTGCCTATGGTTTGCTTTGCTTGATCTTTTGATTGGATAATGCAATTGAATCTGATCCTGCCCCATGAAAAGTGTCGTAAGATTGAGCAATTTACTTATCTATTCTGGAGTCAACACGCTTGCAATAAACACGCAGTGTTTCAGCCGCTGTAAACAGAAGAGTTTTCAAGAACATAGCCCTTGCTAATGACAGTGATGTTCATTAAGCGAAAAATTGTTTACAGTTTAGCAGTGTATCAAAAATGAAACAGTCTAATCAAAATGTTCAAGTGAATGGCATTTACCATATGGTAGAAATCAATTCATACAATTGCTTTTAGACCATTTGCAAGGTATAAATGTCATTTATATTGAAACCCACGGCTCTAATCCCTCTTTCCAGTGCTTTTTTTCCTCCTACATTCATTCTTCCTCCATTCTTATTGTGTTCTTGCTGTTATTTGGAAATAATTTTGAATTGTTTATTTCCTTTTCAGGAATTGTTGAGTTTAACTGTTGCTGCGTAATGTATTGATTAATCAATGTAATAGTCCTTTGCATCTCCTTTTAGTCGCATCAGAGCACGCTAGTGTGTAGCGAAATTCAAATGTATCAAAGATTCAGCATTGCTTGGTTTGATTTTGTGGCAGGCTCCTCCATGACTGTTCCATTGAGTTAAATATTAAATTGCAATTTTTATGAGTGCAATGACAATGCTGTCACCAGCTTAGGTTTCCAAGCTCTTCAGAGTGATAAGACTTTTTGCAATGTTTCCACCACACTTCTAAAGGTAAATGAAATCAGTTGTGATTATTCCTGTCTTCAGAACTGTGTTAAGGACTGTGGTGAGGGTCATTGGGAACATTTTAAGTTCCTTTTAGGTGTCATATTGCAGCATTTCCCAGGTGGCACTGAATATTGTAGTTGATGGATAAATGATTGTCCTCCTGGGCCTGTTCTCAGGAGCTGGCAAGTCAGGCCTGACTTGTATAATGCGAGCTCATCGTAACAAGGCATGGTTTGTAGCCCGGATAAGTGTTTGTGCTGACTGGTTGATTGGTGTTCACAGATAGCAAATCCAGGATCTATCAACTTCTGCACAACACAGACACTGTAGAATTAAATTGATAAGTGTGAGGAGTGGCCTGACATTTGGCCAGGATGGTTTCATCTGGATTTCTGCACCTGATCAGTACTAATAGATGCCTGTTTGGCATTGGGTCAGGATGGAAACATGCTAAAAGGACAGGACGGAGGGTCAAAAGGCAGGCAGACTGGGCCCTTGTCTAGGGCTCTAGTGTGAGGGGCACTATTGCCCTTCGTATGACAGGGCAGTTGTTCTTAGTGGGGAAGTTGAGAGAAACTCTAGCCTGGGTGAAGAGTGACATGAGAGGAGATCATCTCTGCAAGTACTGTAGGTGTTGGCCGGTCATGATCTGCCCTTTGGGAAGGCCACTGGTACCACCTGGGAGTCATGTTTTCCACTTGTAGGAAGAGTTTAGATCTTTTAAGCAAATCCTTTCTGCCACTACCTCTCAGACTGTATTGTTCTTAACAGGAAGGAAAATGAAGAAGAAAACGTCCATATTGAGTTCCCCAATCTCTATTGTACGTGAATTTCAGAGAAATGAAGAGATATGAAAGACTTATGAGCTTTGTTAGCTTTGTCCGGCTAACAAAATATGAGTAATAGATCATTTTTAGAAATGTGCAATTTGACAACAGCTGAAATACCTCTGTTTCGTAAAAGCAAAAATATGATCGCCTGTTGTTTAATCATGTACATTCGTAATCAGAGAGCCCACAAATAACTGTTTTGAATCTTAAACCATCATAGAACTGAAATGTTAGCTTTCACCAAAATTGAGGCCACAAACATGTAAATATATGGAAAATGATTTTATGTTGATATGATTACCTTTCATACAGTGGTCTTAACACTGCCCTTCCACACAATTGAAAAAGTAGCATCTTCAATTTTGTTATTGACATTAGAAACAATGAGTGTGGTTGTTTGCATCCATTTTGGTCCAAAAATCAATTCTATTTGTTGCAAGTTGTGATATCTTCTATTGGACCAATAACACCAACATTACATTTAAATGCTCTTTAATGCATTTTATTTCTTGTAGGCCCAATAAAAGGTATCAAACTCCATAAATATATAATTTGCACATATTTAAGTTAATAAATGTACTGTCATCTGAGCAGGCGACCCCCGTATATTTCAAAGGAGGTTTCACATCACTTACTACCGTCCATGGTAGATGATGTATGTGATTCAACAAGTGACAGTATGCTATGTGACAGCAGACTGCGGAAGGTAGTGTTGAAGACATCTGTATGAGTATATGGACTAACATGCTTATCCATGGTAAATCTTGCAAGCTATAATCACATATTCCTCCTTTGCAGCGATGAGTACTAGAAAGCCACCAACAACCAACAATGAGCTTCTGAGAGATGGGTGGAAGATGTACACAAATACAGGACTGCACACCAAGTCATGTCCACAGGCATGGTCCCACCACAAGCACATGGATTGACTTGCCCTTACCTTTTTCTGACAGATAGCAGAAATTTCAGCTGTAAGGGGAAGGCACATAAAAACATCAAACATTCCACTACTACCCACCTCTCCAGGCAAGGACAGCTACTGAACGTATGGAATTCTCTAGGTGCAATATTATCTATAATTAGCTAGGTGGCCGTATAAACCAACCCCCCCCCCCCCTGCAAAACTGCTCATTTTAATTCTGACTAGCTCTTTAATCTTATCTAAAATTATAATTTATGCATAAATTCTGAATTTCTTGGTAATTTCTGTTTTTCAATAAAATACTGTAGTAATTAGCTGTTATTCAAATCAGGATAATGCAACATATTTCCACCACAGAGAGGTAATCGTATTGTTTTTCTTTGAGGTATAAAAGGCTTTGGGTGCACCCCTCTGGTCTAAATTTTGAAAAATAAATATATTTTTTACACAAAACCTGCAACTGTGGTAACAAATGATTTGGTCCTATGTCCAAAATTATGGGCCTAAAACTCAAGATGTTTCTTTAACATATACAGTAAATTGCCTTTTCTGTGCTTTCCAAATTCCAAAATATAGACAGAAAGCTAGGGAAATGGCGGTGAACTGAGATTAGCTAATTTCACCAGGGCATGGAAATTTTGCTCAAGTTTAGTTCAAATTTAGCTACTTCTAATCATCCAAATTGAGTGGAAAAAAACTAAGGTCCTGATTAACTAAAATAGGCGTAACTTACAACTCCTATAAATTTTGTTTACGTCTGTTCTTATTTCACTTTTGTTGTGGCTATGTATTATCCTTCTCTCCCCCAACAGGTATAAGATAGGTCTGGCTTAAGAAACAGCCATAATTGTAGTGGACTGACTAACAATGTCACTTGAAACGGTATTCCTGGCCTTATGTTTGTATATTTCACTTAGTCAGGAAAATACACCATTTCAGAGTTATTTATTTTAACACATTTTCAAATTAATGTTTTTTCTCTCAGTTAAAATATTTGTCCTAATATGTCCTTTCTTCATCTACCCCGCCCCTTTTAAAAACTGAGGCGGCTGGTGCTCCTTCCTTCACTTTCCACAGCAGTGATCTCTGGGTCTCCCAGTTGTAACTAAAGTGTGCAGATAGGTGTGAGAAATGCAGTTGCAAATGTTGGAAAATAAATATAAACGTGTTACTGCTCAGTGAGCGATTACCACAGCTTAAGCGATTTCTCTGACCAAAGCAGTGGAGATCTCTATAAGTCACTAATAAATAAAAAAATTAAGAGTGCCTAATTGCTTGATTTAGAGTTTGGCAGACAGGTTACTCCATCATAAACATGATGGATATTCTGACTGCCTTATTACAAGAGTATTATATCCTATGGCACTTGTAATAGGGTGGACAGAATATCCGTCACATTTCTGACGGAGTAACCGTCCCCGAAACCCTCAGTCAAGCCCTAAATTGCACACACATAAGTTAACTGATGCATCCTTATTTTCACTGACTTACACCAGTTCTTTTTTAACTTAGTGTCAGTTACTTTCATTTACAAATTTAAGTCCATCATAAATCAGAAATACGTAAATACTGGAGTAATATGTTTTAGATCTAGTTCCCATTGCAAAAGGAACAAAATAGTGCAAATTTGATGTATTTTGTTTATTTGTAATGATGCAAAATCAATGCAAAACGTGTAATGTGGTCCTATTGCGCTTACTTTGAAGTCCAAATGGACACCAATCTGTGATTATCTGCCTTCCACATCTGGGCAGAATGGCATGGACTTGGTTCCTTCCCCTCTCAGTGCATCCTCCAATGGACAATGGGAAATTCCATTTGACAATTATGTACTAATTTGAGCATGGGCATTTTGATTTGATTTTAATTTTTCTAAAGCATGTGAATGCCTGCGGGCGTCTTGGCACTGACATGATACTTTGTCCTCCCCCCTATGTTCCACCACATCAATGACAGTAACTGAAAGATATGAATGCTGAGAACAACTAGGTTTTTAGCTGCTTTCAGAAGGTGAAAAAATTGGCTTGACTTTTAAGCCCCAAGGGAAGTTCGTTCCAGAGATTGAAGGTGGTATGAACAAAACTCTGGCCGCCCCAAGTAGCTTTCTTAATTCTGGGTACGATCACTCTACTTGATGCGGGGGATCGTAGCAGTTTTTTGGGCAAGTTCCATCTGAATTTACTTTTGAAATACTCTGGTACGGTTCCATGCAGAGCTTTGTATGTCAGGCATAGTGCTTTGAAGGCAATTCTTTTCTTGACCTGGAGCCAAAGGAGTTCCACCAAAGCACCATATTTCAGACTGATATTTCGGAATTTCTTGAGCAGGTGAGGCTGTGTTCTGCAGCATCTGAAGCTTGCTTAGTGGTCTCTGTTTAATGTCCAAATATAGGGCTTTACAATAGTCTAACCTAGATAAGACTAGGGAGATGACCACATATTTTTGCAGGTCAGACGGAATAAAGGCTAATACCTTCCTTGGCATTCACATAATGAAAAAAACACAAAGATGCCAATTTGTTAGCTTGTTCCACAAATGACAATTTGGCATCAAATATGACCCCTACATTTTTTACTTTCGAAACTGGCACAAGGGGGTGACCGAGGGACTGAGGCCATCAGGATTGATTCCAAAAGGTCATGACCTTCCCAAAAAGAATAACTTCTGTTTTTTGGGGAATTTAACTTTGGGCAGTTGCCTCTCATCCATGTTACAATGGCCTGCATACAGTTGTTGAACCGATCTGGAACTTCTTCAGCATTGCTTGAAATTGACAACACAATCTGGGTGTCCCCAGCATATGCTATTGTGACAAAACAAAAAGAATGGATACACTTGGCCAAAGGAGCCACATACATATTAGGTAGCGTAGGACTGAGGGATGACCCTTGGGGTACTCTGCAAGACAGAGTAAAAGATTTTGAAATAAACTCCCCAAGGGTCACCCTTTGTTCATGATCTTCCAAGAATGAAGCAAGAAGATAAAAGGCAGATCCGGTAATCCCAATTTCTGTTAGTAGCTCCATGAGGAACAAATGGCTCACAGTATCGAGGGGTGTAGAAAGATCCAGAAGGACCACCGCAGCCTTCCCATCATTATCCATGATGGACCTGATTTCGTCTGAGATTGCAAACAAACAAGGCAGTCTCAGTACTGTGGCCAGACCTGAATCCAAATTGTTACTCATTTAAAATATTATTATTCTCTATGAATTCTGACAGTGTTTTATTGAGGTGTTTCTCGACCACCTTAGCAGGGAAAGGTAGATGAGATATAGGTCGGGAATTACTCTCTATTGAAGGGTCAAAGGAAGGCTTTTTCAGTAGTGGCAGGATTGAGGCTTTTTTTTCCATTCACCAGGAAAACAACCTTCTTTAATGATGTTATTAAATAGCATCGTGGTAACCAAAGCTATCCTGTGAGCCTTTTCATGCATCACCTTGGGCGGAACAGGATCTGAAAGGGCACCAGACTTGATATGCATGATAAGCTAAGTCACTTGATTGACTGTGAGAGGGGGGAAAGCTGCAGAGCTCAACATTCTCTGGTGTTTGAATAGTAGAGTTGGCCCTTTGCGCCTGCGAGGATCTGGTGAGGTCAAATTCACTGTAAACTGCTTTCACTTTATTTTTAAAGTAGATTGCAAATTTGTCACAGAAATCCTGGCAGGGGGAGGGACCCATCAGAGAATTAAAGCGCACTAGTGTCTGGACAGTTTTAAAGAGCTCTTTTGAAGAATTGGCGGCCTGCCCAATTTTCTCTGTGTAGTATTTCAATAATGAGATTTTTGTAATCCTAGATTAAAGTTCTGCATTTCATTTTTTCCTCTTCCTCATAGTGCGATCTCCATTTTTTGCCTGCATGTGCCATTTTTGTTTCATCTCTCTTATGTTATGCGAGAACCATGGCGCGGAGGAATGGCTTCTGTATGTTTTCACATTTTTCTCCAGCACCAGTTCGGAGACTTCAGATTTTGTGAACAATCTACACCTGAGTAAGAGTTTGAGATAAGGGTTCTACTCCAGTTTTCTAAGATGCACACCTCCGGAAAGCAGAAATTTGTGAAACATATTTGATCTTTTTAATGTAATATATTTATTGGCACAAAAGTGTAACTATCCTGAAAATTATTGTCCCGTGTATTATAAAAATAGAGTCCGTCTAAACGTATTTCCTCTTGGCCACGCATATCCAAGGGGTTATCTGATGCCCCCTTGATCACCAAGATGCCAAGCAGAGGTGTGCCCTGGATGATCGGGCACTTTATTCTTAGTGTCCACACAGTTTGGCGACTGTTAACAAAAGAAGTACCCTTTTGATCTAATCTACTGTACACCCTTCAGGAAACCAGCTATTTGCCACGGGAACCCACATTAAGTAAACACTGCTCGTTGCTAGGAAAAATTGCCCTCTCAGTTTACAATGTATGTGAAGTGCATTTGCCTTTGACAACCCTTCCTAACCAGGGTGATGTTCAGTAGTGTGAAGAAGTGGTTTTGAAGGTAAGTCAGCAGACATACAATAAATCAGTCTTGTTTTTTATATCTGAAAACCCTTGTTGCCCAGCTTTGAAAGTGGACATAAGCATTGAAGGAATTTTTTTTACTGCTGCAAAGTTTATTTACATTTAAGTTCAGGTAAAATTTCAGTTGACCAGAGTAATTTGCACAATTTTTGGCAGTTTGCATTATTTTTTTTTCATGTGAAAGCCCACAGTTACGCTATTATGCCAGGTGGAGTAATTGGGGTTCAAATCCTAGTATGGGAGCACCGCAGCAACGAAAACATACAGAATCCATGTGGCTCATGCTGTTTTTTGTGCTCTTTTGTTTTTTAAGATCAAAGTGCATCCTACATCCAACATTGACACGAGGATGCATTTCACACTAATGTAACACACAATACCACATTTAAGGTTCACTTCATTTTGCCTAATTACCCCACAATTTCCCGTAATTACGCACATTTCGCACTCCCCTGATTTCCTCATATGCAGGGCAATAGGCTACTAGCATGGTACAGCCTGATTCTTCTCTATGTTTAAATAATGAGACACTTTTATTTCTTATGCACACACGCATTGTTCTTCACTGTGCAATGAGACTTGTTTGGAAATGTCTTCATCTCAGAGGGGGAACAGAATTGCCGTTGTCAGCAAAACTGTACCTTAAATTGGTACACAAACATAATCAAGAAATAAATGACAAAAATAATGAAAAAGGACTTGCACACTGTTAAGATGTATTTTCATAATGCTAGAAGCCCAATAAGAGACGACACCCACTTCTAGAAAACTTCCCCGGCAGATCAGTGAGCGAATACACCCTTAAGTAAATTGGCACCTGAAGCAATAGGTTTAAGAGGATAGCTAAAGAAAATAATTTTGGTCCTTTTCCCTGATTTATTTTATCGTTGGGCTCTGAGCGGCTTGTATTGTGACCCAAGAGCAGCTGCATCTGTTTGTGCACTTGTCTAAAAAGGAAAAATGATTAGATGATTGCATTTGTATTTGCATATTTTACACAACCATAAGTCAAATTTATTATGGGCACAAAAGGTGAAAGCTTTGTAAAGGTCAAATCTTAGATGTAAGACTGCAGGAGATACTCTCCTTTGCTTGCATGGATAACAAAATAGAACTCAGCAGTAAATTCGACTGCACAGATTGAGGCCTGTGTTTGAAATGAAAAGAAAGACCTTTTTGCAATTAAAAAGCATGAAGTTAAATAAGTATAACAAAATAAAGGGAAACGTCAAAGGAAACATTGGATTTTGGTTATTGACACTGATGATATAGGTTTTTAAAAAGTTGTCAAACTGCCTGTTTAACCCTAAGGTAGTCTGGGCAAAAGGCCTAATTCCTTTCCTTGGGCATAGCATCCTGTGGCTCAGATATAATTGCCGCTATTCACACTTCATCATCAAGTTTTGGTTTTGCCAACTGTAACTTCAAAAAAGTACAGCACATGTGGCTTCCAGGCAGCACAGCCAAACGCTTATGCCACCTCTCCGTGTAAATAGAAGTTACTCTCATTGTGAAGAATGGATGTTCCAGTTTCAGTAAAGCAAGTCTCAGCATGAGGTAGAATATAGGTGTCCAACAGGGCAAAGGTTTTTGTTTGATCCTCTGGAGGCAAGAGTGGGCTGCACTTTGGAGGAATTTAGACATGGCTCAAGAGAAGCTTGGGGGAGACGAAGGGATGGTTTTATTTGCTGTAGCACATAGCACTATTAAATTGGTTTGACACTAAGGCACCTTTATGAGACAGCAACTGGGTCACACTACAGTAAATCCTAGGAGGAACACAAAGAACATTATGTTGATTCACTTGGAGATTAACACTAATTGTAGTTGAGTTCATCTTTTAAAAACTCTTACAGAGCACTGAAGGGGAGAAATCTAACCAAAATCATAAGAAGAGATGATGACTTACTCATACATGAAACTCAATCTGCTTTGTGATGGACGTTAGAGAGTGTCCCCTGCTTTCCCCTGAATCTCTGGACCTGAAAGGCTGCTCAAATTTCAAAGCAAGATAGCCTCTTGCTGACCCACCAGGACAAAGGGTTCAAGAACTTGTGAGGAGAGCCTACTTGCTGTAGGAATTTATTTCAAAAGGCTGGAGAGTGTAAAAAGCCCTGGAGACACAGAAAGAGGCAACTAAATTAAAGAAAACTCGAAATCCAGCTGCAGCTGGAAATTTTGCTATGGAATTGACAGAGTTGAGGGGAGCCATTTTACAATGTGGACATGTGGCCTAGTGTGAAAGAGGTCTTTCAGGGCCTGGCAGTTAAGAGACTTTTGCAGTACCAGGGAAGAAGTTACATAACTTCTTCTAAAATCTTAGATTTAAAAAATTGTCAACTTTGGAGGACTGGAACAAGATTTCAAGTTTAGCGAAAAAGATGCAACCTTGGCAGCTATATTTTCCTGGTTTGCCTCTTTTGGAGCTTTTGACCACAGAGTTCACAGTTACCACAGAGAAAGTTCCTGAGTGAGAAGGCAAAACTTCTGATTAGGATGAACGACATACCACCATATTTCTCTGTTGATGTTCAGCCTCAAAGGGTATCTAAGTCCTGATCTCCATTGCTCTTGAGCTCAACAACCTGTATCCATCCGTGCTGCAAAGCCTCAGAGAGCGCCTAGGTACCTGAAAACGACACCCCTTTGACATACATTGATTTGTGCTTCCTATTTTTCTCTAATCAACTTTTAGATTTTTTTTTTAAACTGCTGATGCCTTCAGGTTTTATTCTTTTTTGGTGTCAATATATTCATTACATTTGATTCATGTTTACTAACTTGGTAGTGGATGTTTAGCTTGTTTATTTACTAACTTTAATGTTATTCTGGTGTTGCTGTACAGGTACCACATGTAATTGTCTCTATGGCAGGACTAGGTAGGTGCTTGTGCTCATCTACCATGTATTCCTCACGGAAACCTGTTTAATTAATAGGAACTGGATCAGTCTGATTAGTGGGCGCTCTACCACAGCTCACATGAAGAGTATAGCCTGTCCCTCCCATTGTTTAATATTCCAGTTTTCTATAAAAACTACAAACTTTATGGCATTCCGGTGCTTTAATGTTTCTGGAACGATACTCTTAGAACAGAAGGATCCAAAACAGGTCCAAAACGACTAGATGTATGAAAGAGTTTCAGAATAACTACTAACTACATGAGTGATGTTCACTAAGATTCATTGACCCTGATTATAAGTGAGCAAGAGGGACGGTACAATTTATCGCACTCCATAAAATCATACTCCCCAGGATTCAGAATTTATTCAGTGATTTTGCGAGTTTTGGGGGAATAACATGAATTTTAGTGCTTACCATACCATAATCTAAATGTTACTGTAAAACCATACACTTCTTCCCTTTTAAATTCCAGAAGGTTTGACATGTTGAATGATGAGGACTTTATTGCACCAGGTTTAGTAAATTTCACACAACTCAGAATCCCAACCCTGGCACAAACAGGGGTGTGTGCAGGGGTCGAAAAACTCAGACCCACTCATAGTGTTCAATTTTAACTTACATGGATATCTTGTTACTCTGTCATGAATCCGGCACTGACCGGAGTATGCTGGATTCTGCAGTCTCTAGCTTCTAGGATCTAAGGAGACTTAGATGAATGTGTGTTAGACCTGGCACCATTGGCGTGGGTCTCCCTTCCATTTTATTTGCTGTTGCCTCCTGTGTTTACGATGTTTTTGCTGATCTAGCTGCTTTGGGCACTTTGCCACTGCTATTCAATGCCAAAGTGCAAGTGCTCCCTATTGTAAATTGTTGTGGATTAGTGATTCCATGATTGGCTTATTTGATTTACTTGTCAGACCCTAGTATAGTGCACCTTGGGTGCCCAGGGCCTATAAATCAAATGCTGCTGGTGGGCTTGCAGCACTGGTTGTGCCACCCACAGAAGCAGCCTGTAAAGTGTGACTCAGGCCTGCCATTGCAGAGCCTGTGTGCAGTCTGGGACTGCCATGCTGACGTGGCAAATGCACCCACTTGCCAGTCCCTAAACCTTCCCTTTTCTACATGTTAGTCACCCCTAAGGTAGGCCCAAGGGCAGGGTGCATTGTATGTAAAAGGTAGGACATGCCCTGATGTGTGTGGCATGTCCTAATAGTGAATTACAGCCAATTTCGATTTTCACTATTGCAAGGCTATCTGTTCCCATAGGCCAGAATGGGCAGTTTGGTTATAACATCTTATAATCCTTAACTGACCCTAGGAACAAGATAGAAAAACGAATTTAGTATGCCTGAACTCAGAATGTTAAAATACATCTTTTAGTGTGGGTGATTTTTATATTCTGTGTTTGAAAATACCACTTTTAGAAAGTAGGTATTTTCTTGCCTAACCTTCCAATGTGCCTCTGCTAAGGTTGTGTATTTACTGTCTGGTTTGTGAGTGACAGGGGACTGGAGAGGGTCTTGGCTCCAGCAGTCTGATGGGTCAGGGCTGGGCTGAATAGGACCCACATAGAATAGAGAGTAGGGGGTGGGGATTTCCTTTCACTCCCCTGAGACCTCATAGAATAGAGAGTAGGGGGAGGAGATTTCCTTTCAGCTACCTGGACCAGGTCTGCTCTCAAACAATGCTGTCTCCACCTCCTGCCAAGAAGCTGCACAGGACTGGTTTTGGTCAGGCACAGACACTCTCTGCCTCCAGAGAACAAAGACTTTCTGAGTATAAATATTGGGGCCCAGACCCCAGAACTTTAGATCACTTCTGAGAATCAAGACGAACCTTTGCTGAGGAGAAGAACCAGGAAACTGAAGGAGGAGACTGCCCCTGTGCTGTGTGCTGTTGGGGTTGGTCTGCAGTGGTTACTTTATTGCCAGAGGAAGGAACTTTGTGTGTACTTTCATCATCTTGAAGAAGATCTCCAAGGGCTTGAAGACTGAGCTTGCCTCCTGCCTGAAGTCTCAGGGATACAAGACTTCACCAACCAGCTCCCCTGAATTCCCTTGCTGGGAATTCTACCTGCAAAGAGGTGCCTGCTGTTGTGTTGGGCCCTCTTGAAGACTGCGTGTCGCTGGGAGCTGGAAGCGCGACGCAACAAGGAGAAGCGTGTCGCCGCTGCAGCAGTTGCCGTCGCATTGGCGAAGAAGCGTGCCGCAGCTGTTCGCCGTCGCATCACCGACGGAGCGTGTCACATCACCGGAGAAGCGTGTCGCCGCTGCAGAGGTCGCCGTCGAATCACCGGAGAAGCGAGTCGCAGGGCCTGTCGTGGCGCAGAAGTTCACCGAGTCGCCGCACGGCCGCCGGGCGTGCACGCATCGCGTCTACGTTGTCGCACCATAACCAAGACGCCATTTTGTCGCATCGCACCGGATCGTCATCGCATCGAGGCGCCATCTTGTCACATCGCACCGGATCACAGTAAGAAACCGACGCATCAACTCCCCACACAGTAAGGAAGCGAGCCTCAACTCCCCTGGGCAGCAGTAAGGAACCGACGCAACCACTCCCCTGAGTGTAAGGAACCGACGCATCACCTTCCCTGCGACCCTTTTGTTTGTATTGCGTGACGCATCCAAGGTACTTTGAGAGTAAAGTGTCGCATTTACCATCTACATTGAACTAAGCTATTTCTACCATTTTAAAGACTCATTTTTGATTACAGTATTGTAGATTTTTGTCGTTTGACCTTGTGTTAAGTCTAGTAAAGATTACTTATTTTTCTAAACTGGTGTAGTGTCCATTTGTAGTGTTTTCACTGTATTACTGTATGTGTTCACAAATGCTTTACACACTGCCTCTGAGATAAGCCTGCCTGTTCGTGCCAAGCTACCAAGGGGGTGAGCAGGGGTTATTTAGGAGTGTAGCCCCTTACCCTGACTAGACGCAAGGGTCCCTATTTGGACAAAGGTGCAAACCATTGCCAACTAGAGACCCCCAAATCTAACATTGGTGGTCAGCGGTGAGGATTTGGACTTGCATTTGTGATTCATATACAGTGATTGGTGTACACTACTAGTGAGTGCAGATCAAACGCAACCACATACTTATTGGTAGAATTTTTTTCCCTTGGGATTTCTATTTTTGCTAAGAACTGCCAGTTGTTGTTACCATGAGTAGACCAGCATCCATTGCACCTGAAGAGTTTGAATTTGAAGAAGAAATGTTGGATGCATACACTGTGCCCCAGGTCAAATCCGCTTGCAAGAAATTTAAAGTCTCCCTGAAAGGCCTCACGAGAAAAGAGGAATACCAAAAGGCGCTGAGGGCCTGGTTGGAAGCAAGGAGTGCCAGTGAGAACCCTGAGGATCAGGTGGAGGATTTAGAGGAGCAGCAAGGGGGGACCTTGGGTCCAGTGGGAAGTAAAGTACCTTCCAGGGCAGGCAGCAGTGTTTCTTCCAAAGGCCTGTCCCCAGGAGAGCTGGAGGACAGGGAGAGAAGTAGTTTGCATGAGATGGAGCTAGCCAAGCTCAAAATGGGTGGGCAGTTAGAATTAGAGAATAAGAAATTGGCCCTAGAGGAAAAGAGGATGCAATTGGAGCATGAGAGAAGTTTGAGGGAGTTGGAATTGAAAGCAAGAAGCTTAGAGATTACTCCCTCTGGTGGCAGCACACCGTCCATGCCTAGTGAGGCACGAGTATATATACCCAAGGAGGTGGTCAAAGAATTTTACAGAAATGATGATACTGGTCAGTGGTTCAAGGCCTATGAGGTAGCTATGACCTCCCACCGGGTCCCTGAGAAAGATTGGGGAGTGGGGTTGTGGGGGCGGTTCCTCAGTGAGGGGTGGGATACCTTGTTAGACTTGCCCTCTGAAGTCCACAATTCTTATGAGCACATGAAAGAAGCCTTGATGAGTAGGTATGGGTTGACTCCTGAAATGTATAGACAGAGGTTTAGAAACTGAAAGAAACTGGAGTCAAGCACTTGGGTAGAATATGTGTCCTTTTTTGGCAGGGCATTGGATGGTTGGGTGAAGGGTAGCAAAGTGAATAATGATTTTCAGGCGCTCTATGATTTGATTGCGTGGGAGCACTTGTCCAGTAATTGTTTTCCAGAGCTGCGCCAGCACCTGATTGATAGTAAGCTGACTATCCCTAGGAAGCTTGCTGCGGAGGCGGACCGCTGGGTGAGCACCCGGGTCCACAAGGGTCATGTGGGAGACTCCGCCAAAGGTGGGCAGGGTCCCCAGCAGAGGAGTGGGGGGGACAAGGGTTAACAGAGGGAGTTCCAGAAAGGGCCCCAAAGTAATCCCCAAGTGAACCAAGGGAAGGGTTCCCAGCCTCCCCCTGAAAAGAAGTCAGGGGCCCCGACAGATAAGCCTGTTCACAGGGTGCCCAAGACCTGTTTCAAGTGTGGTCAAGTGGGCCACTGCTCCTATGATTCAAGATGTCCCATGTATGGGAAAACAGCACCCACTGGTGCACCACCCCGGCAGATCGCTAGTGTAGCCCTGGGGGGGGAGTTGGGTGCCCAAGGTGGGTGGGGTCCCGCAGAGATGTCCCTAGTCTCTTTAGGAGACTGTGAGGTGGTCCCCAGGACCCAGCTGCCTGATAACACTAAGAAGTACAGGCAGTGGGTGACCATCAATGGCCAAAGGGTGGAGGCTCTGAGAGACACCGGAGCCAGTGTGACAGCTGTCAGTTGTCGGCTGGTGTCTGAAGAGCAGGTAATCCCCAATGCATTTTACCCAGTTGTTGCCGCTGACAATACAGAGAGCCACTGCAAGGGGGCTAAGGTTCCCTTTGAGTGGGGGGGTCTCGGGTACTCTTCAAGTAGCTGTGAGGCCAGCCATGCCTGTTGACTGTCTGTTGGGCAATGATTTGGAGAGCTCCCCTTGGGCTACGGTGGAGCGTAATGCACATTTGGAGATGTTGGGCTTGCCGGATTGGGCGTGTGTGACCACCCGGTCTATGGCAGCCAGTAAGGGTGTTCAAGAGGACCTGGAGCCTGAAACAGTGGCCCAGGTGCCTGCCTTAAAGAGAAGAGGCAGGGGGTGCGGGAAACCGGCCCCCGTGGTTCCCACGGTCCAGGAGGAGGCAGACCTTGAGGGGGATGCCCTGGAACCTACAGGGGAACAAGTGGCTGAACTGGGGGACCTGCCTGAGCTGACCCATTGGCAGCAGGAAGGAGGCCCCTCCAGGGAAGAGTTCTGTGAGGAGCAGAACAAGTGCCCTTCTCTTGTGGGTTTGCGGCAACAGGCCACAAACCAGGCAGCAGGTGATCAGTCTGGATCACATTGGATCTACTGGGAGAATGGTCTCCTGTATAGCGAGCCTAAGGTTGCTGAGCCTGGGTCAGCCCGTGTGCTGGTGGTACCCCAGCGCTTCAGAGCCTTCCTACTGGGTTTGGCTCATGATGTACCTTTAGCATGACATCTGGGGCAGGACAAGACCTTTGAGAGGCTTGTCACCCACTTTTATTGGCCCCAGATGCGAAAGAGTTCAGACACTCATTGCAGGACATGCCAGACTTGACAGGCAAGTGGAAAGAGTGGGAGGAAGCACAAGGCTCCTCTCCAGCCATTCCCTGTGGTCAGCACCCCCTTTGAAAGGGAGGGCATTGACATTGTGGGGCCTCTGGAACCCAAGACAGCCATGGGCAACAGGTTCATCCTGGTCTTGGTGGACCATGCCACCCGGTACCCGGAAGCTATCCCTCTCCAGACTGTGACGGCCCCCGTGGTCGGACATGCGTTGATGGGGATTTTCTCCTGTGTGGGGTTCCCCAGAGAGGTGGTGTCAGACTGTGGTACAAACTTCATTTCCAAGTATATGAAGTCCCTGTGGCAGGAGTGCGGTGTGACATACAAGTTCACCACTCCTTACCACCCCCAAGGTAATGGGCTGGTTGAGAGATTCAACCGGACCCTAAAAGGCATGATTATGGGTCTGGAAGAACCCATGAGGCGTAAGTGGGATGTCCTCTTGCCATGCCTTCTCTTTGCTTACCGAGAGGTGCCACAGAAGTCCCTAGGGTTCAGCCCCTTTGAACTGCTGTATGGTCACCTGGTAAGAGGACCTCTGAGTTTGGTAAAGGAAGGCTGGGAGAAAGCTCCCAGGAAACCTCCCCAGGATGTATTTAGCTACATGCTGGCCTTCAGAAACCAAACCTGGCGTTTCAGGCAACTCGCTCAGGCGAATCTGGAAGCCAGCCAGGAGGAGATGAAGCAGTGGTATGATAAGAATGCCACTCTGATTGAGCTTCAGCCTGGTCAGAAAGTGTGAGTCATGGCCCAGTGAAGCCCTGCGCACTCCAGGATAAGTGGACCGGACCATTTGAGGTGGTGGAGCGCAAGAGTGATGTCACCTACTTGGTGAACTTGCGGTCTCCTAGGAACCCCTTGCTGGTCCTGCATGTCAACCGCCTGAAGCCCCATTTAGAGAGGTCCGAAGTGGGCATGCTCCTAGCGACAGATGATGGAATGGAGGAGGAGACTGAGCCTCTTCCTGACCTCCTGTCTGCGACAGAGCAAGATGGGTCAGTGGATGGTGTAAACCTCTCTTCCACCCAGACAGCTGAGCAGCAGGATGACTGTCGCCAACTGTTGGGACAGTTTCCTGACCTGTTCTCCCTGACCCCTAGTGTCACTAAGTGGTGCGTCCATGATGTGGACACTGGGGACAGTCCTCCTGTTAAGAACAAGACTTACCGAGTGATTGACAGGGTGAGAGCTTGCATCAAGGAGGAGGTCTCCAAGATGTTCGCATTGGGGGTGATTGAGTCTTCTAACAGCCCTTGGGCCAGCCCAATGGTCTTGGTCCCAAAGGCTGCCACGCCTGGTGCCACACCTGAACTCCGGTTCTGTGTGGACTACCGAGGACTCAATTCAGTCACCAGGACTGACGCGCACCCCATCCCCAGAGCTGGTGAGCTCATTGATCGGTTAGGGGCTGCCCGGTACCTCAGCACGTTTGATTTAATGTCTGGGTACTGGCAGATCGCCTTAACTGATGGGGCAAAAGAGAGGTCAGCACTCTCCACACCAGATGAGCACTACCAATTCCGGGTTATGCCCTTTGGGATGAAGAATGCCCCTGCCACCTTTCAGAGGTTGGTCAACCAGGTGTTGGCTGGACTGGAGGATTTCAGTGCTGCCTACCTGGATGACATTGCAGTGTTCAGCGCCAGTTGGGAAGAACATCTGCGCCACCTCTGGGAAGTGTTGATGGCGCTGCGGAGGGCAGGCCTCACGATCAAGGCGAGTAAGTGCCAGATCGGGCAGGGTTCCGTGGTGTATTTGGGACACCAGGTTGGGAGCGGCCAGGTGGCGCCCCTACAGCCCAAAATTGATACCATCCTGGCTTGGGAACCCCCAAGACCCAGACAGAGGTGAGAGCCTTTTTAGGACTCACTGGGTATTACAGGAGGTTTGTCAAGGGGTATGGCAGCATAGTTGCACCCTTGACAGAGCTGACTTCCTGGAAGCAGCCCAAGAAAGTGAACTGGACTGACACCTGTCAGAAAGCTTTTGATGCCCTGAAGACTGCCATGTGCACGGCGCCCGTGCTCCTGGCACCCAACTTCTCAAAAGAGTTCATTGTTCAAACAGACGCTTCAGAGCATGGTGTAGGGGCTGTTCTTGCACAGATGAATGAGGAGGGCCTAGACCAACCTGTAGCCTTCATCAGTAGGAGGTTACTTCCACAGGAACAGAGGTGGAGTGTGATTGAGCGTGAGGAATTTGCTGTGGCCTGGTCACTGAAGAAGTTGAGACCATACTTGTTTGGGACTCACTTCCGGGTTCAGACAGACCACAGGCCCCTCAGATGGTTGATGCAGATGAGGGGTGAGAATCCAAAGCTGTTGAGGTGGTCCATTTCCCTACAGGGGATGGACTTCACGGTGGAACACCGCCCTGGTACAGAACACGCCAATGCTGATGGTCTGTCCAGATTTTTCCGCCTTAGTGAAGAGAACTCCCAAGAGGTAGGGTAGTTCTCCCCACATTTCAGCTGGAGGGGACACGTGTTAGACCTGGCACCATTGGCGTGGGTCTCCCTTCCATTTTTTTGCTGTTGCCTCCTGTGTTTACAATGTTTTTGCTGATCTAGATGCTTTGGGCACTTTGCCACTGCTATTCAGTGCCAAAGTGCAAGTGCTCCCTATTGTAAATTGTGGTATGGATTAGTGATTCCATGATTGGCTTATTTGATTTACTTGTCAGACCCTAGTATAGTGCACCTTGGGTGCCCAGGGCCTATAAATCAAATGCTGCTGGTGGGCTTACAGCACTGGTTGTGCCACCCACAGAAGCAGCCTGTAAAGTGTGACTCAGGCCTGCCATTGCAGAGCCTGTGTGCAGTCTGGGACTGCCATGCTGACATGGCAAGTGCACCCACTTGCCAGTCCCTAAACCTTCCCTTTTCTACATGTTAGTCACCCCTAAGGTAGGCCCAAGGGCAGGGTGCATTGTATGTAATAGGTAGGACATGCCCTGATGTGTGTGGCATGTCCTAATAGTGAATTACAGCCAATTTCGTTTTTCACTATTGCAAGGCTATCTGTTCCCATAGGCCAGAATGGGCAGTTTGGTTATAACATCTTATAATCCTTAACTGACCCTAGGAACAAGATAGAAAAACGAATTTAGTATGCCTGAACTCAGAATGTTAAAATACATCTTTTAGTGTGGGTGATTTTTACATTCTGTGTTTGAAAATACCACTTTTAGAAAGAAGGTATTTTCTTGCCTAACCTTCCAGTGTGCCTCTGCTAAGGTTGTGTATTCACTGTCTGGTTTGTGAGTGACAGGGGACTGGAGAGGGTCTTGGCTCCAGCAGTCTGATGGGTCAGGGCTGGGCTGAATAGGACCCTTTCACTCTCCTGAGACCTCATAGAATAGATAGTAGGGGGGAGGAGATTTCCTTTCAGCTACCTGGGCCAGGTCTGCTCTCAAACAATGCTGTCTCCACCTCCTGCCAAGAAGCTGCACAGAACTGGTTTTGGTCAGGCACAGACACTCTCTGCCTCCAGAGAACAAAGACTTTGAGTATAAATATTGGGGCCCAGAACTTTAGATCACTTCTGGGAATCAAGACGAACCTTTGCTGAGGTGAAGAACCAGGAAACTGAAGGAGGAGACTGCCCCTGTGCTGTGTGCTGTTGGGGTTGGCCTGCAGTGGTTACTTTATTGCCAGAGAAAGGAACTTTGTGTGTACTTTCATCATCTTGAAGAAGATCTCCAAGGGCTTGAAGACTGAGCTTGCCTCCTGCCTGAAGTCTCAGGGATACAAGACGTCACCAACCAGCTCCCCTGAATTCCCTTGCTGGGAATTCTACCTGCAAAGAGGTGCCTGCTGTTGTGTTGGGCCCTCTTGAAGACTGCGTGTCGCTGGGAGCTGGAAGCGCGACGCAACAAGGAGAAGCGTGTCGCCGCCGCAGCAGTTGCCGTCGCATTGCCGAAGAAGCGTGCCGCAGCCGCAGCTGTTCACCGTCGCATCACCGGAGAAGCGTGTTGCCGCCGCAGAGGTCGCCGTCGCATCACAGGAGAAGCGTGTCGCAGGGCCTCTCGCGGCTCAGAAGTTCACCGAGTCGCCGCACGGCCGTCGGGCGTGCACGCATCGCATCTACGTTGTCGCACCGTAACCAAGACGCCATTTTGTCGCAACGCACCGGATCGTCATCGCATCGAGGCGCCATCTTGTCGCATCGCACCAGATCACAGTAAGAAACTGACGCATCAATTCCCCACACAGTAAGGAAGCAAGCCTCAACTCCCCTGCGCAGCAGTAAGGAACCGACGCATCCACTCCCCTGAGTGTAAGGAACCGACGCATCACCTTCCCTGCGACCCTTTTGTTTGTATTGCGTGACGCATCCAAGGTACTTTGAGAGTAAAGTGTCGCATTTACCATCTACATTGAACTAAGCTATTTCTACCATTTTAAAGACTCATTTTTGATTACAGTATTGTGGATTTTTGTTGTTTGACCTTGTGTTAAGTCTAGTAAAGATTACTTATTTTTCTAAACTGGTGTAGTGTCCATTTGTAGTGTTTTCACTGTATTACTGTATGTGTTCACAAATGCTTTACACACTGCCTCTGAGATAAGCCTGCCTGCTCGTGCCAAGCTACCAAGGGGGTGAGCAGGGGTTATTTAGGAGTGTAGCCCCTTACCCTGACTAGACGCAAGGGTCCCTATTTGGACAAAGGTGCAAAACATTGCCAACTCGAGACCCCCACATCTAACAATGTGGAACTGAAATGCAACTATCCACAAGGGACATAGTAGTGCATTTTATTTTAGATAGGAAGGTCTCTGATTTGTGGAGGATTCAAAAGAACATATACACAATAATCTTCAAGCATTTTTTAAGATTCTTAGAGTGATAGTTTCCCTTAAAAGAGTTGCAAGGATCATCCTGGGCTTTGGACAGACCACTTCAGTTCTTTTTCAGAAAGTGTTCGAGGGCACATTTGGAAGATGCTTGTTGTAACCTAAGGGTGGTCTTATGCATCTTGAGGGTAAAAATAAGCATGTACTCTGCTAGCCTCTTTGAATTATTGCTGGAGTACATTTCAGTGAATTTGGTCAACAGGTGATCTAGTTAACTTTACAGCTGCATCGAGAAACTTCAGGTTTTCTAGAAATTGTACCTAAAAATCTGAGGGTGATAAAAACATCAGGACAAAAATCGATTCCAGAAATCTTGAAGTAATGCATCACAAATTAATGTGCATCGCTTGCAGTACATGTGAAATACAAAGTTGTGCTATTTTATTTTCTATAGTTAATAATACAGATAAACTTCTGCACTAAGACAAATATGGATGAAAGATATTTTGGAAACCATATGTAGTAGCTGTATTTAGACTCAAGAATTTATTTTAAATGAGTAAAATCAATTTTAACAAATGAATCCTAGCTCATGAACAGCCATTTGTTAAAAAAAAAAAAAAAATCAAAACGATGTGGTATTGTAATATTTGTGTTGCCCATGCAATAAAAAAATTGAAACAAACTAGTTTTACCTTAAACATAGTTCTACTTTCACATTTGAAAAATGGAAAATAAGAGTTCCACTTTCTATAATATGAAGAAATACATTAATGTTGAGAAAAATCACTGAGTGCCATGTTTTCTCCATTCCATACTATGAAAGCAGCAAAGATGGAACAGATACATTTGCCTGTGTTTTTTGCATCAATGCAAAGTTTTGTGAAAGTTCCAGATGACGTACATGATAGCTTCCCCTGAGTTCATGGGCAACACGGTTCTGTAAGAAGCTGATGCCATTTTTACATTTATCAGCAAAGCCTTCTAAGATAGACATTATTGTGGGTGGGAAATAATTCCTATGGAATACTTTTGTGCTAAATTGACATTAAGTCAAGTACAATTTCTTTCTCATGCTTATTGTTATGAAAATTAGGACACCATGTCCCAAGTGTCCTAACATCTTCAAAGAATCTTCTACCCATTTTAAAATAAATGTCATGGATGTTGCGTTTTAATTTGAAAACACAGTATGCTGCCCTTTATTGAAAGGAATAACCTGACAGAGAAAGAAACTTCTGAAAAAATTATTCAATGGGAAAGATCCGAGAATATCAAGAGAACTACATGCAAGCCACATACGGTGATAAGAAAAATAGGTTATACTACACAGAAAATTGATAGGGCAAAGCAAGTTTATAGAGACTCAACAGTTTTACATTTTAATTGGGCTTTTAGCCACCTTTATTGGCTTTACACTTACCTTGAGGCAGAAGAACGTCGATCAGCCATTCACTGTGGTCCCTAAATATCAACAAGGGTACACATTAGTATGCTTTTCAATTCACATTATTATGTTTTAACTGTATGCTTTGATTAACAATCATAGGGCTTATTTTTTATTCTCACTGATACATATCAAGAATCATAAAACAAAACTTTTGCATGGAGAGATTTTATCCCCTCATAGGTGAAAATACAGTACCCTAGCTGAACATAATGTAGCAAAGGTTCTCTCTAGTACAAGCAGCACTGAGGTTAGAATTGCTGGGATAGCATGGTATAGCAAAAGGAGATTCTCGACAGCACACCTGGTGAATGCATAGGTCCTTAGTGGGTTGGAGTTTGACGACCCCTTTGCAAACCCCATTTATCCATCGTTTACCACACATGGTAATCACTGGGTGCCGTAAAGTCTGCAGCACTTGTTAAATTTTGTCAGGTCAAATCTGCCGCAATTTAACAGTGGAAAAGAATATGGTATTTACGATAACAAAACGAGTTTGGTAATATGAGCACCAAAATGCACCTTATTCCCCAAAAACTCAGAATCGGTGCAATTTATTACACCCAATACATTCCAGTCCATGGGAAGTCACATTTTAGTAGGTGCGACAAATAGCACCTTCCACCCAAGGCACCCTTCAGGGCCAGTATGACAAGTCCCAATGTGAGTGTTAGTGAAACTTCAGTGATATCATTCTAAAAGTCCGAAAACATCACAATTTGAGAGGAACAATAGATGCAGAGATTTTAACCGTTATGTCTTTTTATATCACACATTTATTTTTAATAAGTTCGCTTTAAAAAAGTGCTTTTTCAAACAGAGAAATATTTGCGCAAAATTGTAAAAGAAATACTGAACTATACTCTTTGGTTGTCTGCAGTACACAGAAGACAGCAATACTTATCTATGTAGCTCAGAATATAAAATGTTAAAAAGATAATCCTTTGCATTGTAAAAACCATCTTCTGTATGTAGAAGGTGTTACTGTGGAAGCAGTTCTCTTCAAGGTTTAGCGGAGAATGGCCACTTAAAGGAATTAGAATGTTTAGGTTTGCTTATCTTTCATGGATAGATTTTTGATAAAACAATAAACAATGGCCAGGTTCAGTGTATTATGTGGTTCTGTGGCTGCTACATTTACAACATAAATATGGATTTACTTAACTTGCCATATAATTTTCAGATTTTAACAAAAACAAATGTTGCTGATACTCAGCTCAAAATGAAACTTCCTGAGAATGTGCCTCATAATGTTGCATAACTTGCCTTTTCTGGATGCATAGTGTGGATAACACTGCCACATAAGTCGGTCCTCCTTTGCCACAATACCTAAATATTCTCCCCTGGCACTCCCTCCGTGCTTTCTCCAGCAGCTGCTGGTTGGCAGGTGGCTGGTTGAGCTCCTCCCCTTGCTTGCAGTGAATGGAAGCCCAAACAAAATGTTTGTTTACCAGTGTCGGGCTGTGACCTTCAACAGTGGAGGGGCGTCGAGGGGACCAAGTGGCGGCATTGTAATAAATCACAAAGCCTTTAGGCTCAAAAGCCAAAGCTCTCAATCATGGCTCGTTAACAGATTGTTTTTTATAACAGGCCGTGACAGAGCTCTGGAGGTGAGGTTTCTCACAGTGCCGGTCAGTGGGCCAAAAAGATAATAAAAAATGTACTTACCTATGCTCTCTTCCATGCCATCAGCGCGACGGCACCTAATGGAGCCTCAGCCAACTCCCTTCTCCAAATCCCAACGGTGCTCTCATGCTGCAGATGAGCAGCATGAGAGCAGCATCAGGACAGGCTGGAGTGGGCTGCCTCGATGCTCCAGCAGGCACTGGGGGCTTGTGCCTGCACTCCACCCAGATGTCTAAGACAGCTAGAAGGGGAGATTTAAAGTGTGCATGTCTAGCTGGCCGGGCAAGACAATTGGCCAAAGTGACATGTGCACTTTAAACTGGAGTGAGCAGCACTCCCCTGCTGTCAGTCAGCAGCAATGGCCCCGCCCTCAAACTGCTCGGGCTGGGAGCAGTGAAAAATAAAATGGTAATTCCTTTTATTACCATTTTATTTCACACCTTTGCTGCACTGGCAGCTGGGGGGCGACACTCCTCCGCCCTAACGAGAGGCCCGCCGCTGTGTTTACGTTACTCTACTTTTCTTTGGCAGATAGCCGTGTTTGAACCAGCAGCTGCTGGAGAAGAGACTGTGAGAGCACCGCAAGGGTACGGTCCAGTTTATTTCACTCATGCATTCAGGTGAGACGCTGCTGATGCTTTCGCAGTGCCCCTATTTGCCCACAGATGGTACGTGCCCCTTTGTGGAACTGTTAAGTTAAATATAGCCACCAAATGGAAAATTCTGTATGGCTAGTTCCGTTCACAATGCTCCATTTGCTGACTATAATAAAGCCCTAGAGTTCCACTCTGTCTGCAAAAACCTCTTAGCGTGCGGCCAAAGCAGGTTCTCTGGTCAAAGGCCCTATCATAACAGTAACAGATGCTCTATTCCAATCTGAATAGTGCCTCTTTGTGCACCATATTTATGACTCAAGTTTCTATTTCAAATATAACTGTCTCATCCATTCGATAATCACAGCAAGCGGTGCGTGACTTTATCATCATCCAACACTGTGTTTATTTCCACATATACGAGGTTAATTTATTTATTTCACCATCAGAGTCCAATAAATGTGCGTTATGAATTCTATTTTATGAAGTATTTTTTCTAGCATGAAGCAGTTCCAATGCATTATAGGTTGTGGGTCCGTTCCACAGGACCAATGTTTCAATCACAACATTCAGTTCTCAATACTGCGTGAACAGAAGACTTCACTTGTGTACAGTGTCGGGGTGGATCAAATGGTTCTGTCGAGTGTGGCACCAGAATAAAGGCCTCACGGTCCAAGATGCATCATGGCTAGGTTAAAGCTTCAAAAAATTAAATTCATGAACAAAACATTCTGGCAAAGTGTGGAAAGTGAAATCTTTCCCTGGAATTTCTTTTTATCATATAACAGATTCGCAACTATTTTTGCAAATTTGTTCTGCTAGCCAAAATTCCACAGAATTTTCACCGTTCAAACATCCCCAGGCGAACTGATAAACCACTATGAGCCACCACAATGTAGCAAAAATTAATGGATGCAGAAAAAATTAGAAAATAAGTTTGTTAATTTATTTTCACTTTCCGTCCTTATAAAAATAAAAAAACTCCCAGGCCTACTTATAAAAGAAAATGTAAGTGCCTAGTATGAAAGCACCAGTGATCTATATAATCTGTAAATTATTGCAATCTTCAAAACATTATAAAGAACGCTCCGTGAACAACATATAATGAAAAGTATACATTACATACACATTGATCATTCTGCCTTAGGAGAAAAGAAAAAAGCAATCCAGTGGAACAGACAATGCTGCAAAATGCATAAGAAAAAGACAAAAAGGGGTTTCACTCTTACCCTACCTGACCTGGCAGAAGCAGGTTGGGAATACACATAAATCCCCAGCATTGCCAGTATGAAAAATATCCATAGCCATGCAGAGCAACCAGGGAGAAATAATTGAAGTATGTGAATTAATGGAAAAATAAAAACTGAGGAACCACATTGAGGGAAACCAAATCACGGAAACCCAATTTTAAGGAAATGCAAATACATCGAAAATTAACACAGGAGGACATGCCCCCATTTCTCCCGGCTGGGGGTAGACTGGCGGCTGCGGCACGCCGCGTGAAAAATTAAATGACAATGAAATAATTTCATTGCCTATTTTCTTTTTCACGTTAACCTGGCTGCAGCAGGCGGGGCGGGCGGCACTCCCCCTCCCTCAAGCAGAAACCGCTGCTGACTGTTGGTGGTTGTAATTGACAATTACCACCAGCAGCAACTCTTTTCCTCTAGGCCTGTTCTCGTAATCTCTAATGCATTTCTGGATCACTCCACTTTAGAACATACCAAACCGTCATATGCGCAATGCACCGAGCCAACATCTGGACGATAATGTTCAGGTTCTAGTCAAAATCACTTAAGGGGTAGCAACAATCCAACTTGTGTCATACCTACAGGTTCTGACTGCGAAAGTTCCCACAGTCACTATCTTCATCTGAACACAGTCCTGATGTCTGGGCCCTGCATTCAGACTGTGGCAATGCAGGGTTCTACAAGTGCACAGATGACCTCCATATGCGGGGAGAAAACACAGCAAGAAAACTTCTACTGCATCAGATACAATTGTTTTTAGTTTTCCAAAGACAAATCTCTGCTTTGGGAAGTCTGTCTTCCGAAAGTAAAAGAAGGGCTGTTGTCTGCCATGCCACTATGACAATGCAGACCTGCATAATTGGTCAAAGCAGCCCCTGCTAATTGCTAGGCCGCAGATTTTTGAGTTTGGTAGGGTGGCCACAGCTGGTCGGCAAGTGTGTTTACATTGGAAGGTCCCTGCAAATTTGAAGGACTGACTGATTCAGTAACACCCAACACTAAACGTATGATCGACTGTCAAATAAAAAGAAATCTGAGAATAGAGGGCTGGCGTTGGAGGTTCAATCAGCCAAAATATGGAACTGCCATCACATTTTATATCTCAATGTAATGTTCCACCCTTTTACCGAAAACTTAAGATACCTATGTTTAAGAGTCATTTAACCACAGGTATCAATTATTTCTCGCCTTCGCCATTTGGAAAGTGTTTTGGATTTCAAAGTGGGATACACGAACACACAACAAACCACAGCATGAATTCTTCCACAATACATGGGAAGGACAGAGTAGGACAGGTACAAAAAAATAGGCCCAGGCACCAAAATAAAAGTTGTGCCCCATTAGTGAATTAGATAGTTAAAAGAGGCCCATGTTTGCAAATTGGGGCAATTTTGAATTTATAAACACACGCTTTATGAGTGTTTTACAAAGTATGGAAGGCTTCGTGGATTTGAGCTTGCTGCAGGCCATGTTTATTTTAATATCAGGGAACTCAACAGTAACAAGCATTGGCAATGCCAATAGGTCTGGTTTTAAAGGAATGTTGTATGGCAACGTGAATCATTACAAGTAAATAACATGGGAATTAATATGTATTTGTGTGGAAGCAAAGAACTGTAGAATTATATTGGTGCATGTTAAAAGATCAGGCAACAGTTGAACTGTCAAGCCTGACCTAAAAACCCATGGAGGTTAATGACTGCCCTCCTCCCATCTGTGCTGCTGCCAGAGAAGGACAAACACCATAAATGATCTAGTTATTTTAAAGCACTTTAATAGCATTACAATACTGTGTGTGTCCCTGAAAATTCAACCTCAGGCTGCTGGATAAACAAACTGATCACAGCTGTGTGGAAGGCAAGCACTTTTTTTGTGGAAACACACAACTTCTGCCCAATCAAAACATATGCTCCTGATTCCCAACATGTTGTGGAGCCAGAGCCCCTCTCTAGTGTTACTCACATAATTGTCTGGCAACATCTGCGCTGTCAAGGAAAACCATATAAACCAGCCTAGTCGGCCATAAAACAGGCCCACAAACAACCAAAAAAACAGGCCACGCACATATAGGCAGATATAGTTAGAACCTAGTTTCCATAGGAAAAGCATTTTTTGGTTTGCTTATAACTTTGGCACCGTTTGACAAATCTTCACGAAATTCTCCAAAAAAGTGACCTCCTGTTTCTAGTTGTGCATGGAAAGTTTCAGGGTGATCCATCAAGCAGGGGCCAAGAAAAAGGGGGGGGTCATAAAATGTGTGTTTCCCATGCCGTTTTAGACACAACTACAGCCCGACCTGCTAGATGGAATTACACCAAATTTGGCAGAGAGGTAGTTCTTGGTCCAGAAAGAGCCCTTTCTGTGATTTGGTGTAAATCCAATCAGTAGGTTTTGAGCTATTGAAGGAAAAAGAAATATAGATAACTAGAGGCGTGGACCCTTTGCGAATCCAACAGATCTCATGCTGACATCTAATTGGCTGCCAACAATTCAACCAGGAAGTGTTGGCAGCCATTTTGGGACTCAGACTCAGCCGAGTCCCAAACAAAAAGGTAAAAAAAAATAAAAAGAGAAGGGAGCAGGGTAGGAATTCCCTGACCCCCTATGCCTGGTGCTGGGGTCCCTCAGGGACCCCACCTGGTCCAAAAACCGTTTTTTTTTTTTTTAATTTGCCGCGGATTCGTGAATTTGCGCAAAAAAAGCTAAATTTGGTCTTCCACGCTTGTTTGTATTTCAGCCCCCGGGTGGGCCAGGTCCCGGGGGCATATTTAAAAATATATTATGGGGAGGGGGGTGCATGCAGCTTCCTTCCAGATGGCCGATATGGGCCCCAGGGACCACCACCTCCACAGGGCCAGGCTAATGTGCCAATATGAGAGCTTGGCCAAATTTTGAAAGGGGAGAGGGGCCACGTGGCCGCCCATCCTGGGCCATTTTTGGCCCTGGGGACCACCACCTCCCAGGGGCAGGCCCTAAAATAACAAAGAAGGGGGCCGTGCAGCCCCCCTCCCGGAGACCATCACCTCCCAGGGCCAGCTCCCTATGTCCTGGGGTGCCCACCCCCGGGACAAAGCTCTGTGCTCTAACTTGGCGGGAGCTGCCAAGCGAGAGCAAACAGTAAGGGCCTTATTCGGAGCTTGGCAGTCCCAGGAAGACCGCCAAGACTGTGGTGCACCCACCAGATCCCGAGTTGAATTCAGGGCTGGCAGGCAGTGCAGCGGCGGTGTCACAGTGGCAGTCTGTTAGGCTCAGAGGAGAGCCTAAGAAGCAGACCGCCACAGTGACAACGCCTATTGCACGTTCCTGCATGGTGTGGCACACACCATGTCGTGCATGCCACATCGAGCATGAATGAAGGTGCAATTAAAAGGGGCCACAACATGTGCTCCCTCGCACGCATCCCCATGGCCAGATGCACCCAGGGTCCCTGATAGGGCCCCTTACCTGCATTTCCGCCACCCTTTTCAGGGCAGGCTCCCCGCCATGAAATGGGCAATGGAAAAGCAGGTTTTAATATGCTCAGCGGTGCAGGCATTGGCACCACCAGCATTTAGTGCCCTTCTCCACACTGCCACCACTGTGGGATCCTGAATCCCGGCAGAAGCGGCGGTCTTGTGGCGGTCCCACCGCCACCATCGTAATACGACAGGTGGACCCATGTGGTGGTGGTGATGGTGGTGGTGATGATGATCTGACCGCCACCACGAGTACGGTGGTCCCAGGACCTCCGTACCCGTAATAAGCCCTAAGTCCGCTCCTAGTGGGCAGGAGCAGAAAAACTGCTGCCACTCGCTGGCGGCAGACTTTTCATCTGTTTTCCTGCCTGCTGTAAAGCATAGAGTCAGCTACCTAACAACAATACCTAGCAATAATACCATAATCCGAATTTGTAGCTGCTCCCTGCATGCATGCAATTGCTGGCTCTCGCTGGAGGCGGGGAGCCGGCAGGAACGACAGGGGCATTAACGCTCCCCCCGTGGTCCCCAATACTGCACACTGGGTGCCCTGAGTGGGCCAGGGCACCCAGCATCAAGTGGCTGAGCCCCGAGGGATAGGGTCCCCGGGGCCAAAATCGGCCTGGAAGGGGGACCACACGGTCCCCCTTCCCCATGAATGCATTGTTAATCTATTGGAGCACAATCTGTGGTGACTGTGATGAGTGGGATCTTTCTTGGGCTCTCCTGGTGAGAGCAGAGTCCATGAATCTCCCTTTAAATTATTACGAGTATGCAAATGTGCAAAATCACCTGGAAACCTTGCCCGTTTGGCCCTGCCCCGTCCACCTTAGTAGTATGCAAAGGTCTTCTTGCCTCTTGCCAGTATGATGGGCAGTTTACCAAAAGGTCTCCCAGTGCATTTCCCACCAATTTTGATGACTCCTTCTTAATGCTGAAGAATATGAGGACCTCTCCACCAAACAAAGAAGCACTTACTTTATATAGTTAAGAGGAAGTACCCTAGTTTGGTGGAGATTCACCTCTTTGTAGTCTTATCATCTTCTCTATAGGAGAAATCATGTTATCACAGATTTCTGGAAGAAGACGCTTGAGGTACAATCACATTGCCAAAATTAAATGCACAGAAGGTCACTGGAGACATTTCCTCTTGGTCCATTACTCAGCTGTAGTGTAGAATGTGCACTAGACATTTACCCAACGAATTAGCACTTACTAATTAACCAGTAGAAAGAACTCCAGCCGGGTAGATATTTTGTGCAAAACTGTGGAGTCTTGTTGGATGAGGTTCTGCTCTGTCCCAGTCACTCACACAGCTACTGACACACCCACACAGACACTCAGACACCCATTCTGCCACTCTCACATCCACTCACAGACCCACACATCCACTCACACACCCATACAGCCACTAACACACCCACATAACCACTCACAAAACCACTCACACACCCACTTACAGACCCATATAGCCACTCACAGAGCCTATACAGAAACTCACAAACCTACTCACACACCTACACAGCCACTCACAAACCCACTCACAGACCCATTCAGCCACTCACACACCTATAATTACTTGCATTTGTATAGCGTGGTTTATCACCCATGAGGGTATCCAGCGCCTGTCCATAGGCATGGGGAGATTAAGTGATTTGCCCAGAATCACAGGATGTTGAGCCGACACTGAGACTCGACCCTGGATCCCCAGCTGCGAAATCAGCAGCTCTGGCAGTTAGGCCACATCCTCTCCCACACACCCACTAACAGGCCCATTCAGCCACTCACACCCACTCACTGACCTACACAGCCACTCACACACCCACTCTTATAGGTTAGAGGTTACAGTTAGGAAATAAAATTAAAAAACCTTTGAAATTCACTACAAAAAAACAAAAGTTACAGGGACGTTATAGTAAGGAAATAACATTAAAAAACCATATAACTTCACTGAAAAAAATAAAGTTTACAGGGACGTTATAGTTAGGCTCAGACTTCACATGCACAAAACCATAGAAATTCAGCAGTTATAGTTACCTAAGCTAACTATAACTTACACTGCCCAATGCACTCCAATAACCTCACATATTGCATCACTCATGACATGGACATCACGCATGACATCATCCACAGAACCACTCGCACACCCACACAACCACTCACACACCCATACCCCTGAACCTTTTAATCATTTTCCAGAAACATTTTAAGTCCCTGAGACTTTCCCCCGATACTTAAAATGACGGTTTCAACCTCCCAGTCAGGTTGTGGTCAGCCAATGACAGCGTTGCTGGTGGCGTGTGACTTCGAAGATCCACCGCAGGGGATCTGCAGAGGGTCCGCATCCCTAAATATACAATTTTGGTTTTCCTTTAATAGCTCCGCAACTACAGAATGGATTTACACCAAATCACAAAAAGGGCTCTTTCTAGACCAACAGCTACCTCTCTGCCAAATTTGGTGGAATTTTGTCCAGTAGTTCGTGCTGTAGTCATGTTCAAAATCCCAAAGGTGGGGTGAGCACTTCCCTTTCCTTATGTTTTTCTTTGTTACTGGCATCGTTAGCTTTTCTTGCAGAGAAACACCCCCAACCACAAATCATAAGTCCCACCGCAAACCTCCCCTCATTCCTATGTTTTCCATTCTTCTTTGGTTATATATTCACGTCACCAATTTGACCTATCCTGTCCCCTCATCAAAGTTTTGCAGCAGAAAAGTACTTTTTACATTATGCTGGTATGAAGTGTTCACAGTGAGTGCCTACAGTGCCACACTATTCAGTGAATTTCATATCCAATGACCTTTTTTAAGTGCTTGAATCTAGGCTCCATGATATCAAGCTATTGCATTTGGTCACACTGATAATATTGTGGTAAATAATATCGTTGACAAAAATATAATGTAAAAAATATTATTTACCACAGTATCGGGTCCCTATACTTATAATGATTCATACCAAAATATCTGAAATAAATATTGTTTTATTAAAATATAAATAGAGTTCAAAGTAGTAAATGTTAAATATGTTCATATATAAATTTAATATAATGTAAATAAAATAAATTCCACTAATATATAATACTATAAATATATATTTATAAAGTATATTTGATATACTTATATTTATTTGTGTGTATATATATATATATATATATATATATATATATATATATATATATATATATATATATATAGATATGTATATAGAGTGAACATAACCAATAAACACACATAGTAACAGTAGGGAATCAGTTGGACTTCGGTCGGGTTAGATCTACTATCCCCACTCCAGTCTAAGCAACAGTTGGGAAAGCGTCAGATTTCGAAGGGGTTAGATTTACGATTCCCACTCCAGTCTAAGGAACAGTAGGGAAAGTACAAATACAAACAATATTTAATTATTTAACATTTTGAACACTGACTACAAAACATTATTAAAGTATACAAAAATATAATTATTTATTGAAAAAAGTTTTAAAAAATAAATAAAAAATAAAATTACATATAATATCAACTTCACTAATGACACAAAGTCAATAATAAATCACTCATCTATTTATTTTAAATTAGTAAAAAAATATTATTTATCAAATACCATCTCAGAAACAAATTCTCACAAACATGATTAAATAGATTTATAGTTTCAAAAAATATATAAACCATTGTACATAATTAATTTCTAAATAATATCTTAAATACATATAAACTCATATTAAAAAGTGTTTTCTTAGCAACCTATTCACCTAAAAAAACAGTATTAAAAAATAAATATTCAATAAACATAAAAACAAAAATACATAATAGAATAAATAAAACATTACACCAATCACAAAATATCTAAGAAATTAATGTCCATAAGTAATAATCACATACTAATACATTTTTATAAAAGATAATCTAAAAGGCATTTAATTTAATTCAACTACTCACCACATTCCACTACAACCTCAGCAACCCACAACTAAAATATAACTTAAATAAATCAGTATTACTCAATTTACATAATTAATAGTCAATTAAATAGTTAATTAAAAACGAATTAATAATAATTTCTTATTCTTTAAAAAGTAATTTCCTACCTTATACCCCAACAAACCCAACATCCCACTACTAATGTATAACTTAAATAAATAGGTAGTAAACTATTACATAATTAAGAATTAATTCTATAATTAATTAACAATTAAAAACCAATTACCAATAAATTTAAATTATATATAACTTAATTAACTTCCCTTCTAATACCCCTAAAAACCCAGCAACACACTACTAAATTTAATACACTACTAAATATAACTTACTATAACTAATAATAAAACTAAATTAAAAATCAACATTTGAATATTAAATGTAAACTATATTAGAACACTAAAAATGTGCATAATTAATAATCAATTATAAAAACTAGATACAAATGAAATACAAATGAAAAATAAATGAACAATAAGTTAAACATTTATAATTTAAATAACTTCCCACCCTGCCCCCTTATAAACTCAACAACCCGCTACGACACTATAATCACTAATAACATTAAGATAAAAGAAAGATCACTTAAAATTACGTTTTTAAAAATTAATCGCAATTAAACCAACATTATTAACAACTAAAATAATATAATACCTAGGGGCCTCATTACGAGTCTGGCAGTCCACGGACCGCCAGACTCGCGGGGCGCGGTGGTGGCGGTCTTCCGACCACCCTATTACGACCAGGGCAGTCGGGCCGCCCTAGGAGCACTGCAACAGCCAGGGATCAGAGATGCCTGGCAGTGGTGCAGTGGTCTTGAGGCCGCAATATGCTTGGCAGGGCTGCTGCGGCCCCGCCAAGCATATTACGAGTTTCCTCACAGACATACTTTTCATGGCGGTGTGTCGTCATGAAAAGTGTGGCGGTGAGGAAACAAAGGCATTACAGGGCCCCCTTGTGCCTCTGCGCCATGGGGTGTTTGCTCCCCAGTACCTGCACAGCATGGACTGCAGCAGACCATGCCGTGCAGGTACTGATTTTGACGTTACCATTGCGGTGCCTATTTCATAGGCACCGCCGTGGGAACGCCAAAGAACTACTCGCCAGACAGGAGAAAATTCCTAATCTGGCGAGCAGTTCAACCACGGGTTTGGCTCGTAATGAAGCTCTAAAACTTATTAAAATAATTTTAAAACAATATTCTTACCACTATATTGCTTAAAACGATATTAAAAAGAACAATATACTTGAAAACGATGTTACTTACAAAAATAAATCGATATTCTTGACAAGGATATTCTATACCACGATAGTTTTGTATCACAATATTTGTTTCAGATGGTTTGGAGTTCTGATATTTCAAACTCAATATTTTGTCCAAACAACAGTCACATGGCCTACAGGTGTAATCTTTCAGCACTCTTACTAATGCACAGGATGTATAATAGCTCATCACAAGCGCCTTACTTAATAGTGTTGCTACTGCTCCTGAAATCAGACTGTGTGTATCTGGTCAATATATCTAGAGCATCAATCGAATACTCACCCAGTTATTCGCTGGCTGCATTCCTCACATAGGTAGAGCGGAGGTGGTTTATCACCCAGTGCAACAGACAAAGAGGCATCTAAACACATCTGAAAAACAAAGCATAGTGTCTTACTGTCAGTGTCTTATTCAGTGTTCTCTGTGCATGACATACATTTTACTAGGCAGCTAATTGCCATCTAAAGCTATGTGCTATGCCTGTGACTTTTTATTAAGTGGGCCTTGCTGTACATTTTATCTTAAGTTAGCATGTCTCCAAGAAGAATTCCAGAAGGGATTACTGGGACTTTAAAGCAATGATAACTGCTGTTTACTACCAATCTAGGGATACAAGTTAATATCCTATATTTGCAAGAGTTCATGATTGGGATGTGCCTGTATCATTTTGGCGGAAAGAGGAGCACAGCTTAGCACAGCTGCTGCAAGAGCACAAAGCATAGAGTCAGCTACTTAACAATACCATAATGCAAAGGAGACAGACAAATAAGAGACTGTTCAGATGAGAATAGGCTCCTAAAAGGGACCTATGCCAGGGGCTGTATTATGGGTAAGGCTCATTGTCCCACACTGTGCCGTAGCACACATTCAAGTCTGGGCACCAGCCAAAGTCTGGGACAGGGGCTGTATCACATTATATGTGATGTTTACAGGAGCCTTAGTGAAAGACAGAATGGCTCTTTGAAGCCACACACCTGCCTCTCACTGTGCAGGTGGCAATGCAGCCTTCATCTGAAAGACGTGCACAGATGCCCATGCATGCCAGTATAGGAAATGACTAAACCTACCTGAATGGAGAATGCCTAGGCGATCCCACTTTAATGGGGTGCCCCCAGAGGGGGGTCACACTGACTGTGAACCAGAACTATGTTTAAGCACATGACAACAGTACTTCAATATAGAAGAGACACAAGGGAGAACTTCAGAAGAGAGAGTAAAATATTTTGTTGCATAAACTGAAAGGATTAGATGGAGCGCAAGATGGAATTCCTGATTTGATTATAGGGATGAGGTCTGTTGGTGAACTGGCCATTAGGATGAGAAATGTCCTGCAATGGCATTTGCTGAGAGCAGTGATTGTGTAATAGATGCATATTGTGGCAAAAGCAGGCTGTGCATAGTGCATACTAGTCGCTGAGGGTGGGGTTGAAATGAGTTGATAAAGCTTTGTAAGGATCATGGGTTTGCATTTTCCAGGGCCCAAGATATGGCGTCTAATCCGGGTTATAGGTCATGGGATTGAGTGACTGCCTTTTATACTATTTACAGAGGAGTAGGAGAAACCCTACAGCCTGAGGTCCAGGGCCCCACTGCCCTACATGGGACCCCGAAGCCTTCAGGGGTTCCATTTAGCCTAAGACCAATAAATATATGTGAGATGTGGAGGACTCGAGGCCTCCTCATCACATTCTGCAGGCGCCCCCAATCATTTTGTGTTACGCCACTATTTGTGGAGAGATGCTCTCATCTTGGCATTCATGAAGTGACTTATGTAGGGTGCAAGGTTGTGGGCAAGAGAAAGAAGGGGAGAAAGAGAGTAGGAAGTGTTGTGTGTCTAATTCTTATTTCAGGGTCTCATTAAATAGGTCAAAAGATGCACAGTGAAGCTGGGGAGAGAGATCATTGTGCATGTACTAGAGGAAAGCTGGGAGAGCACCAGGCATATTTATCCTTTTGAATGTGGGCAGGTGGCATTTGGTGGGGGCAGGAGGGATATTGAACAGAATTTTTTAAATGGTGCAATCAGAGGAAGATAACTCAGTAATGTATGAGTCAGTTAATGTGTCTAGTAGCAGCATTACATCAAGGGCTTTTCATTGAGTATCTGTGGGTGAGGTGAGTTTATTTGAAGAGTGTAAGAAAGTAGGCTATTAGTTTGGAAGGATGTGAGTCCTTTACAGGTCTGCAACCTTCCATTTCCTCTGAACCAAGTTCCCTATGTAGCACTTGACTCTGTCAGGACAGCGAAGCAGAGCAGTCCAAGGTCTACTATGGGGAGGTGGTGTGGGCTAGTAACCCATTTCACTAGTACGCAGCAAACAACACTCAATAAATCATTACTTTTTCTTATACTAAAGAAATGTGCTTTATTACGCACACTACTGAATTCTATGCATTAATTCACAAATATGTACAAGTTAGGCAGACGGAAAAACAGATTGTAACACCTTCCCAATAGTTCACACCCCTAGTGAGCCTTGAACCCTACAACTACAATGCCCCCAACCTATAATAGACACAATATAAGAGGCTGTTATTATCAAAAGGCAGGCCTATGTGCTAAGTCAAGATATCCCCACATTAATAAAAATAGCAATAGGTCGTGCAAAGTTAATGCAACACTATTAAAAATCACTACGGGTGGTACCATCTAACAACGATATTCATTAAGGCCTATCATGACTCACTGTTACCCTTGATATTGTCAAGAAAGCATTTTAAAACATATCAATGACCTTCATTAAAATATGGAATGTTTTACTGTTATCCCTGGGCCTATCAATGAAGCCTTTTCATAGTCTCAATTAAACCATATAAGCAGTGGTTAATTTGTAAAAGAAATAAGTGCCGGGGCTCAGTCAGGAGGCAGCTTCGACCAGCCCATTTCTCCTCTTAGCGTGCTGCCCAACACAGAACCAAACAACCAACCCTACAAGTGGGGAAAGGATGTAGAGTAATGGCCAGAGCTGCCGACTTTGGCAGTCGGAAACCAGGTCAGAGTCTCGGCATCAGCTCAACAGCCTGTGATTCTGGGTGAATCACTTAATCTCCCTGTGCCTACCAAAAAATGTGTGCGTCCTTAACTGGTGCTCAAGCTCTGGTGTTGAATATTAAGTGCCGGTGCAGAGCACCGGAAACCACCAGCTCAAATTAAGCACTGCATATAACATTTCCTTTTTAGTTCTGTCATTGTCAATAACGCATTGCCAATTAAATTAAAAGTATACATGAGTCTTCTACTTGTATTGTGCTGCCACTGCAGCTTTAAGACCAACCAGCAAGGGTTCCTACTCTCCAGAGCCTTTCTGAAAAACAACTAGCTCCAGGAGTGTTTGGAAACTGATTGAATGTCTCCCGGGATTATCCACACAACCCCCAGACAGACTTGAGCCGACATCTTCAAAATATTTTCTGGGGGGTTCTGCACTTCCTGCAGATCTCACAATGCATTTTAAAACATTGGTGGTGCCCCTACCCATACCATGACAAAGGACCACTATATTAATTTTCGAGCACCCCAAAGAACTCTGGGCTGTTCTGTAAATGATAAATGAGCGGCTTTTCTTTTTCAGTAAAGTGACGTTGCACCACAACTTTTTCATTTTTGTAAAAGGGCCTCGATCTGAGTATTTTCCTTTTCTAAAAATATCAAGTGCCCCAACCCCTTTGATGGAGCACCCAGCGATTGTGCTTGGATGGGGCAACGTGTGGATCCCATTGCTGGTGTGGTACTGCCGACTCCTTGCTTGGCCAACATTGCTATGTTTTGAAATGGGAGCCGGCATCTCACTTTTTCCACCCACATCCTTGTAGGTGGGTGATCTTGTCAGCATACGTGACATAGGTACTGGGCATGGGAAGTGAGAAGAGGCACAATGGGATGATCCTTGGGTCTTTCCTCCCCAGGAGATTAGTGGTGCTCACATTTCTCTGTGCCAGGAAAATGGAGCCACCTGGAACAGTTTGCTTGTGTCAGTCCCCGGGGATGGAGTTCCTGGGGATGAAATTATTCCGTGGAGTGGGAGCCCACACACGCTGCCTCCCATGTTTTCATGATTGCACCAACTCCTGGGCTCCTAGCCCTCCCCAGGCCTATTTTAGAAAATGTATTTATTTATTTATTCATTCATTGCACTTGTAAAGCACGCAGCTACCCAAAAGGGTCTCCCGGCACTGTAGGATGTGGAGGCAGGACCAATAAAACAGCAGGCAAAAAGGGAGCAGAGAGATCAAGCTGTGTCACCAAATAGAAGCGTCTTTAAGCTTTTACAGAAGGATAGCAGAAAGTGACAGTTCCTGAAGAGAATTCCAATGCCTGGGGCCAAGACAGGCAAATGAACAACCCCTTGAAATCTGGGAACTGTAAACAGTGAGAGGCTGGACGATCTTAACTGTCGAGCCAGAACGTAAGGTGTAACCAGACTTTGAATGTAAGAAGGGGCAAGGCCACATTTGGCGTGAAACATATAACAGAGGGCCTTGAACTCAATATGCTTATTAACACCAAGCGAGTGGAGTTGGTGGAGCAGAGGAGACACATAAGCATAGCTGGGCAGATGGAAAAGAAGCCGAGCAGCAGCATTCTGAATGATCTGTAGGGGATGTATTGAGGCTTTGTCAGCGCCCAGGTACAGTACATTGCCGTAGTCCAGCCTGGATATCATCAAAGCCTGCAGAACCGTTCTCTGAGCTGTGGGTGGAATTAGCCAGAGGATCTTTTTAATCCATCTAAGAGCAGCAAAGCAAGATGCCGCTACCCTGGAAACCTGAGGCTTAAGGGAGAGCTTTTTATCAAAAATAAAACCCAGGTTTTTGACTTTAGGGACAGAGGTTGGTACAGGGCCCAGATTATCAGGCCAGTGTTTGATTCCCCAAAGCTCCGGGTTATTACCCAGAAAAAGCACTTCGGTTTTGGTGCTATTACTGGTCAGCCATGAAGAAACATTCCGCAAACCAAGCTGCAGCAGAAAAGGATCTTGGTGCTGGGCAGCAAAAAGGGAGAAAACTATCTGGGTATCATCGGCATAGGAAAAAATAGTCAAGTCTGACTTCTCAGCAATGTCGGCCGGAGGGCGAACATATAAATTAAAAAGTAACGGGCTCAAAATAGAGCCCTGAGGAACCCCGGAGGTTAAAGCTAAAGTGTGTGATCTCACTTCATTCGAAAATACCTGAAAGGTGTGGTCCTTTAAAAAGGAGATCAACCACCTCAGTGCCAGACCCACGATACCAGAGGCTTCGAGACGGTCTAACAGAATGGAATGAGACACCCTATCAAAAGCTGCACTCAAATCCAAAAGGATGAGGGCAGAGGTACCTCCAGAAGTCAAGTTGTAGCCTGAGGTGCTCAGTAACCCCAAGAAGAGCAGACTCGGTACTATGGCCAGGTCTAAAGCCAGACTGAGAGGGATGCAACAAATTGTTAGTAGTGACATGGAAAGAGAGTAGAGTATTAATGTGTCGTTCCAGAATTTTAGAAAACACAGACAAAAAAGAAATAGGACGAAAATTAGACCAACAAAGGGGGTCAAGACCTTCCTTTTTTAGGAGAGGGAGGACGAGTGCATGTTTCCATTCCAGAGGAACGAAGCCTGTACTAAGAGAAGTATTGAGGAGGTTAAGAATCACAGAAAGGACCATGTCATCCAGGAGGATAAGTTTAGACGAGGGGAGAGGGTCAAGAGGTGATCCAGACTTGATGGATCTCAATAACAGCTTCAAGGAAGGCAAATCCAGGAGAGGCCATGCACTAATCTGTGAAGGATACAGAGATGCAGAAGCCTGGGAGGAAGAATCAAGGGACCCTGTCAAGGGGCTAGTAGGAAACATTAGATTCCCTTGTTGGAGGGCATCCACAGCAAGTTGGTCATGAATAGATTTGACTTTATTGTAAAAAAAGGATGCTAACTCATCACATTGAGATTGGGAGAGTGAGGGAGGGAGGAGCCAGGAAAGTACTGGCGGATGAGAGTTTAGTAACAACCTTAAACAGAGTTTTATGGCAATGTTGGGAGCTAGAAATCTTCTAATATAAAGGCTGCATGAGCTGATCTGCAAAGAGCATGATATCTCTTTAATGCTCCCAAATACTCCAGCTTAGCAGCAGGCAAATAGTGTTTCCTGAAATTGAAGTGGAGAGCTGTGTGCTCTGTTTTCCACACAGCCGCCCAAGGGACCATACATCTCCTGTTGTTATCTCTGGCCCCAATGGGCCGATTGGTACAATTCTGGTGTTCTTTTGCTCCTGATGGCTGGCTTCAGCCACCAGGGGTATTTACTTCAGGCCTCTAAATTTGACTTTTCTTGGGGAGTTTGATTTTTACACTGCCCTCCCTCCAAGGAGGGAGAGCTCAGGGCCTGTCCTTTTGCCCTTCCACTCCTGGTGCTGGACTTGTGCTCTGTCTGGGCTCTCTGCACCTGCCTTCGCACAAGGGCTTTAACAAGCAGCCACTTCACGGCCCGCAGTAGAATACCCTCTCTGCTAAGCTGCCCATGGCTTTGGTCCTCTTGCAGGTCACCTGTGTGCCAGCAGTTGAGTCAGTGCCCCCCTCTCATGGTGGTCACCCATTGGCAGAATTAGTCCAAAGACGTACCAGGAGAGTCCTCCAGAGTCTCACCCAGCAAGTCAAGCCCTCTACTGTCCTTTGTTGATGTAAGGGAGTCCTTTGTTGATGTAAGGGAGCCAGCACCACTGGCCCTAGAGAAAACCTCCTAGTCCCTGAGTGCCAACCAGAGTTCAAAAGCCCTTAAGTCCACCCTTGCAGTAAAGTGATGTGGCTTCTCCTTTGGTGTTGGTGCTTCCAGCTTCTCAAAGTTCTCCTCAGGCTCTCCCTTGTGCAGGGGATTTTAAGTGTGGTGGAAAGTTCTAAAAGGTAGGCACCTCTGCCCAATTGAAGGCTGACACATCAGCATTCCACCCCTGCCCCAACCCTCTTGCACACTGAAGTACAGAAAGTATACAAAGAAGGTGACGGGTGGAATGTTTGAATTAATCGCAGCCATTTGTAATCACTTGAGTCACATTCCAGTCCATCGTTATTTTGCCAACGGTGTCCACCTCAGTTTGGACCCAGCCATATGAAAATCAGTTCTGACCCTGCTACAATAGGAACAGTCCAGCCTGACCTGCCATACCATGTCCTACCTGATGCCGAACACAAGCAACTCAAGACTAGTTCGACTTGATTGGGGCTCTTCAGTAAGGTGTAGCTTGGTTCCAGTGGCACAGTGAGCACGGAACTCATATTTGGGCATGCCTGTTGCAATTAGGAGATCGCACTGAGGTATACTAAAAAGTGATGGGTGGAAAGTTGGAATTAATCTCAGCCACTGGTAATTACTTGTAGCGTCATCCCAGTCCATTCCTATTTTGCACGTCATGCCACATCATTTGAACCTACCCATATGCAAATCAGTCTTCACCTTGCTCCACAGCATTCTGGGACATTCCAGCCCCTCCTGTGATTAGTTCCAGAGGTCTGGCTGTCCTCCTTTGTTTCTGTGGGAGTGAGCCTTTTCAGGCCAGGTGCTGTGTGAAAGGTAATTAGTACATGCACTTTCTGTCCCCATCCCTTCCTTTCCCAGGAACAAGCCCAAGCACTGTCAAAAGGCTGTATTGTATGGGAAGGCCTTTAATCATCCTGTTGATCAGCAGATAAATTAACTTGGACCTGTAGGGGGAACAAAGGCCTTGACTCTAATTATGTCAAATCTCTAAATGTCATATGGAGTACAGATATCTCAAAAGAAACTTTGGATCTGCACTCAGGGTACCCAAGGATTGGTATCGAGCCTGTATCCCTAGGCTTAAGTAGGCTGAAACTGTACTCTGGCACAGATTTTAGTGATTTTACTTTTCAGTAATCAAGACCGATGTACACTATGAATGCCCACTCACATTATAAGGCCTATCCTAGGTCATCACCAACCCCTGAAGCGTTGCTTCTGTGACAGGCTACCTGTACATAGATGCCAGGCTGATCTAGAAGGTAGTCTGACACACTTAACCCACACAAGGGTGCATTTGTGTGATCAGAAATAGACATATGCAACCAGTCCATTTCCTCTTACCTTAGCTGTGCAGAATCTGGCCTTATTTTAAAAGGCAAACACTGGTAGTTTGCAATCTCAGTCCATTATAACAGAGTTTTACAGTGAGTGAGAGTCAGTTGGTGAGACTTACTCATAGTAAATGTTCATAACTGGTAGTCCAAAGGCAATCAAGGGGGGTAAAATGGGAAGATCCCTTTTGCTACAAGGACAGAGTGATTAAATATGAGCTCAGAGAACAGGGGTTTTACAGGTTATTGTTAAGATCTAATTTAAAGTCACTAAACCAAAGGGCGCTAGAGGGTCAAAACATTGGCTTTAACGGGTGTAATGAATGATGCAGGGAGGTATCAAAAGAGGACGAGGAGAGGATGATGTCGGGTCTGGTGGCTTAGTGGACTAATGCGTCAACTGTAAGGGCCTGTGTTTGACCTCATGGTCACAGGTTCACATCCTGGTGGGTCCACTCAGCCTTTCATCCTTCTGAGTTTGATAAAAATGAGTGCCATTGAGTTGGGTAACAATAAACATCTGTTACTCAAGGCCAAGATACCCTCTGGGTGAACGTGTACGTTACGTTATGATATTGGAGAAGAAATCCTGATAATTATTTAAAAGTTGTAGTAGGGGGTTGTGAGAGTAATGAAGGTGGGGTCGCTGCTAGAGTTCCACAGACAGAGGCATCAAAGTCACTAGGTTTAGGATAGATGTGTTCGGTGGTTTGCTTAACATTAAGTGCAGAGTGGTAGTAGGTCTGTAGGAACCACAGTGATGGAAAAGTGGCGGAAATGCTGTCTGGGAATGGGAATGTGATACAATACGAGATATTGGGTAGTGTGAGTGTTCAAAAGCAGCTGAGTCTTTAAGGATTAGAAGTACTGTCAGAGTAACATAATAATGCTTAAGAATTTTCATAAGCACTGTCAGGAGGCAAGATTCAGTACAGCATGTAAATACAAGTTATGCAAGACTCAGTCTAGCTATGTGGCTTCGACAAAGAATTGTCGGCGCTACAGTGTGCTGGGTCATGTAACTCTACAGCTGCTCTTAAAGTACACGGCCGGAGTTTGTAACAGGCAAACATTGGTTTGTATTGAGAGCTTTGTTACTAAACTGACGTTAGACCTAAATTACAAAACATCTTGAGTTCTCGTTTTACTCGTGTGAATCTGTAATAGTCAACCATTCCAAAAATTACTCTCATGCACTATTTCTGCAAATGTAACAGGCGTGAGTACGTTTCAACATGCAGAAGTGTGACGCAAAATTGTATTTGCTAACTTTTGCATGATCACCTAAGAGGAAGTATTCGTTCCATGTTGAAATCCCACCCCCTGTATCTGATCAATTTTGAATATGTTTCCTCTCAATTTCTACCCTAAAAGTACATTTACTCCAGCCCTTGACAGAATAAATGTGGGTGTTTTTTCTCAGGGTGGGAAGGAATCCACAAATGTTTGGTGAATACCCACATGCACAACTTGGTGGCTGCTCGCCAACTTGTTGTGGTCCACCCCTCAGAAAGCACAGAAGTCGCAGATGCAACTAGATTTTTTGCACGCAGAAATACTATTATAGAAGTAGATTTTCTGTCTGAGTGGATTTCATTTGCGAAGGTAAAGGCCCCCAGTTCCTGATCCGGTAAATCAGAAATTAATTTGCATGCGAAAACTCACGTAGTTGTGCGTTTATGTTGAACTTATTTGCGCAAATAGCTTTGCGGATTGGGTCATCAGTGGTTAATAAAAAAGGCATTTCTATTTCTTTCTTTTTTAAAACAACAAACAGGTGGTTTGCCCGAGCATACCGTTCTACCACTGTGTAACTGTCGTGAAATGTAATTAAAACTTATTATGTGCAACGGATGATGCTTTTTAACTGGTCTGCCACATTATATTTTGATTTTCAATATTTATTGTGGATGCATTGCGCTCTCTGGAAATGCTAGCTCATTTAAATTATATCAAATTGGGAACTTGAAGCCACCTAATTCTTGATGTGTGACTAAATGACTTGTCCTATTGAATGCCGGTGTACAAGACTTCTTCACCTTCCCTTGCCTAACATTAGAGAGGAGAAACAAACTCACTTTCGCTTATTTTATCTCCGAGAAGCTTAGCGACATTGACAAGCATTATGAGCCCAATGTACCACGGTTGGGCCACAAAGGAGCCACTTTTTTATGCACAGCAACATTCATTTTGGGTTGCAATAGATTTTCAGCTGCTTCCAAGTGCAAAATGGCCATTAAGTAGGATTTGTACCATTCTCCACTAGCAGTATTAATGATGCAGCCCTCCAATGCACTAGAAATGCAGGTATGGAGGCATGCACATCAATTCACCAAAATGCCAGAGGTAGCGGAAGTGACATCACATGCCCTTTGACCTTCAGTTTCACTCACACACACATTCACATGTGTACACACACTCCCACATAAATACACTCGTACCCGCAAGCATACACACAACATACATTTAAAGGCAGTTTTTACGTACCTCAGCTGCCAGGGAGGGTCATATTTCAGCTAATTGAACTCCATTTTTATTATACTATTAGTGAAAAATAATATATATTATCCACTATTAGTGTAATAAAATAATTGACAGAATACAAAGAGAGTCCAGCCCCAACTGACGTCCATAAGGACGAGCTGCCACTGTGTTCCTGGCACTGATTTTGCCATCTCTGAGGCCAGGGGTCGCAAAGGCAGTCCCAGGGGTAGCAAGGGGCAAGCCAGGGGTCACAGCTTCTTCCCCTGATGACCCCTAACTGACGTTCATGGATGGTGGCCAAAGACGAACAGCAGATCAGAGAATGGCTCCTTTTTGGAGGATTCTATTCCGATCCGCTTAAGGGTCAGGGAGGTGAAATCAATATTAATGTTGCGTCTCACCAAATGGACCATAAATGCATGGATGGAGGCCAGCAACAAACAGCAGATCTGCATTCTTGATGCGCAGAATGGCTACTTTTTGGAGTATTCTATCCCGAGTCACGGAGGTGCAATCAAAAAATAAAATAGGCATTCTGCAGATGACACAGGGGGAGCATGCAGGGGAGCATGCAGCGGTGCACTGGAAGGCTGTCTGCCCCCCTCAATGCTAACAGTCCACATTAATAAGTTGGAAGCTGTTGCTCAGGGACAACTTCTACTTTGCAAATGGATACCACCCACTTTCGAGTGTTGGTATCCAATGAATGGTTTGCTACTGCGATTTACGATTCAGGGGGAAGTGACGTTAATGCCACCTTCCCCCTCCTAATCACAATGCGTAGCAGGTGCACAGTACGAGTCAAAAAGACTTTGTGTGTCTTTAATATATTGTGTTTTGTGGTTTTGCAGTCCCAAAGCCTATGATTTGGCAAATTGTTATCTTTGCAACCACAAAACCCCTAAGGGTCTTTTTACAATGTCCCCGCTATATCCCCCGTTAACTCTGCTCTTCGAGCTACTGACAGCAGCAGTCCAGTAACAGCGGGAGGTGGAGTTAATGGGGATATCGAGAGGGATCCTAAGGGTCCCATAAGAATTTAGAAATTACCAGGAGAATCTGTAATTTTTTTTTTGAATTCCCCCAAGAATTCATTTTACCTTAGTAGTCCCCTAGAGGCTATACCGGCACGAACAGGTTGGGTTTATGGGTGAAACATAACAGACCTAGGGAGTTACTTCAGACCGTGCAATCCAGATCCCTCTGGTAACTCCAATTACTGGCTTAATAAGGATTACCATGGCATGTGTAACCCTATATTTGTGACACTTTAAAAAAAATATAGACTGTCTAAACGCATCAGACAGCAGCACCATGTGCAGGCTCCTGACTTGCACAAAAGTAACACATATCTTAAATATAATGTTATTCAGTGATTTAATGCTCCTGCTGTGCAGATTCAAAAACATCAATTATAGCACACATCTTTCGAGCCAATCATGCTGCTAAAGGTAGTGGTTTGTTTCAGATTGTAACTCCGTTTCATTTTGCAGTTTAACTCTGTTCCCAGTCTCGCAATTACATTCAACTATAACCTGCCACTTGTTCCCCGGATCCAGCTGTCATCATAATCCAAGATCAAGATTCCAGCTATTCCTGGATGGATCGCCAGGCTGGCCCTGGATCTAAATTCCAGACTGCTCTCCAATAATGCTTCAAGTTTGGTTTTTGATTTACCTCCCAAAATGTTTTTGGACGCAGTTTCCAGCAGGTCTGTCCAGTAAAATTCCCAGCATAGACACTTCCTAACCAGTTTATGGATTTACCATTTACATTATATTTGCCACACATTTTCGGCAAAACATGCTATCAGCCTTCTGCTGTGTCCAAGAGCAATGTTTGACTTGAGTCTATCCTCCAGCCTTCATATTCTGTTGCAGGGATTCTGCACAAACGCAGAACTATGCGCAGGATTATAGGACCTTGGTGTATAGGGACTGGGTCATCCTACCACCTTAGTACTCACGAGCCCAGCACCGACTAGCTATAGTGTCTCACTTGCTCTCCTACTCACCCACAGAGAAACAAATGATTAAACACCGTAGAACACAACACTCCTAGATCTCTCAGGAATCGCGGTAACAAGACACACCCTTTCGCTCGCATTCTTGTACTTGTCCACAATAAAATCTGACAGAGACACGAAACAGTTTAAAATATTTACTTTAACTAACGTGCCCTAACATGCAGTATACGTGCCAGAACAAGCAGAAAAATGCATAGTACAAATACAGTCAGCATAGCAGCTAGTCCATATATCATGAAGGGAGATGTCATCATGGAAAGACAATAGAGCCTAACCTCCCTCCCCTTGCTAAGAAGCAGTATTATTATATATTAGAAGATCTCTGGGCTTTGTTGGCAGACCCCATAACTTAACCTATAGATGGTAGATCTACATCATAGATGCTGTCTCGCTCTTCTCCCTGGAAAGGTCCTTCTCCAAGTGTCTGCTACCTATTTGTGCATTCTAATAAGACCAAAGTACGTTTGGACAAACAACAGCTGCATCGGTATGTTTTGTCTAAGGGCTAAGGCCTGGCCAGAATAAAATAACAAGGGGCATTGTTGTTCGACCTTGCACATAATGTTCAGTCAAAATCCTAGGAACATGCAGAGAGTGAACACAGCGATGAGTTCTCATGTGAAAACAGCCATAGAAATTATTGCAAAAAATAAAGACGTGTAGTAACATGCACAAAGCAGCAGGCAGGCTACAGCATGCTCATGCTAAGTTCGTGAAGACGGCAATGTCCCCATGGGCCACGTGACAATTCACCCTGTCTTTATTAACCTTTCATACTGGCAGTGAAGGAAAGCGGAGTATTACGTGGTGTGGGGGTTAGACTTCACCATGTAATACTATCACAATATCCCAAAGATGATAATTGGATTCACACTAATAAATCCCAAGCTCAGTCCTGTAGTGTGGAAAAGTGCAGTCAGGCTTTACTAGAGGAACATGTGTTAAGCATTTCAGAGTACCAACATGAACGATAAGTAATTGACACAACTCGAGAGAAATCCAACACCAATTTATAAAAATAAAGTGTATTTTTATCTTTAATTTAGACACCAAAATGAATGGAATATCATACATATAACCAGAGTTATAGATTTTTGAGGTTATAATAAATCAGTGCAAAATAATACAGTGACACTTTAACATTGCGGTCAATGGGAAACCCACTAGTGACAATCAATCACTTGCAGGTCAAATTACGTGGAACCCTTGCAGGGTTACGGTCATGCGGGCCCCTGGACTAGGCCACGACAGTCAGATCAATTTTACCTAACATGTGGAGTTCGGGTGCAGAGTTGTCCTGGCTGTCCGTGGTGCTGAACAGGAGCCACAGGATGTTGGTTTTACCATTTACACAGTGCTGCAGACAGATACATAACTGCTGACGTTGGGTGAAGGTTTACGGTGTTCCCTGTAAATGCACCGTCAAGTGTGGGGGTTAGTTGCCGAATTGGTGACCAACAAGCCTTGGCAGCGGTATGCACAGTGAAAAAGTACTGTCACTTCACAGGGTCCCGGAGAGTGAGGTAGCGGCCTGAAACTTTGTGGCAGGCAAGACTACAACTCACGCAATGCACTGGACCACCTGGATTTTGGCAATCCCACGGAGGGCCAGATGGCCAGCGATTCTTCAGATCCAGTGAGTGTTTTTACCTGCAGTTTGCAGGGGACTAGTGCCACTAGTCCAAGGGAGTCTGAAGGTGCTTCTGGGTTCCACAGGGGTCCCTCTCTCAGGGAATGCTGACTTTTAGCCAAGGACAAGGCTCGTTCACTCAGTTCCAAGTCTGTTGCCACAGGGACAAAGTATCCCTATTTTGCTTTGGTGCTGTGGACAAAGTCCTATTGTTAGCGACACAGGCCTCCTCTTGATCCTTCCTTGATGGAAGTTGTTCAGATCTGAGTTTCAGGTGTTAGGAGGGTCTCTTAAATCCTAGATTTAGGGGAGTGGGAGCTAGTAGCCAATGGGCAGCTAGTCCTTGCAGCTTGTCCCTGCAGCTAGTCCTCTCCTGAGGTGACCATATCTGGGGGTGTAGGTCACCTTTTCTACCCAGAACCCTCTATTCTGCCATTCTGAAAGATTGGCAGAAATCAAATTGTGGTGTACAGACCAGGATGCTAACCCTGGAGGTGTGGCTAGTCTTCTGAGGATGTACACCTCCCTGCACAGATAATTTCCCACCTGCCCATGTGCAAATGTGCCTGGGGTAGGGGGAGGGCTGTTTTCTCCACTGGGATTCAGCCCTGATGCATATCAGATGCAGTGCAACCTTTGAAGCTCACCGCCTGGATGTGCCACTTCACTACCCTGTGAGTGAGGTGTGACCTCCTTCCTGCCTAAGCTTTTGTTCCAGACTCCTGGGATTGATTTCACTGCCTGGCAGGAGGTCAGAATCCTGTCTTGGCAGCAGCAGGTGCGGAACAGCACAGGCTTGCCAGCCAGACCAAAGAGAAGCTGAGGAAACCAGGTGGACAACCTCTAAGGCCGCCACCTGGGTGCATGCCACGTCACCCAGGGTACAAGATTCATATCAGTAGTGAGAAGGCATCTTGTTTGATACCAAACATGGCATATATTGGTGGTACCATAATGGAGCTGCCAACCTCGAGAATGCCCGGGTGGCAGCCTATGTTATCCTACAGAGTGCGCACACTTATATTAGTTTCCAATGCGCAATGCCACTATAGGGACATATAGGTTTGCACTTATATGTCCTCACCTTCAAAAGACTACACCCTGCCTCCTGGGTTGAGGAGGCCTACCTTAGGGGTATATTAAAGATAGTGTATTTGACTGTGCCACAGGTTGTGAGGGCACAGTCGAGTTCGAGTAGTTTGCACTGCTCCTGTAGTCTGCACTGGCAGGCCTGTTGTCAGTAGTTTGCTTGGGTCACCCAAATCGTGCTGCAGCCCTGGGGCCCCTTTACCACCTAAGCCCTGGGGACCCCTGGAACCATATACTAGGGACTTAAAAGGGGGTAAAGATTTTGGCAATTTGGGATAACCAAGTCAAACATAACAGTTTTGGAAGAGAGCACAAGCACTGGGGTCTGGGCAGCAGACTCCAGTGCACAATTAGAGTCATAACCATCAGCATTTGGAGCAAAAAGTGTGGGGAAGTGATCATACAAAAAGGGCACTTTCCTACAGGCAGGGATATAGCTACCAACCAATTTTATCACAAGCTTTATGCTTCCAGCCAGCCAATCAGACCATTTCACTGCTTTGATCCAATTGTTAGTCAGTTCCCCAATCCAGCTTCTAGAATGTTTCCTTGTTCATTTTCTAAAATGCCCCCACAATGTATTTTCATTCAAACTGCTTGGATTCAGGGTACAATGAAGCTGACAATTTTGACTCCCTTACATGAGGCTTTTTTCATCCTTAATATTAACTACTCACCATCTATATGTTCTTCTTTGCCACTGAGCCATCCCTATTTAACCTCTCTCTTCCTCTAATACTCCCCAATCCCATCTCCATCAGTAGCCTCCTGACTCTCAGTTCTCTAGCAAAAGCTTTAAACTGACAAATAACCCACAGCTCCTACTCCCGGCATGAATTCAGACTCCAGCCTACATGCCCCTCAATCTGCTTTATTTTCCTTGTGGTGGATCTATTGTTCCAACGCCTAACACTTCAAGAAATGTTTTTAGCTTTTTTCCCACTCTAGTATTCATCTTGCCATACGACCCCACCTGAAATTCTCAGGCTGGAAGAATCTGTCCTCAGACACAGCTTGTAACATATGCTAGAGAAAGCTTGCTCCCTCCCTTCTGCTCAGCCCCAGCTTTCAGACAGTTGCTCAGCGTCCTAGTCATTATTATTATTATTATTATTATTATTAAACATTTATAGAGCGCATGGCTACCTTCGGGCATCCCAGCGCTAAGCAACTGAGTAGAGAAACCGATAAGTTTAAGCAGCTATTTGTTGGAATAGTCATGGTGCATCTGAGTGCACACACAGCCATGCTCTTACAGACTTCCTTCACTGTGGAACATTAAAGAAATGCCTGACTGTATAAAAAGATTTAAACCATAAAGAAATGTCTGACTGTATAAAAAGATTTAAACCATAAAGAAATGTCTGACTGTGCCTAATACGCTATTTGTTTTCCTACTGGATGTGTTTCGTCTGGTCAAGCAATCTTACTCATGGAATCTGTACAGTTCATATTAAATTTCAAATTTAAGTGTCACATTTCCTATGAAGAACTTTTTGGAGAAGTTCAGCTCCTCTCCATTTTCCATTACACATGGATAACCATATTCACTCAAATTAATGAGATGCCCAGAACGTTTTGTGCTGCTCAGTGCACATTCAATATGAATTTAAGAAAATCTTACTAAATTCTATTCACATATCATGATACTGCATAGTTGCCAAGGTTTCATATTGCTGTGAGTGACATTTTCATAATTTCAGTGTAATTATGAGTGACATTTCAACGACTATGAGTGACACTTTCTCATAAGCAAAATCAAGCAATGAAGACAAGGGTAACATATAAATAGCAGAAATTGCATCCATTTGAGCAACAAGAAACTCTAAAAAGAACTTAAAACTGCTGAAAAGCACCAGAAATGGAAGGGCACTGCCTGGAGACAGACTGCTGTTATAAGTTAAAGAGGGCAGGCTGGCACTGCAGCTGGTCTGAATATGATCTAATTAATCTGATCATTCATGACGGTGCATCAGACCATCCTTCCTTTAAGCCAGCCTGCGCCAACTGGGCCCCCTGGCTCCTACCCTGGCATCGGCAATTAATAATAATGGCATGATAATGCATTACAGCACTTTAAACTCCAGGCCGCTCTCTGACCATCGAGTCTCCACTCCAAGAAGATGTTAAAGGCCCCAACTACACTGAAATTATGAAAATGTCACACAGCAATCTGAAACCTTGGCAGCTATGAACACGGTCTGATCTCATCATCAGCTGCTGTCTAATTAGAGTCAGACTAAGTCAGCTGACTTACTCGAGCCGCCCAGCGCTGCATAAGGCACCGGACATTAAGCATCAGAGAGTCAGTGTCGACGAGGTTAAGACAGACTGATCCACACCGTCACTAAGTTACATTATAGGTCACAGCTCAGGCTGGCTGTATTTCAAAAATTCCGAAGTTGTTTCCTGTTTTACAGCTCACGGCTGCAGGGCTCAGGCAGTCAGCCAGACACAGAGGCCCGGCCGTAACTGCCCCAGATCACACAAGCTGCAGGCACAGTGCCGCCAGCAGCCACTTGCTCGCCTCTGCTAAACTTTAGTGACGGGTGCAAATGCATTCATTAACAAGCAGCAACTGATACTAAAAGTCGTCCACACTCGCGAGACACTTACTTCTTAGCAGCGAGGCGAGAGGAGCAATTTGGTGAGGCCGGCGCGACTTTCCTCAACCTTGCAATAAAATCTATAAAGAAGTTAAGTTGAAATGTGACTTTAAATGGAGAAATCACATTCAAACTAATTTTACTAGCACGCCTTCTTACTACGAATTGGGCACATAACCATAATTTGAAAAAGAACTATTCGTTGTGCTTTGTTTATTTTATGTACATATCGCAATCTGCAGTGAAATAACCCAAAACTTAGTAAAGAGAATAGTAAATCTTATTGCAGTCAGATTTCTGGCTTACCTGACTGAAAAGTGGCGTTCAAACGGCTAATGACACTGTCTGTGCGTCCTTGGCACATGGTTTAGGCCAGTGTAGTGCACCGGGCAGGCAGTCCCTCGCTTACAATTCCAGTGTCCTCTCTAGACTTCTCCCCAGGGTCCGACTCTGTCCATGCAGGCCCGGTCGGTGCTACGTTTCACTGCCACCCGCACCCTCCAGGGCCTCCCGGGACTGACTGTGTCTCTGCCGCCTCGGGGTTTCTAGAGTCGGGCTGCTGACCACAGCTAGTGACTGGGCTCTGGTTTCCCACAAATGAGCGAGGAGGCCGAGGGCGATGACTGTCACGATCCAAAGCCACCTGCGACCGGGATGCATATCGGTGAGTGAAATTTGTGAGTGAAATTAAATTTCACTCTGGGTCTTGGCACCCCGCCGGTAAAACAGCCAAATAGCTTTCGTCCTCCCGATCTTGTATATAGCCGAACGCCGCACGCCGGGGGTTTTATTGCGGCGCTGCGCACCGCAGACAGTGACAGCAGTGCACCCGAGACTCATCGACTGAATTGAGTCCCCCGCCACTTCTGCCTCACTTGACTTCCTCTTCCTCCGGACCTACGGCACTAGTACGGGTCACATCCGGATTATGGGCCCCCATGGTTTGCACCAGTAGCAACCACTGCTGAGGGCAGGGCCCGTCGGTAATTGGCAGCGCCAGCAGTGTGTCAAAGCCGTGCGGCGCCGCAGGAATTAATATGCAGCAGCCAGTCTGGGCAGACATTTGTTACATTGTAGCTCTGAGCCACTCCAGAGCTGAGAGCAGACAATCTTTAACTATTTATGAACTTACTGAGCCCAGCAAGCAGCTGCTGACAGCACGTCTCGGGGCAGCAGAGCCGGCACACAGGTGCCCAGGCGCCGCCGGTGGCGCGCGCTGGCGAGTGGCATAAAATGCGTGACAATGCATTTCAGTGCGGTGATGCGGAACACCACACTGAAATGCGTGAGCGTCACACCTGATGCGTGATACTTGGCAGGCATGATACTGTACATAGATGCAGTATGCTTCGTCGTCTACTGGATTTAGCATACAATAAAAGTTTAATCTAAACAATTCTGTCTTACTCGACACTACAGTTTGTATATTCCACTGTTTTTGGAGTTTCCTTGCTATTACCACTATGGTTGTATTGAAGTCTAAAGGAAAGGAAAACTGTACCTTCACAGCTGGTTTGTTGATGGCATTGTGGCATTCGATGTGCTGGCAATGAATGGGATTCCAGGCTGAAAAACAAGAGTCTGCATCAGTCCGAATAATCATATCCAGGAAAAACATACAAACATGTTAAATTCTGCATTCTCCCACATGTCTTCGAATGGCTCCTGTATCAACACAAGGGTAACTGCTTCTGAGCTATTTATGAGGGCAGCAACAACACCTCCGCGGCTAAGGACAATGTATCAGAAAATATACAGTTGACTGGCTGCATAAACGCCATATCATTTGCACACATATATCATCAGAAAGCAAGCTCGTGAAAACAGAAAATCATGTCAGAAAACATCTGTTATTCACTTTATGTTTGTAGCAGTGGAGGGAAAGACCCCGACAGTTTGCCATGGCGGGTTGAGGAGAAAACGACACAGTTTTGACAAGGGATGATGCGTAAAATCTTTCGAGCTGAATTAACGCCGAAAAGCCCCCCCCCCCCACTGCCTCCGTTTCTTTGCCCACGCTCCATCACCATCTCCCTAAACGAGCGTTCAAATTTGGTTATACCAGCCGTTATGTATGCAATCACAGTTCCCTACATGCTCTCTGCCACTGTTATCTCTCCCGCCCTTTCTCTGCGGCTGTCCGAGGCCCCCGCAGGGGGCCACTGAAGAGAGGGCCCTCTAGTACCATCTGGGCACCCCACACCCCCCTTAGGGGCAGGGACTCAGGGAGGAGTCCCCCCGCCCCAGCCTTGTCGTGGCGCGCTAGGCGAGCGTTACTTCCTGGGCGCGAGGACAGGGGGAGGGGTATATAGGCCTCCCCCACCAGCTTGTCGTCCTCTTTCGCGCGCCGGACACGCCGTCTGTTGGTCGCGCTGTGGGTTGCTGCGGGTCTCGGTGCCCTGAGGTCGTGCTTCAGTGCGTTAGAAGCGAGGTGAGTGCTACCCCAGACACCCCCCCCCTCTTTGGGTCCCACCACGCTGGCCATGGCCTGTGTGGGATCCCGTCCCAGGAGCAATTTCTCTGGCCCGGCCTCGCAGGGTCGTGGTGATGGATTGGGACGGGGGCAGTTTAGGGGGGGTGGGGCTCATGCTACAAGGCATCTTGCCGCGCAGCCTTGTCCCACAAACGAAGGAGTTTTGTTTAACTCCTCTCGCTACCCCCATGCACGGTCCCTCCCGGCTTCGGCATCCGCAGGGCTATAGAGGCGATGCTGCAAGGGGCAGCATCCGGAGCAGTGGGCACGACTGCGAGGTAGGTCGTGGAGCGACTGTGGCCTAGCGGTCATAGCTGCGGACTGTGCCGCTCGTGAAGCAGGTTCGAGTCTTGGTGGGCTCAGTATCCGGTAATCCCAGAATAAATATGTCCCTTCATCGTTTCCAGGCATTGAGTCTGACGGCGGATCTCCGCGATGGGGCCCTCACTCCCTAGCACCCCGTTGATCTCCTCAGCACGGCCTCCCCGAATCTCTCTAGCCCTGGGGCAGTAGATGTGTCCCCTGCCACAGCCATGCAGCTGTTGCACGTGCAGGCGGCTTTGTGGCTCAGGGCGGGTGTTATGGGGGGGTCACTATCCAATGATCCTGTCATTACATTCCTCCGGTCCCCCATATCTCTGAAGAGACCCTCACTTGATCTGCGAGTCGGGTCGTTAGGCGGCAGCATGCTGGGTGGCTGCAGAGAGGGGAGTAACACGTGGCTGAGTGGTCTGGGGCGCTGCGTTCAGGTCGCTGTGTGACACGACGTGTCCCGTTGGTTGATCTGGTTGCGGGGGCAGGAGATCAGTCCCCCGCCAGCAATACATTTTGCTAGGCCGGGGTCACGACTGGTGTGGCAGAGGGGCGTGTCCTGGGGATTTCACTGGAGGCGTCGTGCAGAGCATGAAGCATTGCAAGTTATGCCAGAGTCGGAGCCCGCGTGGTGCCAGGTGGCTGTGCTTTCAGCTAGGGGGTGGGATCCGGGCTTCGTTCCCGGCTGTTGCAGCGCCAGGGACACAGCTCAGTGGAATAGCGCATGCCTGGCATGGATGAGGCCCCGTCCCCCATACCCACTTCACATGAATGCCCAAGCCCCAGACTGGGGTTGTTCTTGTCCTCCCGGGCATCAGGCCGGGGAATTGTGCCTGTAAAGGGCTGCGCGGTCGAGTGCGGCCGGAGTGACTGCACCGTTTTTACAAGCGGTGGGTGGGGGGTATAAGAACAATGCACGGCAGGCCCCCGCGGCCTGGGTGTGCCCGTAACCTGACTGGGCCAGTCGCCCGCCAGCACCAGTGTTTCATGGGTATCGCGGTGTCTGCTCGCCCCTAGCTGATCACAGGCACGCATCTGCCCTTAATTTTGCCAGCGCACACCGGGCAGCGCCCCCTGCCTGGTTCCAACAATCGATCACCTCGAGTTCGGGGGCAGAGGCGACAGGGCTGTAGGGTACAACCTTAAACTGGGCCCACAAGCAGCAGCAGTTTAGCCCCCCCCCCGCCATGTATGATCTCCCATGTACGGCGGGGAGGGCCAGAGTGAGAAGAGTCCCAGTGACAAAGGCTTGAGGGAACAGATGTGGGCAGCTATCGGTGAGTGTGCCCCCCCCCGTTTGGCCAGTTTGCTTGGTCTCCTGGCGATGCCTCTTAGGACCGGCTGTCCCGGTTTGCGGGTATTTGGGGCAGGTCTGACCTGACGACATCGGGCGTGCGAGCAAATTGAGTGGCACATTTGCGGCATAAGAAGGGCCGGGCTCGCGCACGCTGAGTGCCGTGTTTTTCAGGGGGTGGCATACATGCAGCTCCGGCGGGCGTTAATGTGCTGCAGGTTGGGGAAATACCCTTCACCAGTCTCGCACAGAGCGAGCTTGCCGAAATTGTCTCCACTAAGGTCAGCACGAAGGGCCCCAGCTGGAGGTTATCACACAATGTGCAGGAGGCAAGGGCGATAATTTATGCCTCTTCCGCTATGTATTTGGCCAAAAACTTGTACGCTCGACAGGCACTGCGAAAAGGGTACTCCTGAAGTGCTTCGGGGGTAATTATCGGGAGAAGAGAGGAGGTGAAGTAACGGCCGGATGTGCCGTCTGTGGATCGGGATATCCCGGTTCGAGCTCGGCGTGGACTCAACGTACCGTGAGTGTGGGAGAATCACTCATCTCCCCGTGCCTGGTAACAGCACCTATCATGAGTTTGACATATTCTTCATGCAAAAAAACAAAAACAAAAAAAACATTTGGTGACCTAATAAATTTGCGTCATGTGGTGGGCCACTTGTACTGCAAAGGATGAAGTAATCCTGGTAACGGACCCAAGGCTGGAAGCAGGGAGGCGTGCCGGCTGTTCCAGTCGTCCCGTCCACACTGTACCCTGCACTACGGGTCAGCAGCATGACGCCTCGGCTGCGAGGGTGTGCCTGCAGTTAATCGTTAGAGCTAAGGAATCTTGATGCACATTTATTTATTTAATTTATGCATTTTATATAGCGCGGACTTTACCCGAAGGTGTCAGAGCGCTTCACATTAGGAACAGTAACATTATATGAGGAGAAAATTACAAGTGACATAATACAAACGCAAGCGTTACATTACATGAAGAAAAATGACCTGAGTTGCCCTGGCATTGGCCCTCGCGTGCGGGGGAGGTAAGCACCAGCAGCTGTGGTAAGGTCAGCCTTGGTCACTTCTCCTACTCAGAGGTTGCCATGCCCCGAGGGAATGTCTGAACGACGGGGAAGTGAGGGGGAACACTGAGCAGGGAGCATCTGCGGGAATCATTAAATGGAATACTCCGCGTGGGGCGAGAGTCAGCATCGCACAGCGCCAGACATTCAGCTGCATTTAAGAGGAACTAGCAGGCTAACACAAGGTATATTCAGATAGTACACTTGTTGGTGTCAAAATGTCTGTGCTTCACAAAATGGTCACAAATGCTGATGAACCCGTCGAGCGGGCAGCGAGTTATTAGTGGGACGACAGATTGGGGTCGGGGGCACTTAATTGCGTGTCGAGCTCAAGCTCGTGGACTCGCCCACCTTCACCAGGTTCGTCCTTCAGCACTTATTTAACGTGTGCGGGCTAGAACAACACTCTCAGGTTCAGTCTCCTTTCCTATGGTTCGAGCACAGTACTTGGTGCCATAGGCTACGTAGGCCACCGGGTGGCAGTGCTGCACGGTTTTACTGTTACCATAACTGAAGGAGGTGGAGCACTGTGGACACATTATTTATGAATGTCCTCCACGAGTGCTCCACTGTGTATTTCTAATATTATGCCAGTCAAGAACAGAAAAGAGCTATGCCGTCCACTGGCTCTGCTGTCCAGTTACTTGCTATTTGCTACTTGCATTAGGCACTTTCAACGGCAGATGGCACATTTGAAATGTGCATGCTAATTATGCCTTACGGTCCATCTTGTGCCAGTCAGAGGGATTGTTGGAGGTTGGGTGCTATTTATTCACCTGTGTCGATCAAGGGGCATATTAGCTGCCCAGTTTTTGTGAACAAATAACCTGCATGACATTTTGAGGTGAGGCTGCTGAGTTGCCCTGGCATGGTTTGCCTCGTTTCAGGGCCAGTAATTGTTACTTGTGAGGTTAAGGTTCGAATTCAGACAATTAGGGAGGTCTAAAACTCTATGCAATGAGCATAGTGCAGAGTGGTTAGGCCTGCCGAGCTGGCCTCCATCGTGGGGACCTCCACATGCCTGTTGGGACAGGCGGTAATCATGATATGCGCCCTGCTGCATGTGTTCAGTAGGGTGAGCCCCCAAGGTTACAAACGCAAATGCGTCAGTCTCATGACTTCAGCTTTGCGAGGACAAACTCCTGAGGAGTTGCCTCGGTTCAGTGGTCTTCATTTAATTAGCCTTCATGTCTACAGTTCCAGAGTTTTCATTTTCCGTTATGGTCAGGTATAGCTCGCCACCAGCCAAGGTCACATGACTGCAGATTATGCGAAGGCAGGTAAAGAAAGCACCTTATTTGAGGTTCCCTCTTATAGCAAGAGCCTTTGCACCGCATGGAGCGGTTACACTTGATATGCCTCTTTTAAGTCACTTGGCATTCTGTAATGATTATCGGGTTTCAGATAGAGGGGACAGGTTGTCTAGTATCTGATACGTCTCTACAATGCCCCAGAGAACCAGCCTCTATTGGTTTTGTCTGGCCATGGCTGGGTTTACACACAATTTACCTGTTTACAGGGTGGTATGGTTGATTTCAGTTGGTGGTGTTGCTTAGTGTAATGGTCTCACTTGCGGTTGAGCTAGATTCCATTGAAGGGAGACATTTAATGCAATGTTTAACGCATAAGGGTGACAGTCCCACCATTTCAGAATGGAAGCATTTTCAATATGCCACGCAGCGAAGCCAGAATTGTGGCTTCAGTTATCTTATACAACTAACAAGCATTGTTAAGCCAATGGTACTGGCGTGTTGTACGTGTATTGTGGTTTTGTAGTATATATCCGGAGGCAATGACAGAAGCCGCAAAATACCAGCCGGCGGCACACTAAGCTTAGCACTAAATGCCAGCGTACGGGTCAGTCATGCCCAGATTGCATTGACCGGGCAACCAGGGGGTTGCCCTGGGGCACTGTGCAGCAGGAGGACCGAGACTGAGGTAACACAGGCCTGGTGTGAGACAACCGTTGCCCAGGTACAGTGGTCTCACCGGCTGGGCGTGCCTACCATCGACAGTGATGGCTTAAGAAGCGATGAATGCTTGGTCGTCTCGCACTGGCAGGCGAATTCTGGGTGGGCTTAGCTTGGCATTCCACCCTGCAGTGGTTTCACTGACTCTGGTGATATTGGCTGGCGCAGCACATGGTCATCAGTCTGTACCCTCGTACTGGGGATCATCGAGGGAGGGGGGCACATTAGGGCTCAGTCACCCTCGAATGATATGCACAAACTGGCACACGGTGCGCTAGGGTTGGTAGCACTCAGAACTGGAGGGTGTCTCATGGGGCACACCCACTGCCTGTGATAATGGTGCGGGATAATTACTGTTTTATACTAGGAAACGGTGATCTTCTGCCCAAGTTCTGTCTGCCTTTGCCACCGGTTACCAGCCCAATGGTGGGAAAGTATAATTTTACACTTACTCTGGAAATTACAACGCAAAGAGAGGCGCTGCGAAAGGCTGAGACTGCATTGTGCAATTGGCTACGAGGGCCTTTATGAGGAACATTGCTGGCACCATATAGAATCAGGTACCATGTACACTGGGTGGGCATTCCTCTGCAACCAAGGGCAGGTTTCAGGTCGCTTCAGTTAAGACATATTCACCCGCGATGTAGCCAGGGCAGCAGGCGGGTGGTGGTAGTTGTCAGCTAACAAGCGTGCTGCGGTGCCAAAAAGTTTGGTAAGCACTGCGTTGGAGCCAAATGGCGACAGGGTATTATAGACCACTTGGCATTCCCAATATTCAGGAAGGGGCAGGTATTTGCCCAGAATGTTCCCCTCTGGTTCCCACAGACTTGTCTGCCCCCTGGGTTATCCTTCCACGGGCTAGAACCTGAGACTGGAAGGGGCACCTTCTGCGACCGGTGTCCCAAATAAGTTGATAGTCACGCTGGGGTAGATGTACCATGAAGGGCATGATTACTACTTGGGTTGTCCCCAAGTTTGGGGTCAAACTAGGTTGGAGCATTAAGTCTACAGTCCTTAGGAAGCATCCAGCATTCCTTCAATCCAAATAAGGGCAGTTAACGATAGATAAGTATCAGCGAGTGGGTAACATACACCAGCTATTCAGTGACATCGTGCCCTGGGGGCACGCGCGCTTCACAAAAACACGGAGCTGCAACCAGAAGGGTGCCAAGTGGCAAAAACCAGTAAATATCCACTGAAAGTGTACTGCAGCTAACATGATACTGGGAATCTGGGATTCCGACACTTTTGCGAGTTTAAGCATCCAGTGATCCAACAGCATTTAAGCAAGCGAGGTGCACTGCGTAAGTTGTCACTACACGAAAGGGTGAGGTGTCTCCAATGGCGGGCATAACACATATATGGTCAAACCAGATTTCACACCAATAAGGTGTTCACCAGGGTTAGCACCCAAAGGAGTTTGTGCAATTGTCTGGTCAACGGGGTGAAGGAAGTGCACCCCAGAACCAAGGGTAGGTGACCGGTTGCTGCAGTTGAGCTCAAAGCTCCGCACGGTCAGCTATATTAGCCACGCTTGGTGTGGACGCGGTCAGCCGACATAGTGTGCTGCCGTCCCAATAAATGGGGTAACAAGGTGTCAAGCACAAGGGGCTACTATGTCAATAGAACATTTGGCACGTCCAGTGTTCAACAAGAACAAAAAGTTAACGGAGCAGGTAATTTTACACCGCTGGGGATGCTCCGGGTTGGCAGTGGGTACCTCCTCCACCCCCCCTATTTGGGAATACTCTAGGATGGAGGTAAAGTAGAACTTAGTCAATCTGGAATGTTAGGCACCATATGGCAGACAGTGCGCACTGTGCAAATCATACAGATTCTCTAAGTGGGTATTCCTAGGGGGTTTCAGGACAGAGGGAGCTGAGCGGGCAACATTCCCATAAGGAAGAAGGGATGCAGGGGAAGTGCTGGAGGGCAGCCTTGCTCATTGTCACATTCGCCTCGCTATGAACATTGCTGTGCGTCATGATCTAGAAAGCAAAGGGACTGTTCAAATGTTAAGGACAACCCTTCTCGCCCTAATAGCCGAGGTAGGCAGGCGGGTTATGGGAGTGGTCACCCAACAAGTGGGCTGCAGTCCCATAGATGTGTGACACAGGTGTTCAGGCACATACCGTGCTAGAAGGACGGCAGCTAGGTAAGAGCAGCAAATAGATGGGGCAGTGTGAGCCAGGGTGTCTGAAATCGTCCCGCCCAGAGTTGGCGCGGGGCTGAGTCATGTGACGCGTGGAACTTTCCCGCATGGGGTGAATAGTTCTTGGCACAATTTCACAGGCCAAAAGGGCCTTTTGTTTCATCAGACACTAGCTGAACCAGGCTAACGTCAAGGGCTATTGGGATATAGATGGGGTCATCTATAACCAGTAGGGATGGTTCTCTTTCATCTAGATTTGAAGGAGGCTCTAGACAGGAGAGGTTGCGGGTAAGACTATAGCTGTCTTGGTGGGGGGCTCTGGCGGCGACGGTGGCCACCTCCAGAGCTGTGGCGGAGTTACAGGGCGATCTGGAAGCAAAGGGGTACAGAAGGGTACCTCTGCACGGCACCATGGTGGGTGCCAGAGCCAAATCCTAGGAGCCTCATGGGAGGTTCCTGGAAAACCGTGTCGGCGCCCCGTTAGTCCTTCGGACGGTTGTGGGCCTGAACAACCGGGGGTTTGCTATGCTACGCTCCGCCCTGAAAGGGGCGTGAGTAATAAGGGACCATGTGTCACGTGATCCGGGAAGAGGATCACCAGAAGTGGCAGCACAGATGGGGCTCGCCCCAGTGCTGCTTGGCTCATCAGGCGGGCAGGCGGCCCAGAGGGTTGCCTGCCCTTGGATCGCCCGTAAGATAACCCACCATATTACATAACGGTGTATGTAATAAACCTGCAGCAATTTTACCCAAACAAGAAATGTGTTGTGTGTTTATTTATTAGCATGCATGTTACGTTGGAGGGGTGGGGAAGGTTGCCAATGGTGGTACTATGCCATTATTCACATCACAGCTCCATCTTCTGCCCTTCTCCTGCTGACCTGTTGCCTCCGGCCCCTATCCCCTTCCGGGCCTGTGAAGCCAGAAGTCCACAGCAGCCTCAGCACGCACATTATGATGCAGCATCCGCCTCAGGGCATCAGAATGTGCACGTAGGGAGGCGTGGAATGACGTGGCAAGGTTACACCTCCCACATGGAAAGAAGTGTGGTTTTGCCCAAGAAGACCGCCCTAGCCTCATAGTTAAGAGTTAGGGGCCAGGCAGATAGGTTGAAGGCAGGGCCGGCGCTAGGCATGGGCAGTGTGGGCAGCTGCCCAGGGCCTCGCGCTCAGCTGAGAAACAGGGGGCCCGCTTCACTGTGAAAGGCCACACTTTCACAGTTAGCCCAAGCGTGGTGGCATTCCTGGGGGTGCAGGGGTGGGGGGAAGGAGCAAACAGAATGGGGCTGGTACAGCAGCTGGGCCAGCAATTATGTTGGCTCAGTGTCAGGGGCAAGGCAGCGCCTCTGTTAAGTACCGGCCATTCTAGGCGCCCTTTCGGCATTTTGTTGCTAGGTGACAGAAGGCCCCTTTGTTTCCAGGGCCAGCCGGACACAGGTAAGCAGAGGTGGGTGAGGGGAGGAGGGAACAGCCAGATCAACTGGCTTTTGTAATCTTTGCATCACACATAGCAAAGATTCCTTTGATGTTAATGCGCATTTAAAATGTATGTAGAACTGCCGGTGCTAGGGCAGTGTTGTGCAAAATGCCTCGTACTGCTTCAAGGCCCAGGGGAGGGGGCACCCCTTTCCTGGGCCTCGAGCGCTGGAGCCAGCTGTAAGGTCTAGGTGTGGGGGCCCCCTTCCCTGGGCCTTGTAGCCATTACTCCCTCTTTCCTCTCCTTTCATTTATTTGGTCCTCCGTGAAATTGACCAAAAAGAAAAACACTTTGCTGGAAATGTCTTTTTGGGAAATTTTTCTATTGCAAAGTGCAGCCTCGGGATGGAGAGAAATACAAGTTTCAAAATGTGAAAAATAACTAAATAAAGCAAGACAGAGTGGGTCGCAAAGTGGCCAGATTGATTTTATTCACATCCAAAACACAGCGCTACTTTACAGAGTTTGCCAGTGAAGCGCTACTTTTATTTTCTCTTCTTTCTTTGAACAACATTGTTTTCCCAGGGTGGGGAAGTGCACCATTCCTGGAGGTACTGCAATACCTGGTTGATTGGAAAATAAAATGCGTACCGCTGCTCTGTGTTCACGGATGTGGACTTTTTAAACCATACTGCTTATGATTTGTAAGGATATAAGTAATGAACATTAAAATGGGTCCCTTCTGGGCCCTGTAGTCATGTCCTTAACTTTTCAGGCAAAAGCACTCACTCATTTCTGAATAATAAGTGCAAAAGCGTTAAGGTAACCATGTTGTTCCTTCCTACATTTCACATGTGTTACTTAATCTTTCATTCCCTATGAGTGTTTGCTTTTTCCAGGATGTTGTTACTTTTTTTTTTTAGGCAGCATATTACTCTTAATTAATCGTAATTTTGAATTGTGTCACATCCAGGTGTTTATAGTGAGGCACAATTGGGTTGTAGTTGAGGGCAGTGCGAGTTTCTCTCAGTGGGGCAGTATGGTGTTCAGGGGGGGAAAGGATGTGGCACTATCGTCAGAGCTGACGAATATGGGACTGGGGAACCAGGTTCAGCCGTCATGACCAGTCCCCCAGACCACTCTCTTGAGGGAGCACATTCCTGTACTAGACCTTAGAAGGTCCTGCTAGACCCGTGGTACTCATAGTACGGCCCGCGGGCCGCAGGCCTTCATTGGCGGCCCACGGACCTTGCCTGCAGTTTCCACGGCCGGCAGTAAACACAGAAGATGACCGCAGGCGCATACGTAGTGAATACGTATTAAATAGGTATTCACTACGTATGCTCCTGCGGCCTTCTTCTGTGTTTACTGCTGGCCCCTGTGAGTCAGGGCACCTTCGGAAAGCTTCACAAAGGGCCCTTTAAAAGTCATCTGTAAGCGCTTTCACAGCTGACTTTTAAAAGGGCCTTTTGGGAAGCTTCCTAGTTAGGACAAAGACAGATAGAGGCGCAGAGACAGATAGAGGCGCAGAGACAGATAGAGGCGCAGAGACAGATAGAGGCGCAGAGACAGATAGAGGCACAGAGACAGATAGAGGCACAGAGACAGATAGAGGCACAGAGACAGATAGAGGCGCAGAAACAGAGTCAGAGACAGATAGAGACAGGGACAGATAGAGACAGGGACAGACAGAGACAGGGACAGAGATAGAGACAGAGACAGGGACAGACAGAGACAGGGACAGACAGAGACGGGGACAGACAGAGACGGGGACAGACAGAGACGGGGACAGACAGAGACAGGGACAGACAGAGACAGGGACAGACAGGGACAGACCGGGACAGGGACAGACCGGGACAGGGACAGACCGGGACAGGGACAGACAGAGACAGGGACAGGGACAGACAGACAGACAGAGACAGGGACAGGGACAAACAGGGACAGACAGATAGAGACAGGGACAGACAGATAGAGACAGAGACAGGGACAGACAGAGACAGGGACAGACAGACAGGGACAGACAGATAGAGACAGAGACAGGGACAGACAGAGACAGGGACAGACAGATAGAGACAGGGACAGGCAGATACAGGGATAGACAGAGACAGGGACAGACGGATAGAGACAGAGACAGGGACAGACAGATAGAGACAGAGACAGGGACAGACAGATAGAGACAGAGACAGGGACAGACAGATAGAGACAGGGACAGACAGAGACAGGGACAGACAGAGACAGAGACAGGGACAGACAGAGACAGGGACAGACAGAGACAGGGACAGACAGAGACAGGGACAGACAGAGACAGGGACAGACAGACAGAGACAGGGACAGACAGAGACAGAGACAGGGACAGACAGATAGAGACAGAGACATGGACAGACAGATAGAGACAGGGACAGACAGATAGAGACAGGGACAGACAGATAGAGACAGGGACAGACAGGGACAGGCTGATAGAGACAGGGACAGGGACAGACAGAGACATGGACAGAGACAGATAGAGACAGGGACAGACAGAGACAGGGACAAACAGGGACAGACAGATAGAGACAGGGACAAACAGGGACAGACAGATAGAGACAGGGACAGACAGACAGAGACAGGGACAGACAGAGACAGGGACAGACAGGGACAGACAGGGACAGACAGGGACAGACACAGGGACAGACAGGGACAGACAGAGACCGGGACAGACAGAGACCGGGACAGACAGATAGGGACAGACAGAGACCGGGACAGACAGAGACCGGGACAGATAGATAGGGACAGGCAGAGACAGGGATAGACAGAGACAGGGACAGACAGAGACAGGGACAGACAGATAGAGACAGAGACAGGGACAGACAGATAGAGACAGAGACAGGGACAGACAGATAGGGACAGGCAGAGACAGGGACAGACAGAGACAGGGACAGGCAGAGACAGGGACAGACAGAGACAGGGACAGACAGACAGGGACAGACAGACAGGGACAGACAGAGACAGAGACCGGGACAGACAGAGACCGGGACAGACAGAGACCGGGACAGACAGAGACCGAGACAGACAGGGACAGGGACAGACAGGGGCAGGGACAGACAGGGACAGACCGGGACAGGGACAGACAGAGACAGAGACAGGCACAGACAGACAGATGGAGACAGAGACAGACAGATAGAGACAGGGACAGACAGATAGAGACAGAGACAGGGACAGACAGAGACAGGGACAGACAGAGACAGGGACAGACAGACAGGGACAGACAGATAGAGACAGAGACAGGGACAGACAGCGACAGGGACAGATAGAGACAGGGACAGGCAGATACAGGGATAGACAGAGACAGGGTCAGACGGATAGAGACAGACAGGGACAGACAGATAGAGACAGGGACAGACAGATAGGGACAGGAACAGACAGAGACAGGGACAGACAGGGACAGAGATAGAGACAGGGACAGGAACAGACAGAGACAGGGACAGACAGGGACAGAGATAGAGACAGAGACAGGGACAGACAGAGACAGGGACAGACAGATGGGGACAGACAGAGACAGGGACAGACAGGGACAGACAGGGACAGGGACAGACAGGGACAGAGACAGATAGAGACAGGGACAGACAGAGGCAGGGACAAACAGGGACAGACAGATAGAGACAGGGACAGACAGATAGAGACAGGGACAGACAGAGACAGGGACAGACAGAGACAGGGACAGACACAGGGACAGACAGAGACAGGGACAGACAGAGACCGGGACAGACAGAGACCGGGACAGACAGAGACCGGGACAGACAGAGACCGGGACAGACAGAGACCGGGACAGAAACAGAGTCAGAGACAGATAGAGACAGGGACAGATAGAGACAGGGACAGACAGAGACAGGGACAGAGATAGAGACAGAGACAGGGACAGACAGAGACAGGGACAGACAGAGACAGGGACAGACAGAGACGGGGACAGACAGAGACGGGGACAGACAGAGACAGGGACAGACAGGGACAGACCGGGACAGGGACAGACCGGGACAGGGACAGACCGGGACAGGGACAGACAGAGACAGGGACAGGGACAGACAGACAGACAGAGACAGGGACAGGAACAAACAGGGACAGACAGATAGAGACAGGGACAGACAGATAGAGACAGAGACAGGGACAGACAGAGACAGGGACAGACAGACAGGGACAGACAGATAGAGACAGAGACAGGGACAGACAGAGACAGGGACAGACAGATAGAGACAGGGACAGGCAGATACAGGGATAGACAGAGACAGGGACAGACGGATAGAGACAGAGACAGGGACAGACAGATAGAGACAGAGACAGGGACAGACAGATAGAGACAGGGACAGACAGAGACAGGGACAGACAGAGACAGAGACAGGGACAGACAGAGACAGGGACAGACAGAGACAGGGACAGACAGAGACAGGGACAGACAGAGACAGGGACAGACAGACAGAGACAGGGACAGACAGAGACAGAGACAGGGACAGACAGATAGAGACAGAGACATGGACAGACAGATAGAGACAGGGACAGACAGATAGAGACAGGGACAGACAGATAGAGACAGGGACAGACAGGGACAGGCTGATAGAGACAGGGACAGGGACAGACAGAGACATGGACAGAGACAGATAGAGACAGGGACAGACAGAGACAGGGACAAACAGGGACAGACAGATAGAGACAGGGACAAACAGGGACAGACAGATAGAGACAGGGACAGACAGACAGAGACAGGGACAGACAGAGACAGGGACAGACAGGGACAGACAGGGACAGACAGGGACAGACACAGGGACAGACAGGGACAGACAGAGACCGGGACAGACAGAGACCGGGACAGACAGAGACCGGGACAGACAGATAGGGACAGACAGAGACCGGGACAGACAGAGACCGGGACAGATAGATAGGGACAGGCAGAGACAGGGATAGACAGAGACAGGGACAGACAGAGACAGGGACAGACAGATAGAGACAGAGACAGGGACAGACAGATAGAGACAGAGACAGGGACAGACAGATAGGGACAGGCAGAGACAGGGACAGACAGAGACAGGGGCAGACAGACAGGGACAGACAGACAGGGACAGACAGAGACAGAGACCGGGACAGACAGAGACCGGGACAGACAGAGACCGGGACAGACAGAGACCGAGACAGACAGGGACAGACAGGGGCAGGGACAGACAGGGACAGACCGGGACAGGGACAGACAGAGACAGAGACAGGCACAGACAGACAGATGGAGACAGAGACAGACAGATAGAGACAGGGACAGACAGATAGAGACAGAGACAGGGACAGACAGAGACAGGGACAGACAGAGACAGGGACAGACAGACAGGGACAGACAGATAGAGACAGAGACAGGGACAGACAGCGACAGGGACAGATAGAGACAGGGACAGGCAGATACAGGGATAGACAGAGACAGGGTCAGACGGATAGAGACAGACAGGGACAGACAGATAGAGACAGGGACAGACAGATAGGGACAGGAACAGACAGAGACAGGGACAGACAGGGACAGAGATAGAGACAGGGACAGGAACAGACAGAGACAGGGACAGACAGGGACAGAGATAGAGACAGAGACAGGGACAGACAGAGACAGGGACAGACAGATGGGGACAGACAGAGACAGGGACAGACAGGGACAGACAGGGACAGGGACAGACAGGGACAGGGACAGAGACAGATAGAGACAGGGACAGACAGAGGCAGGGACAAACAGGGACAGACAGATAGAGACAGGGACAGACAGATAGAGACAGGGACAGACAGAGACAGGGACAGACAGAGACAGGGACAGACACAGGGACAGACAGAGACAGGGACAGACAGAGACCGGGACAGACAGAGACCGGGACAGACAGAGACCGGGACAGACAGAGACCGGGACAGACAGAGACCGGGACAGACAGAGACCGGGACAGACAGAGACCGGGACAGACAGATAGAGACAGGGACAGGCAGAGACAGGGATAGACAGAGACAGGGACAGACAGAGACAGGGACAGATGGATAGAGACAGAGATAGGGACAGACAGATAGCGCCAGAGACAGGGACAGACAGATAGAGACAGGGACAGACAGATAGAGACAGGGACAGACAGATAGAGACAGAGACAGGGACAGACAGATAGAGACAGGGACAGACAGGGAGAGGCAGGGACAGACAGACAGACTGACAGAGACATGGACAGACAGAGACAGGGACAGACAGATAGAGACAGGGACAGACAGGGACAGGCCGATAGAGACAGGGACAGACAGAGACATGGACAGAGACATGGACAGAGACAGATAGAGACAGGGACAGGGACATACAGGGACAGACAGACAGGGACAGACAGAGCAAGGGCAGACAGATAGAGACAGGGACAGATAGGGACAGACAGATAGAGACAGGGACAGATAGAGACAGGGACAGATAGAGACAGGGACAGATAGAGACAGGGACAGACAGATAGAGACAGGGACAGACAGATAGAGACAGGGACAGACAGAGACAGAGACAGGGATAGACAGAGACAGGGACAGACAGATAGAGACAGGGACAGACAGATAGAGACAGAGACAGGGATAGACAGAGACAGGGACAGACAGATAGAGACAGGGACAGACAGATAGAGACAGGGACAGACAGATAGAGACAGGGACAGACAGATAGAGACAGGGACAGACAGGGACAGGCAGATAGAGACAGAGACAGATAGAGACATAGACAGATAGAGACATATACAGATAGAGACATATACAGATAGAGACATAGACAGATAGAGACATAGACAGGGACAGACAGATAGAGACAGGGACAGACAGATAGAGACAGGGACAGGCAGAGACAGGGACAGACAGGGACAGACAGGGACAGACAGACAGGGACAGACAGATAGAGACAGAGACCGGGACAGACAAAGACCGGGACAGACAGAGACCGGGACAGACAGAGACCGGGACAGACAGAGACCGGGACAGACAGAGACAGGGATAGACAGAGACAGGGACAGGCAGAGACAGGGATAGACAGAGACAGGGACAGACAGAGACAAGGACAGATGGATAGACCGGGACAGGGACAGACAGAGACAGGGACAGACAGAGACAGGGACAGACAGATAGAGACAGGGACAGACAGACAGAGACAGACAGGGACAGACAGATAGAGACAGGGACAGACAGATAGAGACAGAGACAGGGACAGACAGAGACAGGGACAGACAGAGACAGGGACAGACAGAGACAGGGACAGACAGAGACAGGGACAGACAGACAGATAGAGACAGGGACAAACAGCGACAGGGACAGACAGAGACAGGGACAGACAGATAGAGACAGAGACAGGGACAGACAGAGACAGGGACAGACAGAGACAGGGTCAGACAGAGACAGGGACAGACAGACAGATAGAGACAGAGACAGGGACAAACAGCGACAGGGACAGACAGAGACAGGGACAGGCAGATAGAGACAGGGACAGACAGAGACAGGGATAGACAGGGACAGATGGATAGAGACAGACAGGGACAGACAGATAGAGACAGGGACAGACAGATAGAGACAGGGACAGACAGATAGAGACAGACAGAGACAGACAGAGACAGGGACAGACAGATAGAGACAGAGACATGGACAGACAGAGACAGGTACAGACAGATAGAGACAGGGACAGACAGGGACAGGCCGATAGAGACAGGGACAGACAGGGACAGGGACAGACAGAGACATGGACAGAGACAGATAGAGACAGGGACAGACAGAGACAGGGACAGACAGATAGAGACAGGGACAGATAGAGACAGGGACAGACAGAGACAGGGACAGACAGGGACAGACAGACAGGGACAGACAGAGACAGGGACAGACAGAGACAGGGACAGACACAGGGACAGACAGAGACAGGGACAGACAGAGACCGGGACAGACAGAGACCGAGACAGACAGAGACCGGGACAGACAGAGACTGGGACAGACAGATAGAGAGGGACAGGCAGAGGCAGGGATAGACAGGGACAGACAGAGACAGGGACAGATGGATAGAGACAGAGACAGGGACAGACAGATAGAGACAGAGACAGGGACAGACAGATAGAGACAGGGACAGACAGATAGAGACAGGGACAGACAGATAGAGACAGAGACAGGGACAGACAGATAGAGACAGGGACAGACAGATAGAGACAGGGAGAGGCAGGGACAGACAGACTGACAGAGACATGGACAGACAGGGACAGACAGATAGAGACAGGGACAGACAGGGACAGGCCGATAGAGACAGGGACAGACAGGGACAGACAGAGACATGGACAGAGACAGATAGAGACAGGGACAGATAGAGACAGGGACAGATAGAGACAGGGACAGATAGAGACAGGGACAGATAGAGATAGGGACAGATAGAGACAGGGACAGACAGATAGAGACAGGGACAGACAGATAGAGACAGGGACAGACAGAGACAGGGACAGACAGAGACAGGGACAGACAGATAGAGACAGGGACAGACAGATAGAGACAGGGACAGACAGATAGAGACAGGGACAGACAGATAGAGACAGGGACAAACAGAGACAGGGACAGACAGATAGAGACAGAGACAGATAGAGACATAGACAGATAGAGACATATACAGATAGAGACATAGACAGATAGAGACATAGACAGATAGAGACATAGACAGATAGAGAGATAGCAGATAGAGAGATAGAAGATAGAGAGACATAGAAGATAGAGATAGAGAGAGATAGAGACAGAGAGCGAGATAGAGATAGCTAGAGAGAGATAGCTAGAGACAGAGAGAGAGATAGCTAGAGAGAGAGAGAGATAGCTAGATAGAGATAGCTAGAGAGAGAGAGAGAGAGATAGAGAAAGACAGAGTGAGATAGAGATAGCGGTAGAGAGAGATAGATAGAGAGAGAGAGAGAGAGAGAGATAGATAGATAGATAGATAGATAGATAGATAGATAGATAGATAGATAGATAGATAGATAGATAGATAGATAGATAGATGTGTGTATGCCGGGTCTGGTGGCTCAGTGGACGAATGCGTCTGCTGCAGGGGCCTGTGTTCAACCTCATGGTCACAGTTTTTTTTTCTTGCCCTAGCCCCGCCCCCTCCCCCACTGACCCCGCCCCCACCGGTGCGGCCCTCGGCCACAAACCACACTCTAAATTTGGCCCCCGAGAGAAAGTTTGTGAGTACTCATGTGCTAGACTATAGAAGCCCTGGTGTCTTAGCACCAGCAGGTGGACCATAGCGGTGGCAAGTGTGGGTTAGCCTTGAAGGCCTGTCCACCACAATCCATACTGAAGTTCACCTCCAGTCTTGCGGGCAGGCCTATGAAACAGCACACCTTAGAGCAGCAGTGACCCTGCCACTGAGGTCACAGGACCCTTGAGAAGGGCTGGCTCTAGGGCAGTGCGACCGGTGCGATCGCACCGGCCGCTGACTTCGGGTGGGGGCGTCATGTTTGCAAGTATATTATGTTTTTAAAAGCACTTGCTGCCTCCTTCCTGGCCGCCAGCAATTTTCGGCAACAATAAAAATGTCATAACTCCATTGATTAATGTTCTTCCTAGAGAGAGATGGAGTTTTGTCAAGTGGAAGTTTTGACTCCTGAAAAGTAAGCGCAGAGGGTTAATGTGCTTGCTGCATAGAACATGTACCATGCAGATCACAAAGTGCACATAATGTAAATAGGTCAGTGGGTTACTGCTTTTGTCAGTTAGATCCTTTTGTTATAAGTCAAAAATCTTAACATAGAACAGTGAGCTATTAACTGTCATCTTAGAGCTGCGTGTAAACTGCAAGGTATAAATTAGAGCATTATGGTTATTACCCCTGTCTTTGATTATCCTAAGGTTGCAAAAAGGGTTCATTTGGATAGAAATCAATTCTGGTTATTAAAGAGAACCCCCAACCATGCTATTACGTTCTAAATTCATAGTTTGTGTTTCTCCAGACCAATCACTATTAAATTATACTGCCTACTAGTATGATTGTCATGTGACTCCTACACCTTGTAGTCCTTTGTCTTATCTAACATTTCCTATACAGTGTTTTACATACATATGATTGATTGTCTCTGTGTAATGTGTGTGATGTAAAGTGGTCTGACACCCTACACTGGTATCAGTGGCGCTGTAGATCAAATTAAATGCATCTGAGCGGGAATGTGGTTGCGGGGGCTTGATGGGCACTGTTGAGGGAATCTGTGGCAGAGGGAGTCATTGGGGGGCACCAACAAACATTGTCGTACAGGGCTCCACCAGCACGAAAGCTGGCCTCTACCACTTCCTACAGTTCCAACACTAAATCAAAAACATTGATTTGAAAACCCCATGAATCTGCAGCATACCTTAAAGTCAATGTATGATTTAGTAGTGGTCTCGGTGGTTCTAAGTATTTTTTAAAATTTATGTACAATCTTTATTTGTTTGCAATGGTGTCTTGTATTTTTGTAATATATGTGTTGTGTTTTTGCACTTAACATAATTCTGGTGAGTAAAGAGCCCACACACAAAAAAGACTGTCCTACGAGTCTTAGCATGTGCGTATGGGATACTGGTGAGAGGATTTACATTAAAACAACTTACTAAGTATTAATGTCATACTAAGGTGGCACAATAATGGCACGGAAAGATAACAGAGCCTTTTGAAATTTGCGATTATATCCATGGTGTGAGGGTTTTCTCTTGTTTAATTTTATATTTTGAATGATCCCGCCCCTCATTACCTCAACAGGATCTCTCCCCTTTATGAAACAGAACTGGAATTTTTATCATGCGCTCATCTGGAAACAATCATGGAATCTGGAAACATGGAGTAAAAAATATCCATCTTTTTAAGACCTGCACCTAGCTTTTCCATCCAATGTGACAAATGTAATCCATTTAATACAGTCTTCAAATATATGGACTTATTTCACTTGTATATTTATCTTTTTGTCCTTGTTACTGATATCCACATTAGGTCTCTTCAGTGATGCCAAATAAGATCAATAGTCCTGCGATGTCACTTTCTGTGATGTCACTTCTTGTGATGTTACATGCAAATTAGAGGGGCCTCACATCTTCCCTCTCGCCCGGAGCCCCAGAAGTTCTAGGACCGGCCCTGGTCGATGGATATTAGTGAAACCACCTACTGAGGGAACTATCAACAGGGTCTAAGAGAGGAGCGAGAGAGAGAGAGAGGTGGGGTGAAAAGCAGTCCCGATGAGCATGCTTGATCATTATAAATCACTATGATAAAATAAAACAAGCATTGGCAAAGCCAACAGGTTGCAGCAATGTCCGAACTATTGGCCTTGTTAATGTGATGCCTTTTAGCCACGTTGTCTAAGAGCACATCTGCTGTACAGCATGGCTGAAAGTCACTGAAAGCCCAGAATCACAGGATGTTGAGTCAACGCAGAGTCTCTTCGACCCCCCCATGTTGAGTTTATTGTCCTGCCCCTCCTAACAAAAAAAGCGCTATGACGTGGCCTGCGCTGGCCTCATCATATCGGTTTTTTCTGTGACTTTCAGCCATGCTGACCAGCAGATGTGCTGCTAGACAGCGTGGCTAAAAGACATTCACATTGACAAGGCCAATAACAGCATTGCCGAGATCTATTGGCTTTGCCAGTGCTTGTTCGGTGTTAACGGGGTCTTGCTGAACAAATGTGGAAGTGATAGTGAGAAACAGATGAGGAGCTCTGAAGTGAAGTGATGATGTGGTGTAACGGCCAGACCTGCCGACAGGAGAAATAGGGAATCAGGTTCGAATCTCAGGGTCAGCTGAACAGTTTGTGATTTTGGGCAAATCACTTATGCTTCCTCCTGCGTATGACAATGAATGAATCATTGTGTAATGTCACTGGTTAGCACTTCAAGCACTCCAATACCATTGGTTCATGTTAGCACAATGTCAAGATGGAGGATGGAACAAGCTCTCCAATATCATAGGAACATGCAAAAAAAAAAGCAGCAGCGACGAAGGAGGTAGTGGGGGTACGGGTCAAGCAGGGAAGCAGGAGGGGAAGGGGCGATGGGCAAGCAATGAGGGGAGAGGGCAGGAGGAAGCAACAATGGTGCAGGAAAAAAGGCCTTAATTGAAGCAGGATCAGTGACAAAATTGAATGCGTTATTGTGGAATGTAACTGGTGAGCACTTAAAGCGCTCAAATACCATTGGCTCGTCTTCGCACTATGGTGAGACGGAGGACGAAGCGAGCGCTCCGATACCATAGGATTGTTAAAACATTTTTTTTTTAAAGTGTTGGTAGTGTTTTAACAACTTTTAAGAAATGCATTTGTTTATGTACATGCTCATGCATGCCTGAAAACACAAGTACTCCTATGGAGTGCTCGAAAACAAAGTAAATATAGCTGTGACAACCGGGAGCAGTGTAAGGAGACGTGTACTTGGTCAATGCGCTATGGGAGGGCCAAACACAAGAAGAGGGCATGATGCCCGCATGCCATGCCGAATTGCATCAAAGAAAATGAGGGCGATGCTGAAGTTTATCAATGATAGGAGATGGGAAGCCTGTAAGCAGACAGAACACAACACAACTGTTTGAGACAGCGCATGCACTGTCTACCCAAGCAGCGCACGGACTGTCTTGCCGAGACCTGAAAACAATAGATTTCGCACAGGTGAACCCTATTTGCTTTGCCAATGCTTTTTGTGTTTGCAAACATGGAGATTAAGTGATTTATCCGTAATCACAAAATGTGGTACTGAGGCAGAGACTAGGAAGATGATATGGCGTCCTTTTGGGAAAAGATGTGGTGTAAGGGCCAGAGGTGCTGACTATGGAGCTGGTAAACTGCATACATGGCAACATTTTGGAAGAGGGAAGTGGGAGAATGTATTTCTCCCGTTGATTTATATTGAGGCTTGAATCTGGTCTATTTATATATATGGGACTTGCAAGTTAGCTGCTGCAAGATTGTATATCAGAAATGCAAATATATGTTTTTATTCTTACCTGTCAGGAGCACAGATAAACCACTATGGCAGGCAGAGAGAAATTGACAAACATTGTCAGTGGCCTGAAAGGGCAGGTTACTGGCAGTGCATACTACCAAATCACACAAGACCAGACCCCGTCGACAGAAGCCCGCTGAGGAATCAGGTTTTTGCATCCAGGAATCGGGAGGCAGGAGACTAGCCTTCAAATCAGTAGCCTCCCACCTGAATAGGGAGGGTTGGCATGTATGAAACTGGGTTTGAGTTTCGGCACCGGCTTAACATTCTTGATTTTGGACAAATCACTTAATCTCGCCGTGCCTACAATTAATGTGTTCTTGTGTAAAGTAACTGGTAAAGAGCTCTAATACCTTCGGGTTGTGTTGGCGCTATATAAAACTGCAGAAAAAAAAGTAACTGGTGCTATTGTAGAGCACTCCAGTATTTTTGGGTGGTGTTTGGCGTGATATAAAACTTCACACAAAAAAAGTAACTGGTGCTTATGTAAAGCACTCCAATACCTTCAGGTGGTGCCGGCGCTACATAAAACTGCACGAAAAACAAATGTGAAAAACAGAGTCAGGGGAGGAGGGCATCTGAGGGAAGAGAGGATCTGTGCAATTAGAGTTCAGCATAGGCAAGCAGTGACATTTGGGAGGTAGTCAGGCAACCAAGAGCAAATGCAGGTTGCCACAGGGAGATTATGGGATTTGCCTAAGTTTACAAAGTTCTCATGAAAAGTAACTAGTGTTAATGTAAAACGCTATATAAAATTGCATAAAAAAATTTGAAAAGCAGACTCGGGAGAAGGGGATCTGTGCAACGGAGTTCAGCAGGCAAACAGCGACGGGCGGAAGGTGGACGGGCACTCAACAGCAAATGCAGGCTGCCACGGGGAGATTAAGTGATTTGCCCATATTCATAAAATGTGGAACTGAGGCTGAGGCTAGGGAGGCGATATGGTGTTCTCTTGGGAGAGGATGTGGCGTAAGGGCCACGGTTGCTGACTAAGGAGCTGGGATACTGGGTTTGAGTTTCGGCGTCGGCTTAACATCCTTGATTCTGGGCAAATCACGTAATCTCCCCGTGCCTACAAAAATGAAAGTGTCCTTGTGTAAAGGAATTGGTGCTAATGTAAAGCACTCCAATACCTTCGGGTGGTGTTGGCGCTATATAAACCTGCGCAAAAAAAGTAACTGGTGCTAATATAAAGCACTCCACTACCTTCGGGTGGTGCTGGCGTTATAGAACACTGCACAAAAAAACAGAAAGAATCACAGTGTTAGGCTGCTTGACAGTAGTGAACATGAGGCAATACATTGCATCCGCAACCACGTTAAAAGGACTACTCTTGCCATGAACACTGAGGAGCTAGCAGACCTTGATGACATCAAGACTCAGCCTGGCTTCTTTGAAGAGAATTTAAGTTAAGCAACAATGGTGCACGGAAACAGTTCACCAGTGAATGCGGAAAAAGTAAGAAAGTGTCCAAACTGGAGAAATCTGAATAAATAGAATCCTACTCTTTGAAATGAGAAGTAACAAGGTGAGACATAAACAGTTCAATCATTTTGCACAGCAGAAACGTGGCTATGCAATTACAGCAGAAGACACAGGTACTATAGAATCTCTGACATGCCCTGGGATAACGCATACCTGATTCACCTGAGGTCTGATTTTCCAGCTATAAACATCATTGCCGAACGGCCACCTATGGTGTAAACCCGCACACACCTAGTATCCACACACACGGAAAATAAACAGAGACTACGCATGTGCCAAGTAATAACAGCTGTGCACACATGCTCCAATCAGCATGTCAGCTATACACTAACAGGACATTAAAAGGCAGAACACCACCACTCACTAGAACAAAACAGACTACAATGTTGGAGCAAAGCAGTGACGGGGGAGGGGGTGATATGTGGACGGGGTAAGCACTGGGAGGTGCGTAGGAGCAAGCAGAGACAGGAGGGAGGAGGTGGAGGAAACAGAAAGCAGCAATGAAGAGAAAAGCAGTGACAGGGAGGGAGCGGGCGTGATCTGTGGACAGGGCATGAAGGTGGGTGGGGGAGACGGAGCTGGTAAAAGCACAAGAACTGTGCAAAGTGCTGAAAAAAAAGAAAAAGAGTAGGTCCCAAATTGGTCATAAAAATGGGAGCAGTGGATATTTACAAGTACTTGGTCCATGCTCTGGGGGGAGGGCTAAACACAAGAAGAGGTATGACCATGCATGCCAGGAACAAATGGTGACAAAGAATATGCGACAGACGATGGAGCGAGCAAAGGGGAAGCCTGGGGCGGGCTGAACCCCACAGATCAAACGCAACATGTGTCTTTGAGACAGCACTTGCGCTGTCTAGCCGAGACCTAAAAAACACTGGGGCCTGATATCGAACTTTATGAGAACTCTGATTTCTTGAGAAAAGGTTACGTTGGTTGATAATCAACAGTCAATTGTTTCCCGCTCTATTATCGCTATCGTGAAGTTAATTGCACTGGTGGTGTCTCCTCCTATTTTCTTAATTTCTCCAGAAATTAGAAAAATTGCTATTGCTACAAAAATTACAAAGGAGTCCTCAGACATTCGGACAAGAAGAAATAGTGTAGATTACGAAAGTCACAATCTATGAACAGTATACCTGAAGTCAGCCATTAACCATTAAGTCACAAACTTTTTCACTGTCATTTTATTCAACCAAGTAACCACCCAAATTAATAGATAGATATTTTATGGAAGTTTTTATCTGTATCTTTCTTACTGTGCAAAGGCATGACCCAAGTACATCAGAGAAACTCAGACATAACATTTAAATTATCAGAACATACATTGTATTTACTCCTACATTGAAATCCCATTAAACAGGGGTTATTCCACGTGCCCTGATAAAAGGATATAGTATGTTCCAATACAGTGGGGTTCACTCTTTCCCATGTGTGGTATTACCACATCATTTGAATTCTGCAGGCTAGAACAGTGGATAAAGCAGTAATACAGCTTATGTTCTCCTGTTGCAAGTTGCAGACCCCAGATTATTATCTGGTGAAATGTCAGCAAGGAAAAGACTCTGGGTCTCAGAGAAATTTGTGCACATCCTGTAATGCCATTTCAGTATCAAAATCGCATGTGCATTCAGGGTTTACCATAGTACCTCAGAGAGAGGGTCTAAAAGAGATTTTCTCTCTGTACTCCTGCCTCTCACACATACTTTCCCTGAAACTAAAAATGAATGGAACCTCTCAGTTGGTCATGACAGTTTCTATTCCTAGGCCACTTGCTGGAGGCACTACTTAAACCACCATGGACATTGCAGTGTTATGCAGCAGGTCTTCAGGCACGGTAGACAAAACTTAGGTCAACTGTACTTGGGTCAAAATTTAGGATGATCAAACAGATATTTCAGTAATTAGGTCAAATCAAACCAAAACTATTCAAGTTTGGGTTTGATTAAGTCAATTTTATTCAGGATTATATTTTAAAACTGGGAGTATGGGAGCCAATGTTAGGGATAGCATTCCATATATTGGGAGCATTATCCAAGAAAGAGCATTTCGTGGTGGAAGTCTTTTTGAAACATTGGGTTGAGAAGGAGAAATTTTGAGCTTTGTGAGTTTCTGTTTTTGACACAAAAAAATCAGTTTTTATTTGAGGTGAGGGTAATTGTGGTGTGAGTCCTTAAAGGTGATACCTGCAGTTTCAAAGGTAGATCATATTTCAAGAAGGAGGCATTTTAGAGTCTTAAGCCAGAAGTTAATCTGTAAATTGTTTACACCACGATAAGCCTTGCAGTAGGGTGAAGAACGGATTTGTAAGGACCACAGCGGGTAAACGAGTTAGATGAACGTTCCCTTACTCGATGAGGGATATTTCAAGTGACTGTACAACAGTTTTAAAATCTTCTTTTGGAATGAATAATCTGATGTTCTGGAGTAGTTTAAGTTGTAGTCTAACAATTTTGGTGACTTCTTTGGTGCGCACATCAAGGCTGAAATGATTATCCAACACAAAATAAAGATTTGGTTGATTTCATAAACTTGGGAAAATACTTAGGGTAGTCAAAGCTTGCAGGAGGGCCCTGAAACTGTTAGGTGACAGAGAGAGTAGTTGTAATCCATGAGCTGGTGTAAAAGAGTAATTGGCAAGAGCATCAATGTTCTCAAAGAACAAGTTTCTTACCTTCGGTAACGATATATCTGTAAGAAACATTAGTAGTGATAGATTCCTTACCATAGAATATCCCCAGGCGTCAGACTGGATCCGGAAAGTTTTCGTCAGCAGTACCCCTGCACGTCTGTAGGTGGCGTCGTGCGGCTCCGCGTCCGTCGTTGGCATCGTGGTCGCTGAGATGACGTCGCGGGCGCTACTTAGACGCCACCCACGCGCGCCGACGTCAGTTCTGTACACGACTTTCCGCGCCAGGAACGCATGAGCCATGCAAGATACTGACCACTGGTGCATTGAAACTAGGGCCCTGAAAGGGATGACCTTAACCCTAGAAATCAGTTCGCAGAACGGGGAGGATGGGTGGGGCGGTAAGGAATCTATCACTACTAATGTTTCTTACAGATATATCGTTACCGAAGGTAAGTAACTTGTTCATCTGAAAGAAACACATAGTGATAGATTCCTTACCTTAGAATAGATACCCCAGCAATACCAACCCCGGTGGTGGGTCTGCGAACCAAGATCACACCAGAAAGTCACGGAGAACAGAACGGCCAAAGAAGCCGTCTCTTCAGACTTGGCTGTCCAGGCAATAATGCTTGGTAAACGTGTGCAGTGAGGCCCACGTGGCTGCCTGACAGATGTCTTGCAGGGGGACACCACTTCCCAGTGCAGTAGTGGCTGCAGTTGCTCTGGTGGAATGAGCACGCAGCCCCTCCGGAGGTTCTTTTTTAGCCAAAGAGTAACAGGCTTTGATACATAAGACAACCCAGCGGGAGATAGTTCTCTTGTGTACCGCCCGACCTTTCTTGGTGCCAACGTAGCCAACAAAGAGCTGGTCATCCACCCGGAACTGCTGTGTGCGGTTGAGATAAAAGGAGAGCGCACGTTTTGGGTCCAGACGGTCGAGCCTCTCTTCCTCTCTGGAAGGATGTGGAGGCGGAAAGAAGGTGGGCCAGGTAATAGTCTGCCCAATGTGAAAGGCCGTAACCACTTTTGACAAAAAGGAAGGACGGGGCCTGAGCACAACCTTGTCCGGATGGACTGATAGGAAAGGAGGCTTACAAGAAAGAGCCTGGAGCTCACTCACTCGCCTAGCGGAGGTGATGGCCACCAGGAAAGCAGTCTTCAAGGTCAAGAGATGAAGAGGACAGTTATGAAGTGGCTCAAAGGGAGCACACATCAAGTATGTAAGAACTAAATTCAAGTCCCACTGAGGCATCACGAAAGGAATAGGAGGAAAAAGGTGTGCAATGCCTTTGAGAAATCTATTTACAACAGGGGACTTGAAAAGAGAGGGCTGATCAGGGAGCCTGAGAAAGGCCGAAATAGCAGAAAGGTAGCCCTTGACAGTGCCCAGAGCAGAGCCCTGCTGGGCCAAAGAAAGAAGGAACAGTAGAACTTCAGAAAGAGGGGCAGAAAGGGGATCCACAGCCTTTGCTGTGCACCATGCCACAAACTTGTTCCACCTGCAGGCGTATACCACTTTAGTAGAGGGACGCCTGGCTGCCAGAATGACATCACAAACTTCAGGAGGCAAGTCGAAAGGAATCAACTGCCGCCGCTCAATCTCCACGCAAAGAGGTGGAGGCTGGACAGGTTCGGGTGGAGGACCGTCTCCTGCTGCTGCGACAGAAGATCCTCCCGAAGAGGCAGTCTGATTGGGGGATGGATGCTCATACTGAGTAGCTCGGGATACCATACTCTTCAAGCCCAGTCCGGGGCCACAAGGATGACTTGTGCCCGGTCGCGCCTGATCTTCTTCAGCACTCTGGGCAGAAGTGGTATAGGCGGAAAGGCGTACAACAGACCGCAACTCCACTCGCGACGAAAGCGTCGCCGGCGAGTGCTGCCTTGGAAATTCCAACGCGCAGAACTGATGACATTGCGCGTTCTCTTCGGTGGCGAATAGATCTAACCAAGGCTCTCCCCACAGCTGAAAGAGACCTTGCACCACCTCCGAGTGAAGACGCCATTCGTGATCCAGCATGCACCTGCGGCTGAGTTCGTCTGCCCTGGCGTTCAGAGAACCTGCCAGGTGTTGAACCACCAGGAACATGCCCTGATGTTCCAGCCATGTCCAGAGACGCACGCAGAGCCTCTTGACAGAGAGTCCACGACCCCACCCCGCCTTGCTTGTTGCAGTACCACATGACGGTGGTGTTGTCTGTGAACACCTGCACTACTCTCCCCTTGACAGAGGGAAGGAATGCCTTCAGTGCAAGCCGTATCGCCCGAAGCTCCAGAAGGTTGATATGGAGCTTGGACTCCGCCGGAGACCAGAGGCCTCTGATCTCCGCCTCCCCCATATGGCCGCCCCATCCCAGGAGGGACGCATCCGTCACCACTGTAAACTCCGGTTGGGGAAGGGAGAGGGATCTGCCGTCGACCCAATGCCGGTTCGTGAGCCACCACTGCAACTGTTGTGCAGTGCCCTCCGAGATCTGGACGTGATCAGACAGGTTCCCCTGATGCTGAGCCCACTGGAACTTCAGGTCCCACTGCAGAGCCCGCATATGCCATCTGGCATGATTGATCAGCAGGATGCAGGAGGCCATGAGGCCCAGCAGCCTCAGAGTCACTCTGACCGAAACCCGGGACAAGGGTTGAAAGATGGGAATCAGAGCCCGAAAATCCCGGACTCGCTGTTCGGGAGGATAGACCCGAAACTGCGCTGTGTCCAGAACCGCTCCGATAAAGAGGAGCTTCTGAGAGGGAATCAGGTGCGACTTCGGCACGTTGATGGAGAACCCCAGCAAGTGCAGGAGGTCGGCCGTAGTCTGGAGGTGGGAGACGACTGTCTGGGGCGAGCCCGCCTTCAACAACCAGTCGTGGAGATAGGGGAAGACTGAAACCCCTGAAATGCGCAGATGGGCTGCGACCACCGCCATCACCTTTGTGAACACCCGAGGGGCGCTGGTAAGGCCAAAGGGGAGCACAGTGAACTGAAAGTGCTCGTGGCCTACCGTGAACCGCAGGTAACGCCGGTGGGCTGGCAGGACGGGGATATGGAAATAGGCATCCTGCAAGTCCAGCGCTACCATCCAGTCTTGAGGATCGAGAGCAGACAAGACCTGAGCTAGAGTGAGCATCTTGAACTTCTCTTTGCGGAGGAAGCGATTGATGTTCCGGAGGTCTAAGATAGGACGCAGGCCCTTGTCCTTCTTGGGCACCAGAAAGTAGTGGGAATAGCAACCATGACCTACTTCTGGCGTCGGAACGCGCTCGATGGCCCCCTTGGCCAAGAGGGCAGCAACTTCCTGCTGAAGAAGCACCAAGTGATCCCCCGACATTCGGTGGTACTGAGGTGGCATGGCTGGAGGGGTAGTCTCGAAGGGAGGGAGTAGCCCCTCCGGACTATCTCTAAAACCCACCTGTCCGAAGTGATGGTGCGCCAGTGGGGGAGGTGATGGCGAAGCCTGCCGCCCACTGGCGTTTGATGGGCCTGAAAGTTCGGACTAGGAAGGTTTGGAGGCAGTGGTGGCCGGGGTGGTGGTGGACTGACCCGCCCGCTGGCCCCTTGGTCCGCCACGGTGGAACCCGCGTCCACGGCCGCGCTGGGATGCTTGCTGCGCAGGCCTATGGCTCTGTTGCGAACACTGCGGGCGCCCCTTCCGGTACCACGAAAGGAGCAAAAAGCAGAAGGCGGAGGAGGGCGGACTGCAGAGAGTCCCAAGGACTTGGCCGTAGCCCGTGAGTCTTTAAACTGCTCCAACGCGCTGTCTGCTTTGTCGCCGAAGAGGCGACGGCCATCAAAGGGCATGTCCATAAGTGTGTTTTGGACATCCCCCGAAAATCCAGTGGTCCTCAACCAGGCGTGGCGGCGAACCGTCACCGTCGTTGCAATCGATCTGCTCAGTGAATCGGCAGTGTCTAGGCCACAACGAATCATGAACTTAGCTGCGTCTCTCCCCTCTGCAACAGCCTGGGAGAGAGCTGGCCGGGCCTCCTCCGGACAGTGGGGCAGCACGTCTGCCACCGTATCCCACAGAGAGTGGGAAAAATGGCCCAAGAGGCATGCGGTGTTCACGGACCGCAGCGCAGAACTGGTGGAAGAACATTTTTTCTTTCCAAACGGATTCCCTATCCGGTGGTGCGGAAGGGAAGGCGGTAGGGGAAGCAGGACAACCAAGCTCTCGGGGTGGGATGTTGGGAGAGGAAAAGGGGGTCACCCGGAGCCGGGCGATGGCGTCGGGCCACGTTCCTATCCACAGGAGCCCCTGTGGTGGGCCTGGACCAAGTGCCCAAGAGAACGTCAGAAAGGGCTTCATTAAAGGGAAGCAGCGGCTCCGCAGAAGTAGCTGCTGGCTGAAGCACCTCTGTCAGGAGGTTAGTCCTGATGGCCACCCTAGGAAGCTCGAGGTGTAGGGCCTCGGCCTCCCGCGCAACACCACAGCATAACTAGCACCCTCCTCCGTAGCCACGGTAGGAGGAGACAGCATTCCAAGGTCTGGTGAGGTATCCAGACCACTGGCACCCCCCCAACTCCTCAGCCCAGTCCTGTTCAGACTCGCAAGCAGCTGCGAGAGGGTCCTCAGACCCCTCCCAGTCCTCCCCTGGCTCCTCAGGCTGTTCAACAGGTGTAAAATAAGGAGCTTGGACATGGGGATAGAAATCCCTGAGCAACGACGAGAACGGCATCGATCGATGCCGGCTCGACGCCGCGTCCACATCGGGGCTGAAACCGGGGTCGACGTCGTCCCGAGGAGCGGGCGGAGTCAAAAGTGGTGCCGGTGGGGTCGACGTCGGTGGAGGTGTTATAAGGTCAACCGGCGTCAACCGGGATCCAGACCTGGATCCAAGGGGGTCCTGCGGCGCCGAGGCCGGAGCCGCCGGCGATGAAAGGCGAGGACCCCCATTCGGGACCGCGGGGCCCGAAGGCGCACCAGCGGGACCCAACGGCCCAAAGAGGCGAGCCATAGCCGACAGGAATTCCTGTATTTGGGCCGGAGTCGCCGACGAACCCGGAAAGGGCGGGTAGTCCGGCGGTGACTGCATAGGCTCCGCCAGAGCCGCGGGGGAGGCACCACCCGCACCCTAAGCTGCGTCGCGCGACCAGCGAGGGGAAGTCGGAGAACGATGGCGTTTCTTCGACTTCTTGTGCTTCGCCTTACCTGACCCCGAGTGCGAAGACTTGGATCCCGAAGACCGATGGTGATGACTCTGCGCACGGTCCCTCGACTTTCCACGGGACTGGGACCTCGAACGGCACGGAGCCGACTGCCGGGCTTCCAGCAACTTTCGGGACCGCTCCCGCAAAGTCTTCGGCGCCATGGCTCGGCAGTCGGGGCAAGACTTGGGGTCGTGGTCGCGCCCCAGGCAGAAAAGGCACACACGGTGCGGGTCCGTCACCGACATCACTAGATCCACACTCCTTTAACGCCTGGATGACCTCACTCAGTAACGTCTTTGCACCACCTGCCCCGCTGCGTAGAAAGACCTTCAATAAGGCCTCTGCCCCCTGGTTTACTCCACAGCTAAAAGAATTACAAGGGCACAGTAGAAAGTTGGAACGCAGATGGAGGAAAAGCTATAAACCAGAAGAGCTTACTCTTTTTAAATCTGCTCTCAAAAACTACCATCAGCAAATCAAAATAGAAAAGAAATCTCACTACACAAATTTAATTAGACAGGCAGCATCAGATCAGAAAACAATTTTTAAAATTGTCAAATCCTTTACACACCCTAAAATACTCAAACACGAGATTCCACCATCACAAACTCTTTGTGATCATATTGCAGACTTCTTTGATCAGAAAGTCCAAGACTTAAAAAGAGACTTCAAGTCTACACCCGTCATGAACTCGGAGAGATATGACCAGGACGACAGACCTGTGCTTAAATTCTTTAAGGAGTCAGACTAGAACAGTCTCGTCAAGCTATCCTCTCATGCAAATCAGGCTCCCCTTTTGACCCGTGCCCTCCAAAGGTACTGCATGCTGTCATTGATATAATCAATCCTATCATCAACAAAATAATAAACTCTTCATTCACACAGGCAGAAGTACCATCTAATTGGAAAATTGCAGCAGTCAAACCTCTCCAAAAAAAGCAACTACCGGATCCTACGACTCTCTCGAACCTCCGGCCGATCTCCCTTTTACCCTGCATAAGCAAAATAACCGAATAACTAGTAAATACCCAAACTGACAGTCTTCCTGGAAGAAGCTAATATTCTACATCCAAGTCAATCAGGTTTCAGGCCTAGACATTCAACACAGTCAGCACTGCTACACACCACGGAAATGCTGAAATGCGCCTTGGATCAAGGGAAAAATGCCGTGCTGATCCTGTTGGATTTATCAGCCGCATTTGACATGGTCTACCATGGCATTCTAGAAGACCGACTCAAATCATATGGCATTTCTCATAGGGCCCTGGCCTGGCTGAAATCATTTCTAGAGAATAGGAAACAAATAGTTACCCTCGGCCACTATCAATCAGCGGAGAAGCCCCTATGCTCTGGGGTCCCACAGGGCTATGCCCTTAGCCCAACACTCTTCAATATCTATATGGCCCCTCTGCTCAATCTGATATCATTATTTAATATCGAAACTATTTCCTATGCAGATGATACTCAGTTAATTCTAACCTTAGACAAAGACTCCACTGTTGCAGAGGAGAATTTCCAACGCTGCCTCTCTGCTGTCATCCATTGGATGCAATCCAATCACCTGAAATGCAACAGCCAAAAAACTGAGATCATGCTGCTTGGCAAATCTAATACATTTTTGCCTAAACAGTGGTGGCCGAATGACACTCCACCTCCGCCAAATACAGTGGATGTAGTAAGGAACTTGGGAATAAAATTCAATACCGCACTATTCTTCCATCAGCAAGCTCTCTCTGTAGCCGGCACATGTTTCCACCTGATAAAGTCTCTTAAAAAGTTTTTCGATTTGTTACCAAGTGAAGCTAGAAAGACAGTTGCAGTCGCCCTGATCATGTCCCATCTAGACTACTGCAACAGCTTGCATGCAGGCTCCAATACGGCTGTCTTGAAAAAACTACAGATAGTACAACACGCAGCAGCTCGCCTGGTCCTAAAATTACCTCGAGGGTCTTCAGCGTCAGCAGCATTGAAATCTCTACACTGGCTGCCCATACATAAAAGAATCCTCTTCAAGATCTTGGTATCACTTACAGAGCTTTCAGGTCATCAAGACCTAAGTACCTCAGAGCCAGAATCAAACCGTATGTGACTCAGCGCCTACTAAGGTCTTCATCAGAAAACCTTCTCGCGCCACCCAGCTTCTATCTGGCATCCAGAGGGGCCAAATTCGATGGCAGTCCTAGGGACCAAAGCATGGAACTCTCTACCCACTGATGGAGCAGGGGAAACAAAATATTTTTTGTGTACCCCTTGGAAGTTAATAACCCCATAACGATTAATGATACTAACTGTTTGAAACGCATGAACTAATCAACAAATGCACTTTTTATTACACATTACACGCGGGCAACTTGCTGGCATTGCAAAATCTAATTTATTTATAAATGTGAAGCAAAATAACATTAGTATTGTGATTTGCGTAGTAAATAGAGTAAATTGCATGATTTTTGTTGCGTAGTAAAATTGCACTGTGGCAAAGAATGCAGATGGTAAGTAAAATGGCTTTAAATGTCGCTTCTGCTAGATACCTAACACAGGTCTTTAGAATGGCGGGCGGTAAACAGAAAGGCTTATTTTCCATGTTTAATTTCTGTTGTGTTTGTTCTTATATCAGTTTCGTTCAGGCCTGCTAGGCCACGCTTCGAAAATGGCCGCTGGAAAAGGACGAGATGGCGTGTGCTGAATAAAATGGCCCCCGCGCATGAGCAGAGTGAATGGTCCAGTCACGTGTATGCGGCCTGTGCCCGGAGTGAGAGATGTCAAGGCCAGTCTGACCTGCAACAAGGATCGTGCCAAGTGTTCAGCATATATGCATGGGAACGGATGCGAGAATCGAGCGACAAAGGATGAACTAATGTGTGACCATCGGAGTATGTTACAAAATACATTAACAAATTGAATTACCTTTGGACATCGTTGATCACGAGAATTAATGTATGCGTTATTGTCCCCAAACCGGTTCGAACAAGGAGGGCGATGAGGTGACCATCACCACCCCTCCAATGGACCAATTAGCGTGATTTCTGCCCCTAAAGATTGCAACTTTAAGTGTAGCGAGTCAGAGAATAGGGTATAAGAGAGTCTGCTCTTACGTTGTGCAAAAAGTTCACTTCTTCTATCCTGATGCTGCGAGAGACTCTGTCATTTTGGACTTCGGACTTTGACTGGGGAAGGAACGAGACCGTTGCGGGAGTTGCCCGGGAGGAGATTGCGTCCGAGGAGGTTAGCGGGACAGTCAGTCAGTTGTGGGAGTCCCATCCTGTGATCTGCGGTTCATCTTTCTTTCCTGGTGAACCATTCTTGTCATCGCCCTATGGCCAAGGGTAATGAGTATTTTCCGTGTCTATTCTCAAAACTTTACTTAAATGCTTACTGATATTTTAAATGTATTTGCCTAATAAAGAACTTTACTTATTTGCTCAAAGAATTTAGATAAAATTATATTCTAACTCTAAAATGAATCTGTGGTTCTTTAAAATAAAATTGTGATTAATAAATGTTAAAGGTTTTAATTGTGATTGAGCTGGACTTAATCGCCATCAACTGATTCTACTAGTTGGTCCATCGACCGAATAGCGGAATACCTTGATGTTTAGAACCGACTGGATCCTAAGTTAATGTATATAATGTGTAGGTTATAATTCTGTCATTTTAATAAGGTATTCCGTATGTCCAGCAGCTCATTTTCCTTAGCGTTTGATCCAGAAAATTGAATGAATGTATGTATGTGGTGTTATGGGCCCCACCGACATAGGTTTTATGTGATTAAAGTTGAGTAGGTGTTTTCTGGGTTAGTGTCATAAGGAAAAATGTATTTTAGCCGCGCTGGATCACCACCCATCTACGACTCTCTCAGACAGAATCCATTTTTAAGAAACTCCTGAAAACCTGGATCTTTGTAGCCTCGGACAACCTCGTGTTCTCACTCATCTGATTTGGAAGAACTTTCTGCCGCTCTCCTATCCTTTCTCGTTTCCGCCTAAGCGCCATGATGCTCCCCAGAGTGATAGTTGTGCTCTATAAATGTCTCCATTCATTAATTCATTCATTCATTCAATGTTTGCCTGCCTCAATGATTCTCAGGGAGCCATCTATAATTTTGAGCATAGAATTGTCAATGAAATGCCCAGGTCTGGAGCTAAGCTGGAGTGATCCCAGTTGCTGGCTGTTAGGGGTGAATGTCCTCAATTGAAAAGTAACACATTTTCCCATGATCTTTGCTGTGTAGGTAAAGGCACAGGTACCAGATAAAAACTGAAAGTTCACAGGCAGACAAGTCATAAATCTTTTTCATAGACTAGAATTTGGATATCGGAAAGGTAATTTAGTTGAGAGGAAATCCTCATATAATGCTTATAATACAAGACTAATACAAGTAAATGTGTTTTGAGGTAGTGGAATCCTTCGGCGTGAATTCACATGATGTCAAGGCTCCATACTTCACATTCTCTGCTTCCAGTGTAGTTACCATGGAAACATCACTGAGCTGGACAACGCCTTCTTGATTAATATGCATCGCCTACACAGCAGGAATGCATGTTCATCAGAATCGTGAAGGTCAGTCATATAACTACTTTACTGGAGCTCAAGGGCATAATATAAGGGGGTATTCTGAGAGAATGTTGTTGTCAGAATATATTCTCACAAAAATTTTGCATCTTAAAGATTGTTTACCTAAAAATTGTCGAACAGAAATTTACAATAGGAAATCTACAACAATGAAACAATATTTTTGTAAACGATCTTTAAGACAATATTTATGCCAAACAATATTGTTGCATAAAATATCCTGATTACTGCCATGTAAGTGGCACATTGTGTCGCACACCCCATGGAGAGCCTCCTCTCAGCCCAAGCCTTTGTCCATCTGTGAGACGACAAGAAAAAATTAAATGTTCTGAGCTCCCTTGACGTTTTGTACGGGAGGCCCAACTGTTTTGTATTTCAACACTAGTGGAGGCTGATGAAATCGGAGGAAGGTCCAATTGCATTTGACACTTTCTTCTGAATTATTTCCTAGGGACAACTGCCTAGGTCCATTTGGGGCTAGGCCTTGGCGGAATTTCAATTATGCCGGAGTAATCTGAGTAATTTTGTTAATTTTGTGTTACTCTTTGATGCAGAATTACTGCTAATAATGCGATTATGCCCGCTCGCGTAATTAGGAGTAATTTGGGGGGATAATCCTACAGTGAGAGCACATTTAGAGAGCACAAACAAATGCTTTTACTGCTGTTTATGTTCTGTCACATTTAGTGCTATTTTCTTAGTGCAAAATGCATCTTCGTGTCCATTTTGGATGCGAAGGTGCATTTTGCTAAGAAAAGAGCTAATGCCGGGAGTATGCTGGGTTAAAATCCAACTTCAAATGCACATTTAGTGAGCACGGGCGGCTGCTCCTGCTCGCTATTCATGTTCTGTTACAATTAACGCTATTTCTTAGCGCAAAATGCATCCTTGTAGGAACATTTTTGCACTAAGAAAATGGTGCTAATGCAGAGTTACTCTTCACACGTAATTCCGCATAAACTCGTGGAATTTTTGGTTAATTCTGCGTGATTACACTACACGGAATTACAGGAGTTATGCCCACCCTACTGGGGACTTCGACATGACCCGTTAATCTAAATTTTTCCTGTATGGCCCTTTTAAAACCCTTTTAAAACTGAATCGTGCTGAAGGTCTTTCAATAGGAAGTTAAACGCTGACCCTTGTTCCAATTCAGGGTGTCCATCTTTCCTCTAGTTCTAATGCTCTTTTCTTTTTTCTGGGAGATTCTTTAATGAAATTACATTATTTAAAGTAAACTATACAGCTGTAAATCACACAATTTTATTTTTAAACGTTTCAGTCTGTTCGTGTGAATTCTTTTTCGCGGGAAACAAAAGATCACAACAGGATGAACGTAGACCAGGCTTTGTTTAGCTACCCCGAGCTTGGCAGCAGTCACACATCACCCCGAGGCGTCTGGCTATTGAACTGAAATAGGAGCAGCGTGGGGCTATTATTGAACACTTGTAAATCAGCAGGAATTTTTCTTGGTAATGCTGCAGTGTTTGCTGATAGGCTGAACAGCCTGCTTTACCTCACTGGTGAGCGTTGCACTGTAAATAAAGCCAGATTGCCATAGCAACGAGCTCCCATGAAGGTCAGAGACAAGGGAACACGCTTGCACAAATGCTGCTGTCCACGGTTCCTAAGGCTCCCCATTAATAAAAGCAATGATCGCATTACGAGACTGTCGACAGCGTAATAGGGCCCGGTAGGGCTGGCTTCATGGAAGGAAAGGGACAATCCGTTTGACTCCCATTTTCAAAACCGCATCAGCCTCGACTGCAAGAGCAACATTCACATTAAGGGCTCGATCAAGATGGACGCAGAAAATGTGGTTGCAAATTGCACACCTGTTAATTTGCAGAGGATCCCCCAATTATCAGGTGTGTATTTTGCACCTGATTCTAACTGAGAAACCTTGGAATGCTGAATGGCATGCCAATAGCGCATGTTTTTCTTCATTCCAACGTGTGCAAACCATGCATGTGATGTATTTGCCCCGCAATTTGTGGCAGGTGTACCTGCTGCAAACTGCAAGATCAGACACTCATAATTTGTGCCTGATATGCATTCTTGTTTTGGCCATAAACTGGAATATGGTCCCAAAATGAGATGCGAGGTTCATCGTAATCAGAGCCTTACAGGGTCACGTAGTCAGAAATTGGGTTATTAGTTAAGAGGAGTTTAAGCCCCACTTAAATAATAAACATAATTCTTATCAGGTTGAACCACAAAAGTCACTAAATTAACCTGTGCCTAACTCTTTGGTAGCTTGGCACAAAAGCAGTAAGGGTTAACTTAGGCAATGTGTAAAGTATTTATGCAGCACTCGAACAAAAGTGAAAAATCCCAAACTTATGTAGGAACATAGAGTACATTTTAGTAAATAAAATGACAGTGAAACGATCATAATCCAATCAGTAGAACCAAAGTTATGAGCTTTTAGATTTTATATGAAAATAGCGGCAAGAAGCACAAAGGCCACTCACATTTATCTGGTTGCATTAGACAAGCGAAAAGTCACCAGTTCAGGCCAACTTCAATGGAGTGCGAGTTGGATACAGGGGCCAGGCTGGTCTCACTGAAGAGTTATCTCCTCATGTCTGGCGCGAAGAGTTCCGTTTCCATTGGGCAGTCCACACAAAGAAGGCGCAAGAAGCAGGGCAAGCATCGCAGATAGTCGTTGCAGTAGCGCAAAGAGCTGTTTATCACTCAAGCCTTGCATTGCTTTATTGCATTGCTTTATTGTCGCGGACGGTCACTCTTAGGGCAAAGGGCAGGTGTGGCATTGCCAGTTGTCGGAGATGATTGCTGTCGGTGTGAAGAGCAGGTCCCGCTGGATTTTTGTGTTGGTGGTCAATTCTTGATGTGAAGAGATCACATTGCAGTTGTGAGAAGCCTAGAACTTCTGTAACATCCCCTTTTTCTTCAGAAGGAATTCTCATTGATGCCAGCCAAGGGTCCTCTTGGGGTTCAGGACCCACTCCAGCAAAGGTCAGCAGCAGGCCTTTGGCAGGTCACTTGGTGTTTGACAGCTGGGCAGTTGCATGGAGGTCTCTGGAAGCTTGTTGTGTCTCTGTAGCTCACACAGGAAGTCAGCCAGCTGACCCTTTGAGTCACTGTGAATAGCATGGGATCAAGCCTAGCAGGTCCATTCCTTCAGTCAGCAGGGCAGTCCCTCTTCCTATGACAGCAGAGCAGTCCTTCCTTTGAATCTTCAACAGGTCCAGGAGCATTCTGAGTGGTTCTGAAGGTCCCACTTTTATACCTTGTGCTAGCCTTTGTGTGGGGGAATTCTCTGACCTACCTCTAAAACTGGCTCTGGTCAGTTTTTCCCCATCCCCTGGTCCTGGCTCCAAACTGTCTATGGGGGCAAAGGCAGGCATGGTATCAGGTTTCTTTATGTGTGCTGTTGGCAGGACCCTTTGAAGTGCAATCAAGGCAGTGTATAGCCCCTCCTGAGCCATCCTCACACACAGGCTTCCTTTGTCTCACTGTCTGGAAGTAACACAAAACCAAAAAGAACAATTGATGGACAGACTGCAGAACAATGTCATACATTCACCCCAGTACAGACATCTGGGCTTACATCCATCGTTTCTTTGCTCCCCATGCCATTCCAGTTTAGACCCAGCCATGTGCAACTCAGTCTTGACCCTGTTCCCCATGGAAACAGTCCAGTCCGAACTGACAAGCCAGGTCCTCCCTGGACTGGAAACAAGCATTCTAGAACTGGTTTCAGGGTTTCACCCCTCATCAGCCAGGCTAGCTTGACTCCAGTGGCATGGAGAGCACGGGACTCGCATACAAAACCCACAACAGCAGAGTAATTCACAGTCATGTGAACCAGGACACCAGCAGGAAGGCACAGTTGGTTTGGGCAGAAAAATTCCAACTTTCTAAAAATGGCATTTTTATGAATGTAACTTAAAATCCAGCACCACCATTAAAGACGATTTGAAATTACAACTCATTTGAATCCAAACATCATTTCTCTATCTGCTCCCAATCTGAAGTTAGCATGTATTAAGTGTAATAAGGTAGCCAGTGTCAGTCTCTGTGAGAGATAGCCTTACAGCAATGAAAAATGACTTTGGAAGATTTTCACTGCCGGGACATTTAAAACTTAAACACACATGTCCAAGTTTTTAAATACCATGCACCTTGCCCTATAAGCCTTTAGGGTCTACCTTAGGGGTGCATTATTAAGACTCACAAGGGTTTTAAGATCAGACTAGCTGACGGTTCCTCCTAGTATCATCCCAGTTACAGACTCGCAATGTTGTCCCTTTTCACCAACGCTCTCCCCTACTTCCCCTTATATTACTGGCTTTCTTTGTAATACCAGGTCTGTCCCTAAACATGCAGTCAAAATCTGGGATCTGCTATCTTCACTCTCACCTGACATTGGTTTCCTCGCTGAAACCTGGCTAAATTCTTAGACTTCACTAGCCATACTGCTAGCACTCCCAGATAACTACTGAATGCTGAGACTAGTCAGAGAAGGTAGGGTCGGTGGTGGTATAGCCATCATCTTTAAAGACTCTATTCAATTCTTGTTTCTAGATACCCTACAAGTAGACTGGGTAGAGATTTGTGTTTTTAGAGTTGAAATCTCTCCCAAGGACTGCTGGAGGAGCGCCTATATATATAGCCCTCTGGGACCAAAACAAGACGTTAGTCAGCTTCTCATGGAATTCATTGCTCTCCATGTTCTCGCATCCCAACATTTTCTTTTGTTGGGCGACTTCAATTTTCATGGAGAGAATTCCGCTAATCCAGAGGTAGTTCAACTTACCTCTGACCTAGCTTCACGAGGCCTCCAACACAAAGTTCAAGGTCCCACACATCTGCCTGGCCATCCCTTAGATTTGATTTTCACAAACTAACCTCCCACTTTATCTTGTGACACCCCTCAACCCCTGCTCTGGACAGACCACTCTCTAATACGTTTTCAGATTACCAAACCCAAGGTACCTGAACATACACAGAAGATCTCGATGAACAGCACAAAACACTGGCTCAAAATTTCCCCCAACGCTTTCTCTAATGAATTTAAGTTGTCACTGACTCCAGCAGATGCTGATGTGGATAAAGCTCTAGCAGATTACCACCTTGCTGTAAATGCAGCTTTTAATAAGATTGTGCCTATAAAATCTTGCCCTAATTCCAACCACGGCACGCACACATCCTGGTACACACTCCGGAACTGCGTATAGAAAAAGCTTCTTGCAAAAAGCTTGAGAGATGATGGCATCATTCTAGTAACCTTGTTGACAAAGAGGCATACAAACTAGCCTTAACGAAGGACAACTGCAACATAAAAAAAACGTAAGGCACACATCTCCCTCCAAATTAAAAAGGCTGGTAACAATTTCAAGGAGTTCAAGTTTCAAGTTCAAGTTTATTTTTTATTTGCATAGTTACTGAAAACAATTGCAACATTTTAAAATAACCAATAAAACATATAATTCACATACTAAAATGCTGTACAGAATGTACCCGACTGTGGTTAAAATAGATAATGTAGTCCGTTAAAGTGCATCAATATTCGCACAGTAAAGTGCAGTGCAGTCATTAAAGTGCAGTGTAGTCATTGAATACATTACAAAAACTGGAAATACACATAGTAAGGTGCCGTACAGTGAATACATGTTTGGCAGTGACACCTAATAGATTTGGCACCAGAGGAAGTTTTATACATTATTAAGGTGCTCTTTTCATCTTGCAGCGGCCAGCTTGCGAGCCGATGGCTACACCGGCAGTTTATTACTGACATTGCTCAGTTTGGATTGTTAGTTTAGGCATTTTTTGTTCGGCCAGCATAAGAAAGTTTACCGTTCTGCAGTTCAGTTGTGTGGCCCCCGGGTCAAAACATGCCAGCACCGCTTTCCTCCTGGTGCGGATTCCTTTCTGCTTGAAAGGGGCCTTTAACAGCTGTGCCCTCTCTTGCTGCAGCTCCTTGCATGTGCAGATTAAGTGCAGAATGTCTCCTTGCTCCGCATCGCACAGCCAGCAAGTGCTTTGGGTCAATGCCCTCAACCAAGGTGGAAGGTGCCGAGTACATGCTTTCAAGGAGCTCTTCATACATTTCAATTCTTTTCTAAAGCCTCAAACCTGTTCTCAAGGAATATAGCACTTTACAACGCGGATTTTACACCGCAATACATTCACAACGCGGTCGTTGTTACAACGCCGTGCCATTACAACGCAAGTCGTTTCAACGACTTGCGCTAGATGGCACGCTGGACTTAAGAATAGTATGATTTACTATTCCAACTCCAGTGTGTGCAACAGTAGGGAAGGTATTGGAATAGTAAATCATACTATTCCTTAGTCTAGAGCGCCATCTAGCGCAAGTCGTTGTAACGACTTGCGTTGTATTGGCACTGCGTTGTAACAACGCGGTCGTTGTAACGACCGCGTTGTGAATGTATCGCGGTGTAAAATCCGCGATGTAAAGGTTATTTCCCGTTCTCAAGAGATTGTCCCATCGCAAGATCTTTGTGACTCATGTGAATCATTTTGATGAAAAATTCAATAAAATCTATCAGAACTTCCCAATAACAACCAGGCAAGACAGCGAGAAATTCAATCTTTGTTCCTCGCTCAATACCAATAGTCCTGCCTTTGGCAGTTTTAAGCCACTCTTGCCTGACTCAATCCAGAAGGTTTTGGCAACTGCTAAGTCAGGGTCTCCTCTAGACATTTGCCCACCCTGCATCTCTGCGTCCCTGTCCTCTCAACTAGCCCCAGCCATTTGTTCACCATTTAATCTATCCATCTCTACTGGGAAATGTCCTTCTGCTTGGGATGCAGCAATTGTCACTCCTATTAAAAAAAGACCAATTTGTCACCAATGAATTTCACCAATTTTCGACCCATTTCCCTCCTCCTTCTATTGGGTAAGCTGTTGGAAGGTCAAATCAATTTCCAACTTATGGAACACCTGGAAAGAAATAAGCTGTTGGGCCCATCTCAGTCGGGTTTTAGACCCATGCATTGTACTGAGACTACTCTGGTTGCAGTGACCGATGTAATCAGAAGCTCCTTAGACATAAACCATTCCATCATTACTTGTGCTGTTGGACTTCTCTGCAGCTTTTGATACTGTTTCCCGTCCTAGATTGATGCAAAGACTGCAGGAGGCAGGAATTCATGGTACGGCCCAATTATGGTTCAATGACTTTTTAACCAACCGAACCCAGAATATCAATCTAGGAGCCTTCAAATCGCATACCCTGAAACTTGATAATGGGGTGCCACAGGGCTCCTGCCTGAGCCTTACACTTTTTAACATCTGCGTGGCCCCCCTTGCCAACCTTGCTAAACAGTATGGCTTTCAACTACTGTCATATGCTGATGATACACAACTAATCTTCACCCTCGACCAAGACCTGAACAATGCTAAAGCTCGTTTCTCAGCAGGTATGACAGCCATTGTGACCTGGATGACAGAGAACTGTCTACAGCTAAATGCCAACAAAACTGAAATTATGTTTTGCAAGGCTCAACAGTTTGGGTCACTCGACTGGTGGCCATCAGAACTTGGCATTGCCCCTACTCCTAAACTGATTGTAAAAAAATGTAGGTGTCCGCCTTGATCAAGCTCTCACTATGAAAGAACAAGTTGCTACTACCACTGGCACCTGCTTTCATATGTTGCATCTCCTACTGAGAGTTTTCCCCCCTCCTTCCACATTCAGCAAGAAAAACCCTAGTCGAAGCATTGGTCATGAGCCACCGGGACTATTGCAATGCCTTATTGGCTTCCATAAATGAGACCACCTTAAGTAAACTGCAAGTCGTGCAAAGCACGGCAGCATGTCTCATTAACAATCTTCCAGCCAGGATGGCTTTGGCCCGCTTATGCATGTGCTTCACTGGTTGCCGATTCATAAAACAATCATCTTCAAGGTTTGCTGTCTGACCCATGAGTCCCTGCACGGAAAAGGTCTGAGTTACCTTTCCTCTAAACTCATCCATCATCATCCAGGCAGGCCTTTAAGATCTAGTGACAAAGCCTTACTGACAGTACCACGGATCATTAATCCTCGTTCAGGAGGTAGATCCTTCTCTTACTTAGCCCCCTTGCTTTGGAACAAGCTCCCACTTCACATACGCCAATGTGCTGACCATTTCAAATTAGGAAAATATCTTTAAAAACTGCTTTTTATGGCCTGACTAGTCTGAATATTTGGTTATGTGCTGCGTGGTGCCGGGATACCCCACCCGGGGTGATTCACGCACATTATACATTAGATTCACATAACAAACAAAGAAAAGTCCTGGCAAAAGGTTTATTCTGTCAGGTCGAAATGGCATTTCAAACTGCAATACATGCCTCAGTGGCAGGCCTTAGGCAAGTTTTAAAAGGCTACTTTAGTGCGTGGCACAATGAGCTCAATTACTCACTAGCAGGTTCAATTTACAGGGCCTGGGTTCATGTAGTACCATACACTAAGGACGTACAAGTAAATTAAATGTACCAATCAGGTGTATTCAAATTTGACCATGTTTTCAAGGGACAGAACAAGCACTTTACCACTGGGTTTCAGGAAAAAAGTGCATGACTCCTAAAAACCAACAAAAACGAATTCTGAGGAATGCAGAAGAAGGAAAAATTCTGGGGTGACCCTGCAGAAAGGGCAAGGTCCAGCACAGTGTATAATGTGTAAAAGAGTAAATAGCGGGGCTCAAAGTTTTACTCAGAAGCCTACAGCTGGTGGTATTGAATGTCGTGGGTGCCAAATACCACGGTTGCATTGTCTTGATTACACTTTATACCTCTTTCATCTAACACTATGAACTCCCTGCCTCTTTATCTCAGTCTTGTGGGTTTTTATTCATCCCTGCTTTCTCCCTTCATCACTATTTTCAATCCTTTTTCTCTTCTTTTCCCCTTTTGTATTTCTCTCATGAGGGAAAATAAGTGCCCATGGGCCCCACCTACAACAATCGTCTCAAATTAAACACTGCATGTAAACCTCAGGGCTAGTGTCAAAATGGGTGCATTAGAAGATGCGAGCGATCTGTGCCTGCTCCTGTGTTTGCTTTGGTGGTTACCATTTGCGGGCAGTGATAATATGCAAGCTAATCGACTCAGGAACTGACTGACTATAACCCAGCCCCTTCCTCTATTTGCTCATGTGCCCCCTTTCTGCTTAACAAGTCACTGTGTCGGAGGATAGGTGTCCCTAGTACAGCACGTACAGTGGCACCATGACCCAAGAATGTGAACGGCTCATGTCACCCCCAAATACGGCTTCTACTACCCACTTGGTGCATGAGGCCATATTTACTTACTTGATTTAAGGACCATCTTTGCTACATCATTTGCCTGTGTAGTCTACATAGCTCAGCATGTGATGCTTTGGAGTGTGATCAAAACTTGGAATCACAAGAAGGCATCTCAGATCAATATTCATACTGGGGAGAAGCCTAAAAGTTGGGTGCGGCCTAGGATTCAGCATTAACTAAAAAGATTAGATGAGGTATGACCTATGTACCTCTCTTATTCAACCAGCATAGTTGAAAACAGCAAAGCAGGAAGCATGTAACATTTATATTGCACCCTTAACCAGGGCAATCATCAATTATACATTTGGCAAAGTACAAATAACTAGCTCTTCAAAAGGAAACAAATCTCAGCAGACAGAAAAACCTCCACTCACTTACCCCTGGGCCCTACAGACAGCTTCTAAGATATATGTGAAGCAGGGGCAAAAATAAAATAGCATACCCTTAAAGTGAGGGTAATATGCAGGTCAGACCATTTGCAGGTGATCATACCTGCCTTTTAAACGGATTTTTAATCAACAGAACTTCTCAACCCAACTTCTAACTGCTTTTCTCCTTTCAACCAGCACCAAATAGACAAGAGAAGGATTGGAAAGTGGAAGGGTGACTGTATGACTTAGTATGCTGGGCACACTTAACCACACTGCCCTCAATATGGCGTCCCCCTGCACCACTCCTCCTTAATTCGGGGCCTAGACTAATTCTATGCTCGAGAAAATATGAGGTGTAAGGCACCTCGAATGTGTGACTGATATAGTTAGAACTTTTGTTTAAAGCAAAATCTATATGTTTCAGGGAGTATACAGTGAATTGGTCCCTTTCCACCTATTCATCACCAGTCTCCTACCTTACCCTCTAAAGTCATGGTGCTCAGCAATTCCTCATCCCGTACCTGGCCCCATTTAGCACCCTAAATACTGTCTCTCTTCTTTCACCTTCCCCTTGAGCACATGATCCACTTTCAGACAGATGCTGCTTGTGTGTCATGTTGAGCACTCTCTGTCCAGACTGTGTCCCACTCTGCCCCTGTGTACCATTCACCACCATTCTGTTCACTCCCCACTCACCACTCCCTTGCAACTTCTGCGTGTGTTTTGTTCGGGCTCCTGAGTTCAATTTAGTTGGCCCATATCCCCAGAGATACATGTGATAAGTGATGTCCTGCTACATGAAAAATTGCCATTGTTACCTCCTGTGTCTCTAGAAGGAAAGTGTCTCAAATATTCTCCCCCAGTAGAGTTGCAACATATGGAAAGAGGATCTTTAGCCACCAGCGGCAGCTCCTCCGTTAAGGTGGAAGAGCGAAGCCCCACTGCTCTTGCAGCAGTGAAAACATGAAAGATAAAATGATAACAACACAGGTCATTATCATTATATTCTTCCTCACTTACTTGAGCCGAGTCTAGGGCAGGGCGGGGCCGGGCCATTCTGATGGACAGCTGCAGCAAGGAGGAGTGGTGGTGGCACTGCTGCAAGTGCGCCTGTCGGTTTGGCTGGCCGTCTCAGGAAGGCCAAACCAGCATGCGCATTTAGATCTCTCCACCCAAGCTGTGCTGAACAGCCAGCGGTAGAACAGGCACAGGGTCATAGTCTCTTAGTGAGCGCTGAGCCAGGTCGTTCAGACCAATCCTGGTGCTGCTCTCATGCTGGGTAATGCCTGCATGACAGCAGTGTCTAGATTGGTGTAGGCGAGCCTGTGGAGTGCTGGGAATCGTGGAGCAGAGGCTCAGAAGAGCCCCGAGGCGGCAGGTAAGCATTATTTTTAATATTCTTCTCTCCTGTGCTGCCCCCATGCTAAACGCTGTGCTCCACTTCAATGCCACAGCAGGAGTCACTAGTAGCCACACAGTGGCCTCGAAGACACAGTGAAACTGATACATGGTACAATTTTTGGGAAATGCCAGGTCAGTAAGTAAGTAAGTATGTAAAATGGCTTATATAGCGTGCAATTACCCGAAGTTGTCTTAGTGCTGGCGGTGACCTGTCAGTTGAGGAGCTGTAGGCGAGACTTAGACAGCTACACCTAAATGAAAGATTCAGTAAAGAGTCAGGTCTTCAATTGCTTCCTGAATAGTAACAGGCTGGATTGGCAGCGTAGGGTTAAAGGTAAGGCGTTCCAGAGATTTCCGCACAGTAGGAGGACATTCTTCCACCCCATCTTGTTTTCTTTATTCTGGGAATGATCATTTTAGCTGAGCTAGATTTTAGATGCCTGCTGGGGGTATACCAAGCAAACAGATTCTGGAAGTATACAGGACATGCCCTATAAGGCGCTTTATGGACCAAGCATAGTGCCTTAAAAATAATCCTCTTCCTGGCAGGTAGCCAATGCAGGCTTTGCAATGATGAGGAGATAGATGCAAACGTAGGAATTTTTAGCAGCATTCTGGCCGTTGCATTCTGTAAGGATTGCAGTTTTTTTTCACCTGATGCTTTGGGGCGCCCAAATATAGGGCATTAGAGTAATCAATTTTGGAGGTGACAAGTGCCACCATCACAGTCTTTTGTAGGTCCTGGGGGATGAATGGAAAAATCTTCTTAAGGACCCTAAGCAAACAGAAACCTGAAGAGGTGATTTGATTTATTTCTTCTGAGAATCCAAGTTCAGTATCGAAGATAACTCCCAGGTTTCCCGCTTTTTGCACCGGCACTGGAATCGGGCCAAGATCATCTGGCCACCAAGACGAGTTCCAGAAGGTGGTGTCCTTTCCAAAGAGCAAGATCTCGGTTTTTTTCGAGTTCAATTACAGGCAGTTCCTCTGCAATGGTATAATGTTTTTCTTTCCCCCAAGAGACAGTTGTGCTGATAGTGGTGGTGAGATGCCTGTTCTGTGCCAATAAGCCTAAAACATATTGCATATTTACAAAGTTCTAAGAGGTGTGAACAATGTGGATAAAGTGATTCCCATCATTAAGGCAGCGGGACTGTAGAATGTCTGCGAATAGAGACATTCTAATATATGGCCCTAATTAGGAGTTCGGTGGGCATGGAAAATCCTAAAACTTCTAAATCTGAAGGAGAACACACCTGCGGAATTTCCTCCATCACAGGTATAGTTTGGTGGAAAAAATCCCACACTCCTACAGTAATTTGAGGACTTTCTATGACCACTCAACTCTAGATCAACCACTTAATTCTCACTTTAAATAAGTTGTTTTTGTAGCCTTACTCTATTTCTTTAACTTTTTCAGTAACCTGTTTCCCAATTTGTTCATGTCTAATTCAGTAAAGCACAACAATGTATTTGGAAATATTAAATGTCTTGAATGCCTCTGTAGGCCGTCATTACCAGTGTGCAGTTTCACTTAGATCAATAAGTCGGGGGGGAATTACACCATTCACAAATGCAGCCCGGAATTATCAGGTATGCAAACGCCAAACCCGACCAGAAACATCACACCTCACTTTGCTACTGCAGGGGCTGCACAGAAGACTGCCCTGAACAGCCGAGCCCCACCCCCGCAAGCCCTGCAGCACTACCACTGACACTTTGTACCATTTCGAAGCAGGTGAAAAATGATGGTCTTAGACGTTAATGATGAGAGTTTTGACTAACTTCCGGTTCCTGAAATATCTTACAATCAAAATACTACAAAGGGCAAAGAGAGTAAGAGCAGGCAGTGACATTCATCTAGAAACTAAGCATCATCCCCAGGACATGTGAAGATCTTTCCATCTAAATCAAAGGGAAATACATAGGTGTTGTCACATGTTTCTTTCGCTTATTTTGAATAAATGTTTTGTAACATGCTCACGTCACCAATAGAAGTTAAAGAGCACGGGATAGACATGTATGTTGAGAGGAAGAACCTGCACACAAACTGATGAGTCATTCAAGTCCAAATGCTGGGCAGAAGTTGTGCGTTTTCAGTGTGTGTCTTACAGGTGCAATAAATAAATGAACTGCAAAACATGCAATTTTAAAGAAACACAGAGGAGCACCAAACAAATTGAACTGTAAGATTTAAAAGGAAAACAAGTTAAATTAATTTTGCACTTTAATGTTTTTGTAGGCATGTTGTAGGGAAATCTTTAAACCACTGTGTGTGTGGACCTCACTGCGTGGGCAGAAAAGTGGCTTAGTTACTAACTCGTTGGCTGTGAAAATATGTGTCCTGAGTTGTACATACACACACAACTTACTTTTTTACCAGATGGACCTACTGATACATTTTATGTCTCTGTGCTTCAAACCCCTTGTGTGCCAAAGCACTTTTGTTGTCATTTTTACTTTAAGCCCCACAGCCTACTTAACCAACCTGCCTATTCACTTCCGCACCTGGCCCCATGTAGATCACCCACGCACTAGTCTGGCCTCCCCCTTCACCCTTCCTGCAGCCGAGAGCGACCACCACATTCAACAGCACAAGGCTGCACAGTGCCATTGCTCTTCCAGTGGCGGTGATGTGCATGGGGGAACTCTTGCTCGCTACTTGCTGTAAGAGTGACGAGCAGCGGCAGCTCCTCCTCAATGGCGGAGGAGCGTCGCCCCACTGCCTGGCTCAGAGTCAGCAAATGAAAAATAAAACAATGTTCTAGCATCATTTTATTTTTCATTTGCTGTCTCCGAGTCAGTGCTGTAGGGAGGGGCGGGGTGAGGCATGGGGGGGGGGGAGGAGTGCTATGTGCACTCCGTAAGTGTGCATATGTGTTTGGCCAGCTGTCTCAGGCCGGCCAAAACACACATGCGCACTTAGGTTTCTCCAGCCCGGCTGCATTGAACAGCTGGGCTGGAGAAACCCCCCAGACTCCCTGGGGTGAGCGAAGCGTCATTCCAGCCCGTTCAGGCCAATCCCCATGCTGCAGCACGGGGATTGGATGGGAGTCTGTCCCGGGGGCTGCTGGGACCAGGATGAGGACAGGAGGCTTGCCGCGGGGAGCGGACGGCGGCTTCAGGTAAGTTCTTTTTAATATATTATTACTAACCCCCCGCATAGACCCCCCCCCTCCTGCGCTCAAATCTCCACCCACCTCACCACCCTTTGTTTGTCGAGGCCGCCACTAGTGATGTGGTGGATGCAGTGAGCATAGGCTCGGGCACTAAAAAAAAGTGGCCCCGTTAGCAATGAAGAGCACACGCTGTCCAGTTGCTCACAGATATGGTGATGGGGCAAGGGCTTGATGATTCACTCTGCTTGGCCCAAAATGTTCTTTAAAATGTCTGTTCCACCTAACACAAGTGAAATATCATTATTAACGACATTCCCATTCCTGCTTAAAGTTTTTATTTACTTATATTTTTATATATGCATTTGCTACTATGAATTTAGATTTTTATATATATTTTTTGCTCATCTCCATCTCTCCATCTTTTAAGTTCTTCTTAGCATTTAATGACATATTCAACTGATTTTTTTGAGTTCCTCTTTACGTTTTCAATCATTAAATAAAAATTGCTTACAAAAACAACAGAAGCATACATAACTGATACATGTTCCGTATTAATGGCTATGTTAAATACTGAACATTTGCATATGGACTGTATATATTACTATCACGGCCTTACCTGTGTACTGCAGTCCTCTGTATTCACTTATTGCACCTGGAGGTTTTAAATTCGGCCAGTAATGAAAGAGCATTTGAACAGCAGGAGGTTTTACTTGAGAAGGTCCATAGGCAATGACATAGAGGAGGTCCTAGGATAAGAAAGAGTCACAGCGCAATCAGTCATCCCATCCAGTGCCCTTCATTCGATATCTTTAATTACATTTAAATGGATGTTCTCTTTACTCAACTGTTTTCTTTTTTTTTTGTGCCAATAAGGTGGAACTCCAATCTTTTCACTCGCATATCACATTTATCTTGTTATGTAGGGTTTAATGTTTGATGGTTTCTGAGTACAATTTTTATTATCTTCTACTACGTTGTGATTGTAGTGCAGCATGCACTCTACCCTTTTATTTCGGATTTGTTATACTAGTAGGTAACGATTTGTAGCATTATTCCTCCTAGAATTTACTGTATATGGTGGTAAAAAAGTGTGACAGTCTGAAAACAGCATCGTGCAGTGTGAATGGCTTGAACAATATTGTTAAGTCATAAAAGGTTTTACATTTTGCACAAAGTCAGAGAATATTAATTTCTACAAAGTCTAAGAATATTCATTGCACTTTTTCAAGAAGCTCTTTTTTTTTAGTGCTGGTGGCAGAAATATTAAAGGAGGTCGGTAGGATTAAAGGTACACAGCTCTAATCAGGGTGAAATCAAAGGGTTTGGTGTACTTTTTCAAACGAGCCTATTGTTGAAGATTGTATACATAAAAGAGCAATACCAGAACTACGCCTTACAAATAACTTTGTTTCTAAAGTAACTTAGATGTAATTTGAAAATGTATCACAGGAAACACCTGCTACCTTAAACCACCCTTATGTTTAAGAGCCCACCATTAGGCCTTGCAAACATAATAAAGGTTTTATCCCCTTATGGAGACAACCTTTTAACAAACAGTCCTTTCAGAACATGACACAAACCTGAATGGTCTTTTCAGTTTCATAGAACTTTATAATAGAATTTCCATTTGTACTATCACCTGTGGAAAACCTAGTATTATCCAAATGTCAAAGGGGACATTCACTGACCAATTCCAAAGAGAGAGCTAAATGAGAAGTCACATTTTCCAAAATATTTGGATAGCAAGCAAGTCAACAATAATATTAGATGTACCACCTTGATGTTTGAAACAAATTGTTATACACTCATAGACTGAACTGGAAGAATTAGAAAATTAATATATGATTTTGGCAAAGAATTAATACATTCAAAATGATAATTCTGCCTTACCTCTCTGACACCCTTTCCTATTGTAGTCAAAGGCTGATCTAAATAATGTAAGTTACTAGCTATGAACATTGAGATTGCCTACCTATGAAACGATTATTACAGAATTCACTGTTTCCTGTGGCCTTCCTACATGTGTTTTGGATTCCCTAGAAATCCTGGAGTTTTCAAATAGCCCTAAGCAAAAGTTATCTATGAGTAAAATAGGTCTTACAGCCATTGAAAAGTGAATGGAGGCACACTATATGTAGAGAAAAATAGTAGGGTGAATTTTAGGGGGGGTAGTTTGGATGAAAGGAAAAGGTCATTTAGACTATGTTTGCATATTGGATATATATATTTTTTTTTAACGGAGTTTTATATAGCGCGAACTTGACCCGGTATCGGGTATCAGAGCGCTTTACATAGCACCAGTTGTGTTACATGAGGACACATTCATTTTTTGTTAGGCACAGGGAGATTAAGTGATTTGCCCAGAATCACAGGACGTTCAGCGTCATTGCCGAGACTCGAACCCGGTTCCCCAGATTCGAGGTCGACCACCCTAGCCGTTAGGCCAACTCCTCTCCCCAAGAGGATATGTAATCGTTGTCTGATTAATGTGTAGCAAATTGCTAATTTTCCATACATAGCCCCAGATTTACTATTGTTTTGCTGCAGCACTTAAAGATGCAGACCGATACAGACAACAGTGTTGATCAACTTTCCTTAGCAATAATTTTTTCAAAGCTACTTTGCACTGTGTAGCATCAAAACACTGGTAATGTAAGCAAAGATGGCATAACTGTGTGTGTACTACGCAAATAACGGGCAAAAAAGTAGTGGGATTTTCCTATGCATAAGTATTTTTGCTAAATTATACATAGTGCGCATGTTACTCATAGACCAGTGTTTCCCAAACTGTGAGATGCGACCCAAGCCAATTTTTGGTGGGCTGTGAATAAATAAAGATGCCTTTAAATTTAGCAAAAATAAAGATGCCTTTAAATTTATCTCATCACATTTGCTGAGTTTCTAAGACAGAGGTCAAATGTCAGGCTGTCTTCGAAAAACTGCTGCTTATTTTTTAACATGAGGATTAATGTTTACCAACTCCTCTCACTTTGCAGTCAGAGATAGAAAAGTAAAGTGAATTATGTGACAGTCTGGCTAGGGTACAGGGAGTGTGAAATTTGGCTGTAGAATCTAATTGTTTGTAACACACAACAAAATGTAAATGCCTGTAAATAAACTGTACAGATTCAGCAGTTGGACAAGCAAAAATTGAGCACTTTTTTTTTTTCAATTCTGAAGTGTGATGGAAACAAAGATTATAATAGGATCAAAACAAATCAAGCCACTTTACTTGGTGATACACAAATGATAAATATTCACTCAAATCCGAACTCTACCCATTATCATTGGTGTGCAATATAGTTTTATCAGTAAAACTGTGTCGGTGCAAATTTAGTGGTCATTTCAACGGGAAATGTGATGTCTGTAAATGACAGTGCACTACAACACGATCTTGTTACATTAAAAGGTCACCCCACTCATGTCCGTTATAGCTAGCTGAATCGCAAAAGATTTTTATTCTAAAAAGTGGGTAGTGGTTCTAGAATGTTTGGGAAGCACTGCCAAAGACTGTTGTTTAACAGTCTTCCATGGTGTCCGATAGCCTTTAAAAAACTGATTTACTCTGAACTGTAATTGAAAATGGTTCCAGCACTAAATAAGTTAAAAGACTAGATGGGATGTCCTTGTGTCATTCAGAAGTCTATGCTGAAGACTTCTGTAATAAATCCTCTACAGTTGACTCTATAACTGGGGTAGTTGTTAGCCAAAAATAAGCTTAACGCATCATCTTTCAGGGGCTGGTTAGAAGAATGATTAAAGATAGAGTCAGGCTCCTTTCAGAGACTTGGAGGCCAAGAGGCTGGGGACTGTGACCCTTAAGAAGGATTGCATATTTATTGCAGGAGCATCTTCGGAGAAAGACATTTGGTTTGTGCCGAACCATGCTCTACTCCCAGCCACTCCTGGTATTGCAGACTTAGAAGTGCTGCTGCAATGTCCTTAAGGCATAACTGCTGCCAACTTTTGGCAGCAGATGGGTTCTTGGTATTACAGCCAATGGTGAACCTTTATGTTGGACATCCATTATCTTGCAGGAACATGGTTTCTGTGTATTTAGTTTTGGTTCTGAGAAATTGTTCAAAAAATGTAATGTAACATAATAAGGTATTTTCAAATCACAAGGATGCCTTCACTTCATGGCATTAAATTGCTCAACCTAACCCAAACATAATATATGGTCTTCAGGGGTTTCCCGAACTGAATAATGACAGAGATGTTTGAGAGCAGGGAGTTAGGCAGCGGCGTAGCTAGATCTTAGGCCGTCCGTGGCGGTCCCTGTGTTTGTCGACCCACGGCGGCCGCATGTAAGAGCGGGGGAGGGTGCTGGCGATTCCTGTGTTTGCCCACACGTGCCGTCCGGGGATAGCAAGATCCAAAGCCTGGAAACAGTGACTAAAAAAGCATTTGACTCCAAATCTGATCTTTTGCGCAACTAAAATTTGTAAAAGTTAAGAGAGGAAGATCTAAGTGCATGCATGAGAATGAAGCAATTGACTTTGGGGGCCAAAAAGGAGAGAGATACAGAGAAAATATGTTTATAAACAATGGAAAGTGATTTGAAGTCAATTCTCTCCTTCACCGCAAGCCAGTGCAGTCTGTGAAAAGTGGGTGAGATATGATCCTATTTCCTTTGGCCTGTGATGAATCTGGCAGTAGCATTTTAAAAAATCTGCAGGTTCTGCAGTACTTTGGCTGAGGCGCCTAGTTGTACACTTTTGCCATAGTCTAGTCAGTCAGTCAATCAATCAATCTTTATTCAGCTTAAAAAGCCATAAAATAACAAAGAACAGAAGAAATTTTTCAGTCGTCTACATTATGATACAAATCATCAGAAATACATAGTACAAAACTATTCAAAGAATCTGTAATAAAGCTTGTTACAAGCCATCATAAAAAAAGAAGTTAATGCCTCAAAATATTTCCATTTTTATAAACAGAATCTCAGAAACGTAAAATGTGAAATAAGACATAACTATAAATCATCTAGAGATAGTCACCACACCACATCTTAAAGACGTTTTCCTATTATAATGGCACTTCTTATAAAATTTAAAGTTGCATAACAGGTTGCTGGTGTCTCTAATTGCTGTAAAAATACCAATGCAAGCCGATAAGAGCTAATATTTTCTTGGTGTAAGATAGGGGACCAAATAAAAACGTCGGGAGTAGAGTATTATGTGCAGAACAGCATAAAGAGGCTTGTGCTTTGGATGGAAGCATTGTCACAAGTGCAGGGAGGCAAAGTCCTAAAGAATGAACCCTACAGAGGAAAAGCTACAATAAAGTGCACTGTGCCCAGCCTTAAACCAGTTAAATAAAAGCGATGGGTGGAGTTCATTATAAGATTTAGATAGGGTTCCAACTCTGGGGATGTGCAAACAGCGGAATATCTAGCTATACTTGACAGAGATAAATCATTTCCCCTCCACTGCAACATAAGATATTCCTGAGAACACGGTTTAATTCTAACTTTACAACTTAAATTTATGTTCTGTGGGCTATTAAACAATTCTGGAACTCCCAACAAAAAAACATTTTCTTTACATAAGGAAACCATGGAATTCGCTACAGGTTATCAAGCTGAAGGCAATCCCCGAGGAAATATATCACCAGTCCTGCTTCCAGCTGACCCTAATAGTTGATCCATAGAATCAAATGGCAAGGCCAATTGTATCTTCCCGGTAAGTTAGGCCTAGCTCTTCATGAAAGATAATAGACACAGTGCTCCTTGAGACTGACAGTAATCTACAGCTGAAGCTGTTTTCCATACGTTGGAGAATATCCGAATTACTGTAGCCTCAGATGCCTGCTATGTAAGCCCCTACAGAGATATACTTGTTCTTATAGATGTATACTAATTCTTTAACTGGATTTTGACGTAGTCTATGCACAAATCTATACACTGCCTCAATATGTTTACTGAATTGTTGGTTTCTCAAAGTTAACAAATGGGTACAAGTGAGAGAAACATTGAATAAGATCCCCAAATAATTTTAAGTCTTGGTTCTAGCTAGCTGAGTGCCCCCAACCTGTGGGACTTAAGTTTTGTCTAAGATGGGCCACAGGGCATGACAAATGATTTAATAAAATTGACCCTTAGGTCCAGGTTCTCCATAAAAGAGAAAAATGAATCAAGTAAAATCTGGAGACCATTAGCTGTTCTGGAAATACATCAGCATACAATAGGATGGGAATAAGATGCTTTCGCACCTTAGGCATGTCTTTACCCTTCTCCAGTAAACAATTTCCAACATTATTTATACATAGCAAGAAGAAAAAGGGTGCCATAATACATCCTTGTAACATGCCTCTGTGTATTCTAATTGATGGGGTTGATTCACCTGAAGCGCCATAACAGACCAACACAGAGGTCTCATCATGAGACCTCTCCTTCGCTAAAACATATTTCCCAACTAAAAGGTACAAATTAAAGCATTGTTCCACAGTACCGATCCCCAGATTTAAACCGAAATGGATTTTTAATAAGACCTTATGTTCATCTGCCCAAGCTTCCAGACGAGACAAAATGACCCATCCTAGGATTTTAGCACTTGAATAAATTAAAGAAAGTGGGTGATAGGAGCTAGGTGAGCCTCTGTCCCCCTGCTTAAAAATCGGGACTATAGTCGCTTCCCTCCAGGACCCTGGGAGTGGACCTACTACAGCAGACCTTATTACATCAGTTAACAAAGGGGCCCATAACAGAATATTTGTCTTAAAAATGTCTACTAGGACTCCTTCAGTTCCCAGGCTTTTCCAGCAATACTCTTTCATATTGCCCAGGCCACTTCCTCAACCCCTATTGTGTGACAGAATGCTTGAAGTACTGTAGCATGGAGCAGCCCTTCACCCTCTGATTCAGAGGAACCAGCCTCTGCCTTTTCTATTTGAAAAATTTCAGAATAACAATTTTCCCGTTACTCAGCAGAGATTAGGGACTCCACCCTAGGCGAACTGGGATCTGAGAAATAAGGGCAATTAACAACCTCCCAGAATCTCGTCAAGTCCCTTACCCTCCCTGCTTCTATCATATCTTTTCAAGCCTTACACCTTATCTTTTTCTTGCATGTTTCTTATGTATGCAGTGTGCCTCCTTTACCTTCTGAGGTGATATTGGGTGCAAATGGAGGGCTGTTTTTAGCTGTTTATGGGCTACCGAACAAGTGGCATCAAACCATCTAAAAAGGTTAGACTGAAGGGGAACTGGCTTTGACAATTACATTTCTGAATAGAAAAACTTTTTTTTAACTTTCTTGGCTCCAACACAAGTCAGGAGTACAAGACAAACATGTTAAAAAGGCATCCTTATGACTTTGGACTTGGAGTATTCACAGTTGGGAAGCTGTCTTGAGGAACCTGCCTTATTTACATTTATATACTAGAATGCAGTTAAGGGGTTATGGTCGCTGCTACAATTACAGATAATTTTGAACCCTTTAAAGAATGCACAGAGATCAGTTTAAACCAATATAAAATCAATTGTACTCCCTTTCACACTTCTATTAAAAGTAGGGATTTGTGAAGCGGTCATTTGATTTAAAAAAAAGTTAAATAATAGTTCATTATTAGTCTATCTAGAGATTCACACTACACTGAGTGGCGAAAATGGAGCATTTAATTATTTCTCTGATCATTAAAACCACAAACATGTTGGCCACTAAACTCACAGATTGAAATATTAAAATCCCCTACCCAAATTAGAAAAATATTCTGAGATCTGTTTTTTTAAAACTTTTCTAAAAAGACATCAAACTGGTCTATCGGATGTCCCGTACTATTATTATAGTTATTATAATAAAAATGTATCCTGTAAGATATTTAAGGAAGTTTGGAGAGAGAGAAGGGTAACCAGAAAATACGGTGAGGAGCAAACTTCGCTTGTTCAAATCAGGGTCGTTTTAACCGAAATAAATGTAGCCAGTCCTCCCTTTACCCTACCTGCAGATGGAGGAGTAGCATGTTGAGAAAAGGCATAAAAACCATCAATATGGAAATTCTCCCTCATCCAAGTCGCTTGGCAACAGATAATATCAAACATGCTGACAAAAGTTAGCCAATCAGGATTAGATATTTTGGTATTGGCACCAGCAATGTTCCAAGAAACAAGGGTCAAGCTCATGTCTAATCTAGGAGGAGAAGATGACAAAGGGGCATCTCTATTAGGAAAAACAAAATGTAAGACTTTGGACTCTGAACATGCAGCTGGGGCTGATATAATGTGAGGTTGAGCAACATTTCTTAGGCATGGTAGTCAACCATTTGTGTTAAGCCCTTCAAGTGGCTTGAAACGATTTGCTGTGGGAACATTAAAACCAGTATCAGTGCGCCCTTCTGCACCTCTTACCCCAGAACGGACAACGGAGGAGGATTAAGTGTAATAATAGTCGGTCTATAAAAATACCCCTAAGGAAGCACCTGAATAACAAACAAGTTTCGAGGCTGGACCAGATAAATTATGTAAAAGATACCTTGAAATTTACCACAACACAACCTCCTTTTGTACCCTTCTAATGTGGGCCAATCCATCCCATCCTTCTGACTAAGAGGATCTTATTATAAAAATCATCACAGGGGCCCAATGTCAAACCTAACCAGTGCGCCACTGTACTTTTTAATGATAATGCATCCTCCTTTGATTAAGACGTACCCATTATTACATCTTCAAGATCAGTCAACATTAGTTCAACTTTTTGTAAAAAGTGAGAAAATAGCTCCATAACTTCCTTCTAAATACCCTTTAATACCTCAGGGCCAGCAATTTAAATATCATTAAAATCCTTAACCGCTCCCTCCACTCTCGATTGTAGATTCCTTAATGCTCTATTAGTTGATGTTTGAACTGAACAATCTTGGGCTGGCCGTAATTTCTTTAACTGCTTGTTCAGACCTTCTTTTCTCTTTTTGTAGGAGGGGGAGTAAATAAACTTGCAGAGCTTTCGCCTGCTTTAGTTTCTATATCAGGAATGACGTTTAAACCTTGTGGGAGTAATAAAGTAGTTTGTAAAGCTAAATCCCCGGATGGAGTAGCACTGAGACCGGAATTACAGGTGTCAATTGGCTTACAGATCCCAGGATTTTCAATTATAGCTCTTGGTTCTAATGAAGGAGGGTAGCATTGTCGCTGGACTGCATTCATTCTCTCTTCAAAAATCTCTATTCCAGATGTTATTGCACCCATGACAGCATGTAAGTAGTTAGTAATGGAAGCTGTTGGCCTGGACATTTCTGCTTTATTCGTTTTAGGTACTGTGGCCTTTCTTTTCCCACTTTCAAGCCACAAAGATATAAACATTCTACCTTGCTAAAAAAAACACTGACAGCGGGCCAGAGAAGTCTAAATAACAAAAGGGGTCGCCCAGTTTTCTTAGGGCTCCGACTGGAGCAGACAGGCCCGTTCTTAGCCCAGTCTTCACCCATGCTCGCGCTGCAGAAAAACTGCAGCAAGTTTAAAGGAACCCGCTCCTCCTCCCACTAGCAAGGAGGTCTAGGGCTTGTGGTCGGACCCCCCCACAGCAGACAGGCAGCACAGCAGGCAACAAGGATGCATAATCTAGTCTTAAATTGACCAGGACCATGATGAAGCAAGATTGGGCTAAAGACTTCATGAAGGGAAGAATGCGTTGAGTAGATTAAGCTGATAGAAACACACCAGGGAGACTGCATTTGCTTGAGGTTCAAGAGTGAGCTGCTCATCCAAGATGGTTCCAAGATTACGGACCTCAATAGCCAGTCAAAATGGCACCATGATGACAAGGTTCCTGTCTGTAACTATTCGGAATTGAAAGGCTGAAGTTCTGGTGACAAAGGGCCTCATTTAGAATTTGGCGGATGGGTTACTCTGTCACAATGTGCCGGATATCCCATCTGCATTATTACAAGTGCCATAAAATATAATACACTCATAATAAGGTAAACAGAGATATCTGGTATGTTTGTCACAGAGTAACCCGTTCACCAAACTCTACATCAGGCCCAGGGCTTTAAGTGGGCCGGGTCTGTCCGGGTCGGAGCACCGGCAGTTATTTTCAGGGGGCCTCGAAACGGGTCTCTATCGGGCTCTATTTTCGGGCCTCGCAAAGGTAGTCCGTTTTCTTTTTTTTTAATTGGACTGCAGTGAGAGCATGCACATCGCTCACTACTGAGAAGTGGAGACGTCATGCCAGGTGAGCCACGTTGTAGGGGAAGGGAAATCCTTTAAAGAGAGCCATTTTCTCTCAGGATTTCCCTTCTCTTTTAAAACGCAGGAGCAACCTCGTCATGGGATGATTAGGAGAGAGACGACCAGGCGCGCAATGCCCATTGCCCCGGGCTGAGACAGCTTCCCGGGCGCACACACAGCCACACCCGAGTACTTCACAGGTCTTTAAAAGACCATTTGCTTGTAAATGAGGCTCTGTTGTTTTTCACCCCTTTTTAGAGCCCCTGCATCCCCACTCTGCCTATTGCTGAAAGAATTAGCCTCCCCCGAAATTTTTTCTTAGTCCCTCCCTCCCCCCCGAAATTTGCCTCTAGTTGCACCTCTGGAGACGACCACAGGCAGCCTGCTCCAGCACGACCCTGCTCTGACCTTTCAGTGTCTTGTTTTAGTGCTACGAAAACACACGCTTTGCCTGGCGCACTTAGTTCTCACACCCCCTCTTTAATATGAAGATAGTAGCGTTGGAATTACCTTTATATTCCTATACTGTGCTTCACATGGAAATATAGAAGGGCAGGTTCTCACCACCCCAAATTAGCTGTTTGGTATACTCTCTCAAATGTAAGAACTACAGGTATTCAGTATCTGTCAGTCACGGCCAATTCAAAGCAGTGTTCCTATATAGAAATGGACAAAAGGTTATGTTTCTGAATTAGCGTCTTACACTGAAAAGCTGGTTTACATTTCTTTCGCTTGATCAACCTTTGTTTAAAACACCACCAGAGAAGGGTGGTGAACTATGGTCCACAAAGAGCAACTGAAAGCTTTCTTGTTCTTTATCAGAAACATCTGCCTGTCAATGGTTATCACCAGCCTTTTCGGCCCTTTAAGAGGCTGGGTGGATGAGTATAATACGGGGTGTTTAGGATTGGGGGCGGAGGGTGCACGGAAAGAAGGACGGATAGGTGAATAAAGGGCTAGTGGATGGATGGCCAGATGGATGAATGGATAGCTAGATGGATGGATGGATGAATGTATGGATGTATGGATGGATGGAAGGATGAATGGATGCATGGACCAGTACTTAGGATAGGCGGGTGGGCTGATAGATGCTTAGGATAGGTTCTGGGACAGATGGATGTATGGGCGTATGGATGGATGGACGGCACAGTGCTTAGGATAGGCGGGTGGGCTGATAGATGCTTAGGATAGGTCCAGGGACACATGGATGGATGGATGGATGGATGGATGAATGAATGAATGGATTGCTGGCTGGATGAATGGATGGGTGGGTGGATGGATGGATGGATGGATGGATGGAAGGAAGGATGAATGGATGAATGGACCAGTACTTAGGATAGGCGGGTGGGCTGATAGATGCTTAGGATAGGTGCAGGGACAGATGTATGTATGTATGTAGGTAGGAATGTATGGATGGATTGAAAGATGGTTGGATGGCGCAGTGCTTAGGATGGATGGATACAGGGCTTTAAGTGGGCCGGGTCTGAGCACCGGCAGTTATTTTCAGGGGGCCTCGAAACGGGTCTCTATCGGTCTCTATTTTCGGGCCTCGCAAAGGTAGTCCGTTTTCTTTTTTTTTTTTTTATTGGACTGCAGTGAGAGCATGCACATCGATGTGCGCATGCTCATTTTGCTCACTACTGAGAAGTGGAGACGTCATGCTAGGTGAGCTGCGTTGTAGGAGGAAGGGAAATCCTTTAAAGAGAGTGTTTTCCGAAGGTAGGATAATTGGAGGGGATTTTCTTAAGCACACAATGCTAGTTATCTTGATTTAGACCACGCCCCTAGTTGGATAGGCCACACCCCTTTAAGAGGTTTGCCCCGCCCCTTTTAGAGCACCCCCAGGTTTTTTTTCCCACTTAAAGCCCTGATCAGGTCCAAAGTAACTATTTACAATCTTTCAAAATTAATGGAGGTAAATCATTTATGAACTGTTGCCTGGCAATGGGGTCAGCCCATATTTGATTATAGTCAAAGTATTTCAGATCCTTCTTTCATGCAAAAATACATATAAATACATCTAATAGCCCTGAAATTAGCCAAAACAAGAGCTAAGATCAATCAGGAACTGCATTGTTGATTGTGGGGCAAGAGCAATGATTGAAAGGGTCATCAACACAAACTTATTTTGAAATACTTGTTATGTACCTGAAATGAACTATAGTATATGAGGAGTGCCACGCAGTTTAGCAGCACGGGAGAGGGCAGTTCCTGAATTCCATGGTGACATTTACACAGAATATCGGAACCAAATATATCGTGTAACAAACTTTTGTGACAAGAATTTCAAGGTCAAAAATATTGTGAAGGTAAGTTTCTATAAGTAAGAAAAGTTTTACTATACATATCGACACATATATGTACCTTGATGATATATATATCTTCAAGGTACGTAGATGTGAAGTTGAAAATAGTAAATCTATACTTACTTATTTGTACTTACCTTCTCCATATTTTAATCCTTGATATTTTTACCACAATGTTCTGTCCACACAATATTTTTCGTTCATATATTCGGTCAGTAATCCTACTGCAACAAACACCTGAATCTAATGGCCCATTTACAAAGGTACGAGGGCAGTTCTAGGATTTGCCTTTTCTTAGTTTTGGTCTAAAGGAAGTCAGCAGAAAAACTATCTTGTACCTACTACAAACCAATGAGAATTGTTTCACTGATTCTTGATGGATTTATTTGGTGTAGTTATACTTAGGAAGTATTCTACAAACAGTCTTCGGCCCTGATCACAAGTCACACAGATTAGGGCAAAGGGATGCCATGGGGCAGTAAGCTTACATTCCTGTTTATATTCTCGCACCAAAGTCTGGCATTTATGAGTTTTGTTCCCAGAATGGGGATAAGCCTGCTGGACTGGGTATGCCGGGCCTTGTCCGCATTGTTTTTCCAATTCCAGGCACAAATACACTGACAACTTCCACCTAAAATTTTCCAGCAGGGTTAGAGTAGGCAAGGTGGAGCTCTGTATGCTCCCACTTTAGTGTTGAAGGACGAGGGAGGGCTGTGCTCCTGTCCTTGAGTCTGGATCAAAACATGGTGAAACTGAACGCAGTATCTCCAGACCCAGAATTATCTGGACCAGGGACACATCTAGCTCTGATGGCCTAAAATGGAATCCCATTCAGAGTTAAGGCATCAGGTGGGATACCTAATGTCATAATACAGGCTTTAGTGCTTATCCATTCCTTTGGCAACTTTCATGAAACTGTAGTACTCGTTGCATGTACAACAGTAGCTAAGCAATTATTTTCAATAACTCTGGCAAGCATCGTTTTGTATTAGACACAAGGGCTTTTGCTTTATTCATGTTTTAGGATTATGGAGAAACATACGTTGTCCCCCCATTCCTGTTCTCTAGATCAGTGTTTGCATTAATTGTTGTGTTTCATCATTCATGTGCACCTTTCTAGATGTGCATTATACCCTCTTGTTTAAGCATGGAAAGCCTCTATCCTTTACATCAGATTCTTAATGGTAACTCAGTGCTATTATGTAGCAACAGTTGATTACAAAACTCACTACCCACTGTTGCTACGTCGTAAAGACCTTGATTGAAAGCAAAACTGCAGGAGGGGCAAGAAAGGCAGGGAAGGTGGTGGGGGTTGTTTAGGATGGCAGGTAAGGTATGTGTTTTTCACATTTGGATCAGGGAGGAGGGGCTGTGTTATCCCCCGTTACTTTTCTGCCACTGCATAGCGCTTGGAAGCACGGGCAGATCATTTTGTGGTCCAAACATAAAATAAAATTATAGATGGGTAAAAAGTGAATTACAGGGATGTTTTTCACCTTGGGGGTCTGAGTGGCATTGCAGACAACTCAAGCTTTGCTCTCGTGGTCTATGGGATGTCACTCAGAACCCCTCGGTGGAAAATATCCTTGCAATTCACGGTTACCCATCTAGAATTATATATATCATCTATTGGATAGTTTTCTGATTTCTTCATTAAGCTTCTCGTGTACTGCTTTGCTACAGTCATCAACAGCTCCCACTGATTATAAATAAGAGATCTAAATTCTGTCAGGCGATCCTTTAGAGTTATGTTGCTTGCTTCCCTGCTCGGCAATGAAGATTCATTGGTATTGCATGTGCCCCTTTTGGGCCTTTTTGGGCTTTACAATTGCCATGTTGTGGTTTTGCTTTGGTATTCACGTCTCACTACTCACCTATTGTGGCCGTTCCTTTTGTACTGGGATTTGAGTCAGTGGTAGTTGTTGATGTGCCTTTTTTCTTATCACCAGCGGGACCCTACTTCTTAATTCCTTAATGTTTTGATTAGTGTGATTTCTTGCTCACTAATGCAGTTGAATACTAGTTCTGCCTTGCTATCTTTTTATATGGATCCTTCTGCTGTCCAACATCTGTGCCAACTTCTGGCAATGGTGAAGCCGCAATGTTGTTTATATGTATAATGCTACATGCCCTGTGTTTTCCATTTACTTTAGATTCCTTTTTGACACCTTTGGGTGTGCTCCTTCTGTACCTGTAGCACACTTCTTGAACTTGCACTCTGTCACCAATACTTTATTTTTGTATTTACTTTTTACATTTTAAAGAAACATAAAGGATGTCAGTCAGACGTTACAGCTGATACCCTTGTAATGCTGCTTCCTGAATTTTTAAAAGTAAGTAGAACTTTAGACTTTCTGCTTTTTAGTAGCTTGCTGTTTGAACCAGTAGTCATCCATGTGTTAACCATGAATATTCAATAAAAGTTGTTTAAATAAAAGTACATTTTGCACTTTTTGGAGTCAAAGGTAGTGCAAATGTTACCTTCTGCTAGGTATTATTGTCAAAACGGGTGTGATAATCTGGTACACAAATCCTATGACGTGGATAAAATGATGTCTTCGGGAAACCTAATGGCTTGCTAAATGTAAATCTGCAAACACTAAATTCGAATCTATGTTAACCTGCATTTATAACAACACAAAAATATGATGGACAGAATGATGAACAATGTCAAATATTCATCCCCGGTACAGAGATCTGGGCCTAAATTCTTACTTTTTTTGCTCACCGTGCCATTCCAGTTTGGACCCAGCCATATACAAATCAGTCTTGACCCTGTTCCTTAATGGAACAGTCCAGCCCGAACTGCCAGGCCAGATCCTCCCTGGAATGGAAACAAGCATTCTGGGACCCGTTTCAGGGCATCACCACTCATCAGCGAGGCTAGCTTGAATCCAATATCATAGTAAGCACGGGACCCAAATCTGGGCATACCTTTCCCACTTTAGGTGACACACAGAAAGATGATGGACAGAATGCTGAACATTCCCAGGATGCTTATTTCAAGTCCAGGCAGGACCTGGCCTGGCAGTTCAGGCTGGACACTTCCCATGGGGAGCAGGGTCAAGACTGATTTGAATATGGCTGAGTCCAAACAGGGGTGGCATAGTGAGCAAAAGAACAATGGATTTAACCCAAAACTCTTGACTGGGGGTGAGTGTTTGAAATGTTTCAGCACTCCGTCCATCATTTTGCTGTGTTTGCTTTGTTCGCCCTAAGTGGCCGTGGGTATGCCCAGACATGGGTCCCTTTCTCGCTGTCCCACTGTGTTCGCCCTAAGTGGCCGTGGGTATGCCCAGACATGGGTCCCTTTCTCGCTGTCCCACTGAATTCCAGCTAGCCTGGCAGATGAGGGGTGATACCTGGAAACCGGTCCCAGGATACTTGTTTCCGGTCCAGGGAGGACCTGGCCTGGCAATGGGCTGGATTGTTTCCATGGGGAGCAGGGTCAAGACTGATTTGCATATGGCTGGGTCCAAATTGGGGTGCCATGGTGAGCAAAAGAACAATGGATTTAACCTAGATCTCTTGACTGGGGGTGAGTGCTTGAAATGTTTCAGCACTCCATCCATCATCTTGCTGTGTTTGCTATCAACCTGTATTTATAACCTTGTGTAAAACTCCTGTCACAATCTGTGCACTATTCATTAAAGTATGTAAAGACATAGAGTAACTGAATTCAATAGTAACAGTATACCTCACAACACCGACACCCTTTTCACCCTGGCATGGTGCCTTTCCTAAAACTGTACCACTCCAATGACAAATCTACTTTCCAAAAATTTCAGTTCTTTTTACACCAAGATGTTTTCAAAACCTTATTTAATGGTGGTGGTTAAATATCGAACCTTGATAATATCCATTGTAAGGGAAATGCCCGCAATACTTCAGGTTGGTCATTGATTGGAACAAGTCAGATCCTTGATTTTTGTTTAGCATGGACTGTGGCAACGTCATCTTCATCAGTCTGTCCAAGACCTCAGAAGACATATAAAGGGGGGGAAGGATGTGTATGAACATTAAAAGGCAGAGCTATATTATGTCTTTCCTGAAGTCCCTCTACTAGCTCCCAGACATCAAATGATCGTTCAAGTTTTTATGACCATCTACATGGTCTTCTGGGACTGAGAGTACCCATATCCAAACAATGTCTGCTCCCCACATGCCTTTGAGTAGCATACAAATTCAACCCAATCACATTGCACAAATGTGTTTTGTGTATTTTAATAGGGGGGAACACAGATGCAGAACATGCAAGGTTCTGGGTCCCCATGAATAGAATGACTTGGAAACAAAGGATAAGATTCCAACCACCCTACCACTTGATTACCCTGAAAATTACCCTATTGCGTGAACCTTTTCTGTAGGAAAAAGGATCATGACCATTCCCAGCCCTGTCATCTTTCTGCTGTATTAGAGGCTGGTCTCAGCTTGCAAAATATACAGGATGAGGTGTACACTGTAAAGTTAATGAATAATTTTGGCATGGAGTTTGTAATTTTAATTGCACAATGAAAACTACTTGCCATGCTGACTTACCTTCCAAACTTCTTGCTTGTATTTCATAAGGCATTCAAGCAACTGACAGTGATAAACTAAGAGGAATAAGAACATGATAAGATGCATTAAAGTAAAAGAGTCTTTTCTTTTGTGAATGCATTTGATTAAAGTGTGTGGTTTAAGAGGGGTGGGGAGGGGAGGAGAGGAGAAAGAAGAAGGGAGGAGAGGAGAGATGGAGATGGAGATGGGAGGAGAGGAGAGGGAGATAGGGAAGGGAGGGATGGAGATGGAGAGGGCAGGGAGAGGCGGAGGGTAGAGAGAGGAGACGGGGAGAGCAGAGGGAGGAGGAGGGAGAGGGAGAAGAGAGGGCTGCTATTCCACTGGTTGCCTTGAGGCTCTCTGGAACAGGAGAAAGCAGCATTTCACCAATTCCCTCAGATTTCTGGAGACCCAGGCAATGCTGTTGAACTAAGAAAGGCTGGCGAAGACTGAGGAGACAAGCACTTTCCACTGCTAAAGTTAGCAAGCAACAGTAATGTGATGCCACCAGAGTGAACAAAATAAATTGAAAACTTTGATTCATGTTAATGGAGTCCAATGGAAACCATGCTCAAGAATATGACATTGTGCCATATTGGGCATTATCAATGCCCAACAGGACAAGGTACAAAGGAATTGCATGGTTCAAATAAGTAGAATGGAATGTCTATTGCTTTATGTTCATCCCACTGAGTCACTCTCCTGCCCTGTCAACCCATTGGACTATTTATGGGTAAAAGATTGTCTTAATGATGTAGGTCTTTTTTTGTTGAATGAAATGGCAGGTTATAAAGGATTGCCTTCGATGGCTATATTGAGGCTCGTTAGGACAGTTAATTTTTTAAGTATTTCTTTTGCAGGATGCCCCCACAAGTAACCCAAGTTTATTATTAAAGAATGTGAGGAAAATCCATTATTTTGCATTTAGTATATATTTGAATGTGGATCTAGTGTGAGTAGTTATGGTCTACCTGAAGACTACTTATCAGAAATAGGATTATTTGAAAAGAAGGAATATGGTTTAGCAATGATAAAGAATGATAGAATAACTCATACAATGGTGGAGAATTATAATACCGAAAAAAGGGAACAGAATCAAGGATAGAAGGACAAAATGAGGTCAAATGAAGTGGCTTAGGGCACATCGGACCATAGCTCCGCAGTATTGGCTAGAATGGAGTAGAGCAAGCTTTGAATACAATGTGATAAAGTATAGTGTTAAAGGATGGATTATCCTGAGTACAGAAACGTTAGCTTTTGCAGAGTAATAGATTACAGTACAATCAGATATGAAGATAGAAGTCCTCCAATTATCCTAGGCTCACATAGGAGGAGAGAAACCAGTATCGGAGTTTGTTTTAGAAAAATGAAAACCTGTTTAAATGTTTGACAGGCGGCTGTCCTATTTGATGGAGCCGTCTATCAAACTTGTACAACATAGACCAAAACACGCTATGATGGCGGTCCCTGTCTATGTTAACAGTTGTCAGTGGGGACGGTGAACAATTCTAGATTTGGTGGGCAGTGGTCACTCTGGATGGTGGGGCAATGTCCTTCACCATCCCAATGGAATACCCTCCTTTCCGTTAAACTTTCAAACTTCGCCTAGGGCTGCAATGGTATGTATGTATATGTTATTTCTATAGAGTGAACCTAGTCAAAAGGCAGCGGAGTACTGTGCATGGTCATAGACAAGCTTAAATTCATTGAGTAAGAGGAGAGGAGGCTAGGTTGTGGATGATTACTGCATTGTGATGTAGTGTTTGTTAATGAGGTGAGTCTTCAACTCGTTCCTAAATTGGAGCAGTACTGGGGTTGTCCTGATGGATATGGGGATGTTGTCCTGATGGTGTCCTAACTGCGGTGTGCTGAGATCCACTAGAGATGGTGAGCATGATAAGCGAGGGTGCTGTTTGTGATGGCTTTGTAAATAATGCAGCTGGTTTTGAAGATGATGCAAGCCAGCAAGGAGAACCAATGGAGTTCCATCTGGATGGGAGTGGTGTAATCATATTTCTCAGGCCTTGGATAAGAAGTGCTGCACTGTTTAGGATGCTCCAAAGGGGTGCCAGTGTTGAGTTTTGGAGGCTATAGAGTAGAGCATTACCGCAATTCAGGCGGGAGAGTACAAGGGTTCTGAAGTCACTTTCTGGAATAAATGGTTTGGCTCTCTTTAGAAGAGAGATAGTAATGGGCTGACTTTGTGTTTTGTTTTTGTAATGTGTTCCTTGGGTTGAGTTTGATGTCTAGGGTGAATCCAAGTTACTTGGCAGTAGGTGGAAGTTGGGGTTTGAAGACATCAGGGTCCATGTCATTAAACCAGGCTTGTATCGCATCTTGTTTGTAGCTGTTGGCAAATAACATGAATTCTGTCTAGGTTGCAATTGCCAGAATTGAAGAAAAATAGAAATGAAGAAGTTGCTCATGCCTGACACATGACAACTTGACACCCATCATTGCATTAACCTGGAATTCAGCTTTTGAACAAATGGCAAAATGCAATGTATGCCCTGAATTGATTTGTAGATGAGACCTTGCTGAGGAACTATGGCATGTTACTCGTTGCTCTCGGGATCCATAGGAACAATGTAGCAGAATGTCAATGAAAGATTCAACAATTTATTTGCATTAGTTATGGAGCTAAACCTCTGTATTCACATTGGGTGGCATCAGCATGGTGACCCCCTAAGAAAAAAGTCAGGCTCTTGCACTTATATGTTTTTCCAAATGTAACACTAAGCAGTATAGAGTAATTTATGTCAAGAGTTCAAAAGAGTGGTAGGATATAATAAAGCAGGTTAGAATGCAGTTGAACAAAGTAGAAATAAATTGAATAGGATACAGTGGGGAAGGGTAGAAAGTAAGAGAAAGTTGAGTAGAGTGAGATAGGGTAGAGAACAGCATAACAGGACGAAGCAAAGTGGGAAATAATAGTGTAATAGATGAAAGAAGAACTAATGAAGGACAGAGTAGCAAAGAATAAAGTAGAGTACAGTAACTGAATAGGGAGTAGAATAATTGGATATGAGTCAGAGTACAATTAGGTACATTTGGATCGGGGCTTTATATTAGAGTATAATTTGATCTGTAGAGTAGAGAAGAGTATAACATGGTTGGTAGAGCACAGATAGGTGGAAGTGAGAATGGTAAAGTTAAAACCAATAAATAGAGAAGCACAACTGGAGGGGAGTAAAGTTCACGTTGAATAAAGAAGAAAACAGAATAGATCAGAACAGAACGAAGTTAGCAATACTTGGATTGTATAGAGTAGTGCTGGAGAAGACGGAAAGAGAAGAGCATAAAAGAGAAAATACAGTAGATTGGGAGAGAGTGGAGTTTGCGAAATAACTTTGAATTGACTTACACAGATTATGATAGGCTTGAGGATAGTAGGAAAAGGTACTGTAAAGTGAGTAAAGGTAGTCTTAAAGTAAAATAGGGGAGAAATTGGATAAATAGAGTGACATACATACCAGGATTTGATGTGTACTGCATCGCAATCATGAGCATGGATGAGGCAGACAGGTTGACGTGTGCAGTTACTCCTTCTCTTCTGCTGGAGCCTACTGAAGCAAAGACACACGTTCTTAGCTCTAACCTGGACCAATTGGTGCATATTTTGTTGCCTCTGAGGTGCAATTATTTGCTTACTTTACTCATAACTGCAAAGTACCTTGTGAAAATCTGCTGTATGGCTAGGATCCACCCCATTTACAAACAAGGTGCAGGCTAGAGACAGCTACTAATGTTTCTCTTTCACTTACACAAAGTCACCCGGCGTCCTCTTGCAGGAGACCATGACCCTGCCCACAGGTGGCGGGTGCACTCTGTGATGGCATTGCCACTCTGAAGCTCAGGCCCCAAGGATGGTCCAGGTCCCCTTACAAATGTCCCTCTGCAGGGCATAAATTGCAGACTCTTTACTCTGTCTGACCCGGCATGTCGAATGAAAAAACGATGGAATGCTAAGCTACCTAAGCAATTGCCAGTGGCTGACACTATTTGTGTTCATTCCACACATCTTTACGTTTTACACATACTGTAGACTGTTATGATATTAATACACATGGTTATCCCTCCTGAATAAAGCAGAAGGCAGATGGCTCCGTGCACGATGCTAAAGAAATATATGCCGGGAACTACCACATATTCCGTCAATTGCATGGGGGATGCCTTAATACAAAGTAGAGTGATCCCTCTTCGCACTGCCGTGGAAGAGAAGCTCCTATGTATTGAATCTGAGCAAGGTCTGGTCTCTAACATCAAACAGTACTTGGTGCTAGAAAACCAGGACAAACAGCTTCACCTTGTTTCCTTGCTTCATGCTCAGTTTATGTAACAAACCTTCTTAAAAATGCACCTCTGTTAGGTCCTTCTACTTGACGGCTGAGTCTTTTGGGCTCTGAAGGGACTTTTCTGTTGTGCTTTTAAAATTCACTCGATAATGAGGTATTAAGAAACATAAGTATTCCACACACTCCAAATGAAGCTCAGATGTTACATGTAGGCAGCGACCACAGCTTTATACACAATATAATATATTCAGCTTCTCACTTACCTACTGCTGGAGAACACTTTACAGTTACACATACTTTTCACATGCATTCAAGTCAGTACAGATGTGCTGTGCAGGTGGCTACCACATCATTACTTGCAGCATTTGCCACCATCAAATGGCACAAACTACCACAGAAGAGCACTTTAGACAGTGCACCACATATATATGTCCAACACAGATCAGAAATGCCACCTAACGAGTCAAGTTAAGATTGTTCGCTAACCAGTGGGCAACAGGTATGTTACTGACTTAAGAGCTGTGTTAGCAAACAGCAAAGTTCCGAGGCAACACCTCTCCGAAACTACAACACACACCATTCAATTAATAAGACCTTGAAATCCAGCCCAAAGTCAGCTTCACCAGCTCAAATTCGCTTAGAATTTGGCTTAAAAATCAAGTCTATCAGTGCAAAAATACAGTTATAAAATAGTGCTGGAGACTAGGAGCTTCGGAAAGGGAATCCATTAATAATGTATGCTGGTGGGAAATCGAGGAACAGCAACACAGCAATATAAAAGGCTCTTGGGGCAGACACTTAAATCTGGTAATTAAGGACTTAGGCATTAAACAAGCATGGAAGGCAACTATAGGGAAAAGCACCATTTAATCAAGTGCTAAAAACCGCAACTCGAATTGAATCGACTCTAACAGATAAAAAGGCACTTGTGCAAAGGAGACACACCTGGACAGTAAAACTCTTATTCAAACTTATGTCCTCAGGGGTATCTGGCAGAGCATTTTTCATTAGCACTAAAGCATCAATTCATGTTATTCGCTTTGGTAATATGGAATCAAAAGATTGTATTCCCTCTTGGTAAAGTCAGTCGCAGACTTTAATCTGCAGGCTTTGTGGTTAAAAACAAGAGATACTAACCCACATTTTATGCATCTGTCCAGTACCCTTGGGCAAAGGAAAATCCTTTTGAAAGCACTCTTCAGGAATATGGGAATACGCTCATGGAAGCAAGCCGTTATTACCTGGCTAAGTGGAACGTCAGTCCCCCTTACTTGTAGGGGGGTTACGTTTTTAATGCCATTATTTAAGGAAATGTCCAACAAGTAGGAGTAAGGACTTAGAACTGTTCTTCCTATTTGCACAATGCTCTTGCACTATAAACCGCAACAGGACTTTGTTTTATGAACATTTTGGTTCTTAAAACTAGTTCTTTTCATGCTTAGTACGTTCTAGACAGGGGTTTTAGGCTGTAGTTATTACAGCTTGCTTTTGATGGTTTTTAGATGTGGCGGGACCTAGCAGCTGCTATATTTATGACTCTGTACCCTTTTTAGATTCTATTAAAAGCTATTATAAAGCTGCTAACTCTTGGAGAGCCGAATAATCATCTGCATTTTAAATACTTATTCACAAATTGTTTTAAATATACTTGTGACCTGTGTATTTATAATTAAGAAGACCCAACAGCTGTCATAATAACGGTTCGATTCTTTCTTAGATCCTTCTAAATGTAATTAAAATGCTGCTAGGACCCAGAGGTATTTGAAGAATTGTTGATATTTTATGTATATTCTTATAAATTGTTTTTATGTCACTTGAGATTCGTTTACTTATAACAACGATTGTTATTAATTCTTTTTGTATTTTCTAAAGGTTTTAAATAACCATATACAATAAAGTTCTTCTTCTCCTATGAGGGAAGACCACCAACAGAAAATACAAAAAAAAAGATATCCAGGTATCAAGGAGGTCTGCAGGTGAACATTTTGTATAATGGTGTAATGCTCAACATTACATAGCACAAACTATACTACACAGTCTTAGGGATGGATGAGAACCTAGAACTCAAAACATACCACCGGATGACTCCGACTCCAGTCTGAAAGGAAAACCTCTGTAAAGTGTGGAAAAGCATCTCTGGGCAGCCAATAGAACTAGGAGGCCACAATAACAACAGGCTTTGTGCTATAATCAATCAATCAAACTTTATTGTTTTAAGCTAATAAAAACCATCACAATATTGCCATGTACGCAAAACATAGAAGCACATAATATCTTGGTGAAATGTGGTACATAGTTACTAGTGGTTTCATAAAATTATAAACACAACTTTGTCCAACTCTTACTAAGTGATTGCTAAAACTTAAACCATCAAGCTTTGTGTTAATTATTGTATGGTAAGCAGCTGATGGTAAATCAGTAAATTATCAAGCGGTCATATTATGCTTAGGTCACTGCCTTAAGACTGACAACAGTCATATAGAATTGTAAGATTACTCCGTAAAATAGTGATAAATTTCATCAATTTCCTCTCAGTCTAAGAGTCATCTAGACTACTAAGAGGAGTGATCGCCTATAATGTCCCGTGGTGCTGATGAACCTATAGATCATCTAAGCTTGAAAGTAGGATTAGTTGGAGTACCCCAGGTAAAAATTGCTTCCACTCATAGTCTATACAAATGCACGTAACAGAGCATATACTTATTGTAAATTGTATCTTTCAGTTACTATCATCTCAAATAATATGTTACACCATGTTTACTCTGATGAGTTTGTGGCACATCATTCTCATAGCCCTTTCAAAGCAAGTGTGTGGCAAATAGAAATACTAGCGTGCCCACTGCCACCGAGCCCTGCAAGCCTATTGAGGGGGGCGAGTTGTGAGATGTCCATATTCCTTCAGTAAATTCCAAATGTCCATGCCCCAGAAAAGAAGATCCAATTCTGGTAAAACGTTTTTGATTCATTGTGGGTTTTATGACATGTTTTTATCCATATCAAGGTATTGAACACATATTGGAATTAATTAAAAAAACAAAAGTGTTATTTGTTTATTGTCGAGACTTTGCTCGCATTGAACGATAGACGGCATCTATTCAATGGTATTTCAAGAGGGATATTCTTCATTCATAACTCAAGGCAAAGCAAGCAGAGGGCGAAGAAGAGCAGGATGTGTCTTTCTCCCTCAAAAGCCCAAGTTTAAAATGACAAGTTTGAAATACTCAAGTAACAGCCCAAACCCCTCTTCTTACTGCTAAAGATTTTTTATTTCTATTTGCTCCTAGAAATTTAAACGACCGGTGTAGCATTCGAGGGCTCAGTGTTCGCTCGTCTTAGACAAACACATTAACCTCGTCAACATTGCGGGCTTTTTTAACTACATCTCTCGATGGGAATGAACTTCTGTTGGCTTCAACAGGCAATGGGTCTCATGCTATTATTTCGGCACAAAAGAGAACAGCTGCAAGACATTTATTACCAGTCTGATGAAAATAAATATTTTCCATCGTTTGCAGTAGGTTGACCATGCTGTCGCCTCTGGGTTTCTGGATGCCTTTGGTTGATCTATTTCTACAGATTCTTTCCAACTATGACATTTAATGCAGCCAACACCCGCACATAGTCCATGCATCACCTATAAAGCAAGGTATTGCAGTTTCTTTACTGCGCCACTTTAAATCATAGATGTTGTGATCATGCTGGATAATGGACTTCTGTCTGCCCCACAAAAACTTCAACCTTGCAAGCTCAAAACTACAGTTCCCTTGTGCCTGTCCTGGCCTTTTGGGATTCATTTACTTGTATGCTTTGACCACTTTAGCTCAATGGTTGTTTGGTGCACTCTCTACCCAATCAAGGAATTTGCCTTCACCTTTTCTCAATCTCCCAGTCTTAAAAAATTAAATGCCATTAAAGTGCACCCCAGCTTGTGCTCGCCCCTTCAAACAAAATCCAAGCATATTGCCAACCAAGAAGGCAGTATCTAAGGAGAAATATTGGCATTTCAGTTCAGTACATCCCAACACAAATTACCCTACGGGTAGAAAAATATAATGTTGCAACTGAAATGACTTACGTATGGCCATAGGTAGGAAAGACGTGCTGAGATATTCAATAATATCCTTGTGCAGAAACGGCGGGAAGGTGGCGAGGGTTGAGATCATGGTGTAGGGTAAAGTGCTGAGGATATCGTCGCTGAGAAAGGGCAACAAACATGTTGTAGTATAAAATATGGACTGTCCCAAATCTGCGAAAAAGAGGTTGAAATGAGAGTTAACAGTGTTGCGTTTTGCTAACGCATGTTTAATCTTCATTTTTCATTATAAAGCACACGTCTCAGTTTGAGATACCCCGACGAAGAACACATCGTCTAAATAACGTATAAAAATAAAATAATGTGCAATGTTTCCTGCTCCTTGGTGATGGAATGACGGAGGACATGAGAGAGGGAATTAACAAGAAAAGTAGAAAAAGAGAAAAAGGAAAAGAGAAGGTGAGATATGAAAGTGAGTGGAAGAGAGACGTGATGGAAAAATGTAAGTGGTGAAAATGGAGATAGATAGATAGATAGATAGATAGATAGATAGATAGATAGATAGATAGATAGATAGATAGATAGATAGATAGATGAGCACAGTACACATGTATTATAAAGGGATAGATACATACATTTAAGTGCACATCATTTCAATATCTCCCAGCAGCAATACTATTTACCGATATTAAAACAAACATTATCTGTAAAAAGCTCAATTCCATGCAGTCTTCCAAACGTAGCAAAGCATTTACATAGCTTGTCTTTACAAGTTAAAAACTGCCCCAATTTGAAAACATAGGCCACTTTTTTGGCTATCTAATTCAGTAATGGGTGACACTTTTATTTTGGTGCCCGGGCCAATTTTCTGTCCCAGTCCAACCCTAGAAATGATCTTGTGTGCAGTTGGCATATTACACCCAATTCTGTGCACGAGAGACCTTGGTCATGCGGCCACAGAGATGGTTCATATTATTTGTGAAGGTGGGCAAGGATTTGAGGACTCTTATTTAAGCAAAGCCTGATCCCTGTGGAGTACTGATGTATCTACTATTATTGGTTGGTTGTCTTTCATAACATCACAGGCACAAATATTGTGTCTTATATATATGTTACAAAAGTATAATCCAATTGGCTGTAGATGTTCTATTATTAACTCCAGCAGGGTGATATTTTTGTAGACGATATTTAGGATGGGAACAAGAATGGTGTGATTCTGATGTTGAAGACAATGTGGGAGGTGGCAGAGATGAATTTCAGGGATGTGAAAAGATTGCAGGTGGTGGGATGGGAAGTGTTGGACAGAGTGGCAATGACAGAAGCGAGTCTAGTCATGTGTTTGAAGGCGTAGGAGTGGATAGACGGAGATTTAATGGCAGACAATCAAAGAACGTTGCTGTTGCTATATAAGAAGCTTCTGTGTTCGTGCAATGGATATGCTTGTGTTGGTTTATTTGCTATTGTTGGCTATGTGTGTGCGTTTGTTTGCAGAGTGAATGCTTAAAATGTGAGCAGGGTAGAGCTTTGTGTTTGGTGGCGGAACCGAACGTTAGAGAAGTGTTATTTGAGCACAGTTAGGGAATGTTTGAGTGGATCATTCTAGTCGTTGCTGTTGATATGTACGGTCCCATGTACATATCAACAAGGATATGTAAGGCCTTCTGGCCTCAGGTGAACACAATTCATGGGGATGTTGTATCTCTAAAGAAACCTAGAGGTCGAAATAGAAACTGCACACATAATCAAGCAGAGAGACAATCTATTTTTCCATATTCTTCAAATTGATTCCAATGTGTTTGAACATTGAAAGATGGATAACTCACGGTGTAAAACGACCAGTCAAATATAAGGGACTAGACTGAGGTTTCTGTAAGGCACTATGCTTTTAGAGGCAAAATGGTCTTAGCTGAAAATTGCAAATTCACATTTTGCTCCACAGTCGGGACCATGAAGCTCGAAAAGCTTCCACTCTGGAAAGGTATTAGCAAAATGTAGGCTGCACACACTCCTTTCCACGCAGCCACATAGTTCATTTTCTATCCCGAAGGGAACCAGAAAGGGCACAAAGGAAGCAAACTGGTGGGAGGGTTGTCAGTGCCTTTGAGAGCTAAGAGTGATTCTGACTGTGTCGCGATTACAGACTACCTAAATGTGGTGAGGTGGGCAAGAGTTCTTGGTTGGTAACATGGCTAGTCATCCATGCACCTAGAGCAGGGTGTCCTGCTTCCAGGCTCTACTCTCACCCTACCACTTACATTGTCGCCCTACTAGGGTGTGTGTAAAAAAACAGGTGAGGTTTATTTTCAAAAGTAGCTCATCCACATCCTGGAGAATTCAGGAGACACGAAGAGAGCAAAGGGCATTTCCTGCAACACAACATTGGCCTCTTAGACACAAGCTAAGGATAGATGCTAGTATGTAAAAATGTGTTTGAAGAGCAAGTCAGTGACAGAGTGAGTGATCTCATGTGTGTAAAGCACATTGCATGCTACTGTGCCTTTTGATGCTGTCACCTTGACATTGCTGCAAATGGAAACAGGAGCCTGAGGCTTGTTCTTTAGATGGAAGATTGTTAGTAGTGTATCTCAGTGGGCAGGAGTAATACTAGAGAGAATGAGTTGCCCATTAGTAGTCACTTTGAAAGCTGGGGTACTGATTATGCCTTGTTAAGTTGAAAAGGCATGTAGAGGGTCCATACTAATCAAGTTATGATATTAGTGTTGTCTCATGCACATTTTATGGCTAGAGAGAATTCCCTAAAAAAGACTCACTTTTTTCACAGAAAGAGAATGAAGCTATCACCTAGTGGAGGGGGCATGCACTTTATTTTTAGATCTTAATTTTTATATTTTGTGACACTCTACTTAATAACAGAGGCCTTTAATCGCCGGTAGAGCCCACTACGGAGGGCTCTAAGGCTATTAGAGCATTCCGCCCCTAGAGGGCAGAATGTTCTAATTTGTAAAACAAAGGCCTTACAGAGCCCGAGGGGGTTGAAATCCCCTTGGGTTCCGTGAGGCCTTTGTTCACAGCAACAGCTGTGAAAGAAAAACATTGGAATGTTGATGCTCCCAGCTTTTACCAGCCATTAGAAGCCCAGAGCACTCCATTGTCTTCAAAGGAGCGCTCAACAGTCCAATGTTCCAATATAGCCTTATAGCCCACCGTAGCGGGCTATACCGGCTATTAAAGGCCCGCTCCAGCGTTAAAGGCCCGATCCGAAGGCGAGGGACTTTAACAAGGGAGCGGGACTTTAATAGCCGGTATAGCCCAGCTATGAAGGGCTATAAGGCTATTAGAACATTCTGCCACTAGAGGGCAGAATGTTCTAACAAATAAATCAAAGGCTTCTCGGAGCCCAAGGGGGTTTAAATCCCCTCGGGCTCCGAGAGGCCTTTGTGAAAACAACATTGGATGTTGCTTTGCGGGCCTTTACCGGCCCGTAGAAGCACGGAGCACTCCATTGTCTTCAATGGAGTGCTCCAAATTCCAATGTTCTAATTAATGTTAACTGTCCTTCACGCAGTTGATAATATGTCTCATGATGTTTATCACACTACTGTATTTAGCTAGCTCCTTTGTCTACAACAAGATAGAGCTGAGAATTATCAGCACAGGATTATGACTTTAGCTGAGTGTTAATAGTCATGCTAAGGCGGGTCAGTAGCAGTGGCATGACGAAACTTGAGGGGGCGGCCCTGAAAAGTACATGGATGGGGCCCCCACGCTCCAGACCCAGTCAGGAGCTCTAAAACAAGGTGCCTGCCACTTGTGCACAGTGCCAAAGGGGGCCCCCTGGAGGTCAGTGGGCCCCCCGCACCACGGGGGCTGTGGGGGCTAATGTTAGGCCACTGGTCCGTAGGTAAATATCACATATGTTTCAAGAGACTGGTAAGCCCTGCGGATGCGCATGTCAGGACTGAGGGCTTCACTTCATGAGTTCTAGGATTTTCTTATGTGCTCTTTCCAGGGCAAAGCTTTAATCCATTCTATGGCTTGATCCACATGAGCGCATTTGGTAGTGTGAGCAGTAAAAATGTATTCTGTCAGTCTTTTGCAGTCTCTCTGTTCAGAATGGGAGGTGCACCAATGAAATGCGACAAAAGAGTTCACTAATAATAGCAGACATAGACGTCTTCTGTCAAAGGTCATCAGACAATTGCCAACACATCATATCAAGTTTTGCCACTTAGTCAGGGCACCGTGTTGCCTAAGCTTGGTAAAGGAGTGTATACCTGTCTGCTCGTGTGATTGTCATATCAGTTGTTTTTGCTGTGGCAGAACGTTTGATTATCGACCAATAATTGTAGTGGCAAAGTGTATAAATAGGAGGTTGCTTCAATAATGGTCCAAGGAAACCTGGATTGAGCTGTAAAGACATAACTAGACACATACAGCTCTTAAAATGGCGACCGTAGTTGTGGGTAAGACTTCAGCAACCATGCTGAAAACAGACTAATTTTACAATTAGAACTGCCTTCTAAAGGAGGTAGTGGGTGGAAAAATGAAACATTATCGTAGAATGTTTAAAATATTTTTTTGTAAATTAAAATCGCCGGACATTGTACAATAGCATTGTTATGAAAATAAAAAATAAAAATCGCTTTCAATGGGATGTGGGCGATTCCTGTGTTCTAACTTGGGTTGAAAGCTATCTGTAAGCATTAGTGGTGGGATTGCCATGTGCTGGTATTGCCACAGAGAGGTTTGTCAACATTTGGGCAATTGCAAAGAGTCTTACTTTTAGAGGTGTGGATGCCAGTAAGATTGTTCAGCGTTGGAGATCACATTGTAATATTTTGTCTAGTTGTGGTTGATTACCATTTTTGCCTTTCATTTGGTATTTTGTATTTCCACCACTTTTTCTATGCGTTATCCATTTTACTCTGCTGTGTAGTCTATATCACAATAATATGAACACTTCTAAGTTATTCAAAATAAATTTGACCATTCTCTACCGAGTCTACACACCCATGAAATACATTTTTAAAATCCAACAGTCTTGAGAAATGACTAAGAAATTTACCAAAGAACAGGTTTGCTTACCGTGCTGACCGTGCTGTAGCAAGGGGACTAGATCCAGCAGAGTCACCAGTGTGACGTAGAGGCCCTGATAATCCAGGGATGGGTACTCTGATAATTGAGCGTCGCGGCTTTGCAGGCCTCGTTCTGACGGAGCATCTCGCAGGACGCTGTAAAGGAGGGAGCGAGTAACAGTGGGGTTGATGGAACTGACCTGCGGTCTTAAAGATGGGGTGAGTGGGAATGGCACAGGAAAGAGACACATGGTCATGGGCACTGTCAAATTGGAGGCATCTTGATTCTCCTTCTTCCCTGAGCGGGACAAAATGCTGTTGGAGGGACAAAGAAAAAAAAGAGACAACAAAGACACAAAAAACAGCACATTACATTGAAATGACACTATAAAACAAATAATAAGAGACCAGATACATCCCACATAAGATGCAATGTCTACCAATGCAGTGTCTACCAATCCAACAGCCATTCTCAACCATGCTTCAAAATAGGAAATTAAAATTGTGTCTTTATGAAAATTCTCATTGCATCCCATGTGTTATCTGGTTAATAAGGAGCAAAAATATAAAAACACATGTTTCAGTGCCAAACCCATGTTTTACAGTCAGGTCAACCGGTGTAAAGAGGCACTCACGGTAGGAAGCAGAAGGCACTTTCAAATCAGAGATTATTTTCACATATGTTGGCGGAAGGATATGCTTTTTCTCTTTTAGCACAATCTTGCTTTAATTCCTTTAGCAGAAACCTGTAAAATATAGGCGTGGCACTTGCAGAAACATGTTTTAGTCAGGAATAAACATGTGTGTTTGTTAAGACACTCTTAAAAATCACATGTTTATTGCATCAAAATAATGTCTGTATGTAATTCATGATACTGTCTCATGACGTTCCGTCAGTATCATTGGGAGGTAATGAAGTTCAAACAGGCACATGGATTTAGAAATAATAGATATTTCTAAAATGTTAACTAAACTACGTTTGGAAAAGCTAAAAAATAATATATAGGAGATGATGTGTAGCATATGTTTGTGAGCTAATGGTAATGGCTGTGTATGTGCTTTATTTTAGTTTTTGTCCATGTTTGGGGAAGAAACCATTTTTTTTTTATTTTTCGAATAGAAACACTATTTTGGTAAACCATTACAGTACCTCCGAATTTTTTAAGGTAAGGGTTGAGCAAGCAATTCCCATATTTAATTTAACTATACATAATAGGTTAACCATACATCACTGTGCTACTTACATTATTACTGAACAAAATTGCTACAAACTAAAGGAAAGATAATTTTAAACAAAAAAATGTTTAGTGGGAATAATTGGAAAGTCTAAATAATATCCAGCTGTCTGTTTAATAAATGTTTTGCAATTCTCTCTAGCATTTTTACTGCTCATTTTATTACCGAAAACTATGCATCTCTAATAACATATCTGAGCTAATTTTTCCGTTTCATACATTACTTTGTGGTCCACAATAAGACTGACTAATCAGTAAGTGGTTATTCACTTCATCCTGGCGCTGGTTTATAATACACATAAATACATTTGTTTCATGTTAAACTTTGTACGAATTCTGTAATATCTACAGTTACTACAAAACATGTTTCTTTGCACTATCCTGGCTAGTCCAAGTGTACAAATTACTACTAGAACCAAGCCCAGGAACAGAGGGGCTTTTTGCTTCTTAAGTATAATGTCGTAACACAGCTGCTGTCCTAAAATGCACATTCTCTGTCCTTTTGTTAGATTCACATTATAGAACAATTTTGTTTCTGTTTCTCAATACCCATGCCAGCAGACTTTAGCCTGGAATTCTACTGCTGCATCTCTGCGTGTGTATTGTGTAAAAACATTCAAATCTTCAATATTCAAGTTAAATATTCAATAAGAGGTGGGAAGAGTCTGATGTCCTCTGAGGACTACATCAAATCGGGCGTTCACTATTACTACACAATATGCACACAACTCCCACACATAGCAATTTTATGCAAATGTATTTTACAACTATTCAGTATAGGTATCTGAAATGTGTAACTAGATTTGGCCTTCATGGACAGACAGTATGTATCAATGTAATGAGGATTACCACATGTATACATGTGGTAAAACCCCTTGTGTGTGCATGTAGAGTATCTCCATTTTGATTGTATGACCTTATCCACATCAGGGGCCGTATTATACAATAGCCCCGGGGGTGCAACGGGCGTTTGCACCCGCCTTGCGCGCCCCTGGGGTACTTTGGTATTACAGAAGGGGCCGCAGACGCTTGTGCAGCCCATTCTGTAATACTGATGGTGCTGGCGCACATAAGCGCCAGCCCTATCTTCAGGGGGCCAAGAAGCTCTCAGGAGGCGCACCAACAGTGCACCATCTAAAAGGTGGCACACTGTCAGTGCACCGCCTGATGGCAGCCCTCTGCAGGGGGTAAAGGGGTTTCTATGGACCCCACAGACATCCCCTTGCAGGCGGGTAAGGTCACTAACTGCACCCGCCTGCAAGGGGATCTCTAATCCCCCTTCAAAGTGCATACGGGTTGCCACCTGCACTGTGAAAACACGGAGCTACTTTAAAGCAGCTGCTCCGTTTTTCACCTGAATGTACTGCCCCCAAGGCAGCACAAGTTTACGGCTGCCCAGGGGGCCGCGCATTCATCATAATACGAAGCATTATCATTGTTTGTCGGCGCAAACAATGAAAATACACCTTTTGTGTAATGCGGCCCTAGGTGGTGAGATGCATTAGGATCCAAAATCCCTTGGTCTTAGCCATACAATAGGCTCAGGGGCACACCCAAGCACTCACGCCTGGTACATTTCTCCCCATTACTAAGGCCCCCATCTACATGCTAGAAACACAGGAGAAAACTGTAAACATCCTCCACTGGGATATAATTTTGCCCCGGTTATATGGCATGCAGCTTTGCCTGCAGTAGCCGACAAGCCTCATCCCCCATTTTTATCCTCACAGGGAGAGCATGCAGTGTTCTTCTTGCCAGGTCTATTCTGCCCCCTTGCCTCCCCTACTCCCCACCTGTTAGAAATGGAGGTCTCTAGTTGGCAGAGGTAGGTACCTTGGTCGAAATAGGGACCCTTGCTTCTAGTCAGGGTAAGGGGGATACACACTTCAGATAACCCCTGCTCACCCCCTTGGTAGCTTGGCACGAGCAGACAGGCTTATCCCAAAGGCAATGTGTAAAGTATTTGTACCAACACACACAGTAACACAGTGAAAACACCACAAAAGGACACCACACCAGTTTAGAAAAATAAAATATCTTTATCTAAACTAAACATGACCAAAACGACAAAAATCCAACATACACAGTTAGAAATATGACTTTCAAAAGGTTTCAAGAACTTGTACCATAGAAAACTATGGATGCGTGACTTTTCACCAAAGTACCTATAGATGTGTCAAAGTTCACAAGCCAAACCGCCGCAGCGTCAGAAAACAAAGAGATGCGACATTCCTGAGACCTTGGGGAGACGATGCAATAGTCCCGCTGCACGCAGAGGAAGGGTTGCGTCGAATCCAGTCTGTACGGGGAGTGATGCGTCGATTCTTCATGATGGTTCCGGTCCGCGGGTGATCCGTCGGAAGAACTTGCCACAGGTACAATGCATGGAAATCCGGGATACGTCGGCGATCGAAGCGGCGGCGTCGAGCGGCGCTGCGTCGGTCCTCTTCATCCACGATCCCTCGATGCATCGATTCTTGCAGCAGCGACAGGCGGTTCCTGCAGTGGCGCAGAAATGCGTGGAAATTCTTCACGCGCCGTGGAGATGCGTCGAGAAAACAGCCGCAAGAAAAGCGATGCGTCGATTTTAGCAGTTCTTTGCGTTTATTCTTTCTTCCAGCACCCAAACAGCAGCAACAACCTCCAGAGGCCCAATACTGGCACAGGCACCTCTTGGCAGGCTAGAACTCTCAGAAGCAGAGTTCAGGGGAACTGGGGGTGAAGTCTTTGTGTCCCTGAGACTTCAGAACAGGAGGCCAGCTCACTCAGGCCCTTGGAGATCTCCTTCAAGCAGGGAACACAGCAAAGTCCTTCTCCTTTCCTTGGCAGAAACAGCAACTGCAGGCCAACCCCAGACGCACAGCCAGGGCAGTACTTCTCCTCAGTCTCTCCAGCTCTTCTCCTTGACAAAGGTTCCTCTTGAATTCCAGGAATGATCTAAAAGTCTGGGATTTTGAGTCTGATACTTATACCCCAAAATGTATTTGTTCTCTTTGTGCAAGGGGCTCTGAGCCCAGTTCAAACCAGTTCTGGGGGGGCACTCTGCAAGTGCACAACAACATCCATTGTCAGTGTGAGCCTTGGCTCCAGACACACCACAGGGGGGCGGAGCCAGCAATGTGGAAGGCAGGGGCAGCCCTATTCAGGTACAGGTGCTACTCCTCCCACCACTCCAAATGCAGATCAGGCCTATTCAGCCTAGTGCTGACTCATCCAGACTCCTGGAGCCACTGCACCTCCCCAGCCCCTGTCACTCCAAAGCCAGACAGTCAATCCACAAACAGGCAGAGGCACACAGGATAGTTGAACAAGAAAATAGCCACTTTCTAAAAGTGGTATTTTCAAACACATGGGAAGATAAGATATGCTTGTAAAATGTTACAAAGCATTCCCCATTCTGTCCTATGGGGCAAGATAGCCTTTCAATAGTGAAAAACGAAATTGGCAGTATTTCACTATCAGGACATGTTACACACACCAGTACATGTCCTACCTTTCACATACACTGCACCCTGCCCAGGGGGGTCCCTTGGGCCTACCATAGGGGTGCCCTATATGTAAGAAAAGGGAAGGTTAGGGCCTGGCAAGTGGGTGCACTTGCCAAGTCGACATGGCAGTTAGCAAACTGCGCACAGGCACCGCGGTGGCAGGCCTGAGACATCTTTTCAAGGCTACTCATGTGGGTGGCACAATCAGTGCTGCAGGCCCACTAGTAGCATTTGATTTACCAGCCCTGGCACACTCAGTGCACTTTACTAGGGACCTACTGGTAAAACAAATATGCCAATCAGGGAGAACCAATCACAATACCAATTTATACAGGGAGCACTTGCACTTTGACACTGATCAGCAGTGGCAAAGTGCCCAAAGCATCGAAGCCAGCAAAAACAAAATACAGCACAGCATCAAAAACACAGGAGGTAGAGGCAAAAAGTCAGGGAAAACCACGCCAAGGATGCCAGGTCTAACACCACCCTACATCATCTCCCTACACAGAGGCCTCTGCATACAGTTACCACTACATCTGTTTATCATAGAATGTAGTACTTAGGCCGTTGTAGTTGAGGCAATATTTTTTTATCATTCTTTATAACATAAGTGGGATAGTGAGGGTATGGCAGTGATGCCACTACCTGGAAACATTGAATTGTAGTCTAGCTGTTTATGTCAATGAAGCATTTTTCAGACCTATGCTGACGCACTTCCTCCACCCTAGCCTAAACCCTGCCACTACCCAATCACTCCCTTTGCCACAGCGCAGGTGCCAATTTCCTTCACTACATGGTTGGTAGGGCCATGGTGTGAGAATGTAGGTATACATCAGCAGTGTGGTGTAAGTAGCGCTATGCTCATGCCCTTGGTACACCTGCATTGCAAACTGGTGCAAACACCACTTGGTGGAGAATTATGAGCCATGTGAAATCCATAGGATTTCCCCTGCACTGCCGTTCATGCATGCACAGCAGGATTAAGAAAATCCCCTGGAATTGCCTGACACCTTGTAGTTGAGAAATGCAGTGCTACTGGCAGGCCTTTGGTAACTGACCCCACCATAATCCTTGCGCCAGGTCAGGTCATGTAAAAATTGAGTGGCAAATAGCACCTCCATTTTATTACATGCAATCAATTTTATCGGGCCGCTCGAGGGGTGGGAGCAGGAATACCATCATCTGATTGGCATTACCCCTACCTCTGCCACCAGCTTCTAACTTGTGGCTTGATGGTTGGTGGGGGTAGCCTTGCGATGGAAAACAACCACCTCCCTCCACCAAGGTCTAAATTGAGGCCTTAAATTCTACTCCTGAGTTTTCCACATAAGCAAACTGAACAATGCTTGATAAATTACCTTGTATTCTTGTGCCTATGTTCCCTTAGTTGTGGACACTGAAGGCACTTAGAATTCGACTTTATTTAAAAGGAGAGGAATGGAAGGCCTTTTTATTACTGTACTGCACCAGCAAACAACCCTCTGTCGATAAAACACGTCACATTTACAAACACAGCATCACCCTTGCTCAGGCAGAATACTTGCTATTGCTTTGTCTAATACCTAGGCAGTACAAGACTATGAAGACAACAAAGACTGTAGGCCTCAACGGCAAAGTGTTTTAACAGTCACAAACCCTCAGAATAGCTAAATCTGAGGGTTTGCGACCCCTAAAACACTTTTTGAAATGTACTAAACCAATTAACAAATCAGAATTATTTTTTCCGAATCATTAAATGGGTTTAGCAAATAATAATGAATCTGTGGTTGGAAGGTTTGTGTTTAGGGCGTCCATTCCAAATACCGATTCCTTAAATTTTACCACCAACTCAAAGGAGGTTGTAACACATTCGCAAACAGGAAAGGGTCCCCTCCAGGGACCTCTTCGCCTTTGTGAATGTTGACAAAAAAGTTTTTAGGAGTAGACACTGGTCCATGGGACCACTGGCTACTCTTTAAAAAGTTTTGTGTAACTTTTCTTTTTTAACAAATCCTGTTAGAAATTGGGTTTCTGGTTGGCAGAGGTAAGCACCCTTTCCAAGCATGAACCACAATCCTATTCAGGGTAAGTCACAACACAGCCTAAATTATCCTGTGCTCACCCTCTGGTAGCTTGGCAGTGAGCAGTTAGTCTTAACTTAAGAGGCAATGTTTAAAGTATTTGTGCAGCACTTCAAACAGTAATACAGTGAAAACACCACAAAAAGACTCAACACCAGATCAGAATAATAGATTATGGTTTTATAAATAAAACAAAAACAAAACAACAAAAATCCAACAAGTGGAAGTCAGGATATGAATTTTTAAAGAATAAGTGTAAAATAGTGCTTTGAAGCAATTAGCGCTTAAATGGGTTAACTGGTCCCGCTGGATCGTTGCAGAGTCAAAAGTTCAGGCTGACCGTGATGGAGCGCGGGCCAAATATAGGGACCCACTTGGATCCACTGAATTAAAGTACCTTGTTAGAATGGGTTTTTTTGGTTGGCTAGGGCAGGCACCTAAGCCAGGCAAAACCCACCACTCTAGTCAGGGCAAGTAAGTTACACACTAAAGATAACATATGCTCACCCCCTGGTAGCTTGGCGAAGAGAAGTCAGGCTTATCATCGAGGCAATGTCTAAAGAGTTTGCGCAACACACTAACACCAATAACACAATGAACACACCACAAAAGAGACTCCACACAGGATTATATAAAAATTTATAGTATATTGTACATAACATTTAGACCAAAATGACATGAATCATAAATACTGTGCATATTATGCAATTAGTGAGATAGTACTCGCTATCCTAACAGTGCAAGAATCAAAATGACATTCATTATAACCTCAGTGAAGACTTAGGGCATGAAATGCAACAGGTTATGAAATAATAGAGCATTTGCCACATTAGTGCAAGAAATGTAACTTTGTTTAGGGACCAAACTTCTGAATCCCCAAATATCACCATAAGCACATCAGTAATAGGAAGCATGAGTCCAGAAACACCTGCAACTCTATTTGCTGGGTTACTGTAATCACTATGGGTCCAATCAGTGCGCTTAGGAATCAGCTGTGGCTTGTTTCATTACCTTTGCGGTAATTCACCACAATTCCCCCGTTATGATCCAATTGAAGCCTTTGAGTGAGGTGGATCCAAAAAATATGCTTAAAAATACCTCTGAGGCTTCTTCTTGAGCTGTTACAGTATTTGGTTCCGAGGGATTGAATGCTGGCAAAGCGATGACCTCAGCATCTCCCTGTGCAGCTCCGAGGGGGGAATAGACACAACCAAACAACTCCCCAGCAGCCACTGGTGAAACAGTGCGGTCTGCTGGGAAGCGACTCCGGTCCCTGTGACTCAGTACCTGTGCAGGAGCCGGCGGGTAAGTTGCGCTGCTAGTCTGCTCTGGCTTCAGGAGCCCCTCAGCACGCACTGAGAGTCAGATAATCGGACCAGAGGCACTCGCTCTGAACGGAGCCTCTTGAATTGTGGAGAGCATTAGACACAAATAGAAAGTGTGGCTCCATCTGTGCTTGTTGTTCACAAAATACACTGTCTGTAATCACCGACTGCAAACACCCAGATTCTTCTCCCCGGGCACTCCTCACAGGGGGGAACAATGCTGCACTCCCGGCGTAGTGATCAAAAGGAGCACAGCCACGAGGAGCACGGCGCAGAAAGGCTGCATGAAAATCACTGCACTCAGGTGCTAGCGGCTGTTTCAAAATGTTCCCACAGCACAGGGAACAGTTTGGAATGGAAAACTTGCTCGTGGTAGTTGCGAGGTCCTGGATGTCCCTTGGGCCCGTGATGAAAAACAGGGGGCAAACCAACAAGCCCTTGGAGTCACTCTGGGATCTTCTTAGTTCTTTCCTTGCAGGGCAAACGTCATCAGAGCAGCTCAGCAAAGCAGGACAGCAGTTCCTGGGAACAGTCAGGCACAGCAAAGTGGCAATCCTTCTGGTGCAGCAGGCTTTACTCCAGCAGGGCTTCGCTCAGGTTCAGGAGTGTCCTACCATTATGGGGTCAGAGCCCTTGTACTTATACTTAAAATGTCTTTGATCTAGGGGGCACTTCAAAAGAAACCTTAGAAGTGCACAACACTCCCTTTCAGCCCCAGCCCAGTCTCCAGACATCAGTAGGGGGTAAATCAGTCCTTTGTGTGAGGGCAGGACACAGCCTATACAATGTAAGTGTGCCCCGCCTCTCTCTCTCTCAGCCCAGGAAGACTATGAGTATGCAGATGTAACCCTGTCACACCCAACCCTCCCTGTGTGATGGCTGTCTGTAAAGTATGCATAAAGTGTAACTGTCACTCAGCCCTAGGCATGGATTGGAGTGAAGCTGCAAAGCACATTGAGTTATAAGCACAGAGAAATTAGCACTTTCTAACAGTGCCATTTCTAAAATAGTAATGTAAAATCCACCTACACCAGTAAGCAGGATTTATCACCACTATTCCAAACGTGGCAACACTACTCCTTTCAGATCAGGAAGTGCCACTTAAACACATATAAGGGAATTCCCAATGCTAGCCTATGAGAGGAGTAGGCCTCACAGTAGTGAGAAACAAAATAGGCGTTTGTCATTTCCAGGACATGCCACACAATAAAGGCACATGTCCTACCTTTTACTTACACAGCACCCTGCCGATAGGGCTACCTAGGGCCTACCTTAGGAGTGACATATTTGTAGTACAAAGGAGAGTTTTAGGCTTGGCAAGTAGTTTTAAATGCCAAGTCAAAGTGGCAGTAAACTGTGCATGCAGTCCCTGCAGTGGCAGTCCTAAGACATTTTTGAAAGGCTACTTCTGTGGGTGGCCCTAGCAGCGCTGCAGGCCCACTAGTAGCATTGAATTTACAGGCCCTGGGTATATGGTATATCACTTTACAAGGGATATAAAAGTAAATTAAATATGCCAAACAGGTGTAAACCAATCATACCATGTTTAAAGGAGAGAACATATGCACTTTAGAACTGATTAGCAGTGGTAAAGTGCCAAGAGTCCTAAAGTGAACAAAAAGAAGGTCGGAAAAATAGGAGGAAGAAGGCAAAATGTTTAGGGATAACCCTGCAAAAAGGGCCAGGTCCAACAACGTTTATCCGGGATACTTCGCCGTCGACGAAGATGTGAGGTGCAGACGAAGCGATACGTTAGTGTTGAGCCACGCAGTAGACAAGATGCATCAATTTTCTCCACGCAGCTGCAGTAATGCGTTGAGCACAAGGCACTGGTTCTGAATGAGATGCGCAGCTGCTGCTCCCACAGTACGTGATGCATCGATTCAGTAGGCGATGAGCCAGGTCCGCTCCATGCAACGACGAGGATACTGACTCACTCAAAGGCAAAGATGCACTGATTCCAATGAGAATGCGTGGGTTCTGGATATAGATGAACCTTAGGTCTCACTTCCAAGGGTCCAGGACTGGGGTGGCACCACTTGGCAGGGCAGTCTCACAGCTTGTAGATTCCAGATGCAGGTAGTTGGAAGTCTTGTGTATCCGTGAGACTTAGAACAAGTGGCAAGCCAGAAAGCCCTTGGAGTCACTCTGGGTTCAAGTGATGCAGGTCCAGTCATTCTCACCCAGGGCAGGAGAACAGCAGGTAGCAGGGCAGCTCAACAAGGCAAGAGCACAGCAAGGCAAGAGTCCAACAAAGCAGCAGTCCAGCATTGTGGCAGACCTTCCAGCAGCACAACTGTTCCTCTTCCTGGCAGAATAGACACAGGTCCAGAAGTTTACTGAAGTTATGGTGTCAGAGGTCCAGTCCTTATACCCAGTTGTGCCTTTGAAGTGGGGGAGACTTCAAAGAAATCTTTGAAGTGCACAGAGGTCATCCCTTCCTGTCCTGGCTCCCAAATCACTGCAGGGGGTATGCAGCCCTTTGTGTGTGGACAGGACACAGTCATTTCAGTTGTAATTGTGAGTCTGTGCCCAGCTCCTCCCTCTTGTCAACCAGGGTCGGCCATCAAGACACACCTAAGCTTCCTTTGAGTGTGGCTGTCTAGAGGGAATACACAAAGCCCAGCTGTCACCCAGTCCAGACTGAACAGAGACAGACAGCAGGCACCAAATGGCTAAAGTAAGTATATGCCACCTTTATAGAAGTGGCATTTGTTAAACTGTAGCTTATAATCCAACTTCACCATAAGTTGTGATTTTAATTTGTCAGTCCAGTGACACCAAACTTGAAAAGTCTATCTCTTCACAATTGCGAATTACACTTAAAAGATTTAATATGGTAATCCCAATGTTAACGTATGGGAGAGATAGGCATTGCAGTGGTGAAAAACTAAATTGGGGGATTTCACTACCAAGGCATGTAAAACTTAAAAGTACATGTCCTGCCTTTAAATATATTGCCCCCTGCCCTGTGGGTCATACAGGGCTGACCTTAGTGGTGCCTTATATGCATAAAATGGGAAGGTTTAGGCCTGGAAAGAGGTTTATCTTGCCGGGTCAAAGTGGCAGTGTAAATTGCACAAACATGCTCTGCAATGGCATGCCTGAGCCATGGTTAGAGGACTATTTAAGTGGGTGGCACAATGAGTGCTGCAGACCCACTAGTAGCATTTAATTTACAGGCCAACAGCACATGTAGTGCACTTTACTAGGGACTAATAAGTAAATTAAATCGACCAATTGGGGTTAGACCAATGTTTCCATGTTTAGGGGAGAGAGCACAAGCACTTTAGCACTGGTCAGCAGTGGTAAAGTGCGCAGAGTCCAAAAACCAGCAAAAAAGAGGTCAGACAAATGGAGGAAGGCAGGCAAAATATTGGGGGAAGACCACACGAAGGCTGTAAGGTGTAACACATCTTATTTTCTTTACAAAAAAAGGGCTGCATTTTTTTTTTTAAACGTTTGCTTTATTTAAAAGCAGTCACAAACATGGTGGTGTGCTGACCCCAGCAGGCCACTATTTCTGTGATTGTGGCCAATTGTAGTGTGCGCAATTTGCACCCTGCCTCATGAATATTGATGAGTTACATCGAATTGCAACCCACTACGATTCCATATTTTTTTTAACCGACCTATAAGTACATATGTCAGTTTGCAAAATACAAAAGCATTTGGTAAAAGTCGGTGTGCAATTTGCAAGCCTCTTTACCAAATGCATTCTTTGTATATGCGGCCTGGCATTCTTAAATAGTGAATTCTAAGAAATCACCTTTTAAGACAAAGGACTACTATACATAACAGTTTGGAATTTCAAAATATCAAATCGTTATTATTTACTATTTAGAAATCAGAAAATTTACTTTCTGTACATAAGGCCCTGTGGCCCTTATTTAGAGTTTGGTGGGTTAAGGACATTCACCCAAACCTGGTGAACGTGCCTTTTGCCCTATTTAGGGATTAGGTCTCTATCAATTCTAAATAGGGTGGATGAGACTTTTGCAGCGTTTTGGCAGATGCCCTGCATCGGCCATTCTCTAAAAATGGCCCTGTGTTTACTTCTTCCATATAAGTGTAGTTTTGCAGTTAGAACATGAAGGGTTCTATGACTATTTAGTTTCAGAGTTAGTGTAAATGGTTATTAAAAAAGTATGGTGCGGTTATATTAAAATAAAATGCAATCAGATGTTTGTCAAAAGTGAGGCCAATTTTAAAAATGGCCGTCACTCATCAATAGCTTTACTGCACACCTCAAATGACTATGGATGTGCAAAGATATTTTTCTCTGGAAAAGTTGTACTAAGTTCAAGATGTTTGCCAAGTCCTCCAGTTTATCTTCACTGTAATAATACCTGTATACATGTTTTTCTCTGCAAGTTTACCTATTGCAGGGTTTTTCTATACACAATGGCTTTGCACAGGAAAAGAACACTGTTTTAGGTGATTTTTATATAAAACAGAATCCTTTTGCTAGTATTAAACACAGTTATTTTTTCAAAGTGTCATATTTCATATGGATAACGCAAAGCGAAAAAGTTTGTAAACTATAAAGTCCTCCAAAGAGCTTCACAAGGATTACAAAAAAATTGCAACTTCTCATACACTCCAAGATATAACCAAAACGTAATACTAAAAATAAATCCGAGTTATGTTTCATTGCATCGCATCTTACGAAGGTATAGAAAATGTACATTATCTGGAGAACCCAAACCAGTATCAGCTTTTTGCTACAGCTGAGTTTATCAAGCCCTGGGATCAGATTCAGGACCTCCCTGTGATTGGAAGAAGGTTCTGATAAGTTTGCTGATAGTGCCAAATCAACCCCTTATTTGGAAAGGCCCCTAATTAGCCACTAGGGAGAATTTGGAGGCACCCACTAATGGCCTCATTCTGATCATGATATGAGTGCAACTGTGCATTACAGGAGGAATTTGTGCAACCAAACCAGTACGCAAAGACGAAAGTCGTGTGGTCTTACTGTCTGGAAACATTTTAAATGTTCTGCTTGGGAAAACCCCAGTGGCTGCTCCTCGGCTAAGGCAGAGCAGCGTCACCGACTGTTTTTCAGCAGTGGAAAAAGGGAAAAATAAAATGATAATAACATGCTGTTATAATCATTTTATTTTTCCTTACTGAGGCAGTCTTACGGGGCAGGGCTGGGCTGTCTCACAGCCAGCAGGGGGAGGAGTGGCTCATGCACTTATGCGCGCATGATGTTTGGCCGGCTGTCTTGGGCCGGCCAAGCAGTCATGCTCACTTAGCATATTCTCCACCGGGCTGTTATGCACAGCCTGGGTGGAGAACAAGCACAGGCTCCCACTGCCTGTCTTAGCGCCGAACCACGACGCTCAGACCAAACAGGATGCTGCTGTCATGCTGGTGACAGCAGCGTCATGATTGGCGTAAGGGAGCCTGTGTGCTTACTGCTGTCGGAGGAGAGACAACACAAGAGGAGGGACGGAGAGACGGCGGCCCTGCGGAGGAAGTAAGTGGGATTTTTTTTTCACCTCTCCCCGCCCCTGCCCTGCCACCCCCGTTCTGTACCAGCCACCGCTGAAAGACCCACGAGAAAGTTCAGTTATTGTGCAGTAATGGTTTTATCCCATGAAGTTTTTGGACCCAGCATTATTCTTTGCCTCTGAATGAGGCTGAAAGGTCAAAGTTTCATTCACTGTCTTAGTTGTGAACTATAATGTAATACAATTAAGTGCCAGCAGATACCAACCATCCTTGTTTTAAAGCTTTGTTGACTGACTTCATGTAGAGTCATTTCACCAGAAGGTACTATTTGGGCAGTGTTGTTGTTCAGTGCTGACACTGCATTTTAGCTGATCCTACTATTTGAGTTTGGCAAGGGATTTTTTTGTCTCTTTTTTTCGTATCAATATCAGATTGGATTTTGAGCGAGTTACTCTGAATCACCACTAGAAAATTTCCTAGGTTCTGGCAATTGCAAGAAAGCTGAAATTGACAGACCTTATGTCTTCTGATCATGGTATTTATCTACTTTACTAACACGACTGTGGAACTTTAGTAGTTATTTAACTGTAGTAAGCTCCTACACTAAATATACCATATAATTAACAATCTTGATAAAGCCTCTATGATTTTCATAGATGTATGCATTTTAGGGGAATAAAAATATCTACACAAATATTGGTTTCCATGTTTACATTTATTGCAATACTCTTAGCCCCCAGGTTTGCCCATATTCTTTTACATCAAGGGGAAATCTCTTTCCCTTAATGCCCAGAAAATAGTTGGGCATTTTTCACACCAAATGTACATTCTCACTCAACCTTTTATTGCCAGGTGTAGGTGTACAAGCTAGCTAGGATTTCTTTACAAGGTGGGGTAGCTAACCCCATCCAAACAAAAGCTGCAGTCAACACCAGCCAGGCACGAGCAGAAAAAGAGAAAACTCAAGGCGAATACACCAAAACCACCATGGCAGCAAAGAGAGCTTAGGAGCAGACAAGCGAAGATTCATCAATGGTCTTGCCATAGAAGCCCAGGAAGCTGCTAGCCATGGAAACTTGAAAGAACTCTGCAACATAACATGGAAACTGTCCGTTAGATACAGCAAGCCAAAAAGCCCTGTTAAAGAAAAGCTTGGATGACAATCATGGGTAACGAAGTCCAACAACGAAGATGGGTGGAGCACTTTGAAGAACTACTGAAGCAGCCCATGCCGCAGGCTCCACCAGGCATACAGCCTCCTGACAAGGACTTGCTAATCAACTGCAGCAGACCAACCAATGAAGAAATACGGCAAGCCATTAAACATGTAAGAAATGGGAAGGCAGCAGGACCAGACAACATTCCTGCAGAGGCACTGAAGGCAGACATTGAAACATCAGTAGTCATGCCCCCTGTCCCCCAGTGTTTGGAAGGATCTGGGAAGAGGAAAAGGTGAAATCAGACTGATAGGAGAGATATCTAATCAGGATCCCCAAGAAAGGTGACCTGACTAACTGCACAAACTACAGAGGGATAACTCTTTTATCAACCCCAGACAAAGTGTTCAACAGAGTCATCCTGAACAGAATGCAGGAACAAGTCGATGCTCAATTGCGAGACCAGCAAGCTGGCTTCCGCCTAGATAGATCCTGCACAGACAGATTGCAACACTGCACATCATCATTGAGTAGTCAATGGACTGGAAAGTCCCCCTCTATGTCAACTTCATCATCTATGAGGAGGCATTCTACACCGTGGACAGAGAGACCCTTTGGAAACTCCTCTTCCACTATGGTGTGCCAGATAAACTCATAAAAATCATCAAGAACTCTTATGAGGGAAGGACCTGCAAGATAGTCCATGAAGGACAACTCACATAAGCCTTCCAGGCGAGGACTAGAGTCCGCCAGGTTTGTTTGCTCTCACTGTTTCTCTTTCTGCTGGCCATGAAGACATCCACAGCAAAGAGAAGAAATGGGATGCAGTGGTCACCTTGGACGCAGCTTGACGACTTGGACTCTGAAGACAACCTGGCCCTACTCTCCCATATCCATCTGCAGATGCAAGAGAACACCGACAATGTGGCAGCCACATCAGCACAACTTGGCCTCAACATCCACAGGAGAAAAAAAACAAGATCCTGAAGGCTAACATGTCCAGCACAATGGCAGTCCCTCTAGCAGGTGATGCACTGGAAGAGGTTGAGGCCTTCAGCTACCTGGGCAGTTTCACAGTCAAGCAGGGTGGCACAGAAGCAGATGTCAAGGCTAGAATTGGCAAAGCAAGGGCTGCCTTCATTCAGCCAAGGAAGATCTGGAGCTCCAACTGCAAACCAAGATCAGTCTTCTTAACACCAATATAAAATTGATCCTTCTGTATGGAGCAGAAAGTTGGAGAACAACAGTGACCACCGCTAACAAAGTCCAGACCTTCAACAACACCTGTCTGAGGAAGATGCTCCAAATTCACTGGCCAAACACCATCAGCAACATTTAACCTATGGCAGCAGACTTTCCAACTCCCTGCTCATGATGAAATCATGAAAAGATGCTAGGTCTGGATAGGTCACACCCTCCGCAAGTCTGCATTAAGCACAAGGCAAGATCTGACTTGTAACCATCATGGGAAAAGGAAAAGAGGAAGGCCAAGAAACACCTGGCTTGAGTCCTCAAGGCTGACTGCAAGGAGATGGGGTTACACCTGGAGTCAGAGTGAAAGAAAAACCCATGACAGAGATGGTTGGAAAGTCTTGGTTGATGGCCTATTCCACAAGAAGGGTAGTAGGCATGATTAAGTAAGTAAGTAGGTGCACAAATTAAGTTTAACAACCCTTTAGGAGTGGCTGCAGATACCCGCAAAGTTGTGACTTTTTTGTTATTTACTTCTTACCCAATGGCCACCCTCTGTCCCTCTGAACAAACATTGTTTTTAGGCCTAACCCTAAATTTAGATCTGTGACAAATCCACCATACTTGCAGATTTGTGACCGTAATCGATTCAATCTGTGTGTGTAACTGTCTGCAGATCCCAAATCTCCAAATCAGCATCTACCATTTGCGCCAGCATATGCCACTTTGTGTGCACTTAAGCGCAACTGTGGTGGGCAAAAGGTGTGGTAAATTGCATCCTAAGTAACTACAGTATAGTAGGCACCTAGGTACACTAACTATACTAACAAAAGAGTACTTTTGAATGCATTGTTTTTATTTTTTTGTTTAAGTAAGGTGCAGTAAGCAATTCTCAATAATAATAAACATGTGGGTTGATATTCCTAGAGTAAAATAGTGGTCAGAGATTACATACTAATCATCACATACTTTTATTTTAATACAGTTGAAATAAAATGAAGGCCTCTATTTAATTGCAAGGCAGCAGAGAACTTAGCCAGCCAACACGTGTTTCGCCCCTCATTGGCGCGCAGTCCTGAGGCTTTATCAAGGCTAACATTGTTTGTACGTCAAAAATAGCATTGTTGGTCTCACATGGATTGAAGGTAAACCATTTTAGTCTGTCCTTGTGGTCCTAATCATTTCTTCAGGTAGTACATGTTCGTGCTTGAATGCTTTTGCATACACTTTTGACTGGACCACAGGGAACGAACGGACCACTACTAATGAAAGACATTGACCACTCTTACACAAGTATTGTGAAGGTCACTTCGATATTAAACAAGCTTTCATTTGTTTTCAACTCCATTAAAATAAGCGTATGTGACGATTAGTATGTAATCACTGACCACTACTTTACTCAAAGAATATCAAACCACATGTCTATTATTATTATTGAGAATTGCTTACCCTACTTTACTTGCATGTATTTCATAGTTGTGGGCATGAGGGTATTGCCCTCATAGGGTAAGTAATCATTACTGCCAACGAGCCAATACCAGTCAGCGTAACTCCAAAACTATTACGCAGCTTCCTTGATAGCCATCATTTTTTTGGGGGACTGTGATCCTCTGGAAAACATTGTTTTGTTTGCCTGCACGACACAGCCACCCCTTCATGCTCAGTGGTGCGCTCCACTGCCTTTCCCAGTCGCCCGTACAAGAGTACGCACGTCCTGTAGCTGTCATGAGATCTAAGACAGTAGTTGACCCACAGGGGGCTGAGTGCACCACAGAAGTGAAAGAGTACACGTCTGCAGACAAAAGCTATTTTTGAAATTGTGAATTATAACCAGGGATCGCAAGATATCCAATGTCAGCCCTGAGCAGTTCTTCCAGATCTGACTTTCACTGACGTTTTGATACTTTCAGCCTGCTTTCATAATATAAAGAAATAAGAAAAGTACCAGAGTGTGAACAAGAACAGACCCAGATGAACTACTTAGTATATATAGGGCATGCAATAATTGACTATTCTTACCAGACCAACCACACAGAACAAAACTGAAGTCTTGCAATTTTAAAGTATGAGTCATTGAAGATATTGGGGAGCAGACAGTTTTTCTTAACTGATTAGTAACACTGATTCAAATGTATGTTTTGATTTCCAGGAATGTTTGTCTGGCAGAGCATTGAGGAAACGGAAACCTAGTATAGAACGCAAATAATTCTAGAGCAGTGCATAGAGTTTCTGAGTATTCGAGAGGGTTTTGAAGCTCACCTTAATAAGGTCTGGGAAAAGTACTTCAAGGTGTTGGCTATGTCTGTTCCAGATGGCACTGGATAAATGTTGTGAAGGACCCGGTTGTGGTATTCCTGCAGGTACCGAATCTTGGACGCAACTGGGAAGAAAAGAACACAGATTGAAGAAAGAATTATTTTTCAGTGTGTGTCCTACATGGACGTATTCAATTCAAATGAGAAATTTGAAGGACTAACACAGTAGCCACAGAGGCTTTACCATTTGCATGTCAATGTCCCATTTCTCTATCAGCAGGGTACAAAGTGAGCAGGAACTAGCAGGAACTGGGCTTCATTTCTATTCTTTTTGTTGTAAAAATATTTCCACTACTTTTAAAATGTTTCCAGAATTTTTCTACAGATCTTTTTGCAGTTAAAACCTTCTTCTTTTTGCAATAACATTTGATATTGCCTTTATAGCTAAATATCTCACTTGTTCTCGTGCTATTGTGTGAAGCACCTAATCAATGATGCTCCTTTGGCAACAGGACAAAGTAAGACACAACCGCTGTTCTACTCATGTCTTCCTCCATGCTCTCTCCACTTAATTCCCACCACACTGATGGTCACAGTTCAACTTTCCAATAGGATATACATGTATATTTGCCTTTAAGCCAGCCAAAAGAGGGGGGGGGGGGGGGTGTGTGTGTGTGTGTGTGTGTGTGTGTGTGTGTGTGTGTGTGTGTGTGTGTGTGTGTGTGTGCGTGCGTGCGTGCGTGCGTGCGTGCGTGCGTGTGTGTGTGTTTTGCCTTTAATCCCGCCAACCACTAAACTGTGTGTTTGTGTGTGAAGCAGATGCGTGGTTGTGCTGTGGGCATGTGTGTACGCGGCCCCAATCACTTCCCTGACTGCTGATAATTGGTGTCTGCATTGCTTGGCATGTCCCTGCATTAATAACCCAGAGTGCCTTCAGTTACATAGTGGGCATAACAAATAACCCACAAAGACTGGTGGAAAAATTAGGCATTTTGGGGCAAAATTGTCGCTAGCAATGAAGAGAACAAAGGGTGTACTGATGATCTGAGTAATGTAAGAAAGATTTCACATACGCTTCCTTTATAAACTGCTCCTGTGACTACATATCTCACGTCCCCCACTCATCATCTCCTAGGCATCCACAATCAATGCTGCCACCTACCAAGCCACCCACTTCCTCACACATGCAACCCTCATGTTCATGACTCTCTTTTACACCCTTGTTCAATCATCCCATCACCATATCTTCTGTGTTTCCGGAATGCCGTCTATTTTATTATCAGTCTCTAAACGTTTTGCTATTCCTATCATCTATTTTTCAATTCTACTGAGATTTGAGGCATCTAATGTGCCTAAGCCATCATGTACAGCAATATAACATGATAACCTCTCATACCTGTAATCAGCACGCTAGCCATGTGAGTGTGGAGTAGATTACGCCAGCCAGGCTTGCTGCTGAGTACACAGGAACCTCGCTTTTGATACAAAGTGCATATATAGCTCATTGTCGAGGGCTATACAGTTGCCAAGGGCCCAGAGCCTGAGTTATAGGCCCTAGCCGTTGAAAATAATGAAGTGGCTCAAGGGGAATAATGGCTGGTATAAGCTTCTGCTCCAACAATCCATGGTTTGTCTTTCTGTTTCTGCATTTTTTAATTTAGAACATTCTACCCTCAGTGGGTGGAATGTTCTAATAGCCTAATATCCCTTCTGCCTCGGGCTATACTGGTTGTTAAAGACCCTCTGCCTTGGGGGCGCTAGCGAGCCCGAGGCAAGATGGCCGCACTGTAGTGAGGCTCTGCCGGCCAGGCTAACCATCCTGTCAATATCTGCGGACCCGCCGCCCATCTGACCCAAACTGCGACAGCGCTTAGAGGGGAGCTGAGGGGGAAGCGCCCAGTGTGCAGCGGAGCTGTGCTGAGTCCTCGCTGAGTCAGGCAGGTGGCGTTAAAGTCCCGTCCCACTGTACCCTCGTGGGTGCACAAGATGGCGACCTGACCTGACCGCAATACAGATCCAGTGAGGAGTGAGTCGGAGCGCTCACTACGGCCGCCGGACTCGCCGCTGCAGTGACGGACCCCCTACTTCAGTGCTCCAAGGCAAGTGCAAATCGTGTGCTGGGTGAACTGCCCGGTCGCTGTGCTGGGCTGCGGTGTCGCCGGCGCTGAGGCAGGAAGGAGCTGCGGTGGACCAGCGCGACAGGTGAAGGGTGCTTGCTCACCTGCGAGCCTTCCCGGGGACCGCTGAAAGCAAGGGCTGAATTGGCGCAAGCATAAGGACACTGGAGCTGCGCAAGTGGAGACTGAGCGCTCAAACAGACTATTCATGCCTGGGGGTGTGCAGTGAGCGAGCGCGCCCCCCGGTCACGGATCATTGAGGGAATCAGGAAGCCGGAATCGTGTGAGTACGCCTTGCGGGCCGCTGCAGCGCCGGTGCCATCGGGAATAAGCGAGGTGGCCAGACGAAGTTGGGCTGCGTGTGGGGACCTGCGGGGGGCCTGAAGATAAAGTCATTTACACAACGCCATTGGTCACTCGGTTTGGCGGCATACTAGACGGACAGAGTGCTGGCTGACGTCCCTGTCTAGGGGTACTAGAATTGCCTGATCCACGGGAGACTCGGGGTGTGACGCCCGGTGGCGCTTGCATGTTGCTGACTGAGCTGATGCCCTGAGACGTGGGCGCTCCTGGGCAGTGACTTCATTGCTTGCGGTGGCTGGGGTGTTGACGGCTAGCACACTTGCTGTGGCGTCTGACTGGTACCACTGGAATCCCGCTGCACCCCCTGTGTCTGATCCCAACGGAGGCTCCCAACAGCGATATTGAGGGGAGAGCAGCGCTGACGGAGCCAATATCGTAAGCGAGGCTGTATGAGGCCTAGTACCGGCCTGCGCGGAGCATCAGGATTTGGACTCCCGCTAACTGGAGAATCAAAAGAGGGGGTACAGTAAACAAAACACATATCAACGGTTGTAACGCGCACTCCCCGAGTGGTGTTATCTGCACGTGCCACTTGGCAGGCCATCATGGGCAGAAATGATAAACAGCAGTCCAAGCTCTCATTTGAGTCCAGACGTGCGCATCACCCAACAGGCACGCAATCGGACTCGGAGCTGGAGCAGCCGCCGGCACAGCCTGCCGCGTTGGAAGTCACGCTGCAAGTTATACAACAGAGTCTTCAGGCCATTGACAGTAAAATAGATAATTTATCTCTCAGGATGGACAACATGGCGGCTAAATTGGACAAGCAGGGCGAAAGACTCACAGCGGCAGAACAACGCATCTCCGCCGTGGAAGATGAGTCACACTCTACGGCGGGCAAGTGCCAGGAAATGGAGAGGCTATTGGAGGTTATCAGGGCCAAGAACGAGGACCTGGAGGCGTGCTCTCGGGGGAGCAATCTACGCATAGTGGGGGTTCCCAAGAGCACAAACACTGGCCGCCTAGAGGACTACGTGGAGGGTATGCTCAAGGAGTTGTTCGGAGCGGATCATCTCTCGCAGGTACTGATAGTGGAGCGTGCGCATAGATCGCTGTCGCCCAGGCCCCCTCCGGGTGCACCGCCGCGCCCCATCGTAGCGAAAATCTTAAACTATAGGGACCGGGACACGGTCCTCAGGTTGGCAAGAGAAAAGCAGAACACGTGCTACCAGGGCAACATGGTGTCTTTTTTCCCTGATTTTACTGTGGCGGTGCAGTCGGCCCGGAGGGAATACACCGAGGTGAAAAAGAAACTACGTGCATTGGAGATACCATATGCCATGTTATATCCCGCCAAGCTGAAGATCACTGTGGATGACAAGGTGAAGATTTTTCAATCTCCTAGGGCAGTGCAGGACTTTCTGAAGCAACTTCAGGCGAAACGGAAAGCAGCAAGGAGCAATGTGTCCGCTACATGGTCAGAGAGATCAGATACGGTAGAATAAACGAAGTCGATTGTTCACATACGCCTTCATACAACCGCTGGAAGATGGTACAGTAACCGCTTGCATAGCGATAACTTATATGTGTAACCGCCGGAAGGCGACCCGACGAATGCAAAGGCATTACCTGCACTGCGCAATGACTGTTTCATTGACTGAATGTGAAGATGTTCTTAACAGTTGTTATCCTATTTATCAAAAGAGGGAGACTCTAGGAGCTATTCTAAAAGGTCCGGTGACCCGTGCTCCCGAAATTAAACTTATACCAAAGGGAGTCACCGTTCCTGAGTGGAGATGGAGACGAGGGAAGTAGGGGGTACTCTTGTCGTGTGCTACTCTGCTTGTGGGAGGCAGGGTGTCCTCATCTTGATGCCCTCACACACCCCGAAGGATGTCATGCTTCATCATTGGGCTTTTGCTCCTCGTCGGGCCGGCGCTGCAATGCCCTATGGGTCCCCCGAAGGGTCTCTTTTTCGGAGATCTTTTGATGAAGCCGTATGGGTGCGCGGGTGCGTATGGATGCGTGGGTGTAAGTGGCAGATCCAGGGCGCTTCGTCAGGACCGAATAAGAAATTTATATCTACAGTGGCCCGAAAATTTCGGTGCCCCCGGATAAATGAAAGGAGTAGAGATTCCCTTAGTAGGTAGGGTAAGATCCCATGAGATCAGGGAGGGTCACTTGAGAGGGTTCTCTCGGTGCATCTGGGCTGTGTCACCTGTGTGCCTCTCGCTGTCTCCCCCGGAGACCACTGAAGCACGAAACATGTTGGCCATAACGTATGCCCACTAGGGACATATAATCACCCAGCTACCAAGGGACATAATACTCCTTAAAGCAGCTCCATTCACTTTGTTTTAATAATGACAGAGGGATCACTTTATTAAAAATTAATCACTCTCCCTCCAGTCATTTTTTAATACACTTTCTAGGACTTCACTGCCACTTACACCCACGCACCCATACGGCTTCATCAAAAGATCTCCGAAAAAGAGACCCTTCGGGGGACCTGTAGGGCATTGCAGCGCCGGCCCGACGAGGAGCAAAAGCCCAATGATGAAGCATGACATCCTTCGGGGTGTGAGGGCATCAAGAGGAGGACACCCTGCCTCCAACAAGCAGAGTAGCACACGACAAGAGTACCCCCTACTTCCCTCCTCTCCATCTTAACAGTTGTTAGTCCTTGGACTCTTGGACTTGATTACTGGGGTTTGGATAACATGTTTGGTGTTAATGCATGGCTGAGAACTCTCACACAATTTGGATATTAGAGCCTAGAGATGGGTACGGTAGCTAAAACTTGCCTTATTTCAATTGTAGGTACTTTTCACCGATGGTACTTTGGTTTAAAAGATGGGTCCTCGTAATAGTTAATTGGATATGCGAGGGGGTCTCCTAATATCTTGCAGAAGATGGGGGCGATTCCCGAAATATGGAGGCTATGTATCACTGGGGCCTTTCCGAGGTGGTCAAGCGAATGTGGGGATTTTCACTGCTCAGGTGAACTGATCACACCAAAAGACCATAACACGTCTGGTTATTTTTATCTGTTAGATGCACGTTCTCATGGATAATTATGATGAGGGATCGAGCAATATATGTGCCTTGTTTATGTAGGTTTGGGGCATTGCTGATGCGCAACTCAGTAATGTTGTACTTTTTCAATGACAGATTGGGAGGGCGAGCATAATTACACATGTTGCATTTATTTTACTACCGAGTTCTATCGAACGCTGGCAGTCCGGTTACAGGGCTTGGTGTTCTAATACTATGCAATGCATGGGTGGGGTCTTATTGACACTGGCAGAGGGACTGGGTCTGCATGAGAAGATAGGTGCAGTAGGCGGGTCCATGATGAGGTCGCCCCGGCCACACCTGCTCTGCAGGTGGGATGTGGGTACCTGGCCGCCCCCCATGTGGGTATTTCCCAAGATGTTTGCTCTGTTTTTGCTAAGTTCTTTGGGGCATGTCTTTGGCATGATTGGGATGCTGAAGTGGGTGGGGGTGTTTGGGATTTGTTCTCTTATCTTATATGTGTGACACAAATGGTACAACAGGATCAAACAGTTCAGGTTCAACGAGCGCAAGACAACGGATACACGACATGTAACTTTCACACACCATGCGGCTGAAAGAGGGTGACATTCAACTGCTGACATGGAACGTGAGGCTACTGAATAATCCTAAGAAGATTAGACAATTATTCGCATATCTTGACAGGCACCGGGTGCATTTGGCGTTATTACAGGAGACGCACTTGACACGGAGGGCAGGATTGGTGTTCGCTGGGCGATGATGAAGGCCGCTGCCTCATACTCCAATTATGCCAGAGGAGTAATGATACTGGTCAAAAAAGGGACACCATTCAAGTTATTGTTGACAGAGTCGGACCATCTAGGGCGCTTCACGTTGATACAGGGAAACCTGGCGGGAACAGTGCTCACGATCATCAACACATATGGCCCAAATGTCGATGATCCCGACTTTTATATACGTCTTAAGACAAAAATGTATCAGTTGCAATCTGATCTGGTGATATCGGGGGGAAACATGAACACATATCTGGATCAAGATGCAGATAGAAGTGCTTCCACCACATGGCAGGGGAAGAGATCGACCAAAGTAATACATGATATTATGCACACATTTCATATGAGAGACATTTGGCGGGACAGGTACCTGAATACTAGAGAAGGCACTTACATGTCGGCAGTGCATAAATCGTGGTTCAGGCTGGATTAGTGGATTCTCTCGAAGCACATAGTGCCTTGGGTTACAGGGGTAAGACATATGCCACGTACGTCTCAGATCACGCCCCAGTAGCGTTAGACATCAACATCCCGACTAGGCATCATCAGCCATTTCAATGGCGCTTACAACCCTCGTCCCTTCTAGATCCTGTATTTAAAGAAGGTTTGCATCAAGCTATAGAATTGTTCTTTGAGGAGAATGTAGGCACAGTAGAGGATGCAGGTACGCTTTGGAAGCTTTTAAGGCGACCATTAGGGGGACTTGCATAGGGCTTCAAGCTGGGGTACTAAAGGCGCTCAGGTCGCGTATGCAACATATAGAAACTGAGAACGCGGTGCGAAAGGGAATACGCCAGCACGTTGAATGCCCATAAATTAGCAGAGATCAGGACATTAGTAACAGAATACAATGAGACAGCGGAGCAGGAAATACTGCATATGTCTAGGCGCTGGAAGGCTAGGGCGTACAGTGAGGGTGGTCACCCGGGTCATACACTGGCAGCCAAAATCAGAGGGGTGAGGTCTCAGGAATACATCACAGAAATGGTGGGACCGGATGAAACTATACATCATAATTCCCCAGATATAGTTGACTGTTTCCGGGAATACTACGCTTCCCTGTATGGCTCTGGGGACGATGCGGATAGTGAGGAGATCAGGGACTTTTTTGAGGAAATTGCATTGGCCTGGCTCTCAGATGGCCAACGAGAGTACCTATTGCAGCCCCTCACACTAGACGATGTGAAAGAGGCCATACGGATGCTACCATCGGGTAAAGCTGCGGGTATTGATGGACTGCCGGGGAAATTCTATAAGGAATTCAGTGAACTATTAGCCCCCCACTTAGTGAATATATATAGTGAAGCCTATGACAAAGGTCTGTTTCCTCCCACCCTTAGGGAAGCCCTAATTGTCACTCTGCTAAACCAGGGAAGCGGGCGGACAGCTGTGAGTCGTACCGACCACTCTCACTCTTAAACATGGACACAAAAATAATTGCTAAAATCATCGCTACCAAATTGCGTCCGCTGTTACCCGCCTTGATCCACCCCGATCAGTCAGGCTTTGTACCATCTCGGTCTACGTCCCATAATCTGCGCACTTTATTTGCGGTCCTACACCAACTAGACCCGGAATCCAGAGGTGTGGCGGTGTTCCTTGACGCCGCTAAGGCTTTCGATTCGGTTAGATGGGGGTATATGTTTGATACATTAAGGAGGATGGGTCTACCGTTCCAATTCCTACGATGGATAGAGATTCTTTACACAGCACCGATGGCGAGGGTGCGGATCAATAATTGCCATTCTACACCTTTTAAAATATATAAAGGGACCAGACAGGGGTGCCCACTCTCACCTATCCTTTTTGCCATCGTGATGGAACCGTTGGCCTGTGTAGTGCGACAGAGATATGCGAGAGCGGCCCTACAATTTAGTCAACGCCCCCTTATAATCTCCATGTACGCGGATGACATGGTTTTGTATATCCGAAATCCGGAGGAGAACCTCCATCCGCTTATCCGGGAATACATTAAATACGAACACTTATCGGGGCTAAGAATTAACTGGGGAAAATCTTCTGTTTTTCCACTCACACACGGTACATCTCAGTTCTCATTGGAATACCCACTTGAATGGTCGTCAGAACCTGTCAAGTACCTGGGGGTGTGGGTACATTCCGACCCCGAGATAGCACTGAAAGAAAATTTTGGCAGAGCTCTGATCTCCACGGAAGAACAGGTGAATAGGTGGATTGGCCAGCCCCTCTCCCTCGCAGATAGAATAGCAGTAATAAAAATGGTCATTCTTCCTGGGTTTCTATATCTTTTCACTAACGTCCCTATTAAACTAACAAAAGTCTTCTTCTCGCGGCTACACTCGATATTACTACGACTTTCCAGGTGTAACTGGGGGACTCTTACAAGACCGTATTCACAGGGGGGATTTGCGACACCCGATCTGTATTTGTACTACCTTTGTGCACAGGCTCAATTTGCCCACTACTGGTTCTTCCCTCCCCCCTTTTCCGCACGTGGTGGTGGAGGCGGATGACATGGCCCCAGACCCTCTGGTAGCTCTGATTTCTAAGGCAAATTCCACCTACGCATTCAGAGACATGTGCACTGTGGACTGCATGTCACAGGCGTGGCGGGCTATGGTGAAATGCGCGGGCAGACAACTTGTATATGCCCCGGCTCTCCCAATAGCATACCATCCTAAAATGTTGGTAACCCAAGAAAAAGGGGCGCTGGAAATTCTGGCGGACATGGGTATAAGTACAATGGATGATGTCTACCCTGAGGGCACTTTCATTTTGATGGAAAAGATAACGGACCGGCATCACCGTGCACTAATGTCCGTCTTCACATATTATAGACTGCGGGAGGCACTCAAGACCCTTAATGACAGACACCCCAATGCACCAGACACACTGAGTCCCTTACAGACACTATTAGCAGGCCCATCGAGAGGCAAATTGGTCACTCGGCTATACAACGCCATGCAATCTGACACGGCGCCTACTATCAGTCAGGCGAGGGAACGATGGGAAAAGGTATTGGGTGATGCGCTTAGTGAGGAGGACTGGGAGTTCAGCTGCTCCATGACCAGACGATTGACAGCGAATTGCAATCTAAGAATAATTCACTTTAAATATTTACAACAATTATATTACACCCCGCTTCAATTATGTAGATATGGTCTGAGAGAGACGGCTAGGTGCAAATGGTGTGGGATGCTGGAGGCAGATTTAATTCATCTCGCATGGGAATGTCCCAGGGTTCATGAATTCTGGGAGTTGCTCACACAAGCCTTAACTGTCATGTTGTTGGAGAAGGTGGTCTGCTCTCCACGGCTCTGTCTACTGGGGCTGGTGAAGCGCTTAAAACCAGAGAACAGGAGATTGGTGCTAATTGCATTACTACAGGCTAAGAGAAGAGTTGCAAAATCATGGGACAGCAAAAACGCCACGATCTTTAAAACCTGGATACAAGATTTGGTGTACTGCAGAGATCAACTGACATACTATGCCGAAGAACTTCCACCTCCTTCTAGACCTAGAGATATCTGGTCTCCACTGACGACCTATTTATTATCTAATCCGCAAGATGTAGCAGATGATTAGGGTACACCTTATTAGCATTGTGGCAAATGTGAGATGGTGTGGGTTAATGCTCTGAACTGGCGGTATGATGACATTCTGTAAAGTCAAGGTATCTTGTTGTCACACGGGGGGAGGGGAATGTGTTTTTGCGCGCATTGCGTGTATGTTGTATATTGATGAAAATGCAAAAATAAAATTAAAAAAAGACCCACTGCCTTGTTATAGACCCTCGCCTGTGACTCAGGACTATAACTTGGGTTCACTGAGTTCAACAAGTGGTATAGCCATCAGCAGCAAGCTATAAAGCTATCGGAAATCCCTTTATTCATAGAATGAGTTTGGTGGCTGTGAGAGATACCGAAATAGGCTTACACAATTTCCTTTGGAAGGAATTAATCAGATCCAACATTCACTCCTCAATCCATCCTGTCCGATGTACGCTTTTGAGATTTAATATAAAAAGTGTCCAATCCTTCCACCATCTGTAGGACTTGGCCCTTTTTGCAGCGTTATTCCCAAACTTCTTGCTTCTTCCTCCTATGGTTTTAGGACTCTGGGCACTTTACCACTGCTGATCAGTGCTAAAGTGCATTTGCTCAATTGTGAACATGATTGGTTATCCATGATTAGCATATTTGATTTACTGATAAACCCCTAGTAAAGTGTACTGTGTGTGCCAGGGCCTGTAAATCGAATGCTACTAGTGGGCCTGCAGCACTGATTGTGCCACCCACATGAGTAGCCCTGAAAAGGTATCTCAGACCTGCCACTGCAGTGTCTGTGCGCAGTTGTTAACTGCAATGTCGACCTGGCAAGTGCACCCACTTGCCATGCCTTAACCTTCCCTTTTCTTAAATGTGAGTCCCCCCTATGGTAGGCCCAAGGTACCCCCCTGGGCAGGGTGCAGTGTAGGACATGTACTGGTGTGTGTGTCATGTCCTGATAGTGAAATACTGCCAATTTCGTTTTTCACTATTGAAAGGCTATCTTGCCCCATAGGATAGAATAGGAGTTTATTTATAACATTTTATAAATATAACTTCCCATTGGGACAGATAGAGAAATAAAGTTTAGGCTCTCTGAACTCAGAATTTAATAATGCATCTTTTAGTAAAGATAGTTTTTAAATTGTGTGTTTGAAAATGCCATTTTTAGAAAGTAGGCATTGTCTTGTTTAACCATTCTGTGTGCCTCTGCCTGTTTGTGTATTGACTGTCTGGTTTTGGCGTGACCGGGCTGGGGAGGTGCATTCACTGTAGACAGCCACTGGGGGATTGAGGTGTGCCTGGCCCTTCCTGGATGACTCAGAGCTGGGCTGAATAGACCTTGGCTGAATTCAGAGTAGTGGGAGGAGATTTGCTTGCACCTGAATAGGCCATGTCTCCTTTGCACAATGCTGTCTCCACCCCCTGCGGTCATACAACATCAGTGAGGACAGAACTGGTTTGGACTGGGCTCAGAGACCCTTGCACATAGAGAACAAAGACATTTTGGGGTATAAGTATTAGACCTAAAACCCTGAACTTTAGATCACTTCTGGAATCAAGAGGAACCTTTGCCAAGGAGAAGAGCTGGAGAAACTGGAGGAGGAGTACTGCCCCTTTGCTGTGTGCTGTCTGGGGTTGGCCTGCAGTAGCTGTTTCTGCCAAGGAAAGGACAAGGACTTTGCTGTGTGCTGTGTCCCCCTGCTTAAGGAAGATCTCCAAGGGCTTGAGTAGAGCTTTCCCCCTGTTCTGAAGTCCCAGGAACACAAAGACTTCATGCCCCAGCTACCCAGAACTTCCTTGCTGGGAGTACTGACCTGCTGAGAGGTGCCTATGACTGTGTAGGGCCTCTGGAGGTTGTTCCTGCTGTTGGGAGCTGGAAAAGCAATGCAACTACAAGAAAATCGACGCATTGCTCTTCTTGCGGCAGTTTTCCCTGACGCACCACCGCGGTGCGAGAAGAATTACTAAGTATCGCCGCCCACTGCCGAAACCGACGCAGCGCCTGTCGCCGCTGCAAGAACCGATGCATCGAGGGATCGCGGCTGAAGAAACCAACGCAGCACCACTTGATGCCGCCGCATCGATCACCTACGCATCCCGGATTTCCACGCATCGTACCTGTACGGCAAGTCTTCCTGACGCATCACCCGTGGACAAGAATCGTCTTGGAGTCGACGAATCACTTCCTCCAACAGACTGGACACGACGCATCACTTCTCCTGCGTGCAGCAGAACTGTTGCATCACCTCCCCATGGTCTCAGGAACTGACGCATCTCTTTGTGTTCTTGATGCTTCCCATCTCTGCGGCTGTCTGGCCTTGTGAATTTTGTCACAACTACAGGTACTTTGAGAGAAATCACACATCCATAGTTTTTTATGGACCCAGTTGTTTGAAACCTTTTTAAAGTCATATTCTTATTACATGTATGTTGGATTTTTGTCGTTTTGGTCTTGTTGAGTTCAGATAAAGATACTTTATTTTTCTAAACTGGTGTGGTGTCCATTTGTGGTGTTATCACTGTAATACTGTGTGTTTTGAGTACAAATACTTTACACATTGCCTTTGAGATCTGTCTGCTCGTGCCAAGCTACCCAGGGGGTGAGCAGGGGTTATCAAAAGTGTGTATCCCCCTTACCCTGACTAGAAGCAAGGGTCCCTATTTGGACAAAGGTACCTACCTCTGCCAACTAGAGACCCCCATTTCTAACACGATCCATAAGCATACGTCTGGGTCTTGTCTGGGAGTTCGTCTCAATGTTGATGTCCTTCAAAGGATTAGGCAAAGGAATTTTTAACACGACAGATTACTCTTCTCTTCAGAATTATTACTTCTGTATGAGTGGGGGGCTCTTCTTTAGTAGCTCTGGGAACAGTCCAGGTTTTGTGGAACCAGGCTTTGCTGGGGTTAATCACGTGTACTCCAGACCTATACCCTGAATCTCTTTTATGGGAAAGGAGCCTCAAAGAGAAAGGAACAGAGCACTCATACACAATGTTTGAATTTTCTTAAAGACAATCCAACATAGACGTTTGATGTTTAGAAGACAGCTCTTCCTTACAATTAACTTAGGCCATACTTCCTAGGTCCTACTCCTAAAAGAGTCCTAATAGTTAGGAACAGAACAGCATTTGTTCTGTTTTTTCCCTATATAAAGTTCAGAGATGCCTACGTTACTGTGTATCATGCCTGGACTAGAAGGCACTTTGACTTCTGAATGAACTTCTACATGGAAGAAGAACCCATAACCCTGTGACCAAAAGCCCTGAAGGCTGAGCACTGCTCTCCCAAGCACTTCAGCCATTTACCTACATCACCATGTGTCCATTGGAGTATTAGGGTCTGCTAATTCTCCTGCTGAGCTTGATCTGTGGTGACTCTGTGGTGTTTAAGATCAGGCAACTGAGAGGTAACTGCAAGAGCTCCTTGATACTTATGCCACGTTGCGTGGCCTGTGCCTTCTCCCAAAATCAAGTTCAAGGGGAAAATATGGAGCTATCTTGATGGCTCTATATCTAAATGTCTAATAATTGTGTGTTTTGAGAATCTGGGTCTTAATTCACATCGCAAGCCAGCCTTGGCCCAAGTGAAGGACTATGTCTGACTTGCCTGGTGCTCATCCAGCTTCTGCATGGTGTCTAATGTCAGGATGTGGATTGGCAACTCCAGACCTGGTGCCAGTAGTCATTGCTTTTGTAAGAATGTGAGAAAGCTCCATGCAGAACTGAATGTTGTCGCTCAGGTGGTCAGGTGAGGTTCTTCCTCATACCATAGAATGTTTGTTCTGAGTGATCTGCAGTCATTACATACAACATTCTGCATCTGCGATGCCCTTTGAAACTTTCAGGAGTATGTTATGCAGTCTACTGTGAAGTAACCTGGTTGTTAGTCTACTTGCAAGTAAAGTATTTTATCCAGAAGGTGGACCGTCTTTCTCGAATACCGCTCTCAAGCTATGGATGTGTAATTTACTTACCTCAGAACTCAAATACAAACTGAGATCTGCAGTGTTTTAAGCCCCTATAAGATGTGTATTCTACAAGTTGCTTTTCCTCTGTGATATTGTGTGCCAGAATTTATTTTGCATACTATTTCGTTTTTGAAATTAGATTAATGCTATTATTTGACCAATTTTTAAGCTATGGTATAACAAAAATAAAACAAATCACAGACCACCTTTAGTTCTAACACTACTTATCCATTGGAAAACGTTTGGCTTTGTGCTGAATTTCTGCCCTTGGGTATTTGACTACTCTTCTCGTTTGCCTGCCCTTCCTTTCAGTCACTTTGGACATATTTGAATTCTGGAATCACTTCTCATATAACTTTCAGTTTAAATCACGTTTCATTTGGGTTACCAACCACTTGGCTGTCTCCAATCTCTCTTTTTAGTACCAGAGAAGTGACTTTTGAAATTGGATAGAACAGTCCAGGAGATCTGTCCATTGGTAACATGAACTACATTTTTCTGCTAGTTATTGCTTCCTTTTAATCTCAACACCCATCTTGCTCTCTCCATAGTCATCTCACAAATAGTATGTTGTGTTGTCTTATGGTATGTAAATACAATGTCATGGACCATGTACCTTTAATCCTTGGTGTCCAAAATTACACTGCAGACCCAATTCTAATCACCATTTATTTAGATATATCATCAGTAGTATAAATGTGGTTTCTTTGCTGTTTTCAGTAGGTATGGCTTAGGGCCTGGTCTATTGTTTAGTAGGTGACATGCCGTCTGCCAGGGTGGGGGAGGACATTATTTCCACCACCATGATGGACTACTGCCTCCAAATTTAGAGATCACCGTTGACCCAGATGTGATCTTTGTGTCTTCAGAGGATCCAGCATCACTGTTCATCCTCTGAAGGCACTAAAAATTTGGTGAACCCCACCATACTTTTCTGCCAGGTTGCCATTCACCAAACTTTTTTGTCTTTCAGAAACAAACTCTGTGAAAGCTTGGTCCTGAAAAACACAAAACGAATGACTCCCACACCCTTAGAGTTTTCTCCCAGAGTGTGGGAATTTTATGACCATGACCACCAGGTTTTTCCAGACAAAACAAAAAAGACATCAGACAGTCCAGTCTAAATGGAGTGGATGATCTGATGGTCTCCAACAAACCCTACTCCATCGGCCGTCGGAGTAAGTTTTCTGATAAGGAGGCACCACGGTTGGAACACTGATGCTTTGCCGTACTCAGATTAGAGCAGGCAGACCACTTTGTTCGGTGGACAGGGTACTCCATCACATTTATGTATAGGCCCTTTATGTTAAAAGTGTGGGTACGGAATAATGTTCGAAAGGTGTGGCTGGAGGTCTTACTAACTTTTTTTTGTATTTTTTTTTATTCCAGAAAGATATAAAAGAAATATACAGTTACAAAAATATCAATTTCAGCAATAAATAGATTACTCATTTCATCATTTATACATATATAATCCCATAGATACTTAGCTATATGCCCATTTCCCCATGGGCTTCTCCTTAATTCATCTATAACATAACTTGTACTACATTATTGCATGCTACAGTGGAAAATTTGCTAGGACATATAAAAGGATTGCGATCTCCTGAATCCGAGGCATATATCCCTGTGTTCTCAGCTGACACCTAGAGCAGTTCGATTTACCCTGCCTTGTTACTAAGCCACATTGTCATAGGTGCCCACATCTTTCCACCTCTCTCCCTTGTCCGCAGGCCTTTGCTCTTATATATAGCAGTTTCCTGAACATGGATATTTAGCAGGCGATAAAGCCAGGCTTAATAGGTGGGGGATTCAGTCTCTTTCCATGCAGTAGCAATCAGTAGCCGGGCCACAGCTACTGTAATAAATACGAAATCCTTTTGTGCTGTCGTTAAATTAACGCGACCATCATACACTAGTATCATCAGAACTGGACTAATAGAGATTGCCTTATTGATTGTTTGCTGCCAAAAGTTCTCTATGCCAGTTTTTAAAGGCATCAGCTTGCTACACAGATAGAACATATGTAAATAGTCAGCCGGTCCTGTTTGACATCTAGGACATTTATCATTTTCCCTCTTCCCCCAGCCATACAGCTTTGCAGGCGTATAATATAAGTTAAAGATTGTTTTATAATGCTGCGCCATCAGATTTGCTGATCGAAAGATCTTTGTCCCCATTTCAATCGACATATCCAGATCTAGCTCCGAATCCCCCAACTTTGTTGCTCACTTTACATCATTTTTCTCCAAATCGTCTGGGAGAGTTTCTATTAAGATTGTATAATAATCCCTAATCCTACCAGCCCCTCGTCTTATTGTTTCCAATACTGGTATTTTAGCTAAATTGAGGGGCCCACTGGGCAAACACTTAAGACATTCCCTAATCTGCATATATTTAAATTGAGTTCTGCTATCTATCCCTAGGTTTTGCACTAGATCTAAAAATGAAGTAGCATCTGTATTATTATATAAATTAGCTATCCTAGCTATACCGGCCTGCTCCCAGCTTCTACCCATTGCATTGTACATTGCAGCCAGGAGGAGGGAGGAGCGCCATAGGGGTGTATACCTATTATATCTTGGAATTTTTAGCAATCTAACTATTTAACCACAGATCTTCCGGGCCGCCATTATGCACTTAAATCGTGTCTTTTTATAGTAGCTAGGTTCTAGCTGTCTGAGGAAGATCCCCTCCACCTCTTTTACCAAAGCTAGATGATAGACAGTGGGCAGATCTAGGTCGCCACTTCTTATACTATCTGATATAAACATAGTGCCCATCTGCTGTAGTGCAGCTGTCCAATAGTAGAACAATAGATTCGGGGCGGCCCACCCTCCCCTAGTTCGAGGGAGTGTCATTGTTTTCAGTGCCCATCGAGTGTTTTGATAAATTCTAATGTGTGTATTTCGGTAAGTGGCATGTGCACTGCCAAATACATTGCCGTCATTTTATACAATAACGCCTGAATTTCTTTTGTACTTTAAGACCTTAAACGTTTTAGCTCAAACATTATTCTAAAAAGAAAGAAAAACTCCAGCAGCGAAAAATACGTTTGTTGAAGAAGAAAAGTTCAGACCTACTGCAAAAAGCACTAAGCGGTTTAAACTTAGCAAAGTGCTCTTTGCATGGGGGCATTTTCATGAGATAATAGCATATGGTCTAGCATTTCCTCTCTTTAATACTGTCAAGAGGGCCTTATTTTCTAATCTGCTACAAAATTCGAAAACAACGAATCATTTTAAGAGGCCTTTAACAACGCTTTTCTGAATCGGCTCATCTATAAACATGCGTGGTGTGCTGTGTAACGGTGGGTTGGGTTCCCATAGTTTATAAAACATCCAGCCGTATTCTCCTCCAGATAAGAAGGAAGCGCTCAGTCAACCTCGACTTTTTTGTTGGGATTACCGCATGCTGGGTAATACGGTACAACAGCGCGCGTTTGTACGGTGGCCTAGGACAATACATGGGCATTCTTCCAAAGAACAGGGGATTCTTCCAATGAACAGGGGGTCTTAGCTGGTCCTGCCACCAAAGATCGTGCAATCAGGGTTTAAGAAGAGTGGCGGGGTTAAGGGATAGGCAGGCCCTTTGTTGTAGGCGGCGTTTCAACATGGACCACAATTAGCCAATTTTACAACATAGCTAAGATGTCCCGCCTCTGCTCCCTCACAACAAGAGTTTTGGATGACGGCCCTCCCCAAGGAGTCAAAGAGCTCTTAAAACGGGCGAAAATATGAAATATTTTTGATAGATTGGAGGGTTTCAAGTGCGCAAATATTTTTTTTAAAAACGGGTTTGCTAGCGCTGGCTGAAGAAGTACCAGAAAAGTTAGAGTGAGGTAAGGTCAAGGAGGAAGGTTTTGAATTGTTTCCGAAAACTAAGAAAGGAGTTGGCCGAATACCCCGGGCTCGACCTGCGCGGTGGGCAAAGGATTCTCGCTGCCATCTTTCACCCAAGGATGAGGCGAGCAGCAGAATTCTGAACTGGTTAGGGACTCTGCAACAGAGAGAAGGGCAAGCCAGGATACAAAGGGTTGCAGTAGTCCAGTTTGGAAGGTAAGAGAGACAATGGTTTTCCAGAAATCAGATGGAACAAGAGGGAGAATTTTCCTGATCATTTTTAGAGGCTCAAGCACATAAAATAAACTTTTTGTATTTGTATCTGTATATAAGAAACGAAACCTCTAGTTTATTGGAAAAAGGAAAATTAAGCTAACGCTAACAGCTATGAACAACAGGAAAGCAGAAAGGAAAGACTTGGGAGAAGTCCATATTCTAAGAAAAATAATAATGAATATAACATTATTAAATAGCCAGTTTTTTACCATGTCATGGCCATGTAAATAACAGGCGGCATATTTTATCTTCCCGGTGGTGCTCATTTCATCCTTATCAGAAGGATAAAGAGCTGAGTTAATAGGGGGCGATCCGGTTAAACAAGAGAAGGGAGCAAAGGATAGAACACTGTGCCCTGCATTTTAACAACCGTGCTACTTTTGATGACAAACATTTCCCCCTCATCCTTTGCTCTGCTAGTAAAACACTGACATGCAAAGTCGGCTATTTTTAAAGCCTGAAAACACGTTGTGATTTGACTATGAATAAAATTCACAGCTTCTCTTCCATGAATACAGCATTTGTCTTCAGGGTGGTTCTATAATTAAAGAGCAGCTCACACTGTTCCAGGAGTGATGGAATGCTTTTAAAAGATCAATCACACGAACTTGGTAAAAATAAAAAGGAGGTTTTTTTTTACTTTCACGTACATTATCTTTGCTACTTGCTGAAAATAGGCCACTCGTCACTGGTAATTCAGAATATGGGATAACGCGGTCACATAGGAATAAGAGTTAGCGCGGGGAAGCGTTATTGGGCGTTGTGCCTTATTCAACAATTACTCTCTTAGTCAAGTTGTTGGCCAATTGATCACTAGCCTTATAAACTATATTGACCGAGTCCTGGTATAAAAGGATAGCTGCACTATCTTCCATTTGAATGGTTAAGACAGTCTGTAAACTAAATGCTTAAGAAAATGTGATACATCATTTAGTATTTTTGTATGAAACTTCTCTAACCTGAGACTGTAGTTTTTTTCAGCCAGGTCTATACACTAGGTAGAATACAAAATGGCTGCTGATTCCTCCATTTTTATTGATTGCAGTTACATAGTTTCTTTTCAATTACAGAGTATTTAGAACTGCATTTATCACCAAAGTGTACACGAGCACTAACTGAGGCCCCCATTACGAGTGGCCAGCTAATCTTCCTCGTACCCTCACGCCCCCCTCCCCCCGAGTTACCAATACTGGCGGTAGCATTAACTGGACTGAAGTTACGAGGAGGTTACAAGTGGGACCCTGAGGGTCTCCTCTGAAATGAGGAATTACCAGGAAATTGGTAATTCCTCATTTGTTTCTCTCAGTAATTCCTAATTTCTCTTAGATTTTTACAGTGCAGCTGAAATGCTTGTGTGGAAATAAACAAATTTGTAGCATTCCCGTGGATCTCATGATTCTAATAGGGCAGGAAACTGCTGTTACTGGCCCCATGGCAATTTAGAGGCCGCTCATAAGGAGGGCAACAACTTGGAAGTAAAAAAAGGCAGAACAAAGACATCGTTTTGGAAATGTTTGGCAGAAGGCTGTCAATGTAAGTACATTTCCAGACTGAATGAGTTGTGGGAGATCTCAGGACCCTTCCATAGCAGGTGACCATTGGCTTCAGCAGTGGGGATTTCGGTAACTAGTGGAACCCCGAGGCACTGACCTAGTTGGTGAAGATGCTGAGCTCTTCGAATGCAGGACCATGAGCCTATTGTGTGGAAGAGTCATCAAATATTAAGGCTTAACACAGCATGGGATGTTGGCTTGAGCAGTGGGAGATGCTAGTTTCTGCTGGAGAGGAAATTCTTCACTGGCATTGTAGGATACACTGGTAACTGACATAGCACAGGACACCTTGAGTTCTGGAAGTGGTCAGGAACCCCTGGTAGACACAATCACTGGGCAAGGCTGTGAAAGACAGTGTGAACCACTGCAGCATAGAACTATAATTATGAACAACGGTTGACATGAAGAATTCCTTGAGAACCGGAAATGGATTAGGAACAATTGCAACGTCAACAACAATCTAAAAATCTAGCACCTGGATACCCTATCGAGTGATTAGCCATCCTTTATAAATCCTGATTGATTAATTTACACATGTGGTGGGAGATGTCAGGAATTGCTGGAGTATGTGGTCATTGACCTCAGAGGAGGAACACATTTAGAACTTCTGGAGCACAGAAGCATCCATGGGAGTAATCATCAATGCCAGAGAATAGGGCCTTTCTCTTTTGAAGCTTGGACTATCAACTCAAGTGGGTGCAGACACTGGAAATGGTTTTATTTCACACAATGTTGGCCTCATTGGGGACATTTTGGTAAGTGATAAAGCCCAGGAAAATCAACGGGGTTGATGAGTAAAAGACGAATCTTTTACAATGCTAAAACCATCTGGGATGTGTAGTGGACAGGAAACTAATGACTGGTTTTGAAAAAGAACTTCAATTTTTCAAGTGCAGGTGCAAAGGTTGGTACAGAGTTGTTATAACTTATAGTAATTGTTTATTAGTCTGGAGTGTGTAAGTACTGTAGCGTAATAGTCACTGGTTCATGTGCATTCTAATGGAGAATGTTTAACCTGCTGTGTGGCTTGTGTTTCTTGACGGTTATTTTCTGCGGTGAGCTGGCACAAAGGCAGAGACTTGGAAAGCTCGCACCTTTGGCCTTGTTGACTTCAGTATAGATCTCCACCTGTTCCTAGAGTGTTTTGGTACACCACAAGCTGCCCAGTTATAAGAAGGCTAATGTGACGATAACAAGACAGGAAGTGATGATTGAATATAGCCCGGGCTCTACCGGCCATTAAAGGCCTGCTCCAGCGTTAAATCCTGAGCCGAAGGCCAGGGCCTTTAACAAGGAAGTGGGCCTTTAATGGCCGGTAGAGCCCACTACTGAGGGTTCTAAGGCTATTATAACATTCCGCCCCTAGAGGGCAGAATGTTCTAATTTGTAAAACAAAGGCCTCACGGAGTCCGAGGGGATTGAAATCCCCTTGGGCTTCGTGAGGCCTTTTGTTCACAGCAACAGCTGTGAACAAACATTGGAATGTTGGAGCGCCGGGCTTCTACCGGCCATAAGAAGCCCGGAGCATTCCATTGTTTTCAATGGAGCTCCCAACATTCCAATGTTCTAATATATAATTTAACTCTGATATTGAAATACACATATGGAAGCTAGGTAGGCCCCTGTTAGGAATCACTGAGCTGACTATTACTTGCATCACAGCCGCAGCAGTAACATGGGAAGGCACAATGCTGAGTGCCACGACAGTGGTTTCTGAAAAACAGCCAAACAACACTTGATGACCAAGAAGTAGCCGTAGAGTTAAAGCAAGTACAGAGGTGGTAAAAAGTCAAGAACATAGGCAGAGTTGAAAGACCTATTGGATGTCTACACCTGTAAGCAGGGCTCTCAGTGCTAGCTCTCACCTACTGTGAAGGGTAAGGCAGCAAGCCGCCCAGTCTGGTGTCAATGCAGGTCAATCATCAACAGATTCTTGCAGGCTTAGAGATAATCAGCGGGAGACAGCAAGCAATCATGCTACCAGAAATTGAAAAGCAGAAACTCTGCTGAGAAGAAGATGAATTTCGAAAAACCTTTGGTAGACAGAAGTAGCTAAGCAGGGGAAGAAAGAGAAAGGTCCATGCATAAAAGAGTGACTGCAGCGCCAAAATATGAAAGAAGAATGGACAAAATTACTTACATAACTGCATACAAGACAATTACCTAAAGAATACATAATCATAAGGCCACGGTCATCGTATTTCAGTGGACATTCGTAGAACAACCTCTTTTACAAGAAGAGAAGAAAGAGAACAGAGAGTGATTTATCAGATATATGACATAGTTCCAAAAAGCAAATGAAGATTGGAAAAGAGGAATTAGTATAAGCAAGAACTTATGAATATTTACAGAGAACGCTGGTTATGAATGACCCAGAGAAGTAACTCTGATCGATAATATAAATGTTGTTTCTGAAAACACCTTTTGAACTCCACTTTGTTCTTTTTGTTCCTGTGTTTTTTTAATTAAAAAAAAAATAACCAAAAAATGCAGGGGGCTCTTTGCCAGAGATCTTGTACCTGTGATCTTGGCCGATGATGAAGCGGGTGTGTGTGGGTTGTGAGATGTATATACGAAAGTGAGTAGAGTGTGGGGATGTTGTGAATTAAAAATGACTATGGCAACCAGCTGAACCAACTTTAATTAGCGGGTTCAATGTCATGATTAAAAATATTCAATACTTGTAAGAGGAGGATCTATTAATCTCGTCAAGCATTTAAGTAAGGATGTCGGACTGACACCTCTGGTACTTCGAGCAATAGAGAAAACTGCTACCCAAAAGGAACAGAAAGGTAAGCAGCTGGATATACATTAGAGAATTATAAAAATCAACTGCGTAAACTGTTTTCTTCGGACCCTACGTTACTCACACACATTAGATAATTAGTAGAGAATAGGCATTCTACTTAAATGACATTAAAGTATTGCTTTTGTGTTTAGATGATGTTTTTCGCTGATCTGAAAGCATTTGCTTCCAGGACTTTTCTATAATGAGCATAATACAATTGTAACACACTTTGGGGAAAGTTGTATGGGTTCTTCAAGCATTACATTAGATATTGTCATATCACTCGGACACCATAGACCTGAATGTGTAGAGGGCCTCAGAAATTAATGCGTGGAAAGACATTGTTGGAGCTGTTACTTAAATCTACGAATAAAGGTTCTTCTCCTAATGACTGGACAAAAAAAATAAAACAAATCCTTAGACAACAAATTAATCTGTCGAAAGGTGGAATTAGAAGAACAAAATGTGCATTTTTCAGAAAAAGAAACCTTTAATTTCTATGTTACACTGAAAAATCAAACAACACTATAAATGTATTTACTCACTCAGGATGTAATTTAGAGGTTGGCGGATGTAGGGCAACCACTAAAATAACATGTTTATTTGTAAAGCGCACGTTCTCTGAGAAGGGTATCTTGGTACTGAATAACAGATGTTTATTGGTACGCAACTCAATGCTACTCATTTGATCACTTTCAGAAGGATGAAAGGCTGAGTGGACCCACCAGAATTTGAACCTGTGACCATGAAGTCGAACACAGGCCCCTACAGTAGAGGTATTAGTCCACTAAGCCACCAGACCCGGCTATGTCAGATACCCGTACCCATACCTTGTGGTTCCCCAAGCCAAATGAGAGGTGGGGGAACTTTAGGGTTTCTGCTGGTGGATCCTCAGCAGCTACACCAGCAGAAACCCTTGACCCTGCAGTCAATCAGCCAAAGGACTGCCGTACTCAGGGAAGGGCTCCCATCACTGATTTGTTTCTTCCTGTGACCACCACACGGGTTATAGAGGTCCCAGGAAGGGAAATGTGAAATTTTCCCTGACATGCAAGGAGATTATTCCCAGCATATCAGGAGCTTTTGTCTTTTGTTTTCAGATGCCACCCACCACACTCAAAGTGAGGTCCTTAGTTACAAATTTTACTAGAAAGTGACATGCAAAAGGAATTCATAGTGATTCCACCCATAGTGGGAAAAAAGTATGCGCAAGAGACATTTAAAAGTATCTGAAAAAAGACACTTGAAAATGTTTAGCATGAAAAAAATGATTAACGTTTGAAAAAAGATGAGTGGAAAGGGATTGTGTTACAGAAAGGATGAGGTAAGAGTTTAAATCACATATCCAGTGAAGGGAGGCTTAACAATTACAGATTCATGCATCGGGGAAGAAGCAGGAGGCAGTCGTACCTTTGAAGGGAACAAACACAGTACATTAGCAAGCTGCCCCCACCCCCTCAAAATCTGTTTGCACGTCTTTGGATACTGCTGGGCATCCTTGGGCCATGCCCTGTGCTCATTACACACTGGGCACAGTAAATCCAGAGCATGGCCTGCAACACCGAGATCTGCACAGCACAAACAAGGTGTGGCCTCTATAGGCTGCTATATCCATGCCCTCTACCTGCAATAACCTCGATGCGCACAGTACAAACAGGACATAACTTACAGTCATGTTCCTTAGGAAGTACACACAGGGCATGACCTGTGTCCTTGTTCTCTGTTTGAACTTGTACAAGGCATGGCCTTCGACCATGCCCTGTGCCGACCATGCCCTCTATGTAAAGCACACACGGTATGACTTTCAACCATGTCACATGTCACGAGTGCAGAATAAACTTGGCATAGGTCACACAAAACCTGGCCGGCAGCCGTGTCTTGCAGGACCTGGCAAACACAGAGCATATGTGGAATATTAAACATGTGGCATGGCCTGCGGTTATATCTTTTATGACCTGTCCAATAAACTGGCCACATACAGTTGCACAGCACACGACCATACCAAGTTTGTACTGTGCAGTAGGCATGGGCAAAGGCTTTATCCTTTTTACAGCGCACATTTAGCTCAGTACACACAAGGCATGGCCTAGTGGCTGTCTCAGGCACAGTACCAAACACCCCTTATGTAGCTGGGACCGGATGCAGAAGCCTTGGTTTGGCTTCATTCACCTGAGTCTCAAAAATGGCAAATTTCAACTCAATGTATTTGTCTCAGGACAAACCAAAATACTGACATATCTCTACACCGCTGCACCCTCTAAATCTGTCTGCGCGTCTGTGGATACTGTTGGACATCCTTGGCCTCTGGAAAGTTAGCACTGGGGTTGGTAGGAAAACCACTGTCGATGACCCTAGGCACGCTCTCGGTATACCAGGGCATGCCAACTTTGGGCTGAACATATCTTCCCATGACAAATTCTTAGAACGGATTTCTGAATCTTTGTCAATATCCATTACAAACTTTAATGTTCGGAACAGGGTGTCTGAATCCTTTTCGATATCCTCAAATATGATATGGCAGATGGATTAAACTTTTTTTGGGAGCTTTAGCCTATCAGATGACTAGCTCAAATTCAAAAACAGGTTTGCCAATATGGATCTGCAGATAACAAAAAATATATCTTATCCATTTTCCTTTAAAGAATTTATCAAAAACCAGTGAACAAACATACATGCACCTAAAGAAAGGTGCCAGAAGCCCAGTAACCTCAAACTGCATGCCAAATCTGATGTTGGACTGAGCACCATGTTTGCACTAGTTTTGACGATGAAGTAAAATAATACTGAGTTTCTAATATTAACCGACAATCATATCTTAAGATTGTGAATCTATCGGATAAGATTTTGGACAAGGATGAAATTAATGTATTAAGAATGGGTCTAAATTTTTGCCCCACTCAGAGTGGTGACCTTACTGATGTGCATATTGATCTATACAAATTTGTGAGGTCCCTCAAATTAAAAGATTTTTTTGCTGAATGAACTACACAACATGTTGTATCTGTTGCGGGACGTGGCTCCACGACTCACACTATCGCTGATATGCAAAATATTCTGTGCCTACTATCTATTGAAGATGGGGGGGTTACAGATATGCCGTCGCTCTTGGAGGACCTTAACATCACTCAAAATCCCAATATTGACAGTGGTTTGAGACCCAAGTCTAAATTTGTCCCCACCACGGCATACCATCGCAATATTGATATCTTTTATGAGAAAGTTACGGAGGAACTGGATAAGATGGGGCTTCCTACCAAATTTGGGCCACAAGTTAAACACAATCTCTGTCTAAAGGAGAGACAGGCACTGAATAGATTACGCATGGATGATGATATTGTAATCAGAGAAGCCGATAAGGGCGGAAACGTGGTGGTCATGAATCGAATAGATTACATGAACGAGATTGATCGCCAGTTGAGCAACAGATCATGTTATAAATGGATTGAGGGAAACCCCATCAAGGAGCTCACTACATTGATTAATATCAAATTAAGTGTGTGGAGAGACATGCCTATTAACGGATGATGAATTTCGCTATCTATGGGTGGGACACCCTAATTTCCCTTGTATATACATCCTGCCCAAAATCATAAGGGTGGGCCTTTTCTACCAGGCCGACCGATCATTTCAGGGGTGGGTTCACCCACGGAAAGGGTGTCTGAATTTGTGGACTTAAGGCTTCAAAAACATGTCCAAAATCTACCCTCATATATAAGAGATAGTAAGGACATACTAGTTAAGTTCAAGGACCGCGTCGTCTGAGGAACTGTGCTTTGTGACATTTAACATGGAAAGTTTGTACACCTGTATCCACAAACATTTTTGACTCATGGCGGCCCAGTCATATCTGGATAAGGAGGGGCAGACTGCTATGAGTACAATGAATGATAATGCAGATGATGGATATCATCCTGACCAATAATTTTTTTCTCCATAATGACCAGTGGTTCCAGCAAATACAGGGGACCGCTATGGGTTCCCGGTTTGCTCCCTCTTATGCCTGCCTCTTTATGGGGTGGTATGAGAGGGAGCATGCCTGGAGCAGAAGTGCCTCCCCCGGGACTGAATATATCGTCTTTTGGGGGAGGTATATAGATGATATCATCTGCCTCTGGTCAGGCCCGGAGGACGCACTAGATCAGTACTTTGCCTTCCTCAACGATAATCCATACAATGTCAGACTCACAATGACATACCATAAAGAGATGATAAACTTCCTGGATTTACATTTCTATGTGAAGAATGGGGTAGTGGAGAGCACCCTATATCGTAAGGAAACAGCTTGCAATGGGGTGTTACATGTCTCCAGTGCGCACTCATGAGCTGTAATCAATAATATCCCCTATGGAGAAAAGATCCGCATTAGAAGAAATTGCAGTGAGGATGAGAAATGTCGAGCTAATATTCTAGAGACCAAAAAATGATTTCTAAAGAGGGGGTATGAAATTGGAGTACTGAATAAAGCCCACACGAGGTTACAGCAGACAGATAGGGAGACTACGTTAATTGACAGACAAAATAAGGCATCTGGTGAGTCCCAGAAAGGTAGACTGAGATTTGTGACCCAATATACCACCCATAGTAATAAGATCTTTAATGTTCTGAAAAAAAACTGGCACCTACTTGCTGATGTTCCTGGTCTAAAAGACTCCTTAACTAGGATTCCAGCAATAACCTACAGAAGAGGGGTATCCTTGAGGAACACTCTCTGTCCGAGCTACATTGTATCTCTCCAAAGAGAAGGAACATGGCTACTGCCGAAACCAGAGGGCTTCTTCACATGTAATATGTGTAATGTTTGTTAATATGGTAAAAATAAGATCAAAACATTTATGTACAATACAACTCGGCAATATAAAATCAGGCACTTTATTAATTGTAACACCACGTACGCCGTATATGTATTGGGCTGTAAATGCGGCCTGATTTATGTGGGGAGTACTATACGGTGTCTCAAATATCGGATTCAGGAACACCGTAGGGCCATACTGAGTAGAGATGATAGATATCCCATGAAGGAACATTACAGAAGTGTACATCCAGATGAATCGGAATTCTGGTTTCATGGTATGGATCATGTCATTGCTGGAAAAAGAGGTGGAGACAGGGAATTGACATTAAAACAGGTTAGAGGCAAAATGGATCTGCCGTTTGAGAACAACTATTGATGGCCATAATACGAATAACGAGCTTCACTATTTTTTGTAATAATGATTTCTGTTCTAAATGATTGCATATGATATGTGTCCTCAAAGAATTTACTTGGACCAGTGATATTTACCGTTTATGCCTGACTTGGGTTGCCATATCCACATATATAACAGTGCAAGGAATATCCCTTGTGGGGTTTGGTTCTGATTAGCCCTTTGTACCTGCCATGTCGAACTGAGCTTGAAGGTTTTACATACATGAGTTCCTTCTATGTGACCTGATGTTCTTTGTATGACTACGCTGGGGAATATTTTTATCCACTATGGATCTAGTTTGGCTTGAAAAATAGTCTTTTCTCTTAAACAACTCATTGTTGCTTGCTTTGCCGTTACTTACTCGTTATATAAACAGGTGTCGGGATTTCCCATATACCATGCTCGTCCCTTTCTTTCATAGAGATGGTTGACTCTTCACTCTTGGTAATGCGAAGGAGGAACTTTAGATCAAGCTTGTGGTTTGTTATTTGGATTATGTGTTGTACTTTGCTATATTGTAGCCCTATTGAGTTTACCTGTTTTTCTATATCTTAGCCCTATTGATCCATGTATATTCCGGTGTTCAATATAGATCACTCTTGTCTCTCACCGTCGTTAGTTTGAAAGTTGGGCCTGCATTGGCTTGAACGTGACACCTCTGGGTTGGAATTGAGCTTGATGGGGAAATCATGAGTCACATTTTGGCGGATATCCATTAGGTTTTATAACGTTTTTTCATTATGTGTTTATCGATCCTTAATTGGTGACCTTATTAACCTAGACTGGCGGTGTCCCCCTTATAATGGCCTTGTTGTGACTACATGAATGGTATATAAGAGACATCCATTATTAGTGATGGTCTTTTTCATGGAGTGGATACCCAGGGAAGAATGAGTGGACATACTCCAATATGGCGATCGGGGAAGTCCTGGCAGCCGCTTTTTCTACAGTGCTTATTATATGAAGGACGTTATGAGGTATACTGGTCATAATGTAAACAAGATATCTATACACTTCTTTGAAACATGGAACGTTATACAAATGTCACTTTACTTGATAATTCTGACTGTCATGTGGTACAATATGACACGGACACTGTATTGTACAATATGACACAGACACTGTATTGTGCAATATGGCTTAATGTATGGTGGAAATCCGGAGCGCGATTGCCATTCTGACATGGCGGTCTCGCTAGCCTGACTTATCACGTGACCGATATCACCTGTCTGGTTCACGTAGGCATGTAACGTCATGTCCGTTAGGTATTTGAGATGGGCGAATATGGCGCGTCCTTTTAAATACAGACCGCAGGTTATCTTTGCTGTTCACCGGACGCTGGTAAGTCCACACGCGATGGGAGTCTGTCGGGGGAGGGGGGACTAATTAGGAGATGTTAATGCGGTATGCACATTGGGCTGTTTTGACGTATTCTGAGTTACTCTCTGATTTGTTTTTATTGGCCCCGGCGTAGTCGAGGAGGCACCATTGGGTTATCATTTATATACCAAGCTGATAAACTCGTACTATGCCGACATGCTCAATATCGTGTCCGGTAACGTCCGTTTGACTGGTTGGCCAATTCGCGTGACCCTTTATTCGAGGAGCCACCTTTGGGTAATCATTTATATACCAAGCTGATTAATTCCTACTGTGCCGATATGCTCATTATCGTATCCGGTAACGTCCGCTTGACTGGTTGGCCATTTCGGGTGACCATTTATTTATGTCTTCTATGGTAGTGATGACATGATAGAGGGAGGAGTGCTATAGATCTAACGTTGGTCCCATTGTGACTTTACCCACTGTCAAGGATATATTATAGATAGAGACATGTGGCTTCATACATAATGATGGTGTTTGGATTACAATGAGAGTTGCACGAGCTTTTGTTTGCCTGGGCTAAAGGTTTTTCTTCTATATAGATTTTGAGTTGGAGCAAGATATGGTCCCTGTATACCATCTGTGGACGGGATGAACTTAACCCCTTTATATGATGGTGGTACTAGGGTGGTACAACACCAAATATTTTCAAATATCGTGAATACGACATACTATGTTTTACGGTGAGATCCGTCCTCAGACATCAATACATTTGAGAGATAGAGTGTTTGAAATGTTGTGCTGGTGGTTTGGAATTTTTAACTGAAACGTGCAATATGCATGGTCTAATTGGCTCTTTAATACATGCACACAATCTAATCAGTTTTTTCCCTTTTTTAATGAACATGCTATTTATTCATACAAATTCAAGTTCTTAATATATATTCACGTGAGGTGGGATAGGATGATGTATATATATTTATATGTGAATATTATTTGTACATAGGTCTGTGTACCAAATGTCAGCTCTTGTGCTGTTGGGGTCAATATGGGATTCATGATGGTTATAACTGTATGTATATGTGGGTTGCTTTATGTTATGTTGTAGACAAAAGGTGTGTTGTTTCTAGGGAGCTAGAGGGGGGGAAAAGAAAGGGGGGGAACGGAGGAACACGTCAGTAATGGCGGACGTAGGTAGGTGCTAGAGGGAGCAAGAGAGTTAATGCTCATCCAGGGATAGCTCCAATTAGGAGCAAGGGCCCTCACAACACCCCGAGGGGTGTCATGCTTCATCATAGGGCAACTCCTCGTTGGGCCGGCGCTGCAATGCCCAACGGGACCCGCGAGGGGGCTCTTTGCCGGAGGTTTTCTCGGTTTTGCCGTCGTGAAGCTAGATGATATTATGTGAGGGCAAACCTATGTGAGGGGAGTAGATGTGGGAATGTGCAGGTGTGGTTTAAAAATGGCTCCTGGATACTCCAAGGAGAATTTATTTGCGGAGTGACTGGGCCATGCATAAAAAGGGACTTGAAAAGTCGCAAACTGAGAGGGGAAATTAGACCTGTGTCAGTTCTAGTGAGTTGTGCAAAAGGGTTGACATGTTTCTTGCCTATTAAAAAGTCCAACTGGATCTCAGCAATTCTTCAGGACCTCTGAACCTCGTCTACTCGGGCGGAAAATAATATAAGACGGAGGTCAAAGTCACGTCCCCTTATGTCAGGATACTGTAGTCGTCCTGGTGTGTGAAAAAATAATAATAATAAATCAAAAGTGAGGTACAATTATACCTTCCGGAGATAGGTGCACCGGAAGAAATGAAGTAGTAATGCCCCAGCAGGGACAAACCGGTGGACTTGCTTGAGTCTTGAGGGAAACCACTTTGAATCCTCGAGGTTCCCGGTGTGGGACCTGCCCTTGGCCAGTTGTCCCAGTTGCTTTATGTTATGCTACATGGAGTTTGTTTTTCCTGTAGTTTGTTATGTGCCAAATACCTATATATTAGGTTGAGATCTCTATAAGATACATAGAGATTTAAATGTGTTTTGTGTTCAATGTATGTAAGTATGTAATGTCATTATATGTGTGTTAGATGTGGTGATTTACACTGTCTTTTATGTGATTTTTTCAGCCCTGATGAAGTTCCTATGTATCAAGGAATGAAACGCGTTAGCGGACTTTTAAATTTGTACAATACAAAGGATTAATAAATGAAGATGATGGACATAATCTTGCGAAATTCAACTTCTTTCCTGGTGCACCTTCCTTTTGAAGAATACTGAGTTTCTAATATTAACCGACAATCATATCAACAGTGGCATATCGACTACCACTACATAGTAAAAGTAAGCATATATAGTTAAGTGTTTATATGTACTATTCTTTACTCCACATCTACCTACCTAGATGATATAGAGATATATATTAATTGCACATCTACTTACCTTGCTGAGCTATATCGTCAGGGTAAGTACATGTGGCGTTAAGGAGAATAAATCTGCACAAAGTTACTATATATGGTTGTATGTCAGATTATATTATGCTGAAATATTGTCTGACGATTATGGAGTGCTAAATATAATTTACAAAAATATTATCCCATTGGGTGTAGAATTTCTATTATTAACTCCAATGGGCTATATTTTTGTAGACGATTTTTAGGGCACTATATTTATGTCAGATAATACATTGACAAGAATATTGGGGTACCACACACGTACCTGTGTAACCAGGGTCAGATATTTCTGCCGTCTTTAAAAACCCTCATTCACGTACATAGGCAATCGGGCGGTATATCTTGATTCTCCGCCTAATTATTAACGTGACAGCATCATCATTGGGTTTCTTTTGGTATGCTATCCTCCACCTGGAGGAAGATCCTCTGGTTATAGCAGTAGTGATCAGTGATAAAAAAGTGCTCAAGTGAGGCGAGTTAAAATTACCTGCATTGCCAGTACTATAACTTTATTCAGTTCAGAATGGAGGAAAGTAAAAAACAGTGTGGTGCGTAAGAAGACAAGTTACCAGTCTAACGCACTCATTCGTCCATGTGAGTGGTCGACATGTTTCAGCCCCGGGGCACCGTGAGGAGAGCGAGCACAAGTCGCATCAACCAGCCACGCCAGCAGGTTAATATGCCCGCCGGCACCCCGAGGAAGCCCGAAGTTATGGACTTAAAGCTATAGGTACTAATTGACCCATGACTAATACAAGTTTGGTGAGTCAGTGATATACTATAGGCTGTGACACCACTCAGCCTGCACAACCTTAGGTCCTGAAGAAAGCCCCCTGACCCGTCTGGGCAATTAAATGGGGCTGAAACATGTCGACCACTCACATGGACGAATGAGTGCGTCCAGATGGAGGATAGCATACCAAAAGAAACCCAATGCTGATGCTGTCACGTTAATAATTAGGCGGGGAATCAAGATATACCGCCCGATTGCCTATGTACGTGAATGAGGGTTTTTAAAGACGGCAGAAATACCTGACCCTGGTTACACAGGTACAAGTGATCCATTCCCCATTGATAATAGACTACTGCAAGGAAGCCGAATGGATCACAGCTTCTTCTACCTCCCCCTTTTGATCTGGTACCACACACGTATACATACCTTGATGATGTAGTGTTGGTCGATTTTCTGATCTTGATATTCTTGTTGGTCAGTATTTTTTACTGTGATATTCGGGCAAACTGCTACCTCGCCAAAAAATCTGCTGTAGCAGCTTGAATGGTAAATTCTACCTTTGGAACTCCTTCCTATAGGACAAATTAGCCATGATCTAACTTAGATAAACATATGTTTTTAGTAAAAAGTTTGTGCAGACTTATGAAATGAGGCAAGCGTTGCAGGTAATCTAAAAAATGCACTTTCAGTGGCAAATGAGGGTGAGCCTTAATGATAAAGGCTTTTTACGATTATGGACCTACACTTTCTAAAGTATACTTAGCTTGATAATTGTACCAGAGCTAGCAATGTGATGAGGTGCGAACTCGTTTGACTTGGGGGGCGGGGGGGTCAATGTTACGTTTTGAGGCCTTCTGCTTTATGGCAAGGGCAGTAGAGTCACCCTTGCATGAGTTGACCGCCTGCCTCCTGGCCTTTCTGCCACTCAAATGGCTCAATGATTGGAGTTGCTTCACTGGAAGAAAAAAAAACAGTGATGGCAAATCGTCATCCCATGTGGCATGGTGGGGGTCTCAGCACTTTTGTGATGCTTGAAGATGCCCCCCTCCCACCCCAAAGTGGAGATTACGTTTCAATAATTACAGAATCAATGCCTCTCGCATGGTGGGGGCCTTCTCCCAGCTTAGTGGGGACATAAGAGAAGCTTTTTCTGTTTGGTGTTACCATGATTTACATGACAGCACCGGGCAGGAAACATGCCAGTGAACATGTTTCGGGTGAGCAGCCCAGAATAGGGGGGACCCCTCACATGCCATCCCTCTATAATTGGGTCCGTGCAGTGATTTTCCTGACAGCAAAGCTGACAGATGCTCCTCCACCAGGAAACCATGCGCCCCCATCTCTAAATGAGGGAGAAGAACCAAGAGGCGGCCGGAACATCGGCCAATTGCTGCTCATCTCTAGAGGAGGCTGTTTTTGTCTTATTTTAGACACCTTGTCTTTCTTGCACTAGTCGTATGCCTCACTCCCTCACATGTTGCCATATCAAAACTCTTGGACTGGGGAAGGTCATGTCATGGTGTACAGACAGCATGACGCCAGGATGTGGCCAACACATTGTCCACGGGTCCACAGAGTCCTGGTTTTCTTCAGAGCTAGTCCATTAAACAATGGGTTATTATTAAAATTGTACTTCCTTGCAGCTTTGCAGAGCAGTACGAAAAAGGCAACGTTGTTAGCCAGATTATTAATACTAAGTGGCATTGTCTTCGGATGAAAGGCGGATTTGTTCTTCTCAGGATTCGAACCTGAAATATCCATGTTGGACGCAGATTTCTTCAGCTTACATATTAACCTACTGAGCTACCTTACCTGTGCCTCAAGGCAGAGGGTGACAAGGCGTCCTGTGGAACTGGGCAGAACTCTAAACTGAAGTCCATCGCATGCAGGGAGTGAGGAACATCTTAGAATTGCTGTCCCCATCACTGAACGTGCTTTCCCAGGCTCACACAACTTGGTCAAGGCAGCAGACCAGCACTATAACTAAGATCTCACGAGTGAGAATTTATCAAACAGAATTTAGAGGCCTGCAAGCGACTGGTCACGTGATAATATGCCCCTTCGTGCCCAAAGAAATTACCACTTTCAGTGTATAGAGTAACTGATGTCCATGTTCAACACAACCCACTTTATTTCCCACGGCAATTGTAGAAAACACGCCGAGACATGCCTACGACCGGCTTCTCCCAGGTAAAGCACTGTGGAAGGGGCCTGTGTCCCAGCTCCCCACACTAATATGTATTTCTGAGTCCGCTTTCTATGTCAGGCAATGGAATCTCACATGGAAGAGTGTGTGGGGGAGTGGATAAGAAACGACGCGTTCAGGACTATGGACAGCGGCTCTAGGCTTGCTGGGCAGTGCCGTTGCTACTCTAGCAAGAACTAGTATTCTGTTTCTGAGTGGTAACCTTTGGTGTCTTGCAGTGTGCTAGCGATGGATTTAGGCCCAGATCTCTGTACTGGGGTGAATGTATGACATTGTTCTGCATTCTGTCCATCAACTGTTGTTTTTGCATTTGTCACCCCGAGTGTGACGGGTATGCCCAGACGTGGGTCCCGTGCTCTCCATGCCACTGGAATCAAGCTATCCTGGCTGAAGAGGGGTGAAACCCCGAAACCGGTCCTAGGATGCTTGTTTCCAGTCCAGGGAGGACCTGGCTTGGCAGTTCGGGCTGGACTGTTCCCATGAGGTACAGGGTCAAGACTGATTTGCATATGGCTGGGTTCAAACTGGAATGGCATGGTGAGCAAAAAAACGATGGATTTAGGCCCAGATCTCTGTACTGGGGTGAATGTATGACATTGTTCTGCATTCTGTCCATCAACTGTTGTTTTAGCGCTGTAAACCGCAGCTGTTGTTATGGCTGAACTGAACACTACTCAGTCAGCGAACTACAGGAAGAGGACAGACTGATAAGGCATAGCCGAGATTCGAACCCGAGAGCTGCAGGTTGCTGCAAGAAACAGTGCAACGCCATTTCCACAATTTTGCTTCATATTTAGTACTGCATTAACTAAAAAAGGTCCCAGTCTATATTAGCGAAAGATTTTTGAACCATGGCAAAAACTGAGAACTTTTATTGTAGCACCACTGCAAAAAATATGTAACACTTTTTTTCTATTTGTTACTCATTTCACACGTCTTAAAGATAGTTTAACAAATACCCCCAGTTAGCGACAACCTTTTAAATTAAAATACAGTAGACTACTTTTGCTGTTTATGTAATTCAAAAATGACAGAAACGGATTTTATTCCGAGCTACTGGCATCTTTCATATTTGAAAAAACAAAGAACACGTTTTCTCCGTTTCTTATGTAATTACAGCAAAAATAACGATGTGGATGTGTGCTGTGATTTGGTTGCCCTGGTGCAAATACCATTTACACTTTTTTGAACAGGAAATTAAGCAAACAGATGTTCACTGTGCTTTTGGTCCAGTACAATGTATGTAATACGGCTCCAGGCGCATTAATCCGCTTAGCTGTCCTTTGTACATGTATTTGTCGTGAGTGGCGCGGCGTAAGAGTTCTGTTTAGTGTGAAGGGTGCAGGTGGCCAGCTGGGAGGCACTCTAATGCCAAGCTTCAGTGGCGACTTGAAAGTGGCCACTTGCCAGCTTTCTCCCCACATACAACCAAGGGAAGCTCGACTAAGCCGCGCTAAATATTTAGACCTTGGGTGACCGGGCGAGGTCATGCAATGCACACCCAGCCAATCGGGCCGTGAAGGACAAGTCCTGGAAACCTGAGTGTTTAGGGTTATGGTCTACCTAATTGCAGCCATTTTATTCAATTCGGAAGCATGAACGGCTCAGCTGTCCCCACTCTGACTACAACCTGTGACCTAAAGGTTGCTTAGAGATGTCTGCAGCTGACTTCCAGGCTTACTAAAGCATTTAAGAGGGAGGTGTCCTAGCACCTCGCAGACAATCCCCACCTCCTTCACTATAGCGCACACTGGGCAGGAGGGACTTTTGGCCTCAGTAAAAGCGGGGAGAAGGGGGCGGGGAGAAGGAGGCAGGGAGAGGGGTTTAGTTGGGCAGGAAGAGTTGAGGGAGTGAGGGGCGTCCCCGGGATTCTCAGCCAGTTCCGCCTATACTGTATGGCCCTCGGAAACTCCGCCTGTCCCGGCCTCCGAAATTCTCAGTCAGCACCGCGGACAGCTACGTGATAGATGAAAGGCTTTGCTGAGGGATCCGGGGCCTAAATTCCGCACCAGATACTGTAGGAGGAAGGATATCGCCGTAACTACTACCACTATAAAATGAATAAACCCTTCTCTGGGGTTCAAGGGGCCATCGTTAATGAGGTTAATGAGCGAGTGGCTGTCAAACCGTCCATGGTATTCAGGCCTTTAATGAACTGATCCAGGCTCCAGGGTTCTCATGTAGAGGGGGGCTAAGGAAGTCGGTTCTCCACTCCCTGTCTCTCTTAACTTCAAAATGGTGCATTTGCACCCCCGGCACTGCAAGTGTGGGGATATCTAAAGGCCTCTCCGTGTCCCATTCACCAAGGTGCACACCGATGCGCTCGAGTCCCTTCTAATTAGCCCAGGTCCGTTCAGGAGACCCCTCAACAGAGCCCAAGTGCGCTCAGGAGTCCCTTCAAGGGAGCCTAGGTGCGCTCAGGAGTTCCTTCAAGAGAGCCTAGGTGCGCTCATTTTACCCGTCCAAAGACCTCCTCGTGCGCTCAGGAGTCCCTTCAAGCGAGCCTAGGTGCGCTTAGGAGTCCCTTCAAGAGAGCCTAGGTGCGCTCAGGAGTCCCTTCAAGAGAGCCTAGGTGCGCTCATTTTACCCGTCCAAAGACCCCCTCGTGCGCTCCGGAGTCCCTTTTACCTATTCCGGGTGTGTGTTCAGGCGCCCCGTCCACCAAGCTCATGAAACCCGTCCATCTAGCTCAGGTGCTCTCAGAAGACCCGCCCACCGAGTCCAAGTGCGCTCGTGAGTGCCTTCTGCCGAGAGCATGGGTACCACAAGGAGTCTCATCCATCGAGCTCATGTGTCCTCAATAGCCCCTCCACCGAAACCAGGTGTGCTCAGGAGTCCCTTCTACTAAAACCAGGGGTGCTCAGGCGACCAACCCACCCAGCCCAAGTGCGCCAATTAATCCTGGGTACCGAGTACTAGGTGCGCTCAGGAGCACCGTCTACGGAGCCCCTTCTAAAAAGCCCTCAGGTGCACCCACGAGCTTCTTAATCCAAGCCAGGAGTAGCTTCCCCCAGAGAGCCCACAGGTTCCAAAGGGACTCCATCCACTGCCATTCCCTAGATCCACAGCGGAGCCCCATCCACTGATTCCATAGGAGGACTTTCCACCGAGCCTCACTGACCCCAAGAGACTTCCTTCTCACATATCCAAGAAGCCCCATAAACCACCCCTCGTCTTAGCATCCCAGAATATACCATTCATTACAGCCAGCAGGAGCCACCTCCAGACAGAAAGCGTGTGTCGTTCTATTCCCAAAAGCCCCTTCTCTGTTTTGGTCCCAGTAAAGTAAACGGGTCCACAGATCAGCCCTTGCTCTGGGTCGTGGGGTTGGCTCATACAAATACCACGGTGTTCACCAGTTTTACGGCGTGGTGTGGGCCCCCCTCGGCACTGAGGCGTGCGGTAAACATAAAATGGACCCCGTCACCGCCATTCTACACTGAGGTATAGGCCTCGCATGACAGGCGTCCTAGCCTCTCGCTCACACATCGCTGTTCCCGCCTGGTCACTACTGTAACACACTGGTCACCCTTTGACGAGCCCCCCTCACCTTCAACTGCCTTTTCCCTTCTACCCATTCCCGCTCCATCTACCCCCTTACTCCATCTCCGCGCCTTCCTCCCCAGCAAGTCCGCCCACCTCTTGCACCCCTTCCAACCCTCGTCTGTGACAGAAACACATATTACACTTCTAGCCTGCTTTTTCACTATAGAGTGCCTCGTGTACCCCTTTCCTAGTGCCACTGCCACTTCTATGCAAATTGTGTCACTAATTTTCATGCATCATTCTCTAACTTGCCCCCGCCGCTTCCCCATCAATGTGCCCAAAACTCACTTTGCTGTCAACGGCAACTCTGTCCTGCATCTTTCCTACCTGTGTCCCTTGTGCTGCTTCCTTCCCTCACACCATTCTCTGGCCTCCTCCCTGTCACTATGTCCCATGCTTCGTTTCCTTCAACCTCCTCTCAGCACTGTTTCTTCCATTAGCCCGAGCTCTGCTCTCCTGGCTGTCAGCTCCATTCCTGCGACCCCCGTGCATTTCCCCTGCCTCCTACCTGTCACGGGCTCCCCTCACTGTCCCGTCCTCTCCTCACAACCCAATTATTTATTTATTCCTTTCGTTACCGCAGCATACGATTGAACGACACCAATTCCCAGCCTCTTCCATGTCCCTCCCGACCAACACTCTTCCCCTATCACCTACATTCCCTGTCCTCTGCCCCATCCTCTGTCCTCCAGTTCTAATCACACCCTGCGTCCTACCCTTTTCCCAAGCTGCCCCTTCTATTACCTCCTGCCCCTCTTATTACCCTCTTCTACATTCTCTCTTACAACCCCCAGCTCTACGTTGTGCCTCTCTCCTTTACACTGCCCATCTACCCCTATCCAAGGCCCCATCTCCCTTCTCCCACCCCTGCATCATTACATGCACACCCCTGCAACACCCACTACCGCCCGCTCCCGTCAGATCATGTTTACCCTCCAGTGCCCCGTGGCTTCCCCGCGGTGTGCCCCATCTGGCACCCAATCTCCTGTCCATTCCCTTCCCAGTCTCCTGCTGTCCTCCATGCTCCTCTCCCATTACCGCCAGGCACGACATTCACTACACACGCACTCCACTCGCCCTTTCCTCACCCCTTGCATCCTTTCGCCCGCCAGCATCCACTAGCCCCCTTTGCGTGTTCCCTTTTCCATCACCTCCCCTGCGTCTCTCCGCTTCCCTTTCCCCGCACTCCGCGTCCCCTCCCCGGCCCCCTGCCCCGTTTCTCTTCACCCTCTCCCAGCACTCACACTGCTCCGCCTTGGTGGACATTGCGTCCAGGTAGAACCGCCTCCCACTTGAATCCGTGATGGCTCCGGGTGTCCGGCCCTCGCCCGCGGCGCGGCTCTGTCTGGGAGGAGGTCCCGCGGGGGCGGCGGGAGCAGCAGCCCCGGCCCGGGCTCTGGCATCAGCTGCAGCCAGGGGTGCACCCGGGGAGGCGCGGGCGCCGAGCTCAAGGACGGTCCCTGCAGCAGCAGCACGAGCCCCTCTGACGTCCGCCAGCTGCCTCTCACCCGGGCGGCCGGCGAGGGAGAGGAAATGAGCGAGGACAGAGAGATCTGATTAGCAGCAGAATGGGCTGCAACAGAGCCGGGCACTGTCTCCTCCATGCACAAGATGAGGCAAGCAGAATGGCGCTGGCAGCAGCGTCAGCAGCAGCATCAGGATAAAGACCCCCCCTCAAATGCTGCATATATTACCCTTCACGTTGCACAGCTGCCAGCTACTCTCTAACGCTGAGCATCTATACACGGTGCACATTTAGCAAGAGGGGGCAGGGAAGGTTGCGGGTCACCCAAATAAAACACACCGCGTTTTCTGTGTAGATTTGATGTGCCACCTGTTTCTTTGGAAGATAAACATCGGTGTTTCTTCCACCATATCTCTGTAAGCGGAAGGCCGCTCCAGTTGCACAGACATACATTGGTGGGCTTGGTACATCTGGCGTCACGTGTTTTGGGGTTAACATTTTATTTATTCACCATCTAGAAACACACATATAAAATGCCTAAAACACTAACGTGCCCTTGTGTAATGTAACTGGTGCTCTTGTTAAGCGCTCCAATGCCTTCGGGTCGAGTTCACGCTACATAACAATTATATATATATATATATATATATATCATTTCGAACCAGAAATAATACTGTTCGAAAAATGGGAGATTTCTTTTTGCCCACATGCTATCATATCAAATATGCGTATTGAGCAATTCCTCTATTTAACCCACCAAGAGAAACGGTAGCTCCGCAGAATATAATATCAAATATGTTTCATTGAGAATTGATCACAGTTGTGGCTAGAGTTTGCATTTTCAAATTTCACCCAAAATATTGTTTCTAGCTCAGTTGGTTCAAAATATCATGTCTCCAGAATGTGCTGCTTAATTTGCATTTTTGCCACATAATTTAGATAACCCTGCTTCATAATTTGGTTCTCCTATGCCACATAATTCTAGTAGCATTGACAATGTTAAAGCCCTTCAGTGTCGTTTATGTACTGTCATTATAATGATGAAATCTATATTTCACAGGTAATCATGAATTATTGTTCATATTTCACGATTCTTCAGTGCTTAATTTGTGCTAGTGTTTGCCCAGGCTCGGCATCAGCACTTATTTTTAAAACATGGACAGTTATTTCTGACAGTCCACCACCTGGTGGTGATATCTGTATATTTTGAGCAAAGAACATTAACCAAGTGTTTAAAACTTCTATATAAATAAAAAAAAATACCTTCTTCAGGCCATTTTTACACCTTTGGAGACATGGAATAATCCAATGTATCCCAATTGCTGGAGTGTGATGTTTAGAAGGTAACATGGGCACTGACATTTGGCAACACTGGTAGTGTCCAAGTTGCTGTAGCCTCCGATGAAATTCTGGTTGGCTCGGGAAGTTAAGTTTTTTTATTTAATTCATTATTTTTTTTAAATGCAAATTAAGCACTATCTGTGATGCAGTTTTTAATAATATATAATTGCATTTTGTGCAACACCAGCACCAAAACATTATATATGCATATATATCTCACTGAAAACCTCAAGCCACTCGTTTAAAGCTCCTCTCTAGTAAGCAAGAGATCCTGACTTCGAATCTCAACAGTGCCTTCAGCTAGTTTTGGTTTCTCATGGCGCTGCACAAAGGGCCTACCTTCTTTGTTGCAGGTGTCCAGACTTCAGCAGGTACCGGACCTGGGAGAGCACAGTGTGGCTTGCATGCCCCAGGGAGAAGAGAAGGTGTGGCCCAGAATGGTCAGCTGGACTGCGTCTTGGGACCCAGTGGCATGTGGCACAAGAAGGTCTTGGGAGACCGCAGGAGCAGAGCATCAATTACGTGGGAACAGCATGGGACAAGACAGCCCACATCGGTGGAACGCCTGAGAGGGTATGGTCGGCCCCTCAGGAGATAGTGCAGGTTAGCCCCAGAGTAGGGCAACAAGAGCCACGCGGTGTTGCGGTGATGGGAAGGGGCCCTGAAGGGCTCACATGGCATGATGAGGTCTTGGATTATGGAGGCGACCGTCTTGAAGAAGGAGAGATTGTGGACACAGAGGTGCAGGTCCTCTCGGTGCAGTCCAAAGGGTATATGGGCACCGCGTGGGAGGGGGTTTAGCTAATCCCACCTCTAGTGCTGTTTTTCAGGTTCCGCTCAGGAAGCAAGGAGGGTCAATGGATACGCAAGGGCAGCGGAGACAACCCACATTGGCAAGGCGGCAGGCTTCGGAGCAGGCACCGACCTTACAGCCAGGTTAAAGTACAAGTGTGACTAAGGTACCAGGTCCCTCTGCCACCAAGACGCGTCTAATATTTTACCATACATTTATATGCTATACTAGAGGAAGTGCGTCCCTGTTTACATTATAACTAATAGGAGTTCTTGGCATTAGGTTCCAATATTTTAGTCTACATTCACATCATAAATCAGAGACGGTGGTCTTTAATCTCAGGGAGATATTCCCGGTCAATATTTCCACCACAATAAGGAGTCCTTCACGTCACTATTGATTACATAATACCGAAAAGCAGAGAGCCTTTCTAGGTGATAGGGAGCGAAAAAAGGAAATATCAAGATTTGCATATTAGCCATATCGGGCTTGTATATGATCTATGCCAGGAACAGTACAGTTATCATAATTTTTTCACTGATGTTTTAAGCCATATTGTCATCAGTACATTCTCATGTCTATAAGTTAGTAACCACCTTATTTGGATATTCTCTCATAAGAAGTCTAGACCTTTGTTCTTATGTTGTCTATGTTCTTCTTACGCATCTATAGGGTAATTAGATGGAAAGAACCTTTTGAGCGCAGATCACATAGGATCCTTTGCCATACTGTTCAAGTATTGCTCAAGCACAGTATCACAAATCATTTACTGAGGATCCTATGGAATATTAATCCATCAGGTATTAGACTTTCTATTATTGATCTATTAGACCCAGCTTAAAAACGGAAACACTGGGTTTCCATTTAAAGTCCTTGCCTGAATGCTTTTTCTATGATCAACAGAGTGGGCCGAGTGGGCGTTTGCCTCTTGAACCCGGAAGGTGAAGTGTGAATATCACATAGTAAGTCAGTTCCCATGGACTGAGAAATAGTTAAACCTTGATGTAGAGTTTGTAAGTCTTACAGTTTTCTTAAGTGTCTCTCTCTCTCTCTCTCTCTCTCTCTCTCTCTCCCCCCCCTCTCTCCCCCCCCTCTCTCCTCCCCTCCCCTCCCCTCCCCTCCCCTCCCCCCCTAGTCTTTAAGGATATAAGAGGAATTTTGGGCTCTTATATTTGTTTGGACTCTCTTCTTCCTAGAACATGGGTAGTCCTCTGAGCATGATTATGGACGTTAGACCCATACATAAGTCACTCATTCTGAATCTTGTTAAAAAAAATCTTGTCTTTTTTGGCACTTTTTTCTCTGATGGCACTTTGAGAGTGGTGTTGATGGTAGAGACTTTTCTTTTCACGGAAAAGGTAATTCTCTAATTCCTTTTAACTTTTTAACAAACCATGGAGCACTACAAATTCAAGTATCTCGCAAATATAATTGATCGTGGGGCATCCCCCAGATAACAGTGTCTCGTTATTTCAGATTCCCCTTCTACCCACCTTCATGTTTAAAATTGGTGGTCCTGAAGAAGGTGGCTTTAAAGCAATTATGTGCCACTGAAACGTATGTTGACCTGGATGTCTGATACCCAACTTACAACCCAGCCACGGAGACTGTTCGCAATCTGTCTTTACTGTTCTTCTTTGGTGTATGTGAGCTGGTTGGGTATTGATTATGCATGTAGAATGAGTGATAGTGCTGGGTGTCAGGTTAGAATGCAAATGGGGTCATAATTTAGGGAATATGAGATAATAATGAAATGATTGTCTGCAATGAGAAAATAGCGTATATGTAAATTTGTCACAACTGATGAAATTGCTGCAAAAGAAAAATCATGTAAAAATCTTTTTACTAAAAAATATGTTAATCTTTTATCTTTTTTGCATGTGAACACAAATGAAAGGAAAAAAGTATGGAATAATCTAATAAAAAAATAAGAAAAGGACATTGATATTGCAGTTTGTATTGTGGATAGCCCCGTAGAGCTGGTGTCAGCCTACACTAAAGCAAAATAGGTCACGTGGGAGGTTTTTGTGATTTCTCTTTGGTTGTCCCCCCTTCTCCCAGACCTGAAAGTAACTCTTAGGGGGTACCTTTGGACAATGATAAGGTACTAGGTATCGTCATGGTGTCAAAGGGGGTAGATGCAGGGTACGAGTGAGAACAGGAGGCACGACTGCAGAAGGGTAGGTACATCAGGGACACTGGGGTAGGTACGGAGGACACGAAGTGAGAAGGGGCAGAGGTTCCGAAAAAGCTGGGTGTTGACAGGGAGGGAGAACAGAAGGATAAAGGAATGCCCGCAAGTGTGACTAAGTATATGGCAATATGCATAAGGGAAGAACACAGATGATGCAGAAGGGAAAGAGAGTAAGGAGCTCAAAACAGGGAAACTCCCTGTAATAGGTTGGACTCAACGGGTGTTCCTGAGGGGTCTCTCCCTTAATGATACACAAGGCTGGAGTCAGGGTTAGTCAGGTTTATTGGTAAGTTGTGTAGTCCCAATACTTCTTGGGAGGAGGGGATTTGAGTTTAGAACAATATCCAAAGAAAATACGTCTGTACTTTGGGCCTTAGTCTCTATCCTGGTCACCGCTTGAACAGGGTATAGGGTCTGATCCTGTCCCGTACTCATGTTTTCCACGTCGTTGGGGTCGTCTCCTCAAGAGGGGAACCGGAAAAGAGAAACTAAAGTGGGGTCAAGATACGGCCCTACTAGTATCCAGATACAAACAAGGGGTAGGGGGGGTGGGGTTGTGCACACCCTTCACCAGTGTCCTGCCCTGTGTCGTGCCTAAAAAGGGAAGTACAGCAGTGACTCTTAAGGTGGTGCGGTCCGCAAACCCGCCCATCAACCCTTTAATGAGAGCATTGGTATGCAAGACACTTGCCTGAACCCATGACCCTCCAGGGCCCTGGGGAGAGGAGTCGCAGCCTCTGCTTCCCTCGTGGGAGTACTGGACTCAAGCGCGTTGCTCCTTGAGCAGTATTTTCCAGCATCGTTCTCTTCCTTCTCGTGGATGACGGTATCGTCCTCTCTCAACTTGCTGGGCCCTTCCTGGAAGCGGTCCTCTTCTCCTCTGACTCCTGGCTCCCGCGTCGTCATCAATCCGTCCGTCTTCTTTTCCTCCTCTCCGTTCCTTGTTGCCAGTACCTTTTTGTCCGCCGTAACTCAGCCCTCCGGCAGTCGGACTTCCGGGGATTGACCTCCAGGCTCCGTCAGGTGTCGTGGAATGCTACCCTCACTTCCGGGCCAGGGCAGCGTGGGCGCCATGTTGGAGTTCTCGGTACAGTTCCCCATACGTGTCCCAGACTGCTCACACTGCCTTCCCTCCGAGAATAGACGTGAGGGCCATTCGGAAACAGGGTAACGGGAAAGGAAATCCACATTTGACTGCAGCCTACCCGGAATGTGCAGGGTCTGAAAAGTGAAAGGCTGCAAGGCTAGGAACCAGCGTAATATTTTAGGATTGGAGTCTTTGTGTAGGGAAAGCCAAGTTAAAGAGGCATGATCTGTGAGAAGTAAAAAGGGACGACCTAAGAGATAATACTGAAGGGCCTCCATGGCCCATTTCACTGCCAGGCATTCTTTCTCTATTGTCGCGTACCGGGTCTCTCTGGGGAAGAGTTTCCTACTAAGGAAAAGAATAGGACGTAGATCCCTGTTACAGTCAGGTTGGGATAGGACCGCACCGAGACCCCTGTCAGAGGCATCGGTCTGCAGAATAAAGGTTTTTTTGTAATCAGGGCAAGTTAGGATAGGAGCACCACATAACGATTCTTTTAGTTGGCAAAAACTGCTTTCCAGAGTACTGAACCAGAGGATGGGCTTTCCTTGTTTTTGTTTTGTTAGGAGGCAGGGCCGGACTGGGAACCAAAACCGGCCCTGGCAAACTGCTCTGCCACCCCCCCTTGGGGGTAGGGGGGGGGCAGCCGAGCTATTTGCGAGGGCCGCTTTCGGCCGATTTTGTTACAGGGGGCTGATATTGCTGACCCCCGGTAACAAAAACGGCCCCCAGGGGCCCAAAACCGGCCCCCACCCTAGCGGCCCACCGGGGAAACACCTGGTGCCCGCTTCGGCCAGTCCGGCCCTGTTAGGTCGTCTGTGAGGGACTGGCTATATCCAAAAAGTGTGGGATGAACCTCCGATAATAACCTACTAGTCCGAAAAAGGAATGGACGTCTTTTCTAGTAGTGGGACGAGGGATTTTGGTGATGGCTTCTAGCTTGTTTACTTGTGGTCTGATATGTCCTCCCTGAATATCGTAACCCAGGTATTCTATGTGGTCTGAGCTGAATGTGGTTTTCTTAGGGTGGATAGTGAGGCCTGCTTGCTGGAGCATGTGCACGATTTCTCATAGATGGAGGAGGTGTGTTTTCCAGTCTGGGCTGTACACGACTATGTCATCTAGATAGGCCACAGGATATTCCTGATGGGAGTGTAAAAGAACACCCATTAGCCTCTGGAAGGTGGCGGGGGCGCCATGAAGACCAAAGGAAAGCGCTTTAAATTGGTATAGGCCAGAAGGGGTGGAAAAGTCTGTCTTCTTTTTGGCTTCAAGCGAGAGTGGAATTTGCCAATATCCTTTTGTCAAATCAAGCGTGGACATCACTCTGGCGTTTCCCAATCTCTCTATTAGCTCATCAACCCGGGGCATTGGGTACGCATCAAACTTTGATATGGCGTTCAGTTGACGGAAGTCAATACAGAATCTTATGCTTCCGTCGGGTTTTGGTACCAGGACGACCTGGGAGGACCAGACACTGTGCGATGGTTCTATGATACCCGATTCCAACATGGATTTTATTTAGTTGTCAATGGCCTGTCTCCTTGCGGCTGGGATACGGTAGGGTCTTAACAGTACGGGACCAGCCCCTCCCGTGACAATCTTATGCTCGACTAGCGTCGTGCGTCCTGGGTTTCCGGAGACCATGGTGGAGAAGGAGTCACAGAGATCTTGGAGCTGGTGTTTCTGTTTCTCCGTGAGCTGCTGTCCGAAATGAACGGACTCACTTCTGATGGGATATTCGGGGGCTAAAGAGATCTCTAGGGGTTTCTCTATTGTCACCTGATGTATGCGTGCTTTTTTGCAAAGAGACACGGGCAGGGGCCCTTCCCAAGCTTTCAAGAGGTTCACATGGTAAGCTTGGCCTGTTTGTTGTTTGTGGGGTATGGATATACGGTACGTGACAGGAGTGATCTTCTCTAAGACCCGATAGGGACCCTGCCATGTGGCCAATAACGTTTTCTCTGTACTGGGTAGGAGAATGAGTACATGATCTCCCACCTGGAATTCCCTTCGTTTAGTTTTTTGGTCAGAGTCATCTTTGTTGGCCTTGTGCCTTCTCCATAGTTGTGTGGACCTCCTCCCATAGTGCAGCAAGGGTATCCTTTAGGGCTGTGCTGTACTGTAACAGAGGTTTGTTCTCATCTTCCTCCTCGACCCACTGTTCGACCGCCATGTCGAGGAGTGTACAGGGTTTTCTTCCGAACAGTAGTTCAAATGGTGAGAACCCCGTGGACTTCTGCTCGTGTGTACGAATGGCAAATAGCACTAACGGCAATTGGCGGTCCCAGTCGTGTCCTGCCCTGTCTATGGCCTTTCTGAGCATTGTTTTGATGGTCTTGTTATACCTTTCGACCAGGGCATCGGTCTGAGGGTGGTATACTGCTGTTCGTATTTGTTTGATCCCTAGAACCTCACATACTTGTTTCATCAGCTTGGATACAAACGGGGTGCCCTGGTCAGTCAGTATCTCTTGAGGGAAACCAACACGAGAAAAGAAAGATACCATGGCTTTCACTGCTGAGGTGGTGGTACTGGCTAAGGGTATCGCTTCCGGGTACCGTGTAGCGTAGTCCACCAACACCAGGATATACTGGTGCCCACGACCAGAGGGAAGTAACGGCCCACCAGGTCCATACCTCACCTCTCGAAGGGGACATCGATAATGGGGAGAGGTTGTAACGGAGCCCAGGGAAGGACTGGTGCGTTGACCAACTGGCATCTAACACAGGAAGCACAAAATCTGGCAACTTCCTGATATACCACCGGCCAGTAGAACCGTTCTAAAAGGTACTTCAGGGTATGTTCTTTACTATAATGACCACCCCCTGCCTGACTGTGGGCTAGGTCTAACACTTGTTCCCTAAACGCTTTCGGGACCAACAACTGCTCCTTGGTGTTTTTGTTCTCACAGGTAATTCTATATAACAGGCCTCTTTTCTCACAAAAGAAGGGGCCTACCTTTTCTGGATGGTCCTCTTGTGCCTGGTCCCAAGCGTGATGCAAGGTATCCTCGTCCCTCTGGGCTGTTCAAAAGCTCCGACTCGGGGTTTGTGGTACGTCTGGGGAAAGGAGGACAGGTGCAGACAAGACATGACAGGGTTTACAATACAAGGCTCTTTCCTCCCTTTCTCCCTCCGAGACTTTGGGGTTTTGGGAAAGGACCCAATTATCTCTTCCCTGGCGAACAGGGCGTTTTCCAACCAACCTACCATCGGGGATGGGGGAGTGAGTGATGAGAGGTAGTCATGGAGTCTAGGGAGGTCAGTACCTAACAGGACTGCTTCTGGGAGAGAAGGTACCACTCCAACCTTTCACAATTGGTGTTCTCCGTCTATTTCTAACAATACTTCTGAGAGTGGATACATTTTCTCCTCCCCGTGTACGCGTGTGACCTGTACAAATTCTCCCCCTAAGAGTAGGGCATTGGATACTAATTCCTTGCTAACAACCGTGTGGTGACACCCAGTGTCCAAAAGGGCTATTACGGGCTTTCCATTAAGATGTACTTTCTTTGTGTATCTCTCAGGGGGCTTTCCTGCCACTAACACCCGCCCACGAGTGTACCCAACTTCCATGGGTTCCTGGGGAGGGGTACACCTAGGACAATAACGAGCAATGTGTCCCCTTTCAGCACAGTGGAAACACTGGGGTCCCTGTACAGAACTTGTTCCCGAGGTGGGTCTGGGTGGATGTTTTAGCAAGGGTGGTATTTTATGGTCTGTGGGCGGAGTAGGAGCTCTACTTCCTAGTCTGGGGAGGCTGATGAGGAGACGATGGGGTTGGGCCTTAAACTCGACGACCGGTGATAGGCACATGCGAGGTCGACGGCCAAGGTGACCGTGAGGTTGGGATGTTGTTTGATCCATGCCCTGGTACTGGCGGGGGGGGGGTGGGGGAGTGCTTCTAAATATTGTTCCAGGTAGACCTTGTCAGTGAGGTCGTCTATGGAGGAAGACGAGGGTTGTAACCAACAGTTTCCTAGATCCCGTATTCGGTAATATAGGGCCCGTGGATTATCTCCTGTAGACCATTTCTCTTTCCGGAAACGGCTGCGGTAGTACTCCTGGTTGCAACTTAACTGCTCCAGTATGGCCCTTTTTATATGCAGATAGGCAGTTATCCCCGCCGGATTGGCTGCCTGATATGCGGCTTGAAGTTCACCCGACAGCAAGGGTGCTATGTATTGATCCCACCTTTCTGGTGGCCAGGCAGCTGTGGTGGCGACCCGTTCAAAGTTTGCGAAGAAGTAGTCGGGGTCGTCACCCTCTTGAAATTTTTGTAGTACACTCCAGTACGTTGGGGTGCACTCGTGCGCTTGAAATAGCGTCAGTTAACTGCAGGATAGCTGTGTCCTGCACCTGCTGGTTGGTTGCCAGAAGAGATGCTTGGTCTTTCAGGGCTAAATGGAGGGCTTTGCATTCCTTCTGGGCCATTTTGGTCTGCTGTTCAAAGATCAGCTGCAAGTGTCGTTGGCCCTCCGCCAACTGGGTAATTATGGTCTCCATTGGTATTGGTTGTCTCATGTCGGCTAGACACTCCAATCCCACTTCTGACACCACATGTAATAGGTTGCACTCAACGGGTGTTCCTGAGAGGTCTCTCCCTTAATGATACACAAGGCTGGAGTCAGGGTTAGTCAGGTTTATTGGTAAGTTGTGTAGTCCCAATACTTCTTGGGAGGAGGGTATTTGAGTTTAGAACAATATCCAAAGAAAATACGTCTGTACTTTGGGCCTTAGTCTCTATCCTGGTCACCGCTTGAACAGGGGATAGGGTCCGATCCTGTCCCGTACTCCCGGGTCGTCTCCTCATGAGGGGAACTGGTAAAGAGAAAATAAAGTGGGGTCAAGATATGGCCCTACTAGTATCCAGATACAAACAAGGGGCGGGGCGGAGGTTTGTGCACACCCTTCACCAGTGTCCTGACCTGTGTCGTACCTAAAAAGGGAAGTATAGCAGTGACTCTTAAGGTGGTGCCAAACCCGCCCACCAACCCTTTAATTAGAGCAATGGTATGCAAGACACTTGCCTGAATCCACGACTCTCCAGGGCCATGGGGAGGGGAGTCGCAGCCTTCCCTTCCCTTGTGGGAGTACTGGACTCAAGCGCGTTGCTCCTTGAGCGGTATTCTCCAGTGTCGTTCTCCTCCTTCTCGTGGATGACGGTATCGTCCTCTCTCAGCTTGCTGGGCCCTTCCTGGAAGCGGTCCGCTTCTCCTCTGACTCCTGGCTCCTGCGTCGTCACCAATCCGTCCGGCTTCTTTTCCTCCTCTCCGTTCCTTGTTGCCAGTACCTTTTTGTCCACCGTAACTCTGCCCTCAGGCAGTCGGACTTCCGGGGATTGACCTCCAGGCTCCGTCACATGTCGTGTAACGCTACCCTCACTTCCGGGCCAGGGCAGAGCGGGCACCATGTTGGAGTTCTCGGGACAGTTCCCCATACGTGTTCCAGACTGTTCACACTCCCATACATGGGGGTTACAAAGCCACTGGGGGTTCATCCGATGTGGTCTATTAAGGAAAGAATTTGGAAAGGTGAGTATGTAGAGATGTTTAAACTCTTGCATAGAGAACTCAGGGCAAAAGAAGGCTCAAAAGAGGAGTACGAGCTGGCGAAGCACCCAAGGGTGCCCATGATCATTAAGAATTGGACGGTGGCGTTCCTTATATATGCCAGTGTCTACTGTGAGAAATACCCGAGAGGAGTGTAGCTTTATTTAAGTATATGGATGTTATACGTAAGGTACAAATTTCCTTTGGAGGTAATGCTTGGGCTCAGTATGATGAGGAGTTTCGGGCGTGCATGGCATGGGACCCTGAGACATGAGGGGGAGTTGGATACGGACCTATGCCAGCAAACAATGGGTTCAGCCAAATTTGAGAAGACCATCTACACAGCAAGTGGTTTGCCCATAGTATATATGCCCTTTCAGGCCCATCTCACCCAGGGAGGCGTGGGAAATTCCAGTAAGAGCCAAGAAGGCACGCAAGGTGCTTGTTGGGATTTCAATAAGGCGATACCAAAGGGGATGATGGACGGAGCGTTAGAGCAAATCAAACACTCACCCCCAGTCAACTGATCTGGGTTTAATCCATCATCATTCTTTAGCTCACTCCACCACCCCAGTTCAGACATGGCCATATGCAAATCAGTCTGACCCTGTGCCTCATGGGAACAGTCCAGCCCGAACTGCCAAGCCATGTCTTCCCTGGACCGGAAACAAGCATCCTGGGACCGGTCTCGGGTTCAAAACCCTCATCAGCCAGGCTATCTTGAATCCAGTGGCAAAGTGAGCAAGGGACCCACGTCTGGGCATACCCTGCCAACTGAGGGCGAACAAAGCGATACCAAAGGGGAGGATGGACGGAGCGTTAGAGCAAATCAAACACTCACCCCCAGTCAACTGATCTGGGTTTAATCCATCATCATTCTTTAGCTCACTCCACCACCCCAGTTCAGACATGGCCATATGCAAATCAGTCTGACCCTGTGCCTCATGGGAACAGTCCAGCCCGAACTGCCAAGCCATGTCTTCCCTGGACCGGAAACAAGCATCCTGGGACCGGTTTCGGGTTCAAAACCCTCATCAGCCAGGCTATCTTGAATCCAGTGGCAAAGTGAGCAAGGGACCCACGTCTGGGCATACCCTGCCAACTAAGGGCGAACAAAGCGATACCAAAGGGGATGATGGACGGAGCGTTAGAGCAAATCAAACACTCACCCCCAGTCAACTGATCTGGGTTTAATCCATCATCATTCTTTAGCTCACTCCACCACCCCAGTTCAGACATGGCCATATGCAAATCAGTCTGACCCTGTGCCTCATGGGAACAGTCCAGCCTGAACTGCCAAGCCATGTCTTGGCTGGACCGGAAACAAGCATCCTGGGACCGGTTTCGGGTTCAAAACCCTCATCAGCCGGGCTATCTTGAATCCAGTGGCAAAGTGAGCAAGGGACCCACGTCTGGGCATACCCTGCCAACTAAGGGCGAACAAAGCGTACTAAAGGGGATGATGGACGGAGCGTTAGAGCAAACCAAACACTCACCCCCAGTCAACTGATCTGGGTTTAATCCATCATCATTCTTTAGCTCACTCCACCACCCCAGTTCAGACATGGCCATATGCAAATCAGTCTGACCCTGTGCCTCATGGGAACAGTCCAGCCCGAACTGCCAAGCCATGTCTTCCCTGGACCGGAAACAAGCATCCTGGGACCGGTTTCGGGTTCAAAACCCTCATCAGCCAGGCTATCTTGAATCCAGTGGCAAAGTGAGCAAGGGACCCACGTCTGGGCATACCCTGCCACTTAGGGCGAACAAAGCGATACCAAAGGGGATGATGGACGGAGCGTTAGAGCAAATCAAACACTCACCCCAGTCAACTGATCTGGGTTTAATCCATCATCATTCTTTAGCTCACTCCCCCACCCCAGTTCAGACATGGCCATATGCAAATCAGTCTGACCCTGTGCCTCATGGGAACAGTCCAGCTCGAACTGCCAAGCCATGTCTTCCCTGGACCGGAAACAAGCATCCTGGGACCGGTTTCGGGTTCAAAACCCTCATCAGCCAGGCTATCTTGAATCCAGTGGCAAAGTGAGCAAGGGACCCACGTCTGGGCATACCCTGCCAACTAAGGGCGAACAAAGCGATACCAAAGGGGATGATGGACGGAGCGTTAGAGCAAATCAAACACTCACCCCAGTCAACTGATCTGGGTTTAATCCATCATCATTCTTTAGCTCACTCCACCACCCCAGTTCAGACATGGCCATATGCAAATCAGTCTGACCCTGTGCCTCATGGGAACAGTCCAGCCCGAACTGCCAAGCCATGTCTTCCCTGGACCGGAAACAAGCATCCTGGGACCGGTTTCGGGTTCAAAACCCTCATCAGCCAGGCTATCTTGAATCCAGTGGCAAAGTGAGCAAGGGACCCACGTCTGGGCATACCCTGCCAACTAAGGGCGAACAAAGCGATACCAAAGGGGATGATGGACGGAGCGTTAGAGCAAATTAAACACTCACCCCCAGTCAACTGATCTGGGTTTAATCCATCATCATTCTTTAGCTCACTCCACCACCCCAGTTCAGACATGGCCATATGCAAATCAGTCTGACCCTGTGCCACTGGATTCAAGATAGCCTGGCTGATGAGGGTTTTGAACCCGAAACCGGTCCCAGGATGCTTCTTTCCGGTCCAGGGAAGACATGGCTTGGCAGTTCGGGCTGGACTGTTCCCATGAGGCACAGGGTCAGACTGATTTGTATATGGTCATGTCTGAACTGGGGTGGTGGAGTGAGCTAAAGAATGATGGATTAAACCCAGATCATTTGACTGGGGGTGAAGTGTTTGATTTGCTCTAACGCTCCGTCCATCATCCCTTTTGTATCGCTTTGTTCGCCCTAAGTTGGCAGGGTATGCCCAGACGTGGGTCCCTGCTCACTTTGCCACTGGATTCAAGATAGCCTGGCTGATGAGGGTTTTGAACCCGAAACCGGTCCCAGGATGCGTGTTTCCGGTCCAGGGAAGACATGGCTTGGCAGTTCGGGCTGGACTGTTCCCATGAGGCACAGGGTCAGACTGATTTGCATATGGCCATGTCTGAACTGGGGTGGTGGAGTGAGCTAAAGAATGATGATGGATTAAACCCAGATCATTTGACTGGGGGTGAGTGTTTGATTTGCTCTAACGCTCCGTCCATCATCCCCTTTGTATCGCTTGTTCGCCCTAAGTTGGCAGGGTATGCCCAGACGTGGGTCCCTTGCTCACTTTGCCACTGGATTCAAGATAGCCTGGCTGATGAGGGTTTTGAACCCGAGACCGGTCCCAGGATGCTTGTTTCGGTCCAGGGAAGACATGGCTTGGCAGTTCGAGCTGGACTGTTCCCATGAGGCACAGGGTCAGACTGATTTGCATATGGCCATGTCTGAACTGGGGTGGTGGAGTGAGCTAAAGAATGATGATGGATTAAACCCAGATCATTTGACTGGGGGTGAGTGTTTGATTTGCTCTAACGCTCCGTCCATCATCCCCTTTGTATCGCTTTGTTCGCCCTAAGTTGGCAGGGTATGCCCAGACGTGGGTCCCTTGCTCACTTTGCCACTGGATTCAAGATAGCCTGGCTGATGAGGGTTTTGAACCGAACCGGTCCCAGGATGCTTGTTTCCGGTCCAGGGAAGACATGGCTTGGCAGTTCGGGCTGGACTGTTCCCATGAGGCACAGGGTCAGACTGATTTGCATATGTCCATGTCTGAACTGGGGTGGTGGAAGTGAGCTAAAGAATGATGATGGATTAAACCCAGATCATTTGACTGGGGTGAGTGTTTGATTTGCTCTAACGCTCCGTCCATCATCCCCTTTGTATCGCTTTGTTCGCCCTAAGTTGGCAGGGTATGCCCAGACGTGGTCCCTTGCTCACTTTGCCACTGGATTCAAGATAGCCTGGCTGATGAGGTTTTGAACCCGAACCGGTCCCAGGATGCTTGTTTCCGGTCCAGGGAAGACATGGCTTGGCAGTTCGGGCTGGACTGTTCCCATGAGGCACAGGGTCAGACTGATTTGCATATGGCCATGTCTGAACTGGGGTGGTGGAGTGAGCTAAAGAATGATGATGGATTAAACCCAGATCATTTGACTGGGGGTGAGTGTTTGATTTGCTCTAACGCTCCGTCCATCATCCCCTTTTGTATCGCTTTGTTCGCCCTAAGTTGGCAGGGTATGCCCAGACGTGGGTCCCTTGCTCACTTTGCCACTGGATTCAAGATAGCCTGGCTGATGAGGGTTTTGAACCCGAACCGGTCCCAGGATGCTTGTTTCCGGTCCAGGGAAGACATGGCTTGGCAGTTCGGGCTGGACTGTTCCCATGAGGCACAGGGTCAGACTGATTTGCATATGGCCATGTCTGAACTGGGGTGGTGGAGTGAGCTAAAGAATGATGATGGATTAAACCCAGATCATTTGACTGGGGGTGAGTGTTTGATTTGCTCTAACGCTCCGTCCATCATCCCCTTTGTATCGCTTTGTTCGCCCTAAGTTGGCAGGGTATGCCCAGACGTGGGTCCCTTGCTCACTTTGCCACTGGATTCAAGATAGCCTGGCTGATGAGGGTTTTGAACCCGAAACCGGTCCCAGGATGCTTGTTTCCGGTCCAGGGAAGACATGGCTTGGCAGTTCGGGCTGGACTGTTCCCATGAGGCACAGGGTCAGACTGATTTGCATATGGCCATGTCTGAACTGGGGTGGTGGAGTGAGCTAAAGAATGATGATGGATTAAACCCAGATCATTTGACTGGGGGTGAGTGTTTGATTTGCTCTAACGCTCCGTCCATCATCCCCTTTTGTATCGCTTTGTTCGCCCTAAGTTGGCAGGGTATGCCCAGACGTGGGTCCCTTGCTCACTTTGCCACTGGATTCAAGATAGCCTGGCTGATGAGGGTTTTGAACCCGAAACCGGTCCCAGGATGCTTGTTTCCGGTCCAGGGAAGACATGGCTTGGCAGTTCGGGCTGGACTGTTCCCATGAGGCACAGGGTCAGACTGATTTGCATATGGCCATGTCTGAACTGGGGTGGTGGAGTGAGCTAAAGAATGATGATGGATTAAACCCAGATCATTTGACTGGGGGTGAGTGTTTGATTTGCTCTAACGCTCCGTCCATCATCCCCTTTTGTATCGGGATTTCAATAAGGGCCTGTACACAAGGGAGTATTGTAAATTCAGGCGTTAATGCTCCAAGTGCTCAGGAAGGGACCCCCTTCTCAACTATTATGGGAACAACGGGGGACGTCAGGGACCCAGCAAGGAGGTCACAATTCACAATGGCAACAGAGTTCAGGGGGAGCAGGAGCAGCTAATGCAGGAGGTTATGGGTGGGAGAGGAGCACAAAGAACTCAGGGAAAAAGCTCATACGCTGGTTAAGTTAGATAGATTCACATTTTTGTTGGGACCCTACCTGAACAAGGAAGATGTACATATTTTGCAAGAAGGTTTTACATGGGGTTTAAGGTTGGGATACACAGGCCCCAGAGTAAGCCGTTGGGCGGAGAATGCGAGGCCAGTTAAAACACAACAACAAGCGGTGCGAGACAAGATAAGCAAAGAGGTGCAGGAAGGAAGAATGGCAGGGCCTTTTGACAAGTGGCAGCTGGAAGATTTGATCGTTTCCCCCATAGGGGTAGTACCCAAGAAAGAGACAGGGCAGTTTAGGCTCATTCAACACCTTTCATGGCAGAAAGGCCAATCCGTCAATGATTTCAATAGGGAAGATCTCGCGTCAATGTCTTATTCCTCTGTAGATGTGGCTGTGGCCATGGTGGAGCAGGCAGGTCCAGGAGCTTATATGGCAAAATGAGACATAAAATCAGTATTTCGTTTACTCCCCATGCACCTTGATGATTTTCAGTTGCTGGGTATTCAATTTGAGGGGTCATGGTAAGTTGACAAAGCACTCCAGATCGGATGCTTGATTTCATGAGTGTTATTTAAGCGCTTCATCACTTTCCTGCAGCGGTTTTTCACGCAAGCAACGGTTGAGAAGGTGATACACTATCTCGACGACTTTTTATTGGTCACGGACTCTGGTTCCATGGACTGCCAGCGTTTGCAGGTAAGTTTCCAGGAGCTCATGGGCGGACGTAGGGGTTTCATTGGCCCGGAAAAAATGGTGGGTCCAGAGACCACCATCTCCTTTCTTGGAATGGAGTTGGATTCGGTAGCTATGACAGTGCGCCTTCCATCTGAAAAGAAATTGAGGATGCAGGTACTGCTAGACAAAATTCTGACAAAAAATAAAGTCAAAGTTCGAATGGCACAGGTGCTGTTAGGACACCTCAATTTCGCTTGTAGGGTGGTGTGGGCCGGCAGGACATTCTGCAGGAGGTTGGCATTGGCGCTCTTGGGGCTTTCTCTACCACACCATGTTACATTATCTGTGGGGTTGAAGGCAGATCTGCGGATGTGGGGGTGCTTTCTGGACTCCTTCCACAGCATTCCAATTATTGCGTTACAGGATTTTGACTGGGACGTTCAGATTTACGTAGATGCATCAGGTGGCATAGGCGTTTGACTGTATTGGCAGGGACGCTTGTGTGCCGAGGAATGGCCAGACTGTTGGAAAAAAGGGGGACGAAGCATAGCATTTCTTGAGCTTTTTCCATTGACAGTAGCCGTCACACTACGGGGAATATGGTTGCAGCACAAGAAAGTACTCTTTAGAACAGACAACATGGCTGTGGTTCAGGTAGTTAACAGGCAGTCAGCAAGAGACACGCAGGCCCTCAAGTTGTTGAGGGTTTTTGTGCTTGAATGTTTGTGATAGGACATTCTGTATTAAGCCAGGCATGTAACAGGTGTGGACAATGACACTGCCGATGCTTTGGCTCGTTAAGTGGAAGATGTTCCATGGGCTGGCCACAGAGGCAGACAGAGACAGAACTCTGATGAACTCAGCCACACTCATCCTAGCAGGTGACCTCAACTTACCATTATACCCTACACTAGACAGAAACTCACAATGTCCATTCCACCTGAACAAATCACACAAAGCCCTTAGAAATCTTTGTAGTAAATTCAACCTGGTAGATGCATGGAGAATACAGAATCTGGACGAAAGGGACTTCTCCTTTTACTCTTTCCCCCATAACTCATACACATGCATTGATTATATGTTAATCTCCAGCCACTCTAATAAGAAAGTAGATCAAACAACAATTGAACCAGTGGTAATATCAGACCATTCCTGAATAACTATGTCCATCACCAGACTCAAAAGAAACGCAGTGGAGATTTAATGATGAAACCCTAAGAGACTAAAACAACAAACGATGTATCGAAGACGCCACAGTTAATTTCCTTAAAGACAAATAAGAAGATGAAACCTCAGACCTCACCAGATGGGAAGCCCTTAAAGCAACTGTGAGAGGGGGGGGGTGATACTCAAAATTAGATATATTATGAATAGGGAAGCAAATAATAGACTCCTAAATCTAGAGGAAGAAATAATAGCTCTAGAAAAACAACATATTACCACTAGAGACAACCAGACCTTAAATTAAATCACTGAAAAAAATATGACTACAACAAGATCATAAGTACTGGAGCAGGCATTTGGATCAATAAACATGCAACACAAAGCGGGCAAAACCTTAGCAGCATACCTAAAACACAAACTACAAAAATGTACCATTAATGCCATCAAAGATGAGGGACTGCATACAAACTAACCCAAAGAAAATTGCAGAGGTTTTAAAAAACATTTATCAAACTTTCTACAAGGACAACAATATCCTGAAGAGTGAAACATGTAAAACATATCTTGCTAAAACCCAACTACCCACATTAAAAGAGGAGAAAAAGGAAACGGTCAATGGCCCTATAACTAAAGAGGAAATATCAGATGCCAGTAAAAAAATGGAAAACCGGCAAAGCCCCAGGCCCGGATGGGTATAACTCACAATTCTTCAAATCCTTCTGTAAAGCTCTTACTCCTCCATTATTAAAGTTATATACATATTTTGCCAACTCTGGACAAGTGACCGGTACACCAGCAGAAGCAATAATTGTGGTGATACCAAAAGAGGGCAAAGACCCTTTACTCCCAAAAAACTATAGATCAATCTCACTAATCGATTTGGACTGTAAAATATGTGCCATGATACTCTCCGCCAGATTACAAAAATACAGGTCTAAACTCATCCACCCCTACCTAGTAGACTTCTTGATAAATAGACTCTGGAACGACAATACAAGAGCACTTTGCCGTGTCCTAGAACAAGCAAAAACAGAAAAATCACCCACTGTAGCCATCATACTTGACGCGGAAAAAGCGTTCGTTAAGATGGGCTGGAAATACTTACATTCAACCCTTAAGAAATGTAATATTGGAGAACCCCTAATCCACATAATCATGGCACTCTACCATAAACCGGTTGCTAAAGTTAGAGCAGGTAGCGCGATCTCATCTGCATTTTCCCTGAAACAAGGAACCAGACAAGGCTGTCCCCTCTCACCCCTCTATTCCTACTGGCATTAAAGCCATTCCTATGGCACCTGAGAGAGAAAAAAGATATTGCCGGTATCCCATTTGGTGAAACCACAGTGAAAATAGCAACTTATGCAGACGATGTACTGGTCACCACCAAGAATGCCCAAACCGCCACAACGAAATGACACTACTCAAGAAGATTAATGACCTACTCGACGGATAGTCACCTAAATGTCTCTCTTGGTGGGGTAGGGCAGAGTCACTCAAAATGATGATCACCCCATTAGTTAATTATCCAATTAGCATTTTCCCATGCCCTTAACTGAAGACTTCTTGACAAGAATCGATGCCACGTTCAACAAATTCTTGTGGCAGAACAAGAAGCCGAGAATTTCACTTAAAAAACTTAAACTCTCCAAAGACAGAAGAGGAATAGGCCTTCCAAAATTTAGGAACTACCAGACAGCCTACCACTTTAAGAAGGGTGCTGAATGGTTCCTTGAAGAATTAGACTACCAACAAATCTGAGTAAAGCTAGAGAAATCTCTTTTAAATGGAAAACCTATTAGTACTTTTCTGACAATGCATAATTTTCCTTTGCCCCACTCCAAATACATAATGTACAACACTAAAAACGCCATTTTAAGAGTAGACTATTGGTCAGAAAATAAACTCAGCAACTCAAATATGGCGTCCATTTAGCTCAACCCCAAAATCAGAATTGATGGCAACACAATTCTATGGCCCAATTGGTCAGAAAAGGGGATGAATCTGATTAAACACGTCTTTGAGGACAATCTACCACTACCCTTCTCCACTTTACAATCACTATTCGGACTAGATAGTATGGACTTTAACAAATACTTGAAACTGAGAGTCCAGATCTGCCAATTCGACCTGGTAAAATAAACTGTTTATCAGGCCTAAACCTTCCTTTATATACATACAAGCCAACCCTAAAGAAGGCCCTACACAACCCATAGAGTAGGGTGCGCTGTATTTAAAAAGTAGGACACATGTTTTTAAGTTTGACATGTCCTGGTAGTGAAAAAACTCCTAAATTAGTTTTTCACTACTGTACATTAGGTTACCTTATTACATTTAATAACTGCTAACTTTTGATTGAGGGCAGGTAGGAATGTTATGTTTGGACTCAAATGAATGGTAATTTAAAATCCCCCTTAATGGTAAAGTTGGATTTTAGATTACAACTTTTGAAAATGCCACTTTTAGAATGTTAGCATTTCCTGCCCTAAACATTCCGAGGCCTTCTAGGAGTTTTCAGCTATGTGGGCCTGTTAATTGCTCCACCATGAAAAATGCATATTGTGCTCAGACAGTGAACAATAGGACCCAGGAGTAGCTGAAAGAGGGCCATCCTGCCAGGATGGAAGGGGCGGCACTGCTCCCTGTTCCACTTTACAGAACCAGATGTGGGGGTAGACTAGAAGTTTCCCCCACTTCAAAGGGTGGCACCAGGTATAAATATTGGACCTCCTGAGCCACTCATCAGTACACTCCTGGGCCTATGGCCATTACAGAAGAAGGACTACTTTGTTCCCCAGAGGATTGCCCTGATGCTTGAGGCCCGCCTTGTTTCCCAGAGGACCGTCCTGTGCTGTAAGTCTGTTTTGTTCTTCTGAGGACTGCCCTGCTGCTTGAGGCTGCCCTGCTCTCTGTGAAGGAAGAGTGGACCTGCTCCCTTCATCTGAGGCTAACCAGAGTGACTCCAAGGGTCAGTTGGCTGACTTCCTGTTTAGAGCTACAGGGACACAAAAAGCTACAGGGACACAAAAAGCTACAGGGACACAACAAGCTCCAGAGACCTTCCTGTAACTGCCCAGCTGACCTGCTGCAACAAGACCTCCCTGGACCTACCTGAGCTCTACTGGCCTCTTCTGGAGTTAGTTCCTGACCGTAAGAACCCCCCACCCAGGGTCCTGGACCCTTGACTGGCACCAGTTGAGCTCTGTGCTTAATTTGTAAAATAATGGCTGCCAGGGCCCTCGTCAGGAGGCAACTGCAGCTTGCAACACCTATTGCCCCTGCCAGCGCTGCCAATGGCAGTATCAACATAACCACTAACCATCACACTCCTACAAGTGTGACAAGTCAGACAATTGCATGCCCCTAATGCTAGAAGAGTGGCTTGGGCGGTAGGTATTAGTCTTTTTTTACTGTATAAAAAACTAATAAACAACTGTTGTTGTCCTCATCTCTAAATTAAATACACAGTGCCACCATGTGGCAGACTGTCAGAAGTCCCGGTGTTAACAGTTAAGTGCCAAGCAACAGAAACCACCGGCTCAAATTAAACACTGGTTGAACTCCTTCTGTGGAATTCTGAAGTTTAGAACTCTGCGCACCTGACTTTGAGAAGTTAACCATTTCAGTGGGACTAACCTGGTCCCTCTATGCGGCCCACACTCCATCACTGTCAGCCAGAACTTGTGATTTTTCCCTAGTCCAGCATGACCAGATACCCATAAATAGCACTTTCGGCTTCTTGGCGCTATATTTACTTAAACCTTTAAAATTGCATATCTCCGGTTCTACTGATTGGAGTTTTGTCGTTTTGGTCTTGTTTTTTATTGCTTTTTACTCTATTTTCTTAAATTGGTGTGGGATTTTTCTTGTGTTTTCACTTTATGACTGTTTTAGTCCTGCATAAATACTTAAAGCATTGTCTCCAAGTTAAGCCTGACTGCTTTTCTACCAAGCTCCCATAGAGTTAAGCACAGATTAATTTAGTGCCTTTTGTGGTTCACCCTGATGAGGACTGTGTTTGCTGCTTGAGAAGGGTTTTCACCCCCCTCAGTCATAAACCCAATATCTTACCATAGTAACTCGTGCTCTAAAGTAATTATAACTCACCCCTGCCATACACAGTGTTGTCATCAATTATGTCATTTCAGATGTTCCAGTGATATTATCAATGATGAAATAGAACATGTTATGAGTGATGTAATGTGTGAGGTAATTAGCAGTGCATGGTGAGGGTGCAAATTATAGCTACTTTAGGACACAAGTTACAGGTACTTGAGAACTATAACTAGTGAATTTCAGTGGTTTTGTTTAAAACAGTATGTTTTAACTGACATTTTCACCTAACTATTACGTCCCTTTAATTTTTATTTTTTTCAGTGAATATCTATATTTTATTAATGTAAAGTAAGATATAATTACAATTCCTAACTATCATGTCACTTTAACCTTTGTTTTTTCAGTGAATTTCTAGGTTTTTTTTAACGTAAAGTAAGATCCATCGCCTTGCATGGTGTGAGGTTGGGTGCAGGGCCTGCCCAACCCCCGCTGGTGTCTAACCCACAAGAGCACCCTTCCCCTACAGCGCACAGCCTTTGGCCGTGCACAGCAGGGGGTTGGGTGTAGGGCCAGGCCTATGGCCAGACCCGGCACCCAACTGCCAATTGGCACACAAACTCCGCTGCAGTGCAGCGAAGGGTTGGGCACAGGCTCTGGCCTGCCGCTGCACAGTGTGGGGTTGGGCACACGCAGCAATGTGTGCATGGCTGACTATGTGCAATAATATAAAGGGTGTAAATTTAAGTGAGGCAGACATACTTGCTTTGGAAAAAGTCACCAATAACAAATCAAGGGTTTATTTAATACATTCACAGATTGCAATGTTTAATGAAAGTGATTACCATGTGTCTGAGTCTTTTTTTAAACATTTTTCGAGGCACAAAGTGCAACCATATAACCAACCACCAGAGGCCCTCACACACTAACTGAAAAGCATACAGCTCCAGCTTGTAGTGCTTTTAAAAAATATCTCCTGGGGTCATGATTTATTGACCCAGGAGACTTACTTTCTTTTTATGTTGCTGGGAGGCTGCTGCTCTCCCTGCAATCCCATACAAAATAAAAAAAATGTTTGGTGGTGTCCCTGCCTCTTCCAGGGCCACCACCAGCAGAGAAAATATGTATTTCAAAAAAGCCCTTGGGCATTATGGGGCGCTCAATATCATAGCAATGGATAAAAAAATGGCTGCTGACACTCTTCATATTCATTTTTTTTAAACAAAAATTCTTAATTTGAATGCCCCGATGTTCGCCAGGGGAGCCCACACTATTTTTTAATCTTGGGAGCTATATACATTTAACCCAGTGGAGATCGCCACAGGATAGTTACAGTTAGGACCACGTTTCGAAAGTAAAAGCTGTTTTTGGTTTGCTTATAACTTTGGTGTTGTTTGCTGAATCTTCACAAAACTTTCCAAAAATAGGTTCATCCACCTCAGCTCTTACAGGAAAGCATGTGGGTGAGCCGTTAAGAAGGGGACGAGAAAAAGGGAAGTTTCAAAACACGCTTTCCTCATTAATTTTTCCATAGAAAAATTAGAAACAGCTACAGGCAAAACACTTGAACGGGATTACACCACAATTGTCAGAAAGCTAGATCTTGGTCAAGAAAGCATGTTTTTTGGTCTAAGTCCATTCAGTAGTTTTTGAGAAATTAAGGTTAAAATACTTTGTATATTTAAAGCTGCAGAGGATCAGTGGAGCCAGCAGATCTCTAGATAAGATCTGATTGGCTGCCACCACATTAACAAAGATGTGATGGCAATCATTTGATGACTCAGGGACTCAGTATCCTGTCCTACAAAAAGGTTTAAAAAGACATATTGGGGGCCAGAGTAGGTATACCTTGCCCCCTTAGGTTAGGGGGTCATATAGGGACCCTAGCAAAGCCAAAAACATAATTTTCTTTTTGATCAGGTGTGCAGCTCCACAGAGGATCTGTGGATCACCTGAGACAATCGCAATCAAAACATTTCAAAAAGGCAGAAGCTTGTCTTTTCTAAAATAAGCCCCCTGGGTGGGCTGGAGTCACAGAGTAAGCGCACCTCATTTTTTAGGGGAGGGGACATGCAGTGCCTGAACCTCTATGAGGGCCCCAAGGACACATCAGCTGGGCCGTTTTTATAATCAGGGGAGGGGGCATGCAACCCCTCCCTATCCCTGAGCCTCTATGGCGCTCCAGGGCCCCATCACACATAGCACAGAAAAGAGCCACTCTCACAGGGTGGGAGCAAAGCAGCTGAGCCGGCTCCCACCGGCACCCACAATGGGTACTGTCTGGAGAGCCAACTGGGGCAGGTGGTCTTGGGGCTACCTCCAGTGCACCAGTCTGCCCGCAGCATTAGGACAGTGGCAGTTGGACCACCATGGGACTGCTGCTGCCGCCAGGGATCCATGATCCCTGGCAGTGGCACAGCGGTCTGAGGCCCTGTTGGACTTGGCCCTTTTTGCATGGTCATCCCTAAACTTTTTACCTTCCTCCTATATTTTTTCTGACCTGTTGTTGGCTGTTTTATGACTTTGGGCACTTTACCACTGCTGATCAGTGCTAAAGTGCATATGCTCTCCCCATTGTAAATTGTGTTATGGATTAGTGACTCCATGATTGGATGATTGGTTTACTTGTCAGTCCCTAGTACAGTGCACTCAGTGTGCTCAGGGCTTGTAAATCCAATGCCGCTGGTGGGCTTGCAGCACTGGTTGTGCCACCCACAGAAGCGGCTTGTAAAATGTGTCTCAGGCCTGCCATTGCAGAGCCTGTGTGCAGCCTAGGGCTGCCATGTCGACTTGGTGAGTACACCCACTTACCAGTCCCTAAACCTTCCCTTTACTGCATGTTGGTCACCCCTAAAGTAGGCCCTAGGGCAGGGTGCAGTGTAAGTATAAGGTAGGACATGCCCTGGTGTGTGTGGCATGTCCTAATAGTGAATTACAGCCATTTTCGTTTTTCACTATTGCAAGGCTACCTGCTCCCCATAGGCCAGAATGGGCAGACTGACTATTACACCTTATAGTCAGAACTGACCCAGGGAACATGGTAGAAAAACGAATTTAGTATGCCTGAACTCAGAATGATAAAATACATCTTTTAGTGAAGTTGGTTTTAACATTCTGTGTTTGAAAATACCACTTTTAGAAAGTGGGTATTTTCTTGCCTAAACTTCCAAGCCTGCCTCTGCTAGGTTGTGTATTCCTTGTCTGGAGATTGAGTGACAGGGGCTGGGGGTGGCTACAGGAGACAGGGTGAGTCAGCACAGGGCTGAATAGAAAGATCTGCATCCAGAGTGGAGGGAGGAGTTGCACCTGGGTCTGAATAGGGCTGTGCCTGCCTTCCACAATGCTGGCTCCACCTCCTGCCGGGCGGCTGAGCACTCTGCCCCACATTCTGAAAGGAAAGAAGGAGTCAGAAAAACAAAGTGCTCCAGGACTGACCAGAACTGGTTTTGGACTAGGCAAAGGCCTCTCTGCCTTCAGAGAACAAAGAGAAACTGTGTATAAAAAGGGGACCCAGACCCCTAGGAAATTAGATCACTTTGGGAAACAAGAAGAAACCTTTGCTGAGGAGCGGAACCAAGAAGAAACTGAGGAGAAGACTATCCCTAAGCTAGAGGGATCTGCCTGCAGTGGTTGCCTGACTGCCAAAGGAAGGAGAAAGGACTTTGTGTGCACTTTTATTCAACTTGTGAAGGATCTCCAAGGTCTTGAGAAAAGAGCTTGCCTCCTGCTGAAGTCTCAGGGACAACAGACTTCAACCACCAGCTCCCCAAGAATCCTTTGGAAGTGCCTGCTGCTGTTTTGGGCCTTCTGAAGGGACTGCGTGTCGCAAGGAGCTGGAAGCGCAACTCAAGAGGGAGAAGCGTGTCGGCGTCGCAGCCGCTGCCGTCGCATCACGGAGATGACCCCGCTGGAGCTGTTGCATTGCACCGCATCTCAAGAAACGTCCCGCAACCCCGAAGAAGCGTGTCGCCGTCGCAGCCGCTGCCGTCGCATTGTAGATGTCGCCGCTGTCGCATTGCACCGCATCAGGAGAAGAGTCTCGCAACGAGGAAGAAGCGTGTCGCCGTCGCAGCCGCTGCCGTCGCATCGTAGATGTCGCCGCTGTAGCTGTCGCATTGCACCGCATCAAGAGAAGTGCCTCGCATCCACGGAGAAGCGTGCCGCCGTCGGAGCTGCTGTCGCATCACGAAACAAGAGTGTCGCCGCCGCAGTTGTCGCATCGAGCGGAAGCATCTCGCAACGTCGGAGAAGAGTGTCGCCGCCAAAGCCGCTGTCGTCGCATCACGGAACAAGGGTGTCGCCGCTGCAGCTGACGCATCGAGTCGAGACTTCTCGCAACATCGGAGAAGCGTGCCGCATCAGGAAGAACTTGACGTCTTTATTTCTTTGACCTAGAACTTTGTCGCATCTCCATCTCTGCAACACTTTCGTTGTAGAAACGTGACGCATCGTAAGGTACATTGACTCAAAGTGTCGCATTTTAAGAACTGAAGAGAACTAAGCTAAACCTACCATTTTAAGTACAGTATTGTGGATTTTTGTCGTTTATGGTCTTGTGTTAAAACTATATAAAGAATACTTATTTTTGATATAAACCTTGTGTGGTGTCCATCTGTAGTGTTGTCACTAGATTACTGTATGTGTTCACAAATGCTTTACACACTGCCTCTGAGATAAGCCTGTCTGCTCGTGCCAAGCTACCAAGAGGGTGAGCAGGGGTTATTTTAGGAGTGTACCCCCTACCCTGACTAGAGGCGAGGGTCCCTATTTGTCACAAGTACCTACCTGTGCCAACTAGAGACCCCCAATTCTAACATTGGTGGGCAGCGGTGAGGATTCTGGACTTGCATTTGTGATTCATGTACAGTGATTGGTGAACACTACTAGTGAGTGCAGACCAAACGCAACCACATACTGTTTTTCTGTTTTATGGTGTCCTCCTGGAGGTATTTTTGATACTATGACTCTGGTTAGTTGTTGCAAAATGGAACTCGACTTCTGGCACATGTTTGTCTACACAATGAAGGAACTACTTGTGTTTTGCAAGGAAAGGGGCTGCCTGTGAAGAGAAGGTCCAGGGAGGATCTAGAGGCATCCCTATTTCAGTATGAGTTACCCAGCTGGAAGGCAACACTACCAGTTGAGTCTGAGAAGGAGGAATTCCCTAAAAGTGAGGGAGAAACAGGAAAAGATAGCTGGCTTCTGGCTAATGAGCAGAGGCTGAGAGAGATTGACGAAGAGCTGAGAGAGCTTGAGGAGGCTCAGAGGGCCTTAGCCCAAGAAGAAGAAATTTGGGCAGCTCAGGACATGAGCTTTGCTGAGTTGGAGGGGGAGTCCAGCTCAGATGGTGGCAGCAAAATTATGTTATCTAGTGCTGAGGGAGTAGTACACACACCCAGAGATGTGGCGCCTGACTTGGAGGGGTTAACATACACCAGGAGGTTCAAGGACATGAGGTAGCTCCAGTAGTGCGCAGTGTCCCTGAGAGGAATAGGGAAACTGATGCAGGGATTCATGGTCCTAGTGGTGGGAGGGACACTCTACTGACTCTAGATGAGAGGTGCAGGGAGAGGGGTTCCCCCATGGTTGAAGTCCTGGTATGTGAGTGTGAAGACCGACCAGAAGAGTGTGGGTTGAGTGACAGAGACAGTCAGATACTGTCTTGCCAATCTCAGGAGAGTGGTGTGGGGTACGTGTGCAAGGCACTGGATGGTGAGGTGAAGGATAGTTTGGTTAACCCCTGTGGGGGGCTGTGTGATCCAATTGTGGGAGAACATATTGTAAGTCCCTGTTTTCCAGAGCTATGCCTACACCAGTTGGAGAGTGAGTTCTCTGACCCCAGGGAGCTCACATTGGAGGCAGTCCTTTTGGTGGATTCCAGAGGGTCTGAAGAGGCATTGGGGAGTGACCCTAAGAGGAGTGGCTCAGGTGTCTTCCAACCCAGAGTGGTGGGAGAGGTTCAGTGTAGCCCAGCTAGGTCCCGTGGTAATGGGAGGGGGGTATGGACTCACGTCCTGTCTCAGTGGAGAAGGAGTGAGTGTGGGGCTGCGTGTCCCAAGGTGCCCGAAACCCAGTCTCAGAGCCTGGATGGTTCCTTAAGGGAACACCAGGTAGGGAGCCTAGGCTGTCCTGATGGGCCGCCTGTTGAGGAGGATCTCCTAGTGTCCAGAGAACCTGGAGCGTCTGTAAATGGAGCTCCAGTGTTTCTGGTATCTGGCAGTGCCACTCCACTTGGGAGGGTGCAGAAGTCCAGAGTGAGGGGTGAGAGGGGGAGAGAGTCCCCAGTGGAAGAACCAGTGGGTCAAGGACCAGCCAGAAGGGCTGAGTCACCAGTGAATGACCATGGTGACACCACTTCTGTCCTGGGGGATCTTCACGCGCTGTCAGATGGACAGGGGTCGGGAGATCTGCGCCAGGCAGACTGTCCCACAACACCTGAGAGATGTGTTACCCTCTGGGGGGGCATGCGTGCTCCCCAGGAAGTCCTGGTGCGCCAGGCAGATTCTTACACAACTCTAGAGGAGTGTGTTTTCCTTGGGGGGGGTTGGTGTACCCTCCCGGAAGTCCTGGGTTGCCAGGCACATGTCCAGCCTAAGGGTACAGACCCTGGGTTGGAGGGCCAGGTTCAGGGTGTTCCCCCTGACCTAGAGGAAGGGGCAGCTGCTATCAGTGCCCCTACCAGTTTGTCTTCTGGGGGCACCGCTCCAGGTGGGAGGGTGCAGGACCCCAGTAAAGGGGGCGGGGAGAGGACAGCCTCACCCCTGGCCTCTGCCCAGTCTAAGGGTACAGACCCTATGCTGAGATCCCAGTTGCAGGATAGAACCCCTGAACTGGTGGGCGAATTGTGCAGGACACCTGCCACAGGTGCCCTGACAATTCTGGAAGGGGGTACCGCTCCTGATGGGAGGGGGCAGTACTCTGGAAGGGGGTGCAGAGGGAGGGAGTCCTCGCCTCTGACCCCGGTTCAACTGGAAGGTTTAGACCCTAGATTGGAGGACCAGGTTCAGGGTGTCCCCCCTGACCTGGACGCCCAGTTGCAGGATAGAACCCCTGAACTGGTGGGTGAATTGTGCAGCACACCTGCCACAGGTGCCCTGGCAATTCTGGAAGGGGGTACCGCTCCAGGTGGGAGGCTACAGAGCCCCAAGGAGGAGGACCAGGTATGGGAAAGCCCACCCCAGTCTCCAGTCCAGCCGCCGGGTATAGGCCCGGGGCTGGTGGGTCAGTGCCAGGATGTCATACCTGACCTGACAGGAGGGAGAATGGACAAAGGGTGCCAAGCACCTGGGGCTACTGCCCCCCGCTCTCTGACGCCACAGAAGTTTGAGAGCCCTGAGAGGCATAAGGCCTGGGTCTCATCCCTGACCACTGTCAGTGGCCACTGGGGCTTGCTGTCTGTCTGTTGGGACACACCTGTGAGCAAGTTAAGGTTAGGTGCTGCACAGGTGGTGTCCACAGGTGAGGAGAAGGGTTCCCCATGGATTAGCTTGGTGGACCCTGAGAGTATGGACAGAGGGATTCCAATAGGTTCAGATTGGCGTAGAACTGGAGTATGCCCTTGCTGTTGTGGGCAAGGGTCCAGGTTCTATCGCCCAAAGCAGGGAAGCCCATCAGGGTAGTGATTGGTCTCCCCTGCGTTTTTGGCTGGAAGGGGGTTGTGTTGGACTTGGTCCTTTTTGCAGGGTCATCCCTAAACATTTTACCTTCCTCCTATATTTTTTCTGACCTGTTGGCTGTTTTATGACTCTGGGCACTTTACCACTGCTGATCAGTGCTAAAGTGCATATGCTCTCCCCATTGTAAATTGTGTTATGGATTAGTGACTCCATGATTGGATGATTGGTTTACTTGTCAGTCCCTAGTACAGTGCACTCAGTGTGCCCAGGGCTTGTAAATCCAATGCCGCTGGTGGGCTTGCAGCACTGGTTGTGCCACCCACAGACGCGGCTTGTAAAATGTGTCTCAGGCCTGCCATTGCAGAGCCTGTGTGCAGCCTAGGGCTGCCATGTCGACTTGGTGAGTACACCCACTTACCAGTCCCTAAACCTTCCCTTTACTGCATGTTGGTCACCCCTAAAGTAGTCCCTAGGGCAGGGTGCAGTGTAAGTATAAGGTAGGACATGCCCTGGTGTGTGTGGCATGTCCTAATAGTGAATTACAGCCATTTTCGTTTTTCACTATTGCAAGGCTACCTGCTCCCCATAGGCCAGAATGGGCAGACTGACTATTACACCTTATAGTCAGAACTGACCCAGGGAACATGGTAGAAAAACGAATTTAGTATGCCTGAACTCAGAATGATAAAATACATATTTTAGTGAAGTTGGTTTTAACATTCTGTGTTTGAAAATACCACTTTTAGAAAGTGGGTATTTTCTTGCCTAAACTTCCAAGCCTGCCTCTGCTAGGTTGTGTATTCCTTGTCTGGAGATTGAGTGACAGGGGCTGGGGGTGCCTACAGGAGACAGGGTGAGTCAGCACAGGGCTGAATAGAAAGATCTGCATCCAGAGTGGAGGGAGGAGTTGCACCTGGGTCTGAATAGGGCTGTGCCTGCCTTCCACAATGCTGGCTCCACCTCCTGCCGGGTGGCTGAGCACTCTGCCCCACATTCTGAAAGGAAAGAAGGAGTCAGAAAAACAAAGTGCTCCAGGACTGACCAGAACTGGTTTTGGACTAGGCAAAGGCCTCTCTGCCTTCAGAGAACAAAGAGAAACTGTGTATAAAAAGGGGACCCAGACCCCTAGGAAATTAGATCACTTTGGGAAACAAGAAGAAACCTTTGCTGAGGAGCGGAACCAAGAAGAAACTGAGGAGAAGACTATCCCTAAGCTAGAGGGATCTGCCTGCAGTGGTTGCCTGACTGCCAAAGGAAGAAGAAAGGACTTTGTGTGCACTTTTATTCAACTTGTGAAGGATCTCCAAGGGCTTGAGAAAAGAGCTTGCCTCCTGCTGAAGTCTCAGGGACAACAGACTTCAACCACCAGCTCCCCAAGAATCCTTTGGAAGTGCCTGCTGCTGTTTTGGGCCTTCTGAAGGGACTGCGTGTCGCAAGGAGCTGGAAGCGCGACTCAAGAGGGAGAAGCGTGTCGTCGTCGCAGCCGCTGCCGTCGCATCACGGAGATGACCCCGCTGGAGCTGTTGCATTGACCGCATCTCAAGAAACGTCCCGCAACCCCGAAGAAGCGTGTCGCCGTCGCAGCCGCTGCCGTCGCATTGTAGATGTCGCCGCTGTAGCTGTCGCATTGCACCGCATCAGGAGAAGAGTCTCGCAACGAGGAAGAAGCGCGTCGCCGCCGCAGCCGCTGCCGTCGCATCGTAGATGTCGCCGCTGTAGCTGTCGCATTGCACCGCATCAAGAGAAGCGCCTCGCATCCACGGAGAAGCGTGCCGCCGTCGGAGCTTCTGTCGCATCACGAAACAAGGGTGTCGCCGCCGCAGTTGTCGCATCGAGCGGAAGCGTCTCGCAACGTCGGAGAAGAGTGTCGCCGCCAAAGCCGCTGTCGTCGCATCACGGAACAAGGGTGTCGCCGCTGCAGCTGACGCATCGAGTCGAGACTTCTCGCAACATCGGAGAAGCGTGCCGCATCAGGAAGAACTTGACGTCTTTATTTCTTTGACCCAGAACTTTGTCGCATCTCCATCTCTGCAACACTTTCGTTGTAGAAACGTGACGCATCGTAAGGTACATTGACTCAAAGTGTCGCATTTTAAGAACTGAAGAGAACTAAGCTAAACCTACCATTTTAAGTACAGTATTGTGGATTTTTGTCGTTTATGGTCTTGTGTTAAAACTATATAAAGAATACTTATTTTTGATATAAACCTTGTGTGGTGTCCATCTGTAGTGTTGTCACTAGATTACTGTATGTGTTCACAAATGCTTTACACACTGCCTCTGAGATAAGCCTGTCTGCTCGTGCCAAGCTACCAAGAGGGTGAGCAGGGGTTATTTTAGGAGTGTACCCCCTACCCTGACTAGAGGCGAGGGTCCCTATTTGTCACAAGTACCTACCTGTGCCAACTAGAGACCCCCAATTCTAACATTGGTGGGCAGCGGTGAGGATTCTGGACTTGCATTTGTGATTCATGTACAGTGATTGGTGAACACTACTAGTGAGTGCAGACCAAACGCAACCACATACTGTTTTTCTGTTTTATGGTGTCCTCCTGGAGGTATTTTTGATACTATGACTCTGGTTAGTTGTTGCAAAATGGAACTCGACTTCTGGCACATGTTTGTCTACACAATGAAGGAACTACTTGTGTTTTGCAAGGAAAGGGGGCTGCCTGTGAAGAGAAGGTCCAGGGAGGATCTAGAGGCATCCCTATTTCAGTATGAGTTACCCAGCTGGAAGGCAACACTACCAGTTGAGTCTGAGAAGGAGGAATTCCCTAAAAGTGAGGGAGAAACAGGAAAAGATAGCTGGCTTCTGGCTAATGAGCAGAGGCTGAGAGAGATTGACGAAGAGCTGAGAGAGCTTGAGGAGGCTCAGAGGGCCTTAGCCCAAGAAGAAGAAATTTGGGCAGCTCAGGACATGAGCTTTGCTGAGTTGGAGGGGAGTCCAGCTCAGATGGTGGCAGCAAAATTATGTTATCTAGTGCTGAGGGAGTAGTACACACACCCAGAGATGTGGCGCCTGACTTGGAGGGGGTTAACATACACCAGGAGGTTCAAGGACATGAGGTAGCTCCAGTAGTGCGCAGTGTCCCTGAGAGGAATAGGGAAACTGACGCAGGGATTCATGGTCCTAGTGGTGGGAGGGACACTCTACTGACTCTAGATGAGAGGTGCAGGGAGAGGGGTTCCCCATGGTTGAAGTCCTGGTATGTGAGTGTGAAGACCGACCAGAAGAGTGTGGGTTGAGTGACAGAGACAGTCAGATACTGTCTTGCCAATCTCAGGAGAGTGGTGTGGGGTACGTGTGCAAGGCACTGGATGGTGAGGTGAAGGATAGTTTGGTTAACCCCTGTGGGGGGCTGTGTGATCCAATTGTGGGAGAACATATTGTAAGTCCCTGTTTTCCAGAGCTATGCCTACACCAGTTGGAGAGTGAGTTCTCTGACCCCAGGGAGCTCACATTGGAGGATTCCAGAGGGTCTGAAGAGGCATTGGGGAGTGACCCTAAGAGGAGTGGCTCAGGTGTCTTCCAACCCAGAGTGGTGGGAGAGGTTCAGTGTAGCCCAGCTAGGTCCCGTGGTAATGGGAGGGGGGTATGGACTCACGTCCTGTCTCAGTGGAGAAGGAGTGAGTGTGGGGCTGCGTGTCCCAAGGTGCCCGAAACCCAGTCTCAGAGCCTGGATGGTTCCTTAAGGGAACACCAGGTAGGGAGCCTAGGCTGTCCTGATGGGCCGCCTGTTGAGGAGGATCTCCTAGTGTCCAGAGAACCTGGAGCGTCTGTAAATGGAGCTCCAATGTTTCTGGTATCTGGCAGTGCCACTCCACTTGGGAGGGTGCAGAAGTCCAGAGTGAGGGGTGAGAGGGGGAGAGAGTCCCCAGTGGAAGAACCAGTGGGTCAAGGACCAGCCAGAAGGGCTGAGTCACCAGTGAATGACCATGGTGACACCACTTCTGTCCTGGGGGATCTTCACGCGCTGTCAGATGGACAGGGGTCGGGAGATCTGCGCCAGGCAGACTGTCCCACAACACCTGAGAGATGTGTTACCCTCTGGGGGCATGCGTGCTCCCAGGAAGTCCTGGTGCGCCAGGCAGATTCTTACACAACTCTAGAGGAGTGTGTTTTCCTTGGGGGGTTGGTGTACCCTCCCGGAAGTCCTGGGTTGCCAGGCACATGTCCAGCCTAAGGGTACAGACCCTGGGTTGGAGGGCCAGGTTCAGGGTGTTCCCCCTGACCTAGAGGAAGGGGCAGCTGCTATCAGTGCCCCTACCAGTTTGTCTTCTGGGGGCACCGCTCCAGGTGGGAGGGTGCAGGACCCCAGTAAAGGGGGCGGGGAGAGGACAGCCTCACCCCTGGCCTCTGCCCAGTCTAAGGGTACAGACCCTATGCTGAGATCCCAGTTGCAGGATAGAACCCCTGAACTGGTGGGCGAATTGTGCAGGACACCTGCCACAGACCCCTAGGAAATTAGATCACTTTGGGAAACAAGAAGAAACCTTTGCTGAGGAGCGGAACCAAGAAGAAACTGAGGAGAAGACTATCCCTAAGCTAGAGGGATCTGCCTGCAGTGGTTGCCTGACTGCCAAAGGAAGAAGAAAGGACTTTGTGTGCACTTTTATTCAACTTGTGAAGGATCTCCAAGGGCTTGAGAAAAGAGCTTGCCTCCTGCTGAAGTCTCAGGGACAACAGACTTCAACCACCAGCTCCCCAAGAATCCTTTGGAAGTGCCTGCTGCTGTTTTGGGCCTTCTGAAGGGACTGCGTGTCGCAAGGAGCTGGAAGCGCGACTCAAGAGGGAGAAGCGTGTCGTCGTCGCAGCCGCTGCCGTCGCATCACGGAGATGACCCCGCTGGAGCTGTTGCATTGACCGCATCTCAAGAAACGTCCCGCAACCCCGAAGAAGCGTGTCGCCGTCGCAGCCGCTGCCGTCGCATTGTAGATGTCGCCGCTGTAGCTGTCGCATTGCACCGCATCAGGAGAAGAGTCTCGCAACGAGGAAGAAGCGCGTCGCCGTCGCAGCCGCTGCCGTCGCATCGTAGATGTCGCCGCTGTAGCTGTCGCATTGCACCGCATCAAGAGAAGCGCCTCGCATCCACGGAGAAGCGTGCCGCCGTCGGAGCTTCTGTCGCATCACGAAACAAGGGTGTCGCCGCCGCAGTTGTCGCATCGAGCGGAAGCGTCTCGCAACGTCGGAGAAGAGTGTCGCCGCCAAAGCCGCTGTCGTCGCATCACGGAACAAGGGTGTCGCCGCTGCAGCTGACGCATCGAGTCGAGACTTCTCGCAACATCGGAGAAGCGTGCCGCATCAGGAAGAACTTGACGTCTTTATTTCTTTGACCCAGAACTTTGTCGCATCTCCATCTCTGCAACACTTTCGTTGACAGTCCATGCCCTGCAGGAACTGCCTTTGATGCTCCCATAGCGGGGCTTTTTTCAAAGTCACCACAGTGGGACCGCCAAAGAACCGCCCGCCAGAGTAAAAATAAGTCGTCCTCTGGTGGGTGGTCTTTAATGGCTTTGTCGGTCTCAGGATGGGGCGGAAGCGTGGTGACCCGCTCTGAGACCACAAAAGTCATAATAAAGCCCTAAGTATCCCACCTGCAGGACAAAGTTACAATTGGGTGGGAGTGAGGCACAAAAAAGGGGGCATCTCCTGGGCACACACAATGGGTCCAGGCCGGGGAGATGGCAGGGGCCATGGAGGCCTTGGGGCTTCCCCACAGCCTCCAACTTATTATAGAGATGTGGTTTTCCCTGGTGGGACCGGGGCACCCAACAAAAAAAAGTGTCCGGCTCCACAATGGGTGCTGGCCAGGAAGGAGTCAGGCATTGGGGCCTGCCCCTCTCCCTGCCGCACTGCCCTCCCCCCCCCAAAAAAAAACATAAAAGGCAAAATAAAGTATAATAAATGATCAGCCGGAGCCACTCGTATTATTCACTGCTCCCGGCCTAGAGTTCCCCTTAATGCTCATCAGGGGAAAATTTGCATAATTTTACCTCCTTTGTGGTGCCTCAATCTGGCCAGGGGCACCACCATGATGTTACAAAAGTGTAGTGGGGGGCTGCAGGAAGCGCAGCAGCCCTCCAGAAAAACTTAAAACTAATTAACCTTATGTTTCCTGGGGTAAACCAGAGCTGGATCTTTTCCTCTTCAGCTTGGGAATGCAGGGAACCCTTGTTATTGGTCTTATGGCTGCATTTTGTGGCTTGAGTAGTGTGAAAGAAAGTCTTTAACACCTGTTTAATGTTCATTTGACTACAAATCTTTTATTTACATGTTTATTGATAGACTCTGCCATGATCCCTTGACAAAACAAATAGGTCTGCCATTTATATATTGACAGTGACTTACATTTTAAAAAACACCCTAGAAATTCACTGAAAAAAAACAAAGGCTAAAGTGACAGTTATTCTTAGGTATTCCAAAAAACCTTTGAATTTCACTGGAAAAAACAAAGGTTAAAGTGGTGGCATAGTTAGATGGCAATGTCAGTTGTAACATACCATTTTAAGCTAAGAAAAAACTGAAACTCACCAGTTATATTTAATTGACGTAACTATAACATGAGCCCTAAAGTAACGATAACTCACACACTTTTCATGCACTGCTTATACCCTCACATATTACATCACTCATGACATCATTGATATCATCAATGGGACATCTGTCTGTAATTACACAATTGATGACAACACTCTGCATGGCGGGAGCAAGAGTTATAGTTACTTCATTTATATTGCAACTGACATTTTCACCTAACTAAAACGACACATTAACGTTTGGTTTTATCAGTGAATCTATCCAACCACTCATCCACCCATCCATCCATCCATCCAACCTTTGGTAGATAAGCAGATGCCTTATCTCCCCATTCTTGCAGTATACAGCCTACAGTGCCAGAATGCCACTCGGTATAGAGCAGAAATATGGAGTTATTCCAATGTCTCAGCCCAAAAGGCTGTGAGGAAGTCTTTCTAAAACATCTGCTGAGGCTGCCCCTCCCATGTTCATTGGTATGGCAAACCTCTGGATAATGGACATCTTCATGCCCGCTATCTTAAGACCCATTTTATACTGGGCTTGAGTGTGGGGGACACCCAAGTGTGAACCTAAGAGGGAGATGCGCTCACTCAGATGGTTTAGGAATCTTCGAGCCTTACTAAGAGAGAGGCATGCCTAAGCTTTCATCTGACCATGCTCCTTCCTCCTCATCTGAAAACTTGCCGGTCTAATCCTCCATTGCTAGGCTGCCCGCATAGGAAGTATGGCTCTTTACGGATGTCGGGATAATTTCCTTCACTCACAACTTGACCACTGACCTATTGATTCAAGACTCCCAGTGCATTACACACACTATTCTTCATGAACCATGTCTCCCTGTTGCTCATGCATTTTTTTTCCAGTTATGTCAGCATTGTGACTTGAGGAACGTTCTCTCGAGCTCCATATTTGACTGAGTCTTGATGATGATCCTGTACAATAGGATCGAAATGTCATCGACTTCATGCAGCACATTCCACTGTATATTAGAATTCACAGGCCATGGTGTTCTTTATTGCTTTCTACATTTTTGCATTTTACTTTTTTGCATTTTATTTGTACCTTAAATTACCACTTGGCTTTGATTAAAGACTGCTTGAATTACTGAATTAGGGGCGGTTGTTCATGCACTAACCTGAACATGGAGTTGCTAGTGAGGTCACATTTATATATTAAAAACAGTTCATGGAGTCTTTGATCTCAAAATCCACTAGAGTGAGCTTAACTAAGGCTTGTTTTCTTAACTTGGAACTACACACCTACATTTAAGATAGACTTAGTTGAGGTGGAACCAACATTTGACAAAATCTTGTATGTCGAGCTAAGGTTTGGTAATTTTATTTCCAAGTGGGAGGAAGCTCATGAGAAAATAATGGGTCTAAAATGAATTACACTTTCTGTTCTTTTGCCCAGTGTATGCATACCCAAGAGCAAAACGGCTCACACAATTATTTTGAAACACAAGCATCTGTAATGTAATGGCTGCCATGTATCTGATCAAGCAGGATATGATAAGACATTATGGCATGATTACGATGTCGGGCGGACGACACCGTTGCAGTCTCGGGACTGACCGACCTCCGGTCAGCGGTCCCTACACCGCAATTACAACGTGACCGCACATGGTGCTGTCGCATACTCCAATTTCTCTATGAAGGCTTGTGCTACAGCCGTGAACCGGCTGTAGCACAAGCTCCCATAGAGAAATGGGAGCCTGTGTAAATCCCTGCACCATGTGGCAGGCACCGCAAACGGTGCAGGGATTTACAGGGGGGCACCATAGGTGCCACCCAAGGCCCCAGCCAGGGCCAAGCGGGAAGGGTGCCCTGCTCGGGGCCCCCAAAGGCACTTTCCCACAGCAAATCCATGTCGGAAAGGCCGACATGGATTTGCTCTTGGAGAGTGCCATCATAATCCCGAAGGCGGAAACGCCTTCCACATGGGATTATGCGGCCCTTCTGACTGGCCGACAGGCTCCTTGAGCCTGTCGGAAGTCAGCCAGATTGACCAGCCGGTTTGAATTCTGACCGCCGTAATTGTAATACGGCAGTCAGACGTCAAACCAGGGATGTCGATCAAGAAACCAGCCGTTGGAGGCTTTCCGACCGACATCCTAATTAGCCCCGTGGTGTTTGCCGTTTCTAATTTCTTGCTTGCCGTCTGGAAAATCGTACAACGTACTATAATTGAAAAATCATAATTGTGTTGTTCTATTTGCAATTTATAAAACTTCACATGTTGTTCTTACTTACATTTTCTTAAACTAGGATATTTTATGGTCATTGTCCCAAAATAAACCAAACTGTATTGAACTACATGGACTTTTACAGGCTGCAGTGGAAGTGTAGGCATAAGGTGAACAAACTGAGTTTGAGACAGCAACTTGCAGGGCGTTTTGAGGTCACGGGTGGAGGCGTGAATTACAAAATAAAAAAAACCACTTACTTCTTTGCCGCGTCTTCCTACGTCGTCTCGCCTATGTCATCCCTCATCCTCTCTCCGCTGAAACCAGGAAACACACAGGCTCTCTCCCCTAAGCCAATCACATGGTCTGAGTGCTGTGGCTCGGTGCTCAGACAGGGAATGGGAGGTTGGGCATGTTCCCCACCAGGCTGTGTAATGCAGTCTGGTGGGGAACATGCAACGTGCGCAGGACTGCTGCTTGGCTGGCCCGGGAGGGCCGGCCAAGCAGTCCTGCACACTTTGGAGTGCAGTAAGCACTCCTCCTCCCAGACGTCATGAGGGTCCGAGCCCCCCCACCCCACAACCTGGCCGTAAAAAAATAAATGATAATAACAGAAATAACTTCTGTTATTATCTTTTTTGTTTTACTCTGCTCCATGAGCAGTGGGGCGACGCTTCTCCATCTTAGCGAAGGAGCCGCCACTGTGACTGTGTGACCTTTTGTTGTGCCACAAAACATCAATGGCATCCTGCAACACAGGTGCATGCATGGATAGAATAGGCATGGTTGGTAAATTCATCTTCATCCACGTCCACGGAGAAAGAGTTGACCTGCTCTTTGGAGCGAGGCTGACAAGTGGTGCTTGAGTGAAAAGTTTCAACAATGTGTGGGCTTCCTACAGGAAGGGCATTTCCTCCCTTACGAGGGACAGCAGTTAGGATGTAAGTGATTGCCACCACAGTGACCGCATGTCATCTTCAGACCTCCCCAGTAAGGGGTAGGTCAGCAGGTTGTGAGCTTTGCATCTTTGCTGGCAGGCTTTGATTTCATGGTTAGATTGGCAAGCACAAACTCCATGTGGGAGACACTGGTGTTTGAGATAGTAGCCCAGTGTCAGAATGTTCTGAAGAGTTATAATTGGATCGCTCAGGATATCTTGGTGAACAAGCACCTTTGTATCATATGTGCCCGCATCGCCTGTGGTCGTGGAGCATGCAGCTCCTTGTTAACTCCTTGGTGGTGGGGGTGAGTAAAAGCTTCAGTTGGTTCATTGGCACCCTTCTTGGCCTGAGTCAGTAGGAAATGTTTACAGGGTTGGTGAGAGGTGTGAACTGAACATTCAGGTTTTCTAGCACGGTGGTGTTGATGTATAAAGGACCAGCTTTAGTTGGAGACCTGTAAACTTCATAAACAACTTTACCTTCTAGATGGAGGAATAGAAACCTCTGCACACCATCCTTGTTCTTTGTGTACACATTCAACTGATATCTCATGCTTGCCAAATGTACTTTTCTTTAAATTAGCAAGAAATTGTGAGCGGCTTTTCTTCCGTGTTATGTTGTAAATGAAGCCCGATTCTGCTTTAGGTGACACTGTTGTTCTACCCAAGTGTCAGGCATCAATGGGGTGTGTGATGGGAAAGGCCAGTGGACAAGAGTTGAAAGGAAGGAGGTGACTGCTAGATGTTTTTGGGAGTCAATGGACTTTAGGGAAGAGCGGAAGCAGGAAGCATTAGTGGGGGGTGATATAGTGTGGGGGAAAAGAGCCAAGAAAAGTCTTGGGCTGGGGACAGTTGAAGTGTGAGAAGGAGCACTGATTAGGCGATGAGTGAGATGTATCTCAGAATACACCAAAGTTTAAATAAGAGATTCAAATATTGAAAAGAGGAGTTGAGTGTGGTGTTGCTCGCCGCTGGCAAAACAAGGTAAGATGACATTCGGAGAAGACCACCCTGACCCAGGAAGAACGTCGGGGAGTGTGGGACTGGGGTGTGTGTGCACCCATACAAATAACTTCGAGTTCCCAGAAAGAAAATGAAAGGGATGACATATTGGCTATGAAAGTGGGGCATTTTTCTTGGGGATGGCTGAACATGAAGGCGAAGGGCACTCAGGATGAGAACGTTTTAACTGAAAATGTAAAGACTGGGATGAAGGGATACGAGCAAATTAATTCAGTTTAATGTAAGTGGAAGAAGCACAAAGCACAATGGCCCGGAGATAGTAATTTTATGATTGTAAGAGGATTTCGTAGAACATAAAGTATTAAGTATGATGGTATGTCGCAGCAGTGCAACCTCCCTTCAAGGCTTGAGGTGGTGGTGGCTGGGAGTAGTCTATGACTGAAAAGGGGATGACAAACAATGCTTTGAATAGGATGAAGAGATTAAGGGGCCGATTACGATGGCGGGCGGTGTTAGTACCGCGGTGCCGGCGGTGCGGAAAAATGCCTTTTACCGCCCACCAGCAGCGGTCCTCACGGCCGCCATATTATGAAGGGCAAATATGCCCCATTTCCCGACCTCCGCGGTGCAACGCCGACCGCCATGAAATTGCGCCCGCCACCGCGCCGGTGGGAGCCAATGGAGACTCACCGCCGTACGGAATGACGTCCCTTCCGCTCAACAAATTAGGATGCGCCAAACAACCCGTCGAACCGCAGGGGAGAAACCGCCCTTCCAGACACGGCGGAATCTCGACAGCGGAGCGTGAAACGAGACTTCCGGAGCCCTCCACCCGGAGCCGAACGCCATGGATCCAGCACTACACGTCCTCCCGGTGCTGTATGTGATACATCACCAGGCCAACATCGCCCGCCGCGGACGCCGCCGCAGGTACGTAAACAAAACACAATACAACACAAAACAGAACACAAATTCCACGGGCTGAAACAGGGCACCTGGCCACACCAGACACACTGGTGTGGACAGGAACACATCCATCAGTGTACCCACACATGTCTCAGCTGGCACCAATTCACACCCTACATCAAGCCCACCAAAGTACAGCGAACATAATGTAATGTGTTGCTGACGACACCGCAGCGGTGAGCATGCGGGAAATCCATTGCACAAAGCAGAATGCATGTACAGCAACGGACAGGCCAGAAAGACCACAGGCCACCACCACCACCCACCACCCACAGCTCCGCCGCACACAGCAAGAAACATGCCAATCCCCCCTGTGCACCCCCATGTCCAACACCAAGCGAGCTAAATCCACACCCAGCAGCACACAACTAACACCTAGGGAGACAGACACAGCAGCATTTGGTGTAAATCAACACACAGCACAGAGGCACAAGCCCAGGGCAACACACACACACACCACACCACCACATACATGGCAAGAAAGCAGAATACAAGCACAAAATGAACATACACACAAGGAACATACAGACTACTGGACACACCCTGCCAACTCACACAGACATACCCCACACCGACACACAGCCACATACACAGACTACATGCCACCAGCAATGGAGCACAACATAGAGGAAAGCAAAAATGATGTGCACACAAATGGGAGGGCAAGGAGACAACCAACAACCAGGTGAACAGACACATGCAGGACAAGGAACCCAGAACAACATCCACACCCCATCCAAGCACATGGCTGGCACAGTGAGTGAAGTCAAACAACAGTCACCTCAGTGCAACAACTCAGGGAGACAGCAAGGTAACCCATGTATAGGGACAGGGATGAAAGGAAGGACCTCAAGTCAAACAGTGAACAGCAAGTACACATGAGTATCACACAGGGCACATTGGCACACTCAATGACTTCCAAACACAAGTAGGAGTCCCCAAACATACCCCCTCATATCTGCAGCACACAATCCCAATGCCAGACACACAGAAGGGCCTACATAATGTCCAGACAAGATACAGACAAACAATCAAACCCCTGGGGGCATCCACAAACATCACACACACACAGGGATTTCAGTACCAACGTCTGCACCAAAACAAAAATGGCAAACACAATTCAAAACAGAAACACATACAGAACCACAAAAATAACACACAGCACCTGTGCAGCCAAACTAGGGGAAGGCAATGGGAGCACACACACAACAGGAGTGCACCACCTCATCAGTCAGGAAAACTGCATGGGCTACATACCACAACACAGACAAGAAGTGCACCATCACAGAACAACACAGACACATCAAACACACAACAGATGCACAACACCACAAAACACATAGCAAACACAGCAGTACATCAGGGGATGTACACTAGGACAGCACAAGGCAACATACACCCACAGCACTGAATGCACAACAAGCAGTGTGTGCACACAAACACACAACAGTCCCACACAGCCATGAGTCACACGCCAGTAACACACACATCAACACACACGACAAAGCCACAACCAACACACCGTACAACCCTTGACCACCCAAATGCACACCATGTAAGTAACCGTTGTGACTAGGATGACTGCCCATCACAACATGACTACACATCTACACTGCTAGGCATACATGAAAGCAAGAAAGCACATACATGTTGAGCCTGGTCAGCCTGCCTGCAATCCCGTGTATATGACCCCTCTGTGTTTGCAGTGCTCACATACCAGGATGCAGTAACACATAGCCAACAGCAACAAGGAAGGAACATGAGTCTGGTATGTCACAGAAAACAACATCAATGAGCCCACAAGTATCCGAGTCATGAAGAACTGAAGTCCCCGTCACCCCTGTAAAATAAATGATAAGTCAAACAAGCCAGTGGCACAGTTGAAGTGGCACACAGAGCATGTGGCACAGTAAATGTGAGACATACAGGAAAAGCCTTATTCAGTAAGGACAATGACAACTGACAACATGAGCAACAATTTTTATTCACAAATAGCACTGATAGGAAACAATATCAGACAGGACCAAGGCACAAGATGCAGAGCCTGAACATGAGAAGCTGCACAGGCAGGGGGCAAACTGCAAGGCCAGTGGCCAGTCCAAGGTGCTGACAGAGTCAATGAGAAGCTGCACAGGCAGGGGGCAAACTGCAAGGCCAGTGGCCAGTCCAAGGTGCAGACAGAGACAATGAGAAGCTGCACAGGCAGGGGGCAAACTGCAAGGCCAGTGGCCAGTCCAAGGTGCTGACAGAGTCAATGAGAAGCTGCACAGGCAGGGGGCAAACTGCAAGGCCAGTGGCCAGTCCAAGGTGCTGACAGAGACAATGAGAAGCTGCACAGGCAGGGGGCAAACTGCAAGGCCAGTGGCCAGTCCAAGGTGCAGACAGAGACAATGAGAAGCTGCACAGGCAGGGGGCAAACTGCAAGGCCAGTGGCCAGTCCAAGGTGCAGACAGAGACAATGAGAAGCTGCACAGGCAGGGGGCAAACTGCAAGGCCAGTGGCCAGTCCAAGGTGCAGACAGAGACAATGAGAAGCTGCACAGGGAATGTGTGTCACCAAACTCCACCATGGTCAGCAACACAGTCTGGTGTGACACGATGGGCAGCACAGGTACCGGTGTGGGAGAGACAGGTCTGTGACATTGATCAACATTCAGAGCTGGCTGTCAGTCTGACTGGGAGCTGACTGTGTGTCGGGCACAGTTGGACCACTTGACTGGGGAGTGAGACGCCCAGCTGAGGAAGAGCTATCAGTGGCCTTGGACGCTGGAGGGCTGCTTGGACCAGGTGGTGTAGTGGCACGTGGAGGTGGACTCAGGCCGACGTGGGACACAGTGTGGGAGGGAGACAGTGGAGGGGTGCCTTTCCACTTCTTGGGGATTCTAAATGGCTTGCCTGTCTTCGTATCAATGGGAAGTGGTGTGGACACAAACGGCACACTCAGCACCAAGGCTGCCGCAGGTGCACACGCTGGACCTCCCTTTGGGGATGTGCTGGATCCAGAAGGACGCTTAGCCTGGCATTGCCTCTGCCCCTCCATCCCCTCTTTACCCTGTGTGCCCCCTACAGTGCCCTCCTGTCCCTGCTTCACTGGACTTGGAATGGGAGTAGAGGTAGTTGGTGAAACAGCCTTGGATACCTTACTATGTGTAGCCTTGCCAGGCCCCACCTTCACAGTGGGCATGGAGAGTGTCTGCATGCCTTTGCGAGTCGTTTTTGGGACCACAGAGTCTGTGGCCGGGGATTGCTCTGAGGCTTGTGACCCCGAGTACTTCCTCCTTGAATCATGTGCCTTTGCAACGCCTGACGGGCTCTTCCCTTTGCGCTCTGGGGTTGTTTTTCTCTTTGTAGGGGAAGGTGTCTGTGACCTTGACCGCTTGGGCTGCTGCTGCTGTGTGCTACGTGTGCAGTATCGTGAGGTTGAGGTGTGTGAAGCGTGGTCACCGTCGTCAGACGTCGCCACTGGCATGGGGGTGGACAAAGGGACTGGAATTGGACTACGAGATTGAGCCAGTTGAAGAGCAGCCGCCATTGTGGAGGACATTGTCTGGACAGTGCGGTGCAGCCCACCCACGTCTGAATGGATGCCCTCCATGAAAGCTAACACCTGTGCCAATTTGCGGTCGTGTTCTGACAATGCATTGAGGAGCCCTGTCTGCCCCACACACAGCTGGCGCATAAGGTCCACACACTCTGCACTGATGGCAGCAGGGGGCACAGGGGCAGGGGCAGCGGTGCCTGGAATGAAGGACACCCTTCCCCTCTTTGTGGTGCGAACACGGGCAGCAACAGAGGAAGTGGCTGGGAGGGTGGGCACTGCACGCTGTGTGCTGGAAGATGTAGCAGACTCTCCGTTCCCTGTGTCCTCCAAGATGTCTGCGCCACCGCCGTCATCAGATGATGTTGAACTTTGCGTCTCGGGCTGTGATTCCTCCAGCATACTCCTATCCCCCTCCGAGGCGCTGGTCACATCTGTGTCACTGGGATCCTGTGCAGCTGTTGTGCTTGTTTCACCACCACTGGTGTCCGTCCCCTGTCCCTCCGTGCCCACGGGAGATGCTGCATAACAGAGAGACATGTAGGGTCAGCAAAGTGACAGCAACAGGACAAACATATTCAAGCAAAGCAACACTGAGGATGACAAAGTCTACATGTTGCAGGCCACCCCGTGCAATCTCACCATGCAGACACACATCACTACCTCAAACAGTGCGTACAAACATCTAAACACGGCACAGCTGAGCCATGTGATGGGCAGACAGCACAACATCATGCATGTTGGGGCGTACAAACACTAACACCAATGGACCAGGCCTGCAGCACACCACCCACAATGCCATTGAAATTCCCAGGATTGGAAAAACATCAGTAAGTGCATGTATGTAATATCCGTGACTGCCACACCCAGCACAGGGGCCACTTACAACCCACTGCATCACAGTAACCACATCACGTACACCAGCGCAGGTACAGGCATGGTACACATGCAGCCACTCACAGACAAAATCAACCTTCACAGAATACTCACCCCTAGCTTGCTGTTGATGCTCCTTCAAACGTGTGTCCAGCTCAGGCTGTGTCACAGCCAAGATGCGGCACATCAGTGGTGTCAAGCTGCGTCGTGACAACCTGCCACTGCGAGGAGTATCCCCAGTGTCATCTCGGCAACGTTCTTTGCCAGTCGTGATATGTCGTCCCACCTCTTGTGGCAGTGGGTGCGCCGGCGGTTCGACACTCCCAGAGCCCGCACCTTGCTTGCAATGGACCTCCACACGGCCTTACGCTGGGTGTACCTTGAGCTGCAGGTGTGGGAGACAAAAGGGGGAAAACATCAGTGACACACTCTCATGGTAAAACCTCTCTCTCTGAACAGTGGCATGACACGGACTCATCTCCACACGGCAGATATGGGTCATTGATGTACACTCATGCCAACCACACACGTATCACACTCTGTACAGTCAGTGATGTGTCCTTGTCACATTGGGCGTGGACAGTCCATGCCAGGTAGAATCACACAGAGATGGACAACGAGGACCCACACAAACAGTCACATGAACAATAACTGTCCAGAAACATGCATCACCAGATAGCTGTCACACCATATGGATGTGTACACAACACATGTCCATCCACCCTTCATGTCCATGCATTGAATGTGTGGGTTGCATACACCCCCTTAACAACTAGGAAACAGCATGTCAGCCAGTGCATTACACAACCCCACACTCTCAGGCACATACACCATCTGATCGACTACATGTGTGCCCCCTTGCACTCACACCCCCACTGTTGGAGACTTACCACAACATTTGGGCCACCATATAGCCGTGGGTACTGTGTCAGCACCTCGTCCACCAGGACATCCAGCTCCTCGCTTGTAAATGGACTGGCACGGATCTTCTCCGTCCTAGCCATCACTGTGGACATGAGACGTCAGCGGCGGCAGTGGGCGGCGAGGGGTCCCAGGCAGCAGTACCTGGAGGCAGCAGCAGGTGAGGGGTCTCAGGCAGCAGTCCCTGGAGGCAGCAGCAGGTGAGGGGTCTCAGGCAGCAGTCCCTGGAGGCAGCAGCAGGTGAGCGGTCTCAGGCAGCAGTCCCTGGAGGCAGCAGCAGGTGAGGGGTCTCAGGCAGCAGTCCCTGGAGGCAGCAGCAGGTGAGGGGTCCCAGGCAGCAGGCTCTGTGAGCAGTGGAAATGTGGTGCTCCCTTCCACACATATAGGGCCCTGGACTCGTTTCAGTGGTCATAGTCTTCTGCCATTGGTGTTCCAGGTCAGCCTTCTTCAAAAGCATCCAATGACCGCCTCCGCGGGGGCGGAGCACGCCTACCGTGATTTTTGAATCTGCATCATGCCACCGCGATAGCGGTCCCCATTGGCTGCAAGGGCATGGTTCATGGCGGTGACACCGCGGGGTCCTGGCCGGCGCTACCGCGGTGGTGCATCTTACAAATGCATCCTATCTCCGCATCCGCTGGGGGCGGAGCACGCCTACCGCGATTTTTGAATCTGCATCATGCCACCGCGATAGCGGTCCCCATTGGCTGCAAGGGCATGGTTCATGGCGGTGACAAACCGCGGGGTCCTGGCCGGCGCTACCGCGGTGGTGCATCCTACAAATGCATCCTATCTCCGCATCCGCTGGGGGCGGAGCACGCCTACCGCGATTTTTGAATCTGCATCATGCCACCGAGATAGCGGTCCCCATTGGCTGCAAGGGCATGGTTCATGGCGGTGACACACCGCGGGGTCCTGGCCGGCGCTACCGCGGTGGTGCATCTTACAAATGCATCCTATCTCCGCATCCGCTGGGGCGGAGCACGCCTACCGCGATTTTTGAATCTGCATCATGCCACCGCGATAGCGGTCCCCATTGGCTGCAAGGGCATGGTTCATGGCGGTGACACACCGCGGGGTCCTGGCCGGCGCTACCGCGGTGGTGCATCTTACAAATGCATCCTATCTCCGCATCCGCTGGGGGCGGAGCACGCCTACCGCGATTTTTGAATCTGCATCATGCCACCGCGATAGCGGTCCCCATTGGCTGCAAGGGCATGGTTCATGGCGGTGACACACCGCGGGGTCCTGGCCGGCGCTACCGCGGTGGTGCATCTTACAAATGCATCCTATCTCCGTATCCGCTGGGGGCGGAGCACGCCTACCGCGATTTTTGAATCTGCATCATGCCACCGCGATAGCGGTCCCCATTGGCTGCAAGGGCATGGTTCATGGCGGTGACACACCGCGGGGTCCTGGCCGGCGCTACCGCGGTGGTGCATCTTACAAATGCATCCTATCTCCGCATCCGCTGGGGGCGGAGCACGCCTACCGCGATTTTTGAATCTGCATCATGCCACCGCAATAGCGGTCCCCATTGGCTGCAAGGGCATGGTTCATGGCGGTGACACACCGCGGGGTCCTGGCCGGCGCTACCGCGGTGGTGCATCTTACAAATGCATCCTATCTCCGTATCCGCTGGGGGCGGAGCACGCCTACCGCGATTTTTGAATCTGCATCATGCCACCGCGATAGCGGTCCCCATTGGCTGCAAGGGCATGGTTCATGGCGGTGACACACCGCGGGGTCCTGGCCGGCGCTACCGCGGTGGTGCATCTTACAAATGCATCCTATCTCCGCATCCGCTGGGGGCGGAGCACGCCTACCGCGATTTTTGAATCTGCATCATGCCACCGCGATAGCGGTCCCCATTGGCTGCAAGGGCATGGTTCATGGCGGTGACACACCGTGGGGTCCTGGCCGGCGCTACCGCTGTTTGATTGCCATAGAGTGACATGGGTGACCGGGATGTGGCTGGTGGAGCATGACAAACGCCATCTGCAGCTATGTGGAGGGCCATCACTAACACCAATGTGTCATGTGCAGCACATGACACACTTGCGTCAGTGGTGGGCATCGACACAGGTACAAATGGTGGTTGGCATGCTCCGCCACCCAATTCACGGACAGTATGTGCGTCCGCTATGGGGAATATGCAGCACCACATCGTACACTCTGTGCATCATTGTGTTTATGGGGCACGTTTAAGGCACCTACGGACAGTACTTGTTGTGTGTGGATCAATGGTCATTACTGTGCTACACACAGTGGATACGTACAGTGGCACATGGCACTGGAAAACATTGATATGGTCTCCTGTCACAAATGTCAGCCACTGTGTAACGTCTCACACCAAATGGAACACTGTACTCCATTATGTCGATCAATATTTACACACAATGTCGTATCTGCCACCCATGCTGACCACTATCTCACACCTGAGCCCATGTGTTACACTGAAAACCCAGATGAACTCATTCATTCAGCATGACTGTCATCATTGGAAACAGATGTCACCCTGTTGTGTTATTGCTAAGACCAATTACATGCCGCATGTTATGTCTTTGTACACACTGGCAACTCCTGCAGTGTATGTCCACATGTACAGGGGGGCTCGACCTGCTAAAGGATGACGAGTACTTCAGCACCACACCTGGCATCCGTTGCATTATTATTGTTTGTCACTTGGGTAGACGGCCAGAGCAGATGTCTTTGCTACATGTCTGCCACCTGTAACCACAGGGACCTATGTGGTAGTGTCAGGTCTGTGCTCATGTTGTTTGGACTGTTGTATGTGAATCAGTGACATGTACATTTCAACAATGGTGCTTAGCTACACTATGTTTTTGAGTGTTGTGCTGTGTTCCGGTGCTACTCACCTGCCACCAGTGCATATCCATTGTTCACATCAGGAATGTTGCGTTGGCAGATGGACTGCATGCACGGTTGTGGATTGTGCTAACTGTATGGAATATAGTATGCGACATTTGTCCACAGGCTATGGGTGTCCAGTTTTGCCCGTGCAATGTGTGTGCACTGATTAGCGGGAATTGTCTGCAATGTTGGATGGTCAGCACAAGTGGCACACGTGTGCAGTGTGTTGCCACCAACACTAGTGTATGTGCATGCTATGGGGTGCTAGCCATCCTTGCTCACCATCTATTCCAGCACTGTGTGGGTGGATCACATCTGCTGGTGTATCAGGATGGTGTGGGCACCCAAGACAGGTGAGATGTACCTTGACTGTTGTGCCTGTGACACTCATCCAACTCCGACATTTGGTCAATGTGAGGTACCAGTGTCTCACTACTCATGCACAGCCAGCATGTTTGTTAGATGTGTGATATTGATTGTATGCTGTGTTGGACCTGACAGCCTGTGTGGAATGAGGGTCAGGATGCATGTCCCTTGGGACATGTGGTGTAAAATTACATCCACTGTTGTCAGGTGTCTGAGCCAGTTGTCCATATGTAATGCATACAGTCTGTTCATGCGTAGACTTGTTGGCATACTGGCTTGGCATTGTCCATGTAGTGTTGTATGTTTGTGTTGTGGCACTGTTGTGTCTTGAAACAGCTGGATGTGTATCACCATGGTATGTGTTGTGGTGCACATGTGTCCTTGGGCAGTCCCTCCTTGATGCTGCATGTAAATGTCCAAAATGGGGGAAGATTAAGGGTGCATACAGGCCCTGCTGATCACGTCCCTCATCTATTGTTAATGTGTGCCACATTGGCAATCTGTGTGCTTGTAGAGAGTATTGGGCAGTGGGGTAATGGTGGCCTGTTACAGTGGTACACATACTCTGCACAGGCGTGACATCATCTGTCACTGTCCGACTTTGTATTCAAGTCAGCAGCAGATATGGCCTGTGTACTGATGACATTGGCACATGTATGGGTTTGGGATGTGAATGTCATTGAATTTGAGTGTGTTCGAAGTGGCACTGAGTACAAAGACAATCCCAATGATCAATCCACATTGTGTTGTTGATGTGTCCCCTGCAATTATTGGCCAAGGAGGTGTGGCAGGTACAGCAGCAACGTGGAAGCCAGCATTGTCTCTGCTTCACACATGTCCTGTGTCATGTACACCCAAGGCTGAGTCCACCTCAGCTCGATATGTGACTCTTGGCATTCACATAGACAGTGTTCGTATTGTGTCTACTGACTGTGCACATCCATGACAGTTGTACAATTAATCTGTCTCATGTTGGGACAACACTGAATTGCACTGTGTGCTTTCAGGGATGACAGTCAATGTTAGCGCCGTGACAGGACAGACTTTATGAATTTGTGCACATCCTAATTTATGTTGCTATGACGTGTCCCCTTTCATCTCACCTAGGAGGCGACCTAATGTGTTTCGTACCTTCACCCTGCTGGCTAACATGGAGGATACCGACATTATAAGGCGATTCCGTCTGGATCGGACAAACCTCCTGGAACTTTGTGCACTATTGGAGCCACACCTGCTTCCACGCAGGACATACCCAACAGCACTCACGCCAACGGCAAAGGTGATGGCATTCCTACATTTCGTGGCTACGGGATCCTTCCAGCAAACTGTGGGCATTGCAGGGGGATGTCCCAACCAACATTCAGCATGGTGCTACGTGATGTCCTGTTGGCTATGATGCAACACAGGGACCAATTCATACATTTCCCAGGCGGCATGAGTTGGCGGATGTGAAGGGCGAATTTTATGCACTTGGACACGTTCCTAATGTAGTTGGTGCAATAGATGGCACACATGTTTCCTGATTCCACCCCAAGCACGGGAGCATATTTACCGAAATAGGAAACATTATCATTCCATCAATGTGCAGGTGGTGTGCCAGGCAGATATGGTCATCTCACACGTCTGTGCAAAGTTTCCAGGTTCAGCCCACGATTCACACATAATGCGCAACAGCATTTTACCACAGCTGATGGCCAATCTGGCACCGGAGCGGGCATGGATTGTGGGTGAGTACAAAGGGTCGAGTCGTGTGCTGTTTGTGTGCCATGTTGTCCTCGGACACGTCAGACACTCAATCTGTATGTGTCTTTCACACTTAGGTGACTCTGCATATCCCAACGGACCTTGGTTGCTGAGTCCAATTCGCAATCCCAGGACACCAGGTGAAGTGCCCATGGGAGGACACGTCGGGTCATTGAGCGAACATTTGGACTCCTGAAATCGCGTTTCGATGCCTCGACAAGACCGGAGGGGCTCTGCAGTACTCACCCGTCAAGGTGTGTCAGATAGTGGTAGCATGCTGCATGCTACACAACCTGGCCGTGCGGAAGGGGATCCCTTAATCCAGGATGATGATGACCAGCCACAGCCCCCACCTGCAAACACCCAAACGTCAAGTGACGAGGATAGTGGAGAGGAGGAAGGTGTTGGACAGCGTCAGAAGCTCATCAACAACTACTTCACTTGATGGTCAGTGGCAATGTCAATACTGGCTGTTGTCTGATGATGTTGTGCTTGGTGAATATGTGTATGTGAGTTTTGTGACTACAGCATGTTGCTGAGTCAGTGCTGGCTGCAGGTGTGTATGGCAAGGGATCTTTTGACACAGCTACTTGATGTCTATGTTGGTACAGTTGCTCCTTGTGACATGTGCAGATTGTCGTACCTTGATGTGCTGTGTTGTGTGATGGTTGTTAGTCCACCACCTGAGTAGCAACTGATGTTCTGTTGTGTTTTCCTAGGTCCCTTCAGCCTCTACTTGCCTGCGGAGTATCCCTGCTCCTGTGACATTGTAATCATGGGTGTGAGTTAACATACTGTGATGAACATGGATCAGTGACAACTAAATTGGTGCGTTATTAGTGTTTATTTACAGTGGATGCATGTGATGTAGATGTGGATATTGTCAGATTTGTGAATGGTGAATAACAGATTTGTCAGTGATGGTAGATGAGACAATAGAGTATACACTAGATCAGTATGGCAACACAGTCCAACAGTCATTTGCCATTCCCACGCCATTGTGTGTGGGGACAGTCTGCAGGGTACACAGCAGGGTGAAGAGGGGTGCCATCATGGCTGGCTACTTGACTGGCTTTTGCCAGGTGCTTTGCCACGGGATGCTCCCAATGATTTTTTCGGGCGGCCCCTTGCTCTTTTGGCAGGGGGACACAGGTGCATGGCCAGTGGTGTCTGATGAGTCCCCATGCTCGCTGGACGCAGGGGAGGGTGGGGGTCTGTCATCCTGCGGCACAACGGAGGGAGCTGTCGGTGTTGGCGGTGCCGCATGCCTGTCCCGGAGGACCTCCACTAGCTGGCCCAGGAGGTCCCTGATTTGGCCCATGCAGGCCACGAGTTGGCCCATTCGGTTGTCAATTGAGCGCAGCATCTGTTGTTGCTCACGGGCATCCTGCTGAGCCTGCCTCAACTGTCCCTGGGCGTGTTCATAGGCCCCCACAACTCTGTGAATGTGTGCCAGTGATTCTGTGGCAGGGTCTTCTTCCCTTTGGGTCAGCCTTGTCCTCACACCTGGCCTGCTGTCACGGCCCTGTTGCCTCCCTCCTGTGGGCACCGGCCTACTCTCCCGTGCCTCCGCAGTTGTTGTGATCTGGTTGGCCTGTGGAGCAGGGCGAGTGTTGCAGGCAGCAGTGGTAGTGGTAGTGGTGGTGGAGGTGGTGGTGGTGGTGGCACAGGTCATTGCAGCAGGGCTCTGCGTTGTTGTTGTTGCTGAGGGTGGTGGGGCTGTGGGGTCCTAGGACACATTCCGCCCTGCCACACCAGATGGTCCGGGTTGGTCCTCCTCCTCCTCATTATCCAGGGAGTCTGCATCCGAGGGGAGATGTTCGGGAGCTGGTGACTGGCTGTGCTGGTTGAGGTTGTCGTCCTCTGCAGTCAGTTGTTGGTCACCTGTGGGACAGGAAGTAGATGGTAATTGCCTTACACACCTCAGGGTTGCTGTGTTTGATGTCTCTTATTTACATGTTATGCTACACACAGTTGCCTTTTTCACACATTGTATGTCTGCACAGTGATGTGCCTCATGCCATGAAGTGGAGTTACATTCATCATTTCACAATGGTGTGACCTGTGATTGGTTAGCATGCCACACGTCTAGTATTGGTGATTTCAATGTGAGGTTGTCATCTGACAACTGGCATGACTACAAGTTGATGTTCAGCATCTTTGCTGATCACTCTGCCTGGCAGACATTACCTGTGTGCATGGACTAGCCATTGTCATCACATGCATACCGTTGACATGTCCTGTGCTTGTATTTCTTTATACAGCAGACCATGCTAGTTTGGTTTTCCCATGGTCCTTCATGATCAGCACCCATGTACGCTACAGAGGGAAGTCTGGGTGATGCATGTCAGAGGCCCGTTTTCTTGGACATATTTGTTGAGAGTCACAGTTCTGTTTCTGTCACAGTTACGTACGCTGAGCTGTCTGCATCCTGTCAATGGCTGTGCTTTACTTTTCTATTTTTGGGTGAAGTAGAGCCTCATGTTGTCATGTCTCCCAATGCTTTTGTTGAGTGATGGTGGTGTGCATGCACTGTCTGATTACCTGTGCAGTGTCACTTTGGTTTTTACTTACAGACACATGCTTCTGGGTGGGGTGCCCCATCCTGCTGAGGGGTGGGAGAGGGGGCCTGTTGTGTGTTGTAGTGCTGCCTCCAGATACACATTCCCCATCCCTGTGAAGATGGCTACCTACCTGTTAGGTGGTGGGGGAGCGTTCAATGGCTGACACATGCTTCTGGGTGGGGTGCTCCATCCTGCTGAGGGGTGGGAGAGGGGGCCTGTTGGGAGTTGTAGTGCTGCCTCCAGATACACATTCCCCAACCCTGTGAAGATTGCTACCTACCTGTTAGGTGGTGGGGGAGCGTTCAAAGGCTGACACATGCTTCTGGGTGGGGTGCTCCATCCTGCTGAGGGGTGGGAGAGGGGGCCTGTTGGGAGTTGTAGTGCTGCCTCCAGATACACATTCCCCAACCCTGTGAAGATGGCTACCTACCTGTTAGGTGGTGGGGGAGCGTTCAATGGCTGACACATGCTTCTGGGTGGGGTGCTCCATCCTGCTGAGGGGTGGGAGAGGGGGGCCTGTTGGGAGTTGTAGTGTTGCCTCCAGATACACATTCCCCAACCCTGTGAAGATGGCTAGCTACCTGTTAGGTGGTGGGGGAGCGTTCAATGGCTGACACATGCTTCTGGGTGGGGTGCTCCATCCTGCTGAGGGGTGGGAGAGGGGGCCTGTTGGGAGTTGTAGTGCTGCCTCCAGATACACATTCCCCAACCCTGTGAAGATGGCTACCTACCTGTTAGGTGGTGGGGGAGCATTCAATGGCTGACACATGCTTCTGGGTGGGGTGCTCCATCCTGCTGAGGGGTGGGAGAGGGGGCCTGTTGGGAGTTGTAGTGCTGCCTCCAGATACACATTCCCCAACCCTGTGAAGATGGCTACCTACCTGTTAGGTGGTGGGGAGCGTTCAATGGCTGACACATGCTTCTGGGTGGGGTGCTCCATCCTGCTGAGGGGTGGGAGAGGGGGCCTGTTGGGAGTTGTAGTGCTGCCTCCAGATACACATTCCCCATCCCTGTGAAGATGGCTACCTACCTGTTAGGTGGTGGGGGAGCGTTCAATGGCTGACACATGCTTCTGGGTGGGGTGCTCCATCCTGCTGAGGGGTGGGAGAGGGGGGCCTGTTGTGTGTTGTAGTGCTGCCTCCAGATACACATTCCCCATCCCTGTGAAGATGGCTACCTACCTGTTAGGTGGTGGGGAGCGTTCAATGGCTGACACATGCTTCTGGGTGTGGTGCTCCATCCTGCTGAGGGGTGGGAGATGGGGGCCTGGTGTGTGTTGTAGTGCTTTTTGTCTGTACACATGCATCCCAGTTGGTTTTGTTTAGCTTTGTGCTTTTTCAGGTTGAGTGGTGCTTACATCTGTGTGACCTGTTTTGGGTATTGTGGGTCAGACGAATGTCCTTTGGCCTAGGGGTTGTAGGTTTGAATTTGTGCAAGACGGTACATGGCAATGTGATGTTATACATTGGTTTGTACTTACCAGCTTCCAGTCCCCCGCGGATTCCTTCAAGACTCTCTGGATGTAGGATTCCAAGGACCTTCTCCTCCCACGGACTGTATGGTTTGGGTGGGATGGGAGTGCCTCCACCAGTCCCGTCAGCCAGCTGACGGTTCTTGGCCCTCTTCCTCTTCACCACGGTCTTCAGGTCATGCCACCGCTTCTGAATTTCCTGCTTGTTGCGGGGGTGGTCCCTACTGCATTGACCTTATTGACTATCCTCACCCACATTTGGGTTCTTGTGGCTAATGGGGTGTGTTGGACCATGTTGCCATAGAGTTGTGGTTCAACTCTTATTATCTCATCTACCATGACTGCAAGCTCTGCATCAGTGAATTTTGGCATTTTGTGTGGTGCCATAGTGTGTGCTGTGCAGATGTTCTGTGGTGCAGTTGTGTGGGTGTTGTGGGTGGTGTAGGTGGTGTGTGTGTTGTGGTGGTGCTGTGTGCAGGTTTGCCTCTCCTTTGTTCTCTGGGGTTGGGACCTTCAGTTGTGGAGTGTAGCAAAGGATTGTGGTCAGGGAGGGGCTGGTTTTATGCTCGGCTATGGGGGTGTGGCAAGCTGGTATGTTGCTGTCAGGTGTGTTGTGTGTGTTGTCCTGTGATTGGTTATTTTGAATTTCTGGGGCTGTTGTCATTGGGCACTTTTGGTTTGTGTTGGGACAGGTCTACTTCAGTGTGTGCATTGGTTTCTTTTTTTTTCTTTTTTTTTCAACGTCCGCCATTTTTTTTGCGGTTCCTCCGCAGCGGTTCCTTGGCAGCGGTGGCTATGCTGCGGCCCTTCCGCCGCCTATCGGATTCGTCACTGTTCGCGCACGATGCGGTCGGATTCATAGGTGCGTACCATGGTGGTAGCGGGATGTCATAATGTCACGGGCGGTTACTCCGTGTGCATGGCGGCGGTTCTTGGCTTTTCCGCTGAGTATCCGGCCGTTGCGGTCGGATTTTGAGCTGGTCCGGCGTGTGCGGGCGGTTTTTCGTTGTCTCCCGCCGCCGCGGACGGATTATTGTGGCGGTTCATCGTAATGTGTGCGGCGTTTTTCCCGGTGGCCATGCGGGCGGTTTTTTGCCGCTACCATGGCGGTCGGTATGTTTTTCCGACCGCCATCGTAATCGACCCCTAAGTAATAATAGTTGAAAGGTGTCAAAACGCCATGGAGACCAAAGGGGCTGTGCATGCCGTCTTGACTAAAATGTTTTATGTGATTAATTGGAGGCATTCCCTTAATATTTAAAGCTATAGACCCCTATTGAAGTATCAAATGTGGGAATAATAAAAACAGTTACAGGTTTTTAAAAAAACATTAAAAATGTGAATTTCATATCTGAAGAAAATGAATGTCAGGGTGGTAAAAGGAAGAAAGAAGTAAAAGGATACAGGTTTTGCTCCCCAGTCTCGACAACTCATGAAAAGGGTAGGGGTTTTAAAGTGGCATAGATTATAAGCTAGAGCCATAGTTTGTGGGAGGTATAGGGATTGTATGCATTATGTTTGTCCAATGATACATACATATAACCCTTACACCAATTCCTTCCCGTAAAGCACTTTTTTGCCTAATACAATGAGAATAAATCGTTTTTCACTATAACAGCAGAACAGTGCAGAAATTATGGGGTTTTGAGAAGGGTAATCCCAGTGCTTAATTTGAGTCGGAGCTTTCCAGTGCTGAGCACCGGCACTTAATTGGTTTCCGGTGCTCGGCACCAGCACCTAATTGTCAACACCACACTTAGGGCAGTCTGCCACAAGGTCGTGCTGCTCATGTAATTTAGAGATGAGCAGTATAACAGTTGTTTAGGAAAACAATATGCATTAAAAAATTACTAATACCTGCCTCCCCAGCCATTCCTTTAGCTTTGGGGACCTGGAATAATTTGAACTGTCGCATTTACATGCGAGAGAGATGGTTAGTAGTTATTTTGGCAGCGATGACAGGGGCGATGGGTGGTGCAAGCTGCAGTGGCCTCCTGGTCAGAGCCCTGGCACTTAATATTTTACAAATTAAGCACTGGGTAATACATTCAGAAGGTCCATGCAGCCCCCTGTTCAATGACATTGGAATGCCTTGGTTCAAGGTACGTATTGAATACCAACAACAAACTATTCATAAAAAGAATACCTGAAATAAGTTTCATGGAGAACATTCCTCCCAGGAATGGACTTTAGGAAATGTTACGTAACAGTAGTGACTCTCTAAAGGGGGTGGATTTACATTATTGACACACCCATCCGACCTGACAGTATAAGGAGGGAGTCGGAGTAGGAACAAAAAGAAGTGAAAGTGAAATGACAGCAGATAAAAAAGCAATGCTAGGTGGGTCGTCGGTAGGTGAAACTGGTTAATAACTACACAAAAGTGAATATAGAATAGAATAGAAAAAACATTTATATAGCGCGTAGCTACCCTGAGGCATCCCAGCGCTGTTTGCAGACACAGACCAGAAAAGTATCTCTACTAGCAAGTGGTTTTAAAAAGCCAGGTTTTCAGTAATTTTCGGAAGGGCAGATGATTTGGTTCCTGCCATATTTGGAGTGGCAGGGCATTCCACAATCTGGCCGCATTGTAGGAAAAGGAACGGCCTCCACTTCTTAATCTTTTTATTTTGGGTACTGTGGCAAGCAGCGAGCTTGCTGAGCGCAAGCTTCTAGTTGGATGGTAAGGGATAATTAATGAATGATTGATTGCTGGTCCCTTTCCCCAAAATGATTTATGGGTAATGCAGAGTGCCTTGAATTTAACTCTCTCCAACATCGGAAGCCAATGTAGGGATTTCAACGCAGGTTTGGCCGATTGCCGATAAGGGACGTCCAGGAGCAGACGCGCTGCACAGTTCTGAATGATCTGGAGTCTCGCCATGGTGGCTTTGGGAGCTCCCTGAGAAGTGATATATTACCAAATAGAAAGAACATAGGATGAATGCTTGTAAATTGTGAGAAAGTAAGCTTTAGAAGTGACTGGCCCCAATAGCATTGTGGATATAAATGCATGTGAAAAGATGGGGTGGTGATATCAGGATTCGGGGATGGAAAGCACATTGGGGCAGAAATACAGGGGACATAATGGTTAAGAGTATAGGGAGGCATTGGAAAGTCTCCACTGCAATTAAGGTACTACTGTTTTACAAAAGGCCTAACAGGACCACTATGTTGGGAGCTGCAGTGACGGTCTGAGACACTTGTTTTAGGCTAGAAGGTAAACCATCAGTGGGTGAACTGTGATGGGTTATGAGTGGCTAGCATCTCAGTGGTGAATGGTTGCATTTCTGCTGATGCAGCAACAGCAGTGGGGGGAAGTTGGTCCTCTATTTTCAAGTAAAACTGGAAGCTAGAATTGCTTGAATCAATAGTATAGCTGCGGGTGTGTCAGCTTTAGCTGGGGGCTCATGCATACCATAAGGCTATGCTTTTGATCATCTAGCATCTAAAACTCTCTAGCTGAGAAGTCTACCACTCCAGTGGGCTAGGGCATGTGGGACTAAAACTAGAGCATTTGATATAGTCACATGTAACCATTGAGAACAAACCCAGCAGAGATGTTTTACCAAAATATTAAATAAAAAAAAATGTTTTACTATAAAATTGTTGCATTTATATTGTGATTGTCAAAATATAATTATTTTAAATATCACGGGTTAGAATATAATTCTTTTAATGATATATTTAATAATGTTGCTAAAAGTATTGTTTTATATAATATCGTATGCAATATTTTTCTATATTATTGTTTTGCTTAATTTTCATTATATTTATTTTTTATTTAAAATTGTTAAACATTTTAGGAGAGAGATGTCTTTATAGGAGCATAGGGCGGGTAGTTTTTTTCCAAGTTACATTTTTATATAATTTGTATTTTATTAATTTTTTAATAGACTTATTTTTGAATGTATTAGGGTTTCTTTATGTGTGAACAAGATATTTTTTACATAGTGCTATTTTGTTATGTTTTTAATGCAGGATGTAGGGTTTATATGGAAAATGGTGGGGAGTGTTTAGAATATACTTTGTGGGTTTTTTAATGGTTTCTGAAATATATATATTTTTTAATTATTTTAAAACATATCTTTAGTTATGTTTATTTTTCTTTGCATACTTTGGGGTGTGTTGTTTAACCCCTTGCATGCTCATGACGGCCGGGAGCCGTCATGCGTCACGGTGGGCGTGTGCGCAGGACGGCCCCCGGCCGTCCGAATCCCGCCCACTCTTTAGAATCCCCGCACAGCGCGAAAATTCGCGCCGCACGCAAGGGGTTAAGTAAATATTTGAATGTTTAAATTATTTTGCTTTTTATTTTACATTTCTTTAACTTTTTGCTTGTAAAAAAGTTCAACATGTCACTAATTAGTTTAGTGTATTTCTAAAATATTTGATATTACAGATTTATTTTATTTATTAATTATATTTAAGTATTAAAATGGTTTACATATTCCAATATTTTTTTATGTATTGAATGTTGTTTTTTTAAAAGGTTGAAATGTTGATGCTATTTTTAGTTTATATTAATTTAAATTGTATTTAGATATTTTTTTTTTTTAAAAGCTAAATAATTTGTGTTGAATTTTTGTTTTAATATTTATCATTTTAAAGATTGATCTTATAAAAAAATCATAAATTTACAATTATTTGGGTTTTTCAAAAATGTATGAGTGTCTATTCTAGTGTTTTTATCATTTAAAAGTTAATTTTTTTAAATATAATTTCAAGTTAAAGTATTTGTCAAATGTAGCTTAAATTGCAGTGGGAATAGTAAATCTATCCCCCCCACAAAGTCCAATGCTTTCTCGATTGTGGTTTAGATTGTAGTGGGAATAGTAAATCGAGCCTCCTCAAAGTCCAACACTTTCCCCAGTGTGGTTAGGGTTTTATTGGGGAAAATAAATATGTAATTTTATTTTATTTCAAATCATGAGACATTAGTTTGGTAAATAAGTTTTATTTCTACAGTAGTAGGATATTTTTTTAAATGTGCTCTTACATTTTGAATACATTTTCTATATATGCTTTCTACGTTTTAAATATATTTTAATACGCTGTTTACAAATATTCATTGTTACAAATGTCTTTGAATATTATTTTTCATCTTTCAAACATGTTCATATTTTAAAACATACTGTAAACTTTTATAACATTTTTATTCAATATTTTTGCAGAACAGAAGACATTTTTAACAAACAAAAATGTTTGGCAAAGATTTTTACAATTATGGGCCCGATTCCGATCTCGTTCGGAAAGCATACCGACCGAATCGGTTCCGGAATGCTTTCCGTACGACTCGGATCGGAGGAGTCCGACCGACCGAGTACGATGCATCCGGATACCTTTCATTCGGACTCCCATTGACTTCAATGGAAGCCTGTGTTCCGAACGTGAACACAGGCTCCCATTGAAGAAAGGGGTGGTTGGGGAAAATCGTGCACCCTATTGCGGGCACCCCATGGTGCCTGCCACACTGTGCATGGTTGGGAAGAGGGGACAGATGGGTACCCCCACATGCCCGATTCGGAGGGCCCTGGGTGAAGGGGGGCCTGCTACGGGCCCCCAAAGACCGATTCCAACAGCCATTTCACTCCGGGCAAACCGAATCGGAAAGGTTGTCTGAATCAGTCATCGTACTCGCTCGCTTGGAAACCGAGTCCATAGAGCTGTACGAATCGGCTCCGGAAAGGCTCGATCTGTCTGAAAGCCTTTCGGAACTGATTCAGACAGCCCTAACGGTTTCCAGGCGTCGTACTTGGTCGTTAGGAAGTGTGTCCGAATCGGTCGGAAACAAGGGCTCCCGATCGGATGCAGCAAACCCGAATCTGATTCGGAGCCCTTCCGAACGACATTGAAATCGACCCCTATATGTTTAGTTTGTATTATTAAATACTATATATGAATAACTTTAAATTTTAAGTTCTTTCAAATATATTTTCACTTTTTTAAATTGATACATTTTTATACAAATCCGAAACAATTGTGCAAATGTTTTCAACATTTTCAGTTGATACAAAGTTAAGCCCAAGCAACAACTTATTTCCTATTATTTTTTATGAGAGTCTTTTTTCCCCAATATTCATTTAGCTGCCATTTTTATACCACTTTAGTATTTAGTCTATCTTCCCTATTTTGGGTATTTCAATCTTCCATGTGGGCGTGGTTCCTAATTCTTGCTCTCCTGATCAGGCAAGACTAATTTTAACATATGTTTTGGGGGTTTAGGAATTGAGAGGATGTGTTTAGAGTTAGTTTAGTGAGTATAGGCTAGTGTTTCTTGGTTGATTAATTGTTAAATGTTAGGTTGTCGCTCTAGTTGTGGTAGTTAAGTGTGGTAGGCCTTAATATATTGTGTATGCTTTAATGTAATATTTATTTAACATTTATTATATGTATGCATTTTTAGAATTGGCATTATTTAATTTGTGATGTTTATTGGGTTACTTGTGAGCAGGGGTTTTGTGGTTTTATTTTTACAGGTGTTTTGGTTGGATCTTGGATTTTCTATCTTTTAAAAATTAAGAACACATATTAACCAATATTATTTTTAATTTCCCTTAATTTTTGGGTTTTCTTGGATAATTTTGTAATATTTTATTTTCGGGTCCCACGGATTATTATATTTCACACTGGATATTTTATGTTAATGTTTGGATTTCTGCATTTTTTGGAGGGGAGATTCAGTTTTTTTCTATTTTTGTGGATTTTTAATTTTGTGGATTACTTCAAGTTCATGGACTTCAGCTAAAGAAAAATGTTATATTTTATTTTTTCATGTATGGGAAATGTTTACTAATTTAAACTTCTTTGTCTTATTATATCAATTTATGAAGTGCATTGTATTTATTCTTTGTTTTTTTTGCCTTAGCTGTTGTGATTTTAAAAGGTGTTATTTGTGTGGTTACAGTTTAAGTAATTTTTACTTTTCAGTCTGATTGTATTTTTGTTCAAAGTTAAATATACATTTTTGACTGAATAGTAAAAATTGTTTTACTAATATTGATAAATGCACATGGACAGACTTATTATTGATTGCCTTTTCCAGACTTATTCTAGAAGGGTGTTCCATTTGGCAATATGGGGGGATTAATCGCTGGGACATTTGTGGAGTCTTGTTGGAGAAACTAGGGCAGCAGTGCTGGAACAACTACCTTCTCACATGCGGAACACATTGATCAGACTTGAATTCGGGCTTGTCGCCCAAAAACTCGAATGTATGGCCGCCCTGTTGAAATACTTCTACCAGACAACACCCGCACCTGAGAACACAATGAAAGCAGTCCTAAAAACAATCTTCCAAATCAAGGGCAACCCGTGGCATAGGCTCTTAAACACAGATAGCTGTAGAAAACTGGACTCCAAACACCATCACTTACTCAGCCATTAAAGCTGCCAAAAAAAAATCAATTACACCTCCGTTCTTGAGAAACAGACATCAAGGCCTTACTGGAAAGGGGCATACACGCCCCCCTTATAACATCTTACACAACCCAGCCAAAGCAATTACATATCCATCAAACACTGGGCAAACACAGCTTAAAGTTAATTCTCTGGGCAAGGTTAGTGCCCCTTTCAATAAGAGAATTGAATGCTGGCTGGAATTTGCTTAAAAACATTGTCCGCTGCAGACTGTGCGACTATAGAATAGCTGGCCCACCTGCTATGCTGATGCCCGACGTATGCTATTTAGCCCAATCTTTTTATATCATGACATACAAACCATCACAGATGCTCAAAACCTTCTATTTTCTTTGAAAGCAGTGACAGACATGGTCAGGTTCGGCAAATTTATAGATCTGGTGCTGGCAGTGCTAAAGGATAGGTTACTGAAAACAACATTCCAACAACAGGACACTGCCTTGCCCCCTAGCAGCGAGTAGCTCAGCGCTCAATAAGACTGGCACCCAGAAACTAGAAGTCTTGTCTTTGCTTCTCCTTTTATTTTGCTTTTAGCTAGTCGTTAATTGAATTGCAATAGAACTGTGTATGAACGAACTTTTTATGCATTTTTTTTACTCTGCTAATTTTTATACCTCTTTAATGGTTTTAAGTAATTGTACAATAAAGTTATTATCTTATCAGTGCTGGAATAACGCAGTAGGCTCAATAATAATTGATCCAATACATGACTGGCTCAAAGGTTGAGCCACAAATCATCGAAAGAAAGCATTTTTTTTTTTTTGCAGTGCCTGTCTCACAAGAAAAAATTGGGGCTCTTAGTAGAGGTTTAGGCAGATATAATTCAGGCAAAGGAAGGGTTTCCAATTTTTTTATACCAATAACATTCTGGTGGCAGAAGACAATGTCACCCACCTGAGGCCCAAGGATGAATGATGACTTAATGGAAGTAAAGCATGCACAAAAGATAAGAAGAAAAAAGTGTTAAAAAGGCTATTAGAATGAGTATTGAGCAACATAAAATATGTTTCCTTAAACAAAGACTATTTAGTGGTTGGAAGGAAATACTACCTAAAAAGATTAAGCATCATGTGGTAAGGGGGAATTTCATCATGCCACGTTAAGTAAACCTTGTATCTGGGGTAAAAATTTGCCTTGGGCCAGTATAGATAGGCGAGTTAGGGGCTGTATATTATTATGAACAAGGTTTCTGAAAAAATGTGACAGTCAGGAGGAGGTGTGAATTTAAGACTAAGCAAAACTATCTATGGCTACATGGTGGCAGACGGCAAAGAATAAATAGAATTAATAGCTTGGAAAAGTGGCAGAGGGGAAGTTGGAGATGATTTTATTTTACAGGCAATTAATTTATGTACACCGTATGTTTAATGTAGGCCTGGGCGGTGAACTTCGCTCCGTTTGCGGAGTTTGTGGAGTTTTCTGCACTCCGCGGAGCTGGCGGAGTGCAGAAAACTCCGCTTTGCGATGTGCAGCGGAGTTTTTTCCCCCGCTCGCAATCGCGAACGGTAAGTTCGCGATTACAAACAGTAAGTTCGCGAGCCCGAGCTGCCGCTCGGGTAGAATTTCTACCACAGCAGCAGGAATACCAGCACAACCTGCAGTTCGCACTGCACTCCGCCACTCGCGGAACTTTGGGGAGTTTTCTTTGTAACTTCGCGGAGTTCCGCGTAGCAAAACTCCGCAAACTACGCCCAGGCCTAGTTTAATGCCCACAGTTAACACTCAAGGGTGGGTAAGAGGTCAATGGACTGTGACACAAATTGCCGTCATTAAGCATTGATACATCACTTCGAGTCTCTCAAAGAGTAGGGGGACACCTCTTTCATGACCCCCCTCACCACCGCTTCTATTTGTGATTCAGAAGGGGTTGCAAAAGTTATTTTGCGAGTCAGAAATACTGTGCTAACTCAAAGTAACTTTTGTGCATTTCACAACATTCTTTCGGGGTTTCAAAGGATTTGATTTTGCAAAGTTAGAAGTTTTGTACATTGGGCCATAAGCCTCCTTGACTCTCCGCCTTGACTTCGATGAGCAGTCTAGGCCTAGCTGAAGTGAGGTGGTGTAGGATTAGTCCAGGTACAGTACAACACAATTTTTGCATTTGTAATAAACAGCTGAATATCTAGCCAGAGTTATAAGTACACAACACTTTAATCATAACTCCAGAATACATGAATATATCTAGAATGTAACAGAAAGTACACAAAACACAATACACAACTAACCATGAAAATAAAATGTAATAAAATATAGTAGTAAAGCCAGGGTCTCTAGAAACACACTCTAAATGCTACTCTGAGCCACTGAATTTATTTATTTATTCATTTATTAGGCACACAAATCATCTCTGAGGGATCTCTGGGCTCCTTGGCAGCAGGGGATATCACACTGTACGAAGGTAAGATTATAGGGTGAATAACCAAGTTTTCAAGAGTTGTTTTAAAGAAAGTGAGATCAGAACAGGCACGGATTGACAAGGGCAGCTGATTCCAGTGATGAGGGGCCAGGAATGAGAAGGAGCAGCTCCTGAACCTGGTCGTTCGGATACATTTGGGCGTAATAGTAGTAGATCACTGGATCTGAACTGACGGACAGGCTGTAACTTGTTTCTGAGGTAACACGGGCCGTTTCCATGAAGAGTTTTGCAGACCAGACAAAGAAGTTTAAAAAGGGAGCGTTTTTTGATCGGTAGCTAATGGAGGGAGCGTAGCGTGGGCTCCGAAGGAGAGCGAGGAGGGAGGTTCAGGACAAGGTATGCGGCTGAATTCTGCACCACCCGAAGCCTAGCTAAGAGGCTTTCATTTATTCCCACCAATAAGGCATTCCCATAATCGATGCAACTTATTATCAGGGCTTGAACTTGGGTTTTCCTGGCCTGTAGTGGGGTCCACTGAAAGACTTTGAGCATTCGCATGAGGCCAAAACAGGTTCCGGAGATGGTTTTGACGTGCTCACTCATGGAGAGATTATCATCTATGAGAACTCCTAAGTTCTTTACATATTGTTTAGGGGTAGGTGGTGGACCCAACTCCGATGGCCACCAGTCGGCCGACCAGACTGAATGGGCTTTTCCGAATAAAAGGATCTCCATTTTATTGGTATTGAGCTGCAGAAAGGTTTTGGTCATCCATGTGGTAATTCTTAATAAACAGTCCTTGAATTTAACTTTAGTAAGAGTCGGGTTATGGTCCATAGTGATGACCAGTTGTGTGTCATGGGCATAAGAGATGGTTTCAAAACCACAAGAACTGATGAGTTTTGCCGGGGGGAAGGGGGGGACAAACATTAAACAGGGTGGGGCTCAAAATTGAACCCTGAGGCACCCCTTTGTCCAGGACCATAGATGTAGATGAATAATCGCCCAGCTGAACTGGATGGGTGCATTCAGACAGGAAGTTCTTCATCCATTCCAGAGCTTTACACGTGATACCAATCTCCCCATGTCTTTATACTAAGATTTGATGGGAGATGGTATCAAATGCCGCTGACAGATCCAAGAGAACCAGCATAGCTGAGGATCCCTGGTCTAAAGCCAGTTTGATGGTATCAGTGTCCTCTACTAAGGCTGATTCCGTGCTATGAGATGCACGGAACCTGACTGAGAGGGGTCCAGCAGGCGATTCGATTCAAGGTAAGACACTAGTTGGAAATTTACTAAGGACTCTAGGATTTTGGATATGAAAGGAAGAAGAGATATAGGTCTGTAATTTAACATATCCAGGGAATCGGCCGTGTTTTTTTTTAGAAGGGGTTTAATGCGTGCTGTCTTCCATTTAAAAGGAATAGTGGCCGACTGTAAGGAAATATTACATATATCTGTGATAGGAGTAAGCAAAATAGGAGTCAGAGTGGTAATCACATAAGGGGGGCAAGGTCTGACGGGGAACCAGTTTTTATAGTGTTTAGTCGGACCTTTATTTATTTATTTGAGTTTTATATAGCGCTGGCTAGACCCGGAGGTACCAGAGCGCTTTACATGAGGATCAGAGTTACAGGTTACATTTGTTTAAGAGCAATCAAAACATAGGAAACAAAGAAAAAGGGCAGTTTTACAGAAAATTCGTTATGGGAGGGGGAGGGAAGGGAGAAAACAGGGAGAAACTGTGCCCAATGTCCGATCTCCTCAATAGCTGAACCAAGCAGCTCCACCGGGCGTCGGACATAATGCTCGGACTCCGCTGTCAGGATAGTGATCAGGTGTACTCGGAGAATGTCAGAGTAGCGCGGGGGGTTGGAGGGGGTGAGAAACCATGGTCCGAATGAAATCCAGACGCCATCTTGAGGTCAGGAACTGTCAGTCACTGCGAAAGGGTCCAAGTTGATCTTATTGAATCAGAAGAGGTTGTCACAGGTGAAGGCACGTAGCGTAGTCATTTCGCTGCAGATATGTGACTTCGGGGTTTCGCTTCATCAGCCTAGGGCATGCCCTTCATTGGTCTCGGGGGCCACACCGTGTTGTAGCTCCTTGGGTTGCCTCCATTCGTAGCCCCAGTCTTCTTGTGGACGGCCGCCTCATCAAGGAAGTATGAGGAATGAGCTCTATGGCGGCCATCTTAGGGTCAGGCAAACGGTTATTGGTCCTGTTATTTAGTGGTGTGGGTTGCTTTCACTGTCCGTTCTTCACAATATGATCTCCAGACGTCCCCTTGGTTATTTTGCTGGTGTCAGATCTATGTCACAAGTTATCCTTTTAAAGGGATGCAACTTTGGGTCCCCTCGCTGCCATTTTGGGGTCAGGCGGGACGGGAATGGATCCACCCCCCATCCTGCCGGTGTCCCGTGTGTCCCCCAATGCCTCCCCCCAGCCGGCGCGGGGTCCTGGCGACTATGTCTCACAGCAGGGGACCTCCACTTACCTCCTCTTAATCGCCGCTCTTCCAGGCCCTCCTGCAGAGTTTGAAGTTCGCCCTCGCGCCTCCCGGCGCTTACTTATGCCCCCGCCAGCTCCCCGAGGATGCAGAATAGTCAGTCCGCTCTCTGCCGCAAGGCCAAAGGCAGCAGTCCACACCTCGGGCCACCACCAGCAACGACAAGCCCCGCTTCAGGGCTCTCGACAGGCGCCCCCGGCTCCTCCGGTGGAGCCTTCCCCAGCAAACATACAGATTCACTGGTAGCAAACCTGTGTGCCGACCTCTGGGCAGATGCTTGATTCTCTGCCTCCTCTGACTATCCAGCAGATCCAGAGCTACGTGCAAGCGCTTCAGGCCTTCCTCCCCGAATCTCTGAAAATGGCGCTAACGTCTGACCTGGCCCTGTCCGTTTCAGGGCTCGCTGCACTGTCTGGGCCACCGTCCGCTGCCCCTCTCCGAAGCGCGGACTAGCTCCTGTCAGTTCCCAATTATTTCCTCTCCATTCCGAGTTGGTGCCGCCTTCGGAAACCCCAGGATAATGCTGGATGCAGCGCCAGGCCGCTCGGACTCCGCGCACGGCACCTCGAACAAGCCTCGACCGAAGATCTCGAGCCAGATGCGGGGGAGCCGGAGAGAGGAGGACCGCAGACAGAACGTGCCCCCGGTGAGCAAAAGGTTCGAAGGAGGGTGTAGAATATCGGGGATTTAAGCCAAACAGGCTATCCCTAGCCGGGAGCTCCCGTCCGGAGCTCCTCACCCGTCGGCCATCTAGGACCTGTATTTGATCCTCTGTAACGGGAGTGAAAAATTCCAGAGTAGAGGACTGAGAGGAGCCTTGAGGTTCCTGAATCATAGGTATTGTATTGTTTGCAAAAGAGTTGTAGATATTATTAATCCTTTATTCAAAGTGTACCGGGAGGTTATCGCAATGTGATTGCGAAATGGGTATAATAAGATTGCAACTGCTCGGGTTCGTGAGTTGCTTGAGAATTTTAAAGAGCTCTGTAGAAGAGTTTTTTGCAGAGTTAATTCTCTCAGCTATGTGAGTTCTCCTGGCAGTGTTACAATATTTTAAATATTTCCTTAAAGCTATTTTATAGGCAGGTCTTCTTCCTCTTATTTGGATTTCCTCCATATACGTTCTAATTTCCTTACTATGGATTTCTCCTTCTTTAGAGATTCAGAGTACCGGGGGGGTGGTTCCCTTTTCGATGTTAGTCTTTTTAGCGAGGCAATGGTGTCTAAGGCCTTTGTAAGAGAATCTTCAAAGGCTTTTAGGGCAAGATTGATGTCTTCATAGTCCTTGATGGAAGGGGGAGTAAAGACTGGGAGGAAAACAGAAGGGACTAACTTCCTCCAGGATCTCGTAAATGTAATGCTCTGACGGATCACAAATATCAACAAAATCTTGAAACAAACAACCCAGTACCATAACACTGCAGCTACAATTCCCATGGAAGTTACGTAATTGATGAAAATATGTATTGATCAGGATTGTCACCTGACATCAGTCTGCACACTGAAAAATGGAAGCTTTGCAATCCTCCCACCAAAATGGAGTTACTTTGTAAACAATTTGTAATGTTTACTATTCCCGAGCCAAATATTTGCAAAAAGACCTGAAGCAATATAGAAACAAAGCAAAAGTTTTGACAAACAATTACCAGACTATTAGAGACCTGTGCAAGAAAGGGGCATTATCTCAGAGATCATAAAGTTAGATTTCTGAGCACAGAAAGCCAAGCCTTCCTTTGGGATTCATGGTTAGTGGTGTCAGATGCCAAAAATTGAGATCTCAATATTTGGGATCTAGGTCAGTGATGCCTCATTTGGGGGATGAAGGAAAGCAACCTTGATAATGACAGAGACCACAGTCAAGACAGACAGAAACAGATCACAGATACAATGGGCTTGTCAACATACCACAAACATCTCTCTCTCTCTCTCAATCCTGCTTGCATGTCAAGCCAACCCAGGGCGAATCTCCACAATAACAGGATGGCCAGATGAATAAAGAAAACAAAAGAAGGTGGTGCAGAAAGGAAGTGTGCTCACCTAACAGTCACCACTCTACTCGCCTGCTTTTACAGCAGTAGGTTTCTTGGGTAGCCCTCCTCTGATTTCTGGTGATGGTAGAGAGGCCGTACAAAATGTGAAGTTTGTGGCTTCCACAAAGACAAGGAAATCAGCAGGGCAGGCCAGCATAGCTTCAGGAGGGTCCTTTGGGCTTCTTCTTAGCCTGGAGGAAATGAGTAGAAGTTAGCTCCATGATCTAGAAGCACCAACAGTGGTAGGATTATAGGAAGTTTAGGTTCAGGGGTGTTCAACAGACTGCAGGGAATTGTAATTTGTGCTCTTTGGCAATGTTCTCAGGAAATAATCAACTAGTTGAACCTCAGTGATAATCTTGACAATTTGATGCATCAACAATGCTAAATATATGGCTTTCTCACAAGTGTGAATCTCAGTTTCAAGACCTACATTGCAAACAAACCAAAAACCAAATGGCTCCAATTTCCTCTGCCCCACAAAGTGAAGGAGTTTGTATTGGAACCAGATTGAAGAAATACAATCTGAGGTCTGGTCCTCTCCCATGTCAATGGAGACAAACCCTACTGTTCAGCATCCCTGATACTGACAAGAACAATTTCAAAGTAACCATGCCACAGTCTGCCTAATCAATGGTCTTCAGAAATTCAGTACAATTACACTTATTCCTATATAGCTAAATTTTTCACCCCTGCCCTCCTTGCAGCACCAGCTACGCAGCAGCTTCCTCATTCTGGAAATTAAGACTAAGATCTCTGGTCGACCCCACAATCACTGCAGTAGCAACATCTGTAGACTTGAGAACAGAAAGTTCAGAAAGGAGAAGATGAGATGTCAAGCCTCCTGTTGCTACAAACTGTGGGTTGAGAACTCCATTCTAGTCTAGATCTCGCCATCTCATCCCTTCTCCACTTCCGATAAGAGCCGAACTACCATGCTTTCAAACAATAGCTCATCATGTTTGGATCAACTGGTTAGAAGACTCCACATGATGAGAACCTCCCTGCATCCCACTTCAAGATTATAGCTCCCACAGCCCCCCTCTGCCTCAATACAGACTTTTTTAGCGGTCACTAAGTATAGAAGCTGCTTCCCTTTTTATCCTTCTTGAAACCACTCAACTACCTCTAGTCAACCTGACCTTGCTGCCAATTAATGATAATTTACTTATGTGTTCAGAACTTTCAGCAACTTGCCAAAGTAAGTGAACTGAAAACTTTGGCATATCACATGATCTTTAAATTTTTTATGAAATATAGAGTGGTGTGGCAGTGATTTATGTGGTTTCATTTGTATGTAATAAAACTATTTTTGTGTTAAAAGTCTGCCAAAGTTTGAGAACAGCATTTACAATGATCCCATGCTAACTTTGACACTGGAACCAAGCTGCACCCAACTGAAGTGCCCCAACTAGGGTGAAACCGGTCTTGGGTTGCTTGTGTTCCAGTTCAGAGAAAAGCTGACTAGGCAGTTTGAGATGGACTGTGCTACTGGAGCAGGATCAGGGCTGATTTTTATATGGCTGGGTAATTCTGAGGTGTCAGTGTGGGTAAAAGAATGATGGATTGGGATGCGGCCCTAAGAAATGATCAGTGGCTGATATTAATTCAAGCACCCCTCTCTTCACTTTTTTGTTTATCTCAGTGTAATGCCCTAAGTGTGACAGGTATGCCCCGATGTGGGTCCCTTTCTCACTTTGCCACTGCAACCAAGCTGCACATGTCTGAAGATCCCCAACTAGGGCAAAACAGGTCTTGGGCTGCTTGTGTTTTCAATCAAAGAGAACCTGGTTTGGCAGTTCAGGCTGCATCTTCCTATTGGAGCAGGATCAGGGTTGATTTGCATATGGCTGAGTCTTCTAATATGCTGTGGCGTTATGCGCAAAAGAATAATGGACTGGGATGCAGTCCAGAATAATTTCCAGTGGCTGAGATTAATTCAAGCATACTATCCCATCACATTTTTGTTTACTTCAAACTGTTAGAAAGGCAGGAATGTGCTATTTTAGGAGGCTTTGCGGAAAAACCTCTCCTTCAAGACTGCCTTCAAGTAGGATTTTGGCTCGCTAGGAGAACTACATTGGTCGTGCTCTCAGCGTTTGATGACCTCAGTGTGGAGGTCAATGGTCATGCTGTGGGGCGCTAATTTTGTTTGATCTGTCAGCAGCCTTTGAAATAACTAACCATGGCCGCCTCCTGCATAGACTCAAGAGTGCAGGCTTCAGGGGCTGTGTCAAAAACAATTTGAATCTTTCCTATTAGAAATAAGCCAACAGGCTGTGCTTAATTTGTATTAAAAAAATTAGTGGAGTGGCTGAAAGCTTATCTTAGGAGCCCACACCTGGATCTGGCTAATGCTGGGGTTGCAAGATTGCCAAGTCTTGATTCCACTTTATGCCACTTTTTCCCACCACTTTACAGTACAAATCTATTTGCTCTCACTCATACAGGTTCTTTTACCTCCCTGCTTTCTCCCTTTGGCTGATTTACTATTGTTCTCTTTATCCTTGTTTGCATTTCTCTCTCTTGTTCTAGGTCAGTCAGATGGTGAAAAATATGTCCTGATCCATAAACAAATGAGCGCCAGTACCGAGCACATTCAACCAGCGGCACATACATAAGCACTGCCCCGAAATAACTTTACTGCCATTCAGACCAGAACCTCAGAAGTTGGAGTGGGGCGTCTATGATCACCAGTTGTTCAGATCCAAATTAGCTTCCCCACCTGGCATCCAAGCCATCAAATCAGAGCCTGCTCGTTTTATATAGTGAGCAGCAGGCTGGATATTATACTGCTCTCTTCCAGCAAATCCTGATCTCATACAATCTGATACTTTAGTATTGTCAGCCAACTGGTTGGTGTTCACAATGTTAGAAGTTAGAGCAGATTTCCTTAGACTTTGAGAGGTACAAACCTCTCTGCTTTCTTAAATCTTGCAAATTTGAAGCATCATGTTGAACACTTATTCCAATTCTGAAAGACTTCTACTGGAGTCTTCACTATACTAACACTCTCTCGCACATTCAAATTTCCAACAGACCCTATTCAACGAACCATCCTTATTCTAACTTAGAGCCTTGATTAGACAACTTTAGAACTTATTCATGTTTAGGAGAGAGAATCGGACTTTCTTTAAGGAACACCTATTTCTAATTTTCAGTTTCTGAATTGCTGTGGATGTGAATAATCCTATCTTATCCTATTAAGACAGAACCTATTGTGATATTTCAGCTTGCCAGCTGTAATCTTGTATTTTTTTTTAATATTCTCCTGACATGGATATATATTGGATTGACTCTTAATTGGAAATAAAATTCCTTAACTTCAATCACCGATTCTTGATCCTTATTGTGTGGCCAAATGGGCTTCACGAAGATTGAATTGTTTTATTATTGCTAACTCTCTTGGCGTCTCAGTCAACTTAAAAAGATCCATCAGATGAGAGATTATAAATCATGGGGTTGGGGAGGCACGGGGGGCGTGGCTTGACGCCGATGTAGGGAGCAGCGGACCTTGGAGCTCCTCCGTGGCCTCCCTCCACAGCAATTTCTCCTGAGACGCTAGGGTGGCCCCTGGCGTCATAACTGGCGGCGGAGGTCCTGGTGCCCATCTTGACCAGCTACGATCAACCAGCCACGCCCTCGCCACCGTACCACGCATCCGCAGAACCACCGCCGGAGGAAGATCCTTCTCCTACCTGGCAGCCAAGACCTGGAACTCCCTCCCCACTCACCTTCGGCGAACCCAGGACCATCTCTCCTTCAGGAAGCAGCTCAAGACCTGGCTGTTCGAGCAGTAACTTACCCCCTCCCCCAGCGCCTTGAGACCCTCCCGGGTGAGTAGCGCGCTCTATAAATGCCGTGATTGATTGATTGATTGATGGTACGGTATCAAGGCACTGGGGAGTCGTGGAATGGAGAAACCGGCGATTTCTCTCCCTGTTCGCGCTCCGGCTGGGTCGCGAACAAAATGGCGGCCGCGCCTCGCTACAGCAGTCTCCGCTGGTAAGAGAGCCCAATGTGTTGAACGGACCTGCTGAGCGGTGGAGTGAATCAGGAGGACAACGAGCGTGCGCTTGTGGGGGGGGCAGGCGGACCGAAAACGGAGGCGAGGTGAGGCTCGAGGAGAGCGCAGAGGGCAACGCCTGACCTTAACATGGTGGCGCAAGACACCCCAGGCGAGACGCGCTGGTGATTGCGGCCGGTGATTGTGGTGGCCTGCCCCCCCCCCGCGCGCGCAGCCGTGGCCAGCTCCTGGCGCCTGGACTTGGACATAACTTATCGGTGGCAGGGAGCGGAGTAGGTGAGGAGCCTTCAAGGTGGAGTGTGTATGGGACAGGGAGAACACGAGCCTGCGGTGAATCCCAGAGGGAGTACCACGTGGAGTCCAACATTCGCTGCTGCAGGTGTGGGAGCCAGCACTTAAATGGGCCTGGGAGGCACGTCGGACTGACTGGGGTGCAAGCTCTGTGACGCCTCGTGAGCGGGGGACTGCTGTTCTGGATGCGGGGGGCGGATGTGTACCTCCAGGGCCGGGCGCTGACAAAGTGAAGTGAGGAGAGTGGGGCTGCGCTGCTGCCCGGTTGCTAAATCCTGAGGGGAGCTGGAACTGTGCTGCCGCCTTAGACGGAACCACAGACTCACTGAATGGCTTCTGATTGACCCGGTGGGGACTGTGATGACCGCCTGAAGCTCCTGCAAAACGGAGTCATCCGACTGACCCGTATATGAGAGGTTTCCCACCACCTACTGCGTGAGAGAGTGCCCGCATTCGCTATAGGGCGACCACGAGCACCGGAAAACCCACGGCATTCTACCTACCGATTATTGCACCATACTGAAACCTAGTTCGACAGGGCACGAGATGGGCAGAACGTCCAGGAGAAAAGGATTTGAGGTCCTGAGGCTGGACGAGCAGGAACATCACACCGACGAGGATGAGGGGGCACCTGCTGGACGTGTGGAAAGTGTGCCTGCAGATCCTACCCTGGCTGACATTATGCAGGCCATCGCCTCCTCGAGGGAGGCTCTGGAGACGAAGATGGACGCCATAGGGACGGATCTCACCCTGCTCAAAGACGATCACCGCAAACTCAAGGAGAGAGTGGCTGCCAATGAGACCACCATGAGGGATATCCCGGACACAGTAGACACACTGAAGCAGGCCCTGAAAGCGGTGGAAACCAGGGTCAAAGTGTTGGAGGTGAGAGCTGAGGACAGTGAGGGACGCTCACGCAGAAACAACCTGCGCATCGTAGGGGTTCCAGAACGGGAAGAGGGGATGGATGCGGTCCAGTTCCTGGAGGCTTGGTTAAAAACAGAGGTGGCCCCGGAGGGCCTCTCCCACTTCTATGCCCTGGAGCGGGCCCATAGAGTCCCGGCCAGACCTCCTAACCCTGGTGCTCCGCCCCGCCCACTGGTGGTGCGATTACTCCAATACCGAGACCGGGATTTCCTCCTGCAGCGAGCTCGCGAAAAGCAGTCCTTACAAATCAGGAACAGTAGGGTGATGATCTTCCCGGACTATACTAGGGAGGTACAGCGACAAAGAACCTCCTTCCTAGCTGTCAAGCGAAAGATACGACAACTGCAGCTCCCTTATGCCATGCTGTTTCCGGCTCGCCTGAGAGTGACGGCGGATGCGGCGACACATTTCTTTAATACTCCACAAGAAGCTTGGGACTGGTTAGAGGCTCGACGCGGCAGGGAATCGCGATCGCCGTGCCTGGAATCGCCCTAACAGCAATCAACCTCTTCTTCGCCGCCCAAGGGGGCCCCCTCGCCTGATGGGAGACGCCAAGAACGAGACAGGGCGGTGCGAGCAGTGGCGGAGATCAGTCAAGGAGCAGCGAGTCCGACCAGCAATATCACGGACCCTGATCGGGACAGATCTGGGAGCTCGAGATCAAGCAGTGCCCATGGGCTCTCGGACACTGAACTGCCGGACGTTACACCACAAACAGCAGATGGCGTGTTTGGCTGACCAGACAACAGGTCGTATATCCAGAGGGTTGCTTGTTGGGGAATGTTGACCCTTGGTACTAGCGGTTTAGATTGAGAACTGCCGATGGACACACTTGCACTATTGGGGCTTGCCGAGTGTTCTTTATCTGTGGGGGGGGGCGGGGTCGTTGGGGGGTTCTGGGTCCAGTGATATCGGATGCGTGCTGCCACTTCCATGATTCACTGTTTGAGTGATATAGTTTGGATGGGGACCTGGTTGGGTAGGCCTGTCCTGGGGGAAGGGAGTTGGGGTGTTTTTATTGTTGGGGGAATTTGGTTTGGGACCAGGCATGTCGCTAGGAGAGGGGTACGTCGAGAAGCATTGGAGATTGTACTATGGATTCCACCGTAGGTCTTAAATGCATAACCTGGAATGTTAGGGGGATGCACACCATGAGCAGAAGACACAAAGTACACGCCTATCTGATTAGAAGAGGAGTGCAAATTGCATTATTACAAGAGACGCACCTCACACAGAAGGAAGGGACAGCACTGCAGCGCCGTTGGAGAGGGCAGATCTTCCACACCACGTATTCAGCCTTTGCTAGGGGACCCTAGTATGGGTGAGGGCGGAGTCCCCTTTCAGTGCGTCAGACAGATAATAGACCCAGAAGGTAGGTTTGTGGTGGTGCTGGGGCGCCTGGATGGCCGAGACATCACTATAGGGAGCATATATGCCCCAATGTTGATCAACCCGCATTCTTAGCGCAGCTATCACAGACGTTAACGCAGGTCCTGACCGGACCAGTACTTTTGGGGGGTGACTTCAATAGCATTGCTGACGTGAACCTAGACCGATCTCACCCACCACTCCCTGCCGCCCCTACACACAGGGTCGCAGAAGCTCGACGGAACTGGCAACGACATTGGGGACTGACAGATGTTTGGAGGGCCCATCATCCGATGGAAAGAGACTACTCTTATTTCTCTGCTCTACACGAGCTGCATGTTAGGTTGGACTACATTCTCTGCTCACCAGACGTACATGCAGGGATCACCTCGAGCGAGTACTTGACTAGGACGCTGTCTGATCATAACCCCCTACTGATATCCTTGAGCTGGGCACGGACTAGGCCCACAATTCCCAGTTGGCGTCTCAGACCGGAGGTACTAGAGGACCAGGTATTCCGAACTACGATAGGCACCGCAGTAGAGGAATATTTCCAGAATAATGCTGGCACAGCTGCCAACCCCCACATTGAATGGGATGCCTTTAAAGTAGTCATAAGGGGTTGTTGTATTGGTGAAGCGGTAGGCGTACGGAGGGTTCTTTTAAACGATGTACAGACAGCCGAAGACCGGCTCCGAGATGTTGAAAAAGATAGACCAGAAAGGGTAGACAAACAAGCGGAGCTACTAGAGGCCAGGGAAACACTAGCATTACAGGTGGAACGGTTGAGATGCTTTGACTATAGGGCCTATGCAACCTGGGCCCACGCTGAGAGGGATAAGTCTGGGGCGTTACTGGCCTGGCTGGCCAATCCAGCGAGAAGAGGGACGACGATCCTAGAATTAAGGGGGAGGGGTGACGTGACTCATTACGGACAGCAAGACATCAACGCACAGTTCTTGGAATACTATACTACTTTATACCAGAGCCAATTGGACCCTATGATGTTGGAGGATGAGGGATTTTTGGAGGATATTGAACTTCCCCAAATTGATGCAGACGCTGCGGAGGCCCTGGGCCATGACGTAGAGTTGGGTGAGGTCAGAGGGGCCATTAAATGCATGGCCAGAAATAAAACACCTGGCACGGACGGGCTCCCGGTCGAGTTCTATGCCACATATGTGGATGCATTGGCTCCTCGCTTGGTGGCCCTGTACAATAGGTCGAGGCGGGACGGGTGTTTGCCCGTGTCAACGAGGGAAGCGGTAATTATACCGCTCTTAAAACCAGGTAAGCCGCCCTGGGATCGCACTGCGTACCGGCCCCTCGCCATGCTCAACCTTGATTATAAGATCTTGAGCCGAATTTTAGCTAGCCGTCTGATGACTCACATGACGGCGCTTGTCCACACAGACCAGGCGGGTTTCATTCCATCCCGGAATACGGCCATGAATATCAGGCGGTTACTTCGAGTGCTGGACGCCCCCATCCAAGACAACAGAGAGGCGTGCATCCTATCGATTGATATTGAAAAAGCATTCGACAGCCTTGAATGGCCATATCTTTCAGAGTCTTGAGGGCCTTTGGCCTCGGGGAGGGTTTTGTGGCCTGGACGGCAATACTGTATAAGAGCTCCACTGCCAGGGTGCGCACGGGAGGTGTGATATCAGAGGCCTGCGCAGTGGGCAGGGGAACGAGACAGGGTTGCCCGCTGTCTCCCTCTTGTTCGCGCTGGCGATGGAGCCTCTGGCTGTACATGCGCGCTCGGGCGGTATTACCGGGGGCTGGACGGGGTGGGTCAGTCCCAATTTATTGCATTATATGCTGATGATCTTCTAATGTTCCTCGCCAACACTACGGAAGAGCTACAAGGTGCCAAAAACCTATTGGCCAGACTGGGAAGGGTGGCGGGCCTTAAGGTCAACTGGAGCAAGACGTGCCTGTTCCCTGTTTTAAGTGGAAGGAATGACCCGCCGGATGGGCTAGATGTTGAATGGGAAAGCAGCTGTTTGACTTATCTGGGAGTACGCATTTATCATACGGCTGCCGATTTACTGGAAGGTAATGTCGGACGGGCGATACGGGCCACCAAGACTAATTTTGAATTTTGGGGGACTCTCCCGCTTTCAATGGCGGGACGGGTGGCGCTTTCTAAAAATGGTCACGTTACCGCGACTACTCTATTATTTTGGGACGCTACCGCTATGGATTCCGCGAAGATTCTTTACCCAGCTTAATACCATGGTCACGGGCTTTTTATGGGGTTCCGGGAGACGCAGAGTAGCGCTCGCCACCATGATGAGGCCTAGACGAGAAGGGGCTTTGCAGTGCCGGATTTTGAGGCCTACTACCATGCAGCACAGCTGCAGTGGTTCACGAAATGGATGGCAGGAAGACTTCGCACTGGGGAAGAACGGGGGCTCCGATCCGGATCTGAGACAGCTCTCTCAAGTGTTACTAGGGCTCCCATTGAGCGAAAGGGACGTTACGAGAGACCTGTGGGCGATGCGTCAATGCTGGAACCGGGTTAGTAGGAGAACCCAGCAGATACCCCCATATGCCCCTGAGATCCCGCTGCTGCTGTGCGAGGCACTACCCCATGGGGGAGATTGGCAGGGATTGCGGACCTGGGAGGGGGCGTGGATCTCCACTATTGGAGACCTCTACGAAGACAATACCCTTTTACCCGTTAACGACTTAATGGAGCGGCACGGGCTTCCCAGGAGAGACTTCTTGTTACATGCCTCCCTGACGATGGCTATCCGTAAACATTGGAAGAAAGGAATGGTGGAACCGCCGATCTCGACACCATGCCAATATGTAGTATCAGCGGCTGGGACGATCAAGGCAGTCACTTGCCTCTATGGGCGGCTCACCCAGGAGATGAGGCGGCCCTTAGAGAACCTGCGGCTCAAATGGGAAACAGACCTTGGGATGCCCATAGCTGAGAAGCCGTGGGAGGCATTAGTAGAGAGGGCATGGAAAAGTTCTAGAAATGCACGATTCCAGCTAATCCAGTTTTTTGTCCTCCACAGAGCATACCTCACCCCGCACAAGATTAATGAGTATTTTGGGGCCCGATCAGTTTGTCCGCGATGTAAATTAGAAAACGCCGCATTTTTACATATGTTTTGGGAGTGCCCACTACTAGAGGGGTTCTGGAGGGAGATACTGACTATACTGGGCGACATAACGGAAAGAGACACTACACTGACCCCGGGATATTGCCTGCTGCATTGGTTTCCCCACACTGCCCGGAATAAGGTTACCAGCAAATTTATAGACATGGGGTTAGTCCTGGCTAAACGAGAAATCACCAGCCACTGGAAGGCGACCAGTGCTCCTAGTGGCTCGAGGTGGCGGAGGGAATTTATAAAATGGGCAGATTGCGAGGGGATTCTTAGGCTGCAAATGGCCCGGAGAATAGATAATGGACAAATGATGGACGTGGCGAGAGCATGGGAGGCATTAGTTGAGCTGCTCAGGTGCCCGGCGGACGATCCCGAACCCCCCCTGAGTGAGTGGATCTGTGAGCGAGAGCTGCAGTGTTGTCCTATTGGGTTGTGATCTATGGGGGAATGAAACCATATAATACGAAGCGGCATCCCCTTGCTAGATGCCTCTCTATTGGAATTACTGTATCTGTTGTCTTATATGACTGGGTACGATTCTTCGCAGAGCTATTGATGACCGAGCGACATGCCTGGAGGGTGGGGGGAGTTGTATAGGGGGGAGGGGAGGGGGAGGGGAAGGGAAGGGTACGTTATGGCTAACAGAAGGGGTGGCAGGGTGGGTGGGGTTGTTCCTAAAGTTGAGGAGGGGGGATTATTTGTTTGTAACTTGTATGACATATCAATGAGGGCTTTGAATTTGATTATAATTGAACCTAATGGGAACCTGATGCCTGGGTATAAAGAACTGCGCAGCAGGGCCCATCTACATAACTGCTACAAATGACTAGGTATTGCCCTACATGCCTAGACCAAGAGACTATGCCATAGTGATTGTTGTATTATAAATGCCTAATAAAATTTGTTTACAAAAAAAAAAAAAATGAGGTTATAAATCATGCACACCTGTGCGCTTTCAGCAGGTACTGTCCGCCTGAGTACCCGCACTTCTTTACTTTGGGAGAGTTCCTGCACTTCTCAGCATTGATACAATACATTTAATGGGAGAGTACAGGTACTTCTCAGGAGCAAAAAGGTACTCTAGATAGTGAAAACCTGCACTTTTACATTTCCATTTAAAGCACCGTCCAGCGCTGCAGCTAAGTATTGCAAAAGCCCCCTCAGAAGTGTTAGAGGCTTAGTGGGAGGTGCTGTTAAAGGTGTGACAGTCCTACACAGCAATGCTGGTGCTATCCATTTAAAAGTTCAACAACACTGTGATGGAACCTCCCATTATAAGTATGGCAGCCTTACAGAATACTGGCATCATTTGCATATTTCACCCTGGCAGCCTATGAACTGTCTGTCAAAATGACGTATATTAATCATATTTCTAGCCACTCCCCTGGCCACAGTCTCATACCTACCATACTCTTCGTCAAGGAAATAGGTAGTCCAGTCACCAGGGCTCCAGTTTAGTTGTCTGTGAGGTGATGCAGTATTCATCCACCAGGGGTACGGTGAATACAGCGACGTCAACTACACCCTCAAGAATGGAAGTAAAGGAGAGCGGGTTACATGGGGCGCTCTTTAGAGAAGTCAATGCGCAGCTGGTCAGGGAAAGTCTGTCACAGGAATTTTATTAACGAAGAAAAAGCTGCAGTCAGACAGCATGAAATCCAAAAGCACCGACTGTGATTATCAGACACCCTACAAGAAACCTCACGCTGAGACTAATTAATGTCAGCTATAGTAAACTCGACATTTCTTAGAGTGAAATAAATTTGACTCACATCAAAATCATACAAAATTTCAGCCTGCCTTACCTGGCTCCTCTGTTAATGGAAAGCTTTTTTACATAGCACATAATACTTGGAGTTGGCTAGCCTCTTCATACGCATGCGGTATTTGTTTATAAGGGAAAGGATATTCTTGGAGACATTCATACACATCACAGAACATATTTACTTGGGATAAGCTGGGTGCCTCATGGCACATTCAACAGTTCATCCTTCGACCTACATTTCCCCCACATTTTGATTAGTTAAGTGCATAGGTATTATTTTTTCTTAGCTGCCTAGTGTATCAGGTGCGACGTGAGGCCAGTAGGCCTGCACAGTAAGGACATTGGGCAAGATGATACAGCACAGACCACGGACTCGTTGTAGTGTGGAAAAGGCCGCTTTATTGAAGCCAGCGCACATCCCAATATTTTACACTAGGCAAAGTGCCTTATAAATCCAACATCCTCATTATATATAAACATTCCCCTGCCACTTATGCTAGCCCCACCACTATCCCAGCCAGACTGCCGGTCACTGTACTTACTCTCCACCTCCCGAACTAGCTTTAGCATCCTATAACTGTAAACCTTTACCTTCCTGCCTTCTGCAAGTGTCAACTCACTGCCTCCCTACCCCCCAATCTGCTTCACCCACCCCAACAGCAATAAAACCTATTCAACCATGGAAACATCTTGGCAAATCGCCACTCAGAAAAACCCTTCTGGAAGTTTTCTGCCCCCCCCCCCTCTAAAAATGACTCTGATGGTCCCCCTTTCACTTATGTAAATATCACCCTAACTAGGCTCCATAAACACGTCTCACGCCTCCGGCAATGCTTCCCGCAGCTGCACCAAATACAAATCCATCCTGATGGCAGACAAATGCACACCATCACCATGAGAAAAAAACACTGATTCGTACCTCAAATCAGGGTGCACAATCCTACCCACTCCTTCATCCAAACAAAACTTGAGCATCTCTCTATTTAACTTACTCCTCACTTTATCAATGGCGGCAGGCCTCTCCACTACTCTCTTCGGGGAATCAACTCAGTCCATAATATTGATGACCCAGCCCAGTTAGCTTTATTGCCCTCAGATCTGTTCATGTCCATTATCAAGGCCAGCCCTATTCATCTCACTAAATCATTCTCCTCCTAGGTTTATTGCTAGTTATTTCAGACAGTCTTCGCTGTTCAGCAACTCATACAATGTCAGCAACAAATCCTGCCACAATATGCCTCATTTGCTATACCTTCGGACCATGGATGTGTTAATATTAAACCCCAACTGAGTGCCATGTATTCTATTGTTCTCTTGCTTTTATGCCCACTTGTGGCCTACTATCCAAATAGTGAGCTCTTCCCGCTCCAGGCACAGGCAGGACCTACAAGCAACAGCAAGAAAATGAATCAGTAGGCACACCCAGACCATCCATTTCACCCTCATTCTTGACATATTTCATATAGCAGCCTGATGTCCACCTGTCCATCTCCATTAGCCACCTTTCAGACCAACTTCTCCTGGTGGCCTCAGTTGCTGCACCTATTGTAAAGGAGTGCGTTCCACAATCTGCCAGAGAGATGCCCAAGTGTGCAATGGCTTTACGTAACACTGCCAGCAACTGAAAATCTGTCACCCCTGACCGGTCTTCCTGTTGAAATACCTTGTCACCCGCTCCTACGACCCTTTTATGAACCTTCTGCACTGCTGCGCTGGGCAGAAACACTGCACTGGATAACCAAGCAACTTCACCATACTTCCCATAGCCTTTGGTCTGTTTTTTACTTTGCCAATCTAACGTTGATGTTCCATTCTCATATGTCTACATCCTCCCACCAATCTGCACCTAGTCTATGCCCACCAAAAGCTCCGATATGTGAAAAGTAGCACAAAAAAAATCCAGCTTATAAATAATGAGAATAAAACGGTCTCATTCTCATTAAGACAAATCATGTGCACACGCTAATCACCCTCCTCAGTACTGGCCAAACCAACAGTTTCTTCTTCCTCCCCGTTACCTCCTTCTCTTGCCCAACCCTCCAATAATCTTTTTCCCAATTCACCCGCAGACGGGGCATACCCCCATAGCAACTTGCCTACAAATGCAGTGCCCACTAGCTTACCTACTATTTAAACCCTGGGCCAACCTTTGTCTATCCTGTCCATGATAAACTGTACAAGTCTTCACACCTATGCCACTTGCACTCCGTGGGATCTCTCCATTGCAACCTCAATGCCATGAATTCTGTCTACACCTGTGCATACGTCTGCCCACAGACTGTGTCTTCGAACCTACAACCAACTGCAGAACCCTATGATGTCTACCTGCCATAGCTCCTGTGGCATTGGCGTTTTTTCTGTCTCCCCCCAAAGAAAGTCCACAGAATCTCTGCCACTAAAAAAAGAGACAAAGTGCCCGCAATATTATTGTCAACTCCAGGTACATGTCTCGGTTAGAACAAGATATTATTGCATAAGCAACCTAGAACAAACACCCTCAGTAACTGCAACACCTTAGTGTCCCCTGCCAACTGCCTGTTCACTACCTGCACCACCTCCATGTTGTCCGCATTGAACAAAACGTTTTTGACAAACTGCCCCAAATTGTCAACGGCACCACCAACAGAACAAAACTCCAGAAATGCAATACCCCTGCCCCCATTCTTCCACTGTTCAGGCCACTCTTCTGCACTCCAGAGTCCACGCCAATAGAGCCCAAAACCTGCCCCCGTGTCAGAAACAACCTGTAAGTCCCATTCTGTCATCTCTCCCAAGCTTCTCAAAGAGATGCCACTCAATTGGTACAAAACTGCTCGCCACATCCTCAAGTCCTCCTTCACCCCTGCTGCCAATTTCATCCTATGGTAATGAAGCACCCAGCCCACCAATGCCTGTGTCCCAGTTGTCACCAGTCCTTCCCAGTCTTTCACCTGCCCGCTTCTCATTACTGTGTTCACCAACCAGGATTTTTCAGCACCTGTGCCCTACTCCCCCCCCCCCCCTTCACCACTGATCTCTTTTCTTCCCCTCTCTTCCTTCTTCCCTTTTGTCCATCCCCCACACCCCTGTCAGCAATATATGTCCCCTTGCTCAGCCTTAGCTCATGTTCCACTTCCCCACGTCCAGCCCTTTGGAAGCAAAAACAGGCTTTGCAGCCCCCACATCCCGCTTATCTGGTTTCAAGGTTGGCTTCCTCACCAAAGCTTGCCGCACAGCAAGCATTCAGTCTTCCACTGTCCTGGCTCGCTTATTAGCCATCACCACTCTCTTTGGTTTGTTCTAGAAAATACTAAACAAATATCGTTTAGCCTCCCCACATTCTCACCCCCTCTTCCCTGTGACCATCATCTTTGCTCTTCATCTGTTCCTTTCTTGCCACCTTCCACCAATTCCCCTTCTTCTAGCTCATCCTCATCCTCTCCCACTGCCCTGTGACCTCTGACCTTCCTGGCCAGTGTCACTGCTCTCCCCTGCACAGCTCCACTGTTGAGGGACTGCCCATGAGTCCGAGCTCCTTGCCAGGTAGATGTTCGAGGCCCTCATCCACCCACAGGCTCCTGCCTGCGCCTCATCCCTGGTGGCCTAGTGGAAGAGAACCCTGCTCTTCTGCTCTGGTCTGTGTCCTCTGTGCCCATTTTCTCTTTTTGCTCTTTCTATTTGGCTCTCTCTTTTTACTCTCTCTGCATTGCTCTTTCCCTTTCTTGCTCTTTCTGGTTTTGGCTTTTCTCTTTGGCCTCCTTTCTCTTTTGCCTCTTTTTCGCTCCCTCTTCCTGCGCTCCCTGCCGCTGCTGCCCCAGTGACCACTCCCACCCCAGCGTGTCGCTCCCGCCTCTCAGCTGGTCGCCCTCCCCCAAACCCTATGTACTGGTGGCAGCGCCACTACCGTGCCGAAGGTGCACCAAAGGCAAGCCTGTCTTCGCCCATCTGCGGCCAGGGACCCTGCTCCCCCGACCCCCCGCCGTTACGACCCCAGCACCCTCCATGCTCTCAACCCCGGAAGCAGCAACAACTGTCAGCTCTCGACACCGAGCAACACCCAAGGCCCAATCTCCTGCCGACACTGCTGCCGCACCTTCACCCACCTCCGGACCCCAGCAGTAGCCCCCAGCCCACTGAACTGCATCCTCCTCAAAGTGCGCTCCCTGCACAGACATGCCATAGAAATCTGGGACCTCCTCAACACTCACACGCCCGACGTCGCCTTCCTCACATAGACTTGGACCAACGCCAGTTCCACACCCGACATCGCAACTGCCATCCCCGACGGATACAAGATCCTGAGAAAAGACCACCCCACCCACCCAGGAGGAGGCCTCGCCATCATCCACAAAAGCTCCATCCACATGACAACCACCAACTCGGACAACGCCTTGCCTCCCATGGAACACATCCACTTCCAGATCCAGACCAACCCCAGAACGACGCTCTGCAGAACCCTCATCTACAGACTGCCTGGCCCCAGCACTCCAATTACCAACATCATTGCCAACCTCATCGCACCCCACGCCCTGGCCTCCACAGACTACATACTACTCGGAGACCTAAACTTCCACCTGGACAACCATGACGATCCCAACACCACCGCCCTCCTAGAGAACCTCACAACATAGGACTGAAGCAACTTGTCTCCACCCCCACTCACACAGCAGGACACACACTCGACCCAGTCTTCGCAGGAGGAAACAGCATCTTCTTCAGCCACACCACGGAACTGCTCTGGACTGAACACCACTGCATCCATTTCTCCTTTAGAAAACCCACCGCACACAAGAACACGCGCCACCTCCTATGCAGAATCTGCAACACAGTCTCTGAAGAACACCTCACCTTCGCCCTCACCTGCACTCAACCCCCAAGTACGACAGACGTCAACACCTCGGCAAGCAATTTCCACAATGGATCGCCAACTGCGCCAACACACTCGCCCCCCTCCAAAAGACTACAAGATGACAACAAGAAAGCAAACTGTTTCACCATGGCACTCCAAGAATCCAAGCGCTCCTGCCAGCAACTGGAAAAGACATGGAGAAACAGCAAAATTCCAGAAACACACATATATAACTATAAAACAGCCACCACGGCACACCACCAACTCATCAAATCCACAAAGAAGAACTTCCTCCAAGACAGAATCCTCTCCAATGCCCACAACTCCAAGGAACTCTTCTCCATCATACAGGAATTTGCCAAACCCAACAGCGAAACAACAGATGTCCCTACATCCCAAGACCTCTGCGACAGACTCAGCTCCTTCTTTCACCTCAAGATCAAGACGCTCTATGACAACTTCGACGACCAAGACCTCTGCACCGCCTCACCCCCACCTCCAGCGACGCCATCCAAAAGACCCTACTTACTTGGACCCCACTCACGCCAGAAGACACCCTAAAGACCATGAAGAACATCCACTCCGGAGCACCTTCAGACCCGCCACACATCTTCCACAGGGCCACCACAGCCATCGCACCCGAGCTACGCCAAACCATCAACTGCTCCCTCGAGACCGCCACATTCCCGGACAACAGGAAGCGTGCCGAAGTCAACCCCCTCCTAAAGAAACCCTCTAAAGACCTTATGGACCTCAAGTACTTCAGGCCCATCCCACTGCTTCCTTTCGCAGCCAAGGTCATCGAAAAAGCCATATACACCCAGCTAGCATACTTCATCGAAGCCAACAACATCCTAGACACCTCCCAATCTGGATTCCGCAGCAACCACAGCACTGAGACCGCCCTCCTCGCTGCCACAGACGACATCCGCACCCCCCTCGACAAAGGCCAAACGGCAGCCCTCATCCTCCTAGACCTATCAGCAGCCTTTGACACCGTCTTCCACCGCACACTAGCCACCAGACTCCCTGACGCCGGCATCCAAGTAAAGGCCCTAGACTGGATATGCTCATTCCTCACAGGCAGAACACAGAGAATAAGACTCCCGCCCTTCCTCTCAGAACCAACAGAGACCAGATGCGGAGTACCCCAAGGATCCTCCCTCAGCCACACCCTCTTCAACGTCTACATAGCCCCCCTCACCACCATCGTCAGAAACCATGGGCTCAACATCGGCTCCTATGCCGATGACACCCAGCTCATCCTCTCCCTCACCAAGGAACCCGACATCACCAGGCACAACTTCCAATAAGGGATGAAAGCCATCGCAACCTGGATGAAGAACAGCTGCCTGAAACTCAACTCAGAGAAAACAGAAGTCCTCATCCTCAGCTCCAACCCCCGCATGGGATGACACCTGGTTGCCCTCCGCCCTCAGAAGCCCACCCACCCCGACAGACCATGCACGTAACCTCTGCATCATACTGGACTCATCGCTCACTATGAATCGCCAGATCAACGCCGTCTCCTCCCCAAGCTTCAACACCCTCTGCATACTACGCAAAACATTCAAATGGATACCCTCTGGACTACGGCAATGCCCTCTATGCCGGAATCAACAAAAAACTCCTCTGCAAACTCCAGACCGTCCAGAACGCCGCAGCCAGACTAATCCTCGATATCCCACGGCACAACCACATCACCCAACACCTCCGTGACCTCCACTGGCTCCCTGTCGAAAGAAGAATAACTTTGAAGCTGCTCACGCACACCTACAAGGCCGTCCACAACATCAGACCACAAAACCACAACAACCGCCTCTCCTTCCATGCCCCCAAGAGAAACCTCCACTCAGCCGACCTCTCTCTGGCCACCGTCCCACGCTTCTACAGGAACAGAGCGGGTGGAAGGTCCTTCTCCTACCTCGCAGCCAAGACCTGGAACGATCTCCCCCTTCCCCTCCGACATAGCCAGACGCTGCACCAATTCAGAAAATACCTAAAGACCTGGCTCTTCGAATTACCCCAACGGAGCTACACACACACAACCCCAGCGCCTTGAGACCCTAATGGGTGAGTAGTGCGCTTTACAAACCTCTGATTGATTGATTTGAACCAGCTGTATTGTGAGTTAGCACATCATCCTACTAGTTGTCAGTCGGCTGCCATACACATCTAACCAAGTAGTCCACCAGAACAGCCCCATGTTGTTGCTGAGGAAGCCACACTTGACCTTCCACCTTCTAAGAGGTCCTTTGCCTCTCTAGCTGTGTCCGACACTGACAACAGGCGGGGTGCCTGGGACCATGCCGACGCTTCCCCTCAGGGTCTGTAAGCCACATTAGTCTCTTGAGTCGGGTGCTGGTGCCTTGTCCTGGAACCCAATCATACATGGTAAAGCCCGGTGTACCTCCTTCCCTAAGCCAGTCATCTCTCCTCCCTGGCAACCAGACCCATCCCCCCCATGTCAGTCCCAGTGTTCCCATCCCCAGTTCTCTCATTGTGCGCTCTCCCACTTCCCCAACTGGTCCCCCTGAAAGTCCATCCCTTAAACCCCCCAGCCCAATCCAGACTACTTTCTTTCCCCTGTTGGGCTACCACTGTCCTCTCCCCTGGTCACATGCTGAGTGCCCCCATCTTCCCTCAAAGGCTTCCTTGCCCTCTCCACAGCCCTCCACCCTCGCTTGGCTTCCCTATTGCACTTCCTAACCTTTATCCTCTTCACCCCCCTCATCGCTACATTCCAATATTGCAGCTAGGAGCACAGAAGCCATACCCGCAACTAGGCCCAATGACACGATCCTCCCCTGCTCTGCACCTTTCTCCCTCCTGGACTGCAGAACCTGTGCCTTTGCACTGTTACTGTCAGCCAAAGCTGTTATCCCCCACCAATGTAGCATGCCCAAATCCCCAGGGGCCTTTTTCCACCACTGCCTGATATTTTCCTCCCATACAGTTTCCCATCTCCAAGTCATGATCCTCCTCCCGATGAGCAAAGGCCTGCTGGGGCTACTCCAGATACACTACCCCTGTGCCTTCCCCACACCATCAATTGATCCAGTTACCTCATCTCCAAAAGGCGATGGTGGCAGGCCGAGGGTCTTGCCCTATTCTCTCCACCGTGAGAGCTTGTGGCTGCTCACAGCAGCAACATTCTGCCTCTCAGTACCTCCCTGATTCCCCCCGCAATATCGTGCCACTCCTCTTCACACCATGCCTCATCTGCTCTCCAGTATTTAGTGTATGGTGACAAGCAGGCCAAACCCGCTGCCGCCACACCCTCCAAAGCCCTGTGCCCCGGCCAGGACAGACCCCTTCGTATGCTTCCCTGCATGCCCCTGGCCAGCAGATCTTCGCACCCTGTCTCACTCAGAAGGCAGAGCGCCATCTCTGCTTTTTTTCTCTATCATGCCTCGCTACCGAGTACTCCAGGGAAATCTTCGGCACCAACACAATTACCACATCCTGTACTCTGCTACCAGCCACCATGTCACTGACCATAAAAGGATGGGTGGTAGCCCAGTGCTACCAACATAGCCCAATACAATGCCCACAGTGTTCTGGACTGTACCACCCCACCCAAACTCCCAGGAGGCATACCAGCTCCTGGTCAACTGCCTCCCCAAGACCCTATTAAAGCCAACCAAGGAACGAAAGGCAATCTGAAGTGAAATGCTCCTGTTTTTCTATTTGATAAAGAGAGAGGCCATCTTTTTACATAAAGACAAAAAGAGCTGCGTTGACAGCAACAGTGCCTTCAGAATAGCCCGCCTTTCGTTTTTTAAGACCAAAAAAAAAATCATTTGGATCATCAAACCTAAAACAAGACACTTCGGGCCAGATTCTGATGCGGTTAGGAAATCTTCCCGATCAAATTGGTTTGGAAATGGTTTCCGACCGACTCGGATCGGGAGAGTCCTACCGACCGAGTATGATGCATCCGGATGCTTCCAGATACGATTTGGTTGGACTCCCATTGACTTCTATGGGAAGCCTATGTTCCTAACCGCATCGTAATCTGGCCCTCGGTTGGGAAGACACGTTCCCGATCCGATTGGGAAGGAGCAAATGCCATTAGGAGACCTTCCTAACCGCATCGGAATCGGGCCCTAGGTGGGAATGCTTTCCTAACCGCATCGGAATCAGGCCCCTCATGTGGCTTCTGCCAACGATTTACAATCTCAAACCATCATTTAGGGGAGCAACCTCTGCCCATTCATGCTTTTACAGGATGCCTTCCATCTGTTCAACAGACGCCCCTTGAAATGAGTGGAGAGGTGATAGCAGAAGACACATTTATTCTGTAATCAGGTGTGCATTCTCATGATTACACCTTTTTAGGTCGAGCTTTCAAGACCTCTTGTATATACTTTAGTATGTACTAGTGTATACTTCTTTCTGGGCTTAAAGCCCACCCACTGCTTTTCATTTGATTGTTCAGTGTCTTTAAAAAATCCTTGTTTGCTAGTGGTCAATCCTTCCTCTTTGTCATGCCTTTTGTTTTTCAGTTCCTCCCACGGAGCAAGGGCCAAGTACTGTATCTTTATACTTCGGTTGTTTATCTGTTGTTTGGGAGACTATTCTTTTATTTCTTTCCTGCTCGTGTGACTGTTTGCCTATGTTCAGCTCCAGTGCCTGTTGCTGCTTGTTTCTTTTGTTTCTGCATTGCAGCATGAGGAGCACATTGGATCCTTTGGAATTGCAGCGTGATTGAAAACAGGCCTGTAAATCTTGTGCCTTTCTTTTATTAGCATGGCACTCCCTTTTATGTTTCGCCATTGTGTGCATTTGATTTAATCAGCACGGCGCCCCACTGCTGGTCATCAGCACTGCAAGGACTCTGGTATGTAAAGCCTTGCCCCCATCGAACCTACATGCACGCGCCTCTTGTTTCCTGTGTGTTACTGAAAAAGCTGAGACCCCGTTAATCTGCAGCTCCTAATGAAGAGCTAACAAGTGCTGTCACCGTGCCATCATTAAGGGCTGTTAGAAGTACCTCGGAAAACGCTTACTGCTCTAAATAGCAGCAGCGTAGTGGGCTCTGGGGTGGGGGCACAGCTTTTTAGCCATGACTTATTTACCTTCAAACGCACAGCTCACATCTATCAGCGCTCCCACAAGCACACTTCACAAGAGACAGGTGAACGCTAGCTCGGCTGCGGCCGTGGATTATCCGGCCCGAAGGTTTTCCGTAGGGATGCCCAGGAGGCAGCACCGAGTGCAAGACATTGAGCACTCTAAACGCAAGTGCATGACCAATGGTCACGTGCAGCGCCTCTCTCTGCAGGACAGGTCAAGAATAAGAAGTTGGGGGTGGGTGGGTGTGAACCGACACACCAGGTTGCTATACCTGACCACTGGAGACCGATCTGCCAAATTATGGAATATATAAGAAGTAAAATAGAGGACTAATGCTATTTGTGGACAGCGATGTTCCAAAAACAATTCCATCCTTGGACATTAATTTCTTCATTTTATTTTGAACAAACCACGTGTGCTGAGACACAAACTGCCTTCCTTTAAACATGGAAAGCAGAGACCAAGACCTTAAAAAAATAGATTGTGCTGACTAATTGGTAAACACAATACATTCACTTTATCAGGCATGCGGGTACACTGCAGTCAAAGCAGAGTAAAGTAGATTTCAATTTGTCGGGATATGAATATATGCCCACTTTACAATGTACATACAGCATAGATGTGTGTCTTTGAACATACCTGTTACTGCAAAGCAATGGTCCTGCAGCATGGCCAGTGAGATCAAGGTATGACCAGCATCATCACAGCTTGGGCCCTGCGCCACAAACTGGGGAAATCTTGCATGAGTGCCAGGCCACACCCAGCAGGACAGGAGACGAGGCACAGGGCAGTTCTGTGTGCCATTCACTGATCACAGCAAGATGATGTAAACAGCCAGAGGGCTCCCAGAGCAGTAGGCATAATTCACCAATCAGACCTTTGCACAAGCACAAGACAGGCACAGTTCACAGATTCCAAACTTCATAGAGCTCCTTTGGGAGCTTCTCTGGCTTGCGTCTTCTTTGCAGACGCAATAGTTCCTATTTTTTCACCTACAATTAACATTACAAAAGGAACTGCCAGTTCAAAGAATTTAAAAGGCCGCAAATGTTAATGATAAAAACTGGACTGCCCCTCGCTTAAGCTATTTACATGCATACCCCACCCTCTGGTGGAGAAACACTGATTTCGCCCAAACTAATTTGGTGATTCTAGGTCTGAACCATATTTATTTCCATTTTGCCCTCCAAGCACCCTGCTGTCACTGTGGCAGTGAGCACAGAACCCCTCAAGTCAAAATACCAGCCAGAACTAGCAAAGAAAAGTAGTGGCCCTCTTGCCAAAAAAAGTATGGCATGGAATTTATATAGTACTTCTGAAAAGGCATTAAAGAAGATTTGGAGATGAGGAGGATGTTACTCCATAGTACATGATGGAAGAGTGTCTTGTGGGCTACGTGGATAATGTACGTTGCTACGGATGAAAGAGTGAGCGCTTGTCTTGTGGGCTATATGGGCAGTGATTTTATATAATTTAACCAGGGTATATAAAGTGTGTTACCAAGGGACAGACAGTCCCGGAGAATTGATCTGTTTAAATCTAACTCCTCTTTATACCAGATTGAGCACCAAAATAAAAGTGGACGCAGTCGAATAAAATCGGAGAAAAAAATTCATGCCCAATTCTTCATGTATAATTTCTGCTGGAATGCTTTGTCCCACCGACAACAAACCCCTAAAAAAGTATTTTCCGTTACCTGGATGCTGTGAACAGGCGCATAACCCCAAATCTCACTCCCAAATGTTGCAATAGGGATACATTTGGACTTATAAATTTCTAACATTAGTTTTAGAAGTCTATGCCCCAGCCGACTAGTAAAATCATTCAGGACCGAAGTAGCCCTCTTAGACTCCCTACATTTTTTTTTTTTATCAGTGGTTGCCAGCTAAGACTAGAATTAATAGAATCCTCAACTAGGGAAAATCATCCACCCTACTTAGAGTCTGACCCTGTACTGAGAAATTAGCTGTTTTTGTATTCTTAGGACCAACCACCAGAAAATGTAATTTTTTATAATTGATGAATAAATCCATATAATTCATATAAGTGAAAAATAAGTCGAAGAGCCGCTGTAGGCTTCTGGCCGTATGGCAATTAAAACCGCAACATCTGCATATGGAAGCACAGGAATAAGTCTACCATCTACTTTAGGGACATCTAGACCACTGTTGGACAGCACCACTCCAAACGATTAATATACATTATAAGTAAAAAAAGGAATGAGAATGCAACCCGTTCGCACACCTCTTTTTCATTAAAGGGCTGGGTGAATTCCCCGTCAGACCCATATCTTACCATGCCCCTCAGACCTGTATGAAGATCTCTCAAAAAGGTGATGAAAACCACATCGACCCCCATGGACTCCAGCTCATCCCACAATTTATCTCTATTAACCATATCAAAGGCGGAGCCGAGGTCTATGAAGGCCAGATGAACCAAGCCCTTTCGAGCCTTTGTATATTTGGAAATCAGAAGATACTAATTTAAATTCTGCTCCACCGTTCCCCTGCCAGGCCAAAACCCATATTGAAACTTGGATAAAATATTGTTCTTGTTGACCCAACTAGTCAGTCTCTCCAGAATAACTCTCCCTATAATTTTGACTTCTATGTCCACAAGAGAGATTGGCCTGTAGCAGACAGGGTCACTTCTATTTCCTTTTCTAAATACTGGAACTATTACCGACTGGTGCCAAGTTTCGGGTAAAGGCCAGGGCCATAGATAGCCACATTAACATGCAGGGTAATAACTGGAGCCCACAGTTCCACTGAGAACTTCAATAAGTCACCCGGGACTCCATTTGCCCCAGGGGTAAGGCGATGATGGCATTGTTTTTTTCTTTCCAGCTAATTGTGAGCATATGAACTTCTGCGGTGGGTTGAATCAAAGGCTCAGAGTAATCATAAAGAGCTGAAAGGTGGTCCACCCAGGCCTGAGCAGGGCCAGTAGGAGGCTGATCAGAGAGCTGATCTTTAAAATAAAAAAATAAATAAAAAATGATTCCGGGCCCTTCAGAACATAGTACTGTCCTTCCTAGTCTTGGTACAATTCTTATTAAACTATCCACAAAACGTGGTCGGACCAACCCCCTCCCCCGGCTTAGGAAGGGTTGAATTAACGTAAAGACAGATTGCATTAAAAATAGTGTAATCTGGGGTCTCCTAATCTAGACATATTAAAATCTGCCTGGCAGACCCGAATTATGACGGCGTTAAAGGGATAACCTTTCCCCATTTAAGTCTTCGCCCTTTGTCCTTAGTAACGGTCAGGGCCTTTATTGACTGCCTGCTTTTTCTCCCACACAAAAGTAGCAATCAAACAATTGTGGTCACAATGGACATTCCATACGGTCTCGAAACTAGACAAAGTCCGAAAAAACTCTTAGAAACATAAATGTAATCAATAATCGAGCCCCCACCAGAAGCCCTTAAATGTTGGAACAATATCAGGCCTTTCTAAAGAACTTTTACTGAGCAAGTTGACTAAATTGTAATCTGCAACTAAATCATTCAGAAAGTCCCCTTGTGCAGTGTGCTTAATATGCACCTGATCAATATCTTCCCCATCAGAGTCCGTAAAATCATACAAATAACAATTACTGCAAGGATTAAGATTAAAATCCCATGAGGTAAGAGGGTGAAAGGTAATGTAGACATTTAGAAATGTTGCCAGCTCATCCAAAAAAACAGGGAGTTAGAAGGAATCATTTTAGGCTTGCAGTTCAAATAGACTTTAACGAGGGTAACCAGGCTTCCTCTGACTCTCCCACTTTCAGAAGGGATCCCATTGGTACATAAGGATACATAAACATCCACATTTAGCTCTCCTTTGGAATCCCATGTTTCCTGAAGATTAATATCATGACAACTAAGTACCTTGAGCCAATCAGGATCCTCCAATTTCCCCTGCACTCCTGCTATATGTCAACTCAAAACCTTTAGCTTCCTTATTGTGTATTTACACTGACAGGGACATTTTGAATACTAGGACTACCCAGTCAGTCTTAATCATTCAGCCCACTTAAGGGCTCAAATCTATTTAGTGGCATCTGGTGTATATGGGCTGACCTGAGACCAAGACCCCGTCTACGGGTCGGATTAAACCCCCTTTGGCAAGTGTCCCTCCCTATCAAAGGATTATAAAAATTAAAAAAATCCAAGAGGTAACGATGAAATCTTGCTTGAGGAGAGTGGTGTGGATAGAAACTCATTCAGAATAAAACTTATCGTTAGCATTAGATAAATTAAGCACAATGCAATCCCCGTCAAGCGTCTTCGGGGTATACCCAATCCACCCCAACCTTCAAATCATTATAATCTCCTCAAACAGCCGCAGTCTCAGCAAGTTAGACAACATCCCTGCTAACCAATGTACCACCTTCTTTTTAAGTTGCTCATAGGATTCTGTTTCAAGTTGTTTAAGAGGAGTTACATTGGCCAAAGCCAAAATGTAAGGTGTACAGGCAGGGGAAGTTGGATGGTAACCTCACGATAAATAAGGGCTGAGGGGGGTACGATCATTTATTTGCGAACTCATCCTTAGGCCACATGCCTCCGGGCATCTAACATGGCGATCCGAGGCAGACACACCAGCCTCCTGCCCTACAGAGACTTTATTAACGTTATCCTGAGAACTCGTTGAAGAGGGCAGGGGATTACTTGGGACAGGAGTACTGTTCAACGTAAGCTGGACCTCCTATGCCAGTTTTACGAATGAGACAGATTACTGCCCTAAGGGAGGTGCTTTCAAGATGGTGGCTTGCAACTGCTCTCACAGACTCCCCAGCGAATTACCTATAATCCCTAGTATGGTCTTCAGGTTGGCAATTCTTTGACTCAAATCATCAAATGTGGCTAGTATCTTACCTTCCAGCCTTAGAAAGAAATTCTGTGAGATACTCACTTTTGATGACGTTAACTGAGGGCCCCTATTAGACCGAGTAGCGTTTTTGTTTCCAGAAGTCTGGTCATCTAGAATGAAACCTCTTTAATATTTTTCCCTTGCTCCCACTACTATACCTCCGGATTTTTTTAATTTCTGGAAACCCTATGACCATGTAAGATTGTAGTGCTGGGTAACTCCCGAGCCCCTTAAGAGGCAGAGGTAGTTTGGGTATCAGAGGGGAGCTGAAATACAGTTGGGGTGTCCATAGGGGGCACCTCTCCTACTGTAGGAGAGTCCGACACCCTTTGGGTTTGTGTAAGTTGCTTTTCTTGCTGAAAATTTCTTCCATAAGCACTCCTACTGCGTTGTTTAAAAAGGACAGAATTGTATGATTTGACCTCGGTCGTTTATCCCGCCCATTCTGAGCCTCTCCTTTCCTATAATGATTAGAGAAAAAAAATACTTCACTGTTTATAGCTGCTACTATAGTTTAAACAATGTAGGACAACCCTCTCAATTAGTGTGTTACACACAGTAGCCGATTTAGATAGACCATATAAATGAGTGTAGGACACTTGAAAACAAATACCTCAAACACAGATAATGTATAAGCGCAAAGAGACAGACAAATCCGCAAATAAGAGGAGGGAATCAAAATCATTAAAACAGGAAAAAAACAGATAGTAAAAACACCCTCCAATTGGTCGTCTCAACTTTCTCTTGTGCAGACCCCCGATCCACGAAAAGGTTCAACCCGCGCCTAAAACATCGTTCCACTGGTTGGCAAACATTCAAAAGCAAGCCGGTACTGTCCTCGAAGTGACTCAGGCAGCCTTGGAATCACAATGGGAGCAAAAGGCACTAAACACCAGGTGACAGCTTAAGATAAAGAAACTAGGCCCAGCAAAGGCTAAGAAGAGATAGATAGACAGAGTCAAGCTTCCGATTTTCAGTCTATGCACAAGATCCCAACTCAACCATCCATGAGGTCTCCAAAATACCCTAAATTCAAGGCACCGTGGGACACGAAGTGGGATTTTAACCACTAACAGGTGCTGGACAATTCAGAGCTCCTCCTCTGCCCCGGTGATCAATAGGACAGGCAGTCCCTGCTGAAGGTGAGCGGCTCCCCAACAGCAAAGATATTGGTAAGCTATGGGATAAAGAGAGGGAGCGGGCAAGGATGCCCTGCCTCCTCAGCTTTTTGCCATTGCAGTCGAACCACTGGCCTGGAAGATCAGAAGTATTATGCTGCCAAATGCAGAACATCACAAGTCCCTTTTATACAGGCGACATGATATTGTACCTACGCGATCTAAACACTTAGGGGCCGATTCCGATCTCGGCCGGTAGGGCTCCGAATCGGATTCGGCATGACCGGATCCGATTCGGAGCCCTATTTCCCGACCGAATCGTACGTGCGTCCGGACGAGCGAGTACGATGCGAAATCGCCGACCGACTCGTTCGGGCGTCCCAACCGCTCCGACCGACTCGTTCCCGGGTCTAACCGCACCGACCGACTCGCTCGGACACTACTCGCACCGCGCAATGGAGACGTTCCCCGGCCGGGTAAGTACAATGCGCGCCGCGAGCAGTCCGACCGACACGCGCCGTCCGGCTCAAAAGAGCAGTCGGAGCCGTACGTCGGGGGTCCGTGTCGGACCCCTGTACGCCGTAGCCGCGCGAGTCGCACACAGGGGGACCCTTGGGTCCCCCCTACCTGTGCGTGTACGGCGCGGGTCGCTTCAACGCGTACCCGCTGTAGGGGGCGCCCTTGTTCGCCTCGCACCCATTGAGGCAATGGGAGCCCGCGTACGCGTTGTACGACCGGCTCCCATTGACTTCAATGGGAGTCCGACCGAATCGAGTACGATAGCATACGGACGCATCATACTCGTTCGGTCGGGCTGCACGGGTCCGATTCGGTCGGAAATCTCTCCGGGTCCGGCTCGGTCGGAGAGATTTTCGGCCCGAATCGGAATTGGCCCCTAAATCGGGGAAAGCCATAAGTGCCTTAACAGGATATGGTGACTTTTTTGGCATAGGGATGAAATGGAACAAGTCTAGTGCCTATCCGTTGTGACAACATGTGGAAGAAGTAGCAACTACACCTTTGTTGAAATCAAGTGGGAACCTATTACCATATGCCACCCGGGAGTACAAATATATCGCACTGAAAGAAAGGTGGAAATAGCCGAAAGGCAGTAGCAGCAATGTAGAGCAATGCCCTGTTCCGGAAGATGCTTCCAAAGTAGGTGATGGGAAGAATTGCCATTGTGAAGGTGGTGGCATTCTCTAGGCTCTATTTCTTTACATTACCAATAGCGATTCGGGGGTGGGGTGGTTTCAGGAAATACACTCCATTCTAACCTACATTAGGGGGCTCTTGCAGAAACCAAATAGCTTTATCTGAGTTCCTACATCCTACACAAGAAGGGTGACTTGCTTCTCCCAACATCTTATTACCTTGCAGCACAACTGCAGTGGCTAAGGAGGTGGGTGTTCAACAGAGCTTCAGATAAGCTGGATAAGGCTGACTGAACTCCGCCACTGCTAGAGCTGGGAAAGATTCTACTGCAGCTTAAAGAGGGGCCACTGGCCCACAGGGACTACTACGAGTACTCACTCTTAAGCCAGGCGCCTCCACAAAACATAAAACACATGTGCACCTGACATGCATCTTGAATGTCTGCAGACGCACCACTGAGTTGAAAGCTGGAGTGTGGAAGGACAGGGAGGTTGGGAGAGTTGGGGACCTGAATTGGGAGAGCCATTGGTGGGATTCATGGAATGGGCAGAAGATTTTGCTACTTGCATTAATCATGATGGCACCCAAAAAAATATTGCATGGCTCGCAAGCTCTCTACCCGCTCACAAATGGGAGCCATGGGATTCCATCCTTACATGTGTATTACTGAACACTAGGTCACTTCCCAAACATAAATATGAACTTGCGGTAAAGTTGATCAGCACAACCCTGACATAATTTTCCTTACGGAAACCTGGACCAACAGCTCCTCTGCTCCAGATCTTAATACGGCCATACCTAAAGGCTACGAGCTCTTCAGAGTAGACAGAGAAGAGCAACGGGGAGGGGGGGGTTACCATTGCCTATCATACTAATATTAAGGCCACATTTGCAGTCATCGCTCAACTGGAGGAAGAAGCTATTATGTTTTTCCTCAAAGTTAACAAGGTAGCTTTTAATGGGGTCCTAATTTACCGGCCACCTGGCCCTAGGAACAGATTTATCTCCTCCATACAGTTCTTTTTAGAATCCTGCATGGAGTATCGAAATGGTTACTTACCAGCAGGAGTAGTTTTGCAGCTTGAAGAATTTTCTGGATTCACATGCTGTGCATTATTCCGCCATCTAGTGGTTGGGTCCAGAATTGTTTTTTTTTTTCTGTTGTTTTGGTCGCAGTCAACCACCATTTGGTGCCAGGTACGTCCCCTGAGTGACGTCAGACGGTATCCTGGAGGTCGACGTGCGTGGTGGCCATCTTCGGATTCTTTTTTCTGTTCTTATTCTGTTTTGTAATCCTTGAGATGGTTATTGAATAACTGATTTAGTTCTTTGCTTCCCCACCTGTTTGTTTTCCTTATAGGGGAGGCCGGGTGAGTCGCATGTGAATCCAGAAAATTCTTCAAGCTGCAAAACTACTCCTACTGGTAAGTAACCATTTCGTTTTGCAGCGTGAATCCTTTTCTGGATTCACATGCGGTGCATCAGATTATGTAGCGGTTTCTCCCGTGTCTGGGAGGCTGTGGTGAACGGAAGAACTTGCAAACAGGTGTTGAAGCACCCTTTGTCCAATTTGAGCTTCCTTATTCATATGTATATCCACACAGTAATGCTTTGTAAAGGTGTGTGGTGACGCCCATGTTGCTGCTGCGCAAATGGAGTCAATGGGTACATTGGCCATAAAGGCTAGCGATGCTCCTTTCTTTCTAGTGGAGTGAGCTGTAGGTTGAATTGTTAGTTCTTTTTTGGCCTTGGCATAACACAATTGGATGGCTTGTACTATCCATCTTGCAATAGTTGCCTTTGTGACAGGTGATCCTGTGTTGGTATGCGCGTAGGCGACAAACAATTGCTTTGTCTTCCTGATTTGTTCTGTTTTTTGTAAATAATACAATAAAGTCCTCCTTACGTCCAGGGTATGGAGGCTTCTTTCTCCTTTAGTCTTTGGGTTTTTAAAGAAAACCAGCAGGAGAATGTTTTGGTTTAAGTGATACTTAGATACCACTTTTGGCAAAAACGGTGGGTTCGTTTTTAAGATTACTTTATCCCTGTGGATTTGTAAGTATGGTTCTTGAATTGTTAATGCTTGCAGTTCACTTACTCTTCGTAGTGATGTTATTGCAATGAGAAAGGCTGTCTTTAGGGTAATGTGTTTTAGGTCCGATGTATGCATGGGCTCGAAGGGCTTTGCCATTAGTTGAGAAAGTACTGCATTTAAGCTCCATGTGGGTATTGGAGCTGCTCTTGGTGGTGAAATTCTTTTTGCTCCTTCTAAAAAAAATGTGATTACTGGTCTTGTAAAGAAGCTTTTGCATGATTTTCCTTTTGTGTATGCTACTATGGCAGCAAGGTGCACTTTAATGCTTGAGTAGTTGATGTTGCTGTCCAAGAGGTAAGTAAGGTATGTAATAACCGTTTCTTGTGTGTTGATTGAATTTGTTTTCTGGTTAGCGGTGCACCATGTGGTAGATCGCTTCCATTTTGCTGTATAGCATTTTCTTGTTGACTCTTTCTTTGCCTCTTTTAGAACTTCCATGGTTCGCAGAGGCAGATTGAGGTGCCCAAATTCTATGTATTCAGGCGCCAAGCTGCTAGGTGTAGTGTCGCTGGCTCTGGGTGAAAGATCTGGCCCTGTTGCATTGTTAGCAGGTCCTTTTCTGCTTCGATCTTGATAGTCTCTCCCCTGGATAGTTCTAGGAGGGTTGAGCACCATGTTTGCCTTGGCCATTGAGGGGCAATGAGAATCATATTTGTTCCTGGGTTTTTTGCTTTTTGTAACACTCTTTGCTTCAGGGGTATTGGTGGAAAGGCGTAAGCAAATGTCTGAGACCAATTGAGTGAAAGTGCATTTCCTCTTGATCGGTGGTGTGGAAACCTCGAGGCAAAGGACTGGCATTTCTTGTTCTGCATTGTTGCAAACAGGTCTATCACTGGTGTTCCCCAGATGTTGAACATATGCTGTACTGTTTTCTGCTTCAACTCCCATTCGTGGGAGCAGTTGTTCCGTCTGCTGAGTTGGTCCGCTGTAATGTTGTCTACCCCTAGTAGATGTACTGTCTGTGGATTAATTCTTTGTATTATTGCCCATTGCCAGATTTCCTGTGCAAGTTTGCTCCGGGGAAAGGACCTTGTTCCACCCTGTTTGTTGAGATAGAACATTGTCATTGTATTGTCTGTTTGAATTAATATGTTTTTCCCCTGAATGTGTTTCTGGAATGCCTTGAGTGCTAGAAAGACAGTTTATTTCCAAAACGTTGATGTGCTTTGTGGAATCCTGTTCGTTCCGTTGACCATGAACTTTCAGCTGGTTGCGATGCGCTCCCCAACCGTTGAGGGATGCATCTGTGGTGATTGTCACAGATGGAGTTGGGTCCGTGAAATGTGCTATGTTGTTGGATGCCCACCATTGTATTTCTGCTTGCACCCTTTGTGTAACAACCACTAGATCCTCCCAACTTCCTGTGGCTTGAGACCAGCTGTTGGTAAGCCATTCTTGAAATGGGCGCATGTGTAGGCGAGCGTGAGGGATAAGTGGGATGCATGAAGCCATCATGCCCATCCTCACTGTCAGAGACTTACCCCTCTGTTAGAGGGTCGTTTCTTGATGGATTGCTTGTATCCTGGTCTCTGTGGTAATGCCTTTGCTTTCGCTGATCCTCTCCCTCACCAAGGACCCCCTCACCGCCAAATCCAACCTCCACGAAGGAATGAAGGCCATCGCCGATTGGATGAAGAAGAGCCGACTAAAGCTGAACACGGACAAGACGGAGGTCCTCATCCTCGGCTCCAACACCTCAGCCTGGGACGACTCCTGGTGGCCAACGACACTGGGGGCAGCCCCGACACCCACCTACCATGCACGCAACCTGGGAGTCATCCTCGACTCAACGCTCTCCATGGCCAAACAAGTCAACGCGGTCTCCTCCTCCTGCTTCAGCACCCTCCACATGCTTCGCAAGATCTACAGGTGGATCCCGACAGATACAAGAAGAACAGTCACCCAGGCCCTCGTCAGTAGCAGACTCGACTATGGGAACGCCCTCTACGCAGGAGCCCCGGCCAAGCTCATCAAGCGACTGCAACGCATACAAAACGCCTCCGCACGCCTGAACCTCGACATACCACGCCACAGCCACATCACCCCCCACCTGAGGAACCTGCATTGGCTCCCCGTCGACAGGAGAATCTCCTTCAAACTCCTCATCCACGCACACAAGGCACTCCACAAGACCGGCCCAGCCTACCTCAACAGATGACTCTTCTTCTACGTCCCCAACCGCCAGCTCCGCTCCGCCGACCTCTCCCTCGCCACCGTCCCTCGCATTCGAAGAACAACCACCGGCGGCAGATCCTTCTCCCACCTCGCCACCAAGACCTGGAACACCCTTCCACTCAGCCTACGACAGACCCAAGACCTGCTGACCTTCAGGAGGCTACTCAAGACCTGGCTGTTCGACCAGTAGCGGCCCCCCCCCTTTTTTTCCCCAGCGCCTTGAGACCCTCGCGGGTAAGTAGTGCGCTCTACAAATTCTGTGATTGGTTGATTGTATTTAATCTTGCTCCCAGGAAGGTTTTTTCTCTTTCTGGTGTTGTTGATGATTTTTTGTGGTTTATTGAGAAACCCAGTGTCTGTAGCGTCTTGATTGTTTTTTTAACATGATGGTGACATGTTTGTTTTGAATACCTCCTTATGAGCCAGTCGTCTAGATGGGGGTAGACGTGGATTGTTTCTCTTCTTAGGTATGCCGCCACTGCGGCTAGACATTTTGTGAACACCCGTGGAGCTGATTTATTCCGAACGGAAGTACTTTGAATTGGTAGTGTGTTCCATTGTGCAGGAATCTTAGGTACTTCCTGTGTTTTTTGTTCATGGCGATATGTACGTAGGCATCTTTGAGGTCTATTGTTGCCAAGTAATCCCCCTTTTGAATTTGTGGGATTATTTCCTGGAGGGTACACATTTTGAAGCGTTGTGTTAGTATGAACTTGTTGATCAATCTTAAGTCCATGATTGGTCTTAGAGTTTGATCCTGTTTGGGTATTAGGAAATATGGGGAGTAGTTTCCTGTGAACCATTCTTGTTTCGGTACTTTTTCTATTGCCTGTTTTAGGCATAGTTCCTTCATCTCTGCGTTTAGCAGTGTTTGTTCTGATCTCATTAATTTTCTTTCTCTTGGTGGGTTTGCAGGTGGTATTTTTGTTAGCTCTATGCAATACCCATATTTTACCAAACTTAAAATCCAATTGTCTGTTGTGATCTTTTCCTATTGTCTGTGGAAAAAAGATATCCTTCCCCCCCACTGGTGTTTTGTGTGGGTCCTTTTTTGTGATTGAGTCAGTTCGAGTCATTTCCTCTTCCTCTAGAGGATTGGCCTCTTCCTCGGCCATTGCCTCTTCCTCGAAAGGGCTGCTTTTGTTGTTGTTGCCAAACTTGGTAGCTTGACTGCTGACCCATTTGTTGACCTAGGTTCCGCCCTTGAGTTTGTTGTGCCATCTGTTGTCCTTGACCAAAGGAGTCCCTATCTGTGAGCTTCCTATTATTGAATCCCCCTATTTTAAATGAACCTCTTTGCTGCAGGGCCCCCATTGCCCTTGCTGTTTCGTTGCCCTTCTTAATTTGTTGAAGAGATTCATCTACCTCTTTACCAAACAGAGCTTCTCCATTGAATGGTCTGTTGATGATGGAGGTTTGAACTTCCTGTTTAAAGCCTGAAATTCTGAGCCAGGCATGTCTTCTCAGGATGGTTGATGTGCACATCTGCCTACTAGCAGTGTCTGCTGCATCTAAAGCGGACTTTAGACAGGTGTTTGCCACGTTTTTCCCCTCCTGGACAATAGATTTTGCCCTCTTTTTGTCCTCCTCAGGTAATTTGTTCAACAACTCCTCTATGTCCTCCCATTGTTGGTGGCCATATTTATTCAGTAGGGCATTGGAGTTAGCAATACGCCACTGTGTTGCTGCCTCCTTTTCTATCCTTCTCCCCACCATATCCATCCTCTTACTTTCCTTTTCTGGTGGAGGCCCGGTGTTGGAGACTGCATTTGCTCTCCTTCTGGCTGTGGTGGCAATAATTGAGTCAGGGATTATACTTCCCTGAATATATTTAGGGTCCTTTGAGGAGGGCTTATACTTTTTCTCCACTCTGGGGGTTACCCCTTTGCTGGAGGCTGGCTCCTTGAAGGCTTCTTTGCCAGGGTTTCTACCAAAAAGCATGTGTCCCCTTTTTCTTCTTCTAAGGGTACACCAAATTGATTTGCTGCCCTTTTTACAATGTCATTATAGAAAGCAATGTCATCTGGAGGTGAAGCTTTCGAGGGGTAACTGCAAATCTCTTCTTCTGGGCTCTCGGTGTCGAGGTCGCGCCACTCATCCTCGAAATTTTCGGAGTATTCCTCGGGTTCTTTGCCTCGAGGTTCTGGTGTTGGAGGGGAGTCGAAGATACCTTCTTCCTCTCCTTCGGCGTCTTCTGCCTCTTCGGCATCGACGTTCTCTGGTTCGGCAGCCGGTGTCTTTGGGATTTGAAAATCCTTCAATGAGGCATCGAAATCCTTTTTCTTTTGTAGGAGCGCTGCCATTTCCTCCTCGAGTCTTCTCCTTTTCTTTTCGACCTCGAGGGCCCTCTCTGCGTCAGAGGCCGGAGATTTTCTTTTCTTCCCGACGTGGACGTTAGTCTTCGGTGGTGTCGTGCCCTTTTTTGCGGGTTCGGTGTCGACCCTTTGTTTCGGAGTCTTTGGCGATTTTTCCTCCTCTGTAACCTTCGGTTGGGTTCCGTGGGGTTCTTTTAATCGCGGCTGACCCTCAATCACCTTCTTGCTCGGCGTCGGGGCTGCCTTGTGCGCCTTATGTTCGTGCCCCTTCTGTTCCGATGGATCTTTATGGTGTCTTACCTTCTCCATCTTCTTTTTCGGATCCTTCGCCTTCTTCTCTGCGTGGATTTTTTCGGAGTCCCCCTCTAGGACCTCGACGTCCGATCCCTCGTGTGTTGACTCCGCTGGTGCTCCATGTTCCTCCTCGTCGCTAGAGAAACCCAGGCCTCTCAGGGAGATTTTTTTCGTTGCTTGCGACATTGTGGCGCAGTGGGCTGGTCTTTGATTTCGGCGTGTCCTTAGCGTCTTCGGCAGGAACGCTGCGCAGGCCTCACAGTCCTTGTCCTGGTGATCTCCGGGCAGGCAGAGGTTGCAGACGTCGTGTGGGTCACGTTGAGCGTACTTGTGGTGGCACTTGGGGCAGAACTTGAAGGGGGTATTCTCCATGACCCCTACCTCGCCATTTGTGGACCGGAGTGGTCCTCTGGTGTTAAACCGAAGCTCTGCTCTTGCCTCCGGTTACGACGTTGATGATTGATGAAATTTCTCGGCAATCTTCTTCTTTTTGAAGTTTTCTGGGAAAAATCGAAACTTTCTTCGGAGCTTCCCGTCTTGCTTCCAGACCCAACGGCGGAAAAAAAAATATGAAGATGCCCACGATGCACGTCGACCTCCAGGATACCGCCTAACGTCACTCAGGGGACGTACCCGGCACCAAATGGTGGTCGACTGCGACCAAAACGGTAACTACTCACAATATCGAAAAAAAAATATCGACTGGACAGAATATCTAGTTTTTGATATCGAACGGACAGAATATCGAATTGCAAAAATATACTGGTGCAGAGATATCGAAATGCAGGTAAGAAATATCGAGTTGCACAATATCGAAGTTAGTAATATCTATTTTTTTTTAGTGCTTTAAGTGTTAGTATATGTGTTAAAAGTATGTATTATTTTTGTAATGTATGTTTGAATTTTGTAAAAGTAATGAATTTTATGTTAATTAATTTTTTTGTAATTTAATTCTGTAGCGGGTGGTGGGTTTATAGGGGAATTGGGTGGGAAGTAATTTAATTATAATATATATTTTTAGCATCATTTAGAATTAATTATATATTAATTTTTTTGCGTAATTTAATTCTGTAGCGGGTTGTGGGTTTATAGGGGAATAGGTGGGAAGTAATTTAATTGAAATTAATTAATTTATTATTTTTTTACTTAATGAATTAATATTTAATAATTTAAATTGTTAATCAAGTTAATTAATTAATTGTTAATTGATTAATAACACGTAATAATTAATTTGTAATTATGTTAATTGTGTATTTTTGTATTAATTAGTAATTAGATATTAATTATTAACAATTATTGTGTAAATATGTTAATTATATTAATTGTAATTAGTTAATTAATTAATTGTTAATTAATTATGTTAATTTATTAATATGTTACAATATTGTAGGTGATGTTTATAGGGGAAAATGGTGGGAGGTAAATTAATTTTTCAAAATAATTGTTAATTAATGTTAATTATATTGCAGGAGTGGGTATATTAAATAATTCCCCTACGCTATCCAACACTTTCCTTACTGTTGCACTCACTGGAGTAGGAATAGTAATTTTTACCCTCCCGCTATCCAACGCTTTCCCTACTGTTGCACTCACTGGAGTGGGAATAGTAATTTTACCCTCCCGCTATCCAACGCTTTCCCTACTGTTGCACTCACTGGAGTGGGAATAGTAATTTTTACCCTCCCGCTATCCAATGCTTTTACTACTGTTGCACTCACTGGAGTGGAAATAGTAAATTTTACCCTCCCGCTATCCAACACAAAAAATATTGATTATTTTTTAATATTATTAAGTTAATATATATGTATTAAAAATAAAATTGCATGTTTTTTTTTTTACTTACATTAATTATTTATTAATTTTAAGGTTATTTAAGTATGTTTCACTTAATTATATTTATTATGTCATTAATTTTACATTAATTTTAAGACATTTAAAAAAGTCGATATTTTAAACTATTATTTACAACGATATTTAGGATTTGATATTTTTGTACTTACCTGTTTGTAGATAGGAATTCGATATTCTGGTAGTCGATATTTTGTCACCGATATTTTTGTAGGTCGATATTTAGCTCCTCGATATTCTGTCAGTGATTCGACCAAAACAACAGGGGGAAAAAAAACAACAATCCCGGACCCAACCACTAGATAGCGGAATAATGCACAGCATGTGAATCCAGAAAAGGATTCACGCTGCAAAACCCAATTTCACCTTGTTGGGCGAGTTTAATTTCCATTTGGAATCTACCGAATGCAGAGATACCAATAATCTAACTGACCATCTAAAGAGTTTTGACTTAAACCAGATCGTTACTGAGCCAACCCATATAGGGAACCATACTCTCGATGGCATCTTCACTAACTACACAGATTATTTTTAACAGAGCCCTACCCATGGCCTTGAATGATCATAGCGCTGTATTCTTTGGGTTAACCATCCCAGGAGAGACCCTCAACGCACCTAACATCAATAGTACAGCTACAACTCGCCCATGGCGGAAAATAAATACACATGACTTAGACTCAGCCTTACGCTGCCATACTCCTTGTCTAAACACTGATTCCGACTCGGCAGCACACAATTTTGTTGGCTGGATTGATTCAGCGGTCACCAAGCTCGCCCCTGAAAAACATATACGTAACCGCAGGAAGCAACCATCAGCACTGTTGTACACCCCCGAGCTGAAGGAACTTAAGAAGCAGTGTAGGGCCCAAGAACGAATATGGAGGAAAGAATATTCCTTAGTGGGAAAAAACATTACCGAAAAATTATTGGAAAGTACAAAGAGGAAATAATTTCAGCAAAGTCACACTTCTTTACTGAGAAAATTAGTTCAGCAAAAAATTCAGCCAGAGAGCTTTTTAAAACAGTCAATGCTTTATCAAAATTTGATGCAAGTAAACAGTTTATCCCCAACACAGAATTTTGTGTTAAACTGACAGATTTCTTTTACAATAAAGTAAAAAACGTACACGACGAGTTCTCCAGTCATCAAGCTGGGGACAATCCAGATGTGCGTGGTCGCCTGGATCATGGCGAGGTAACTATACAGGCTCGTTTAATCACCTAACGCCCGAACGAGTGGAGAGGCTTATATTATCAACCAAATCTGGATCTCCACTGGACCTCTGTCCGGCTATGGTCCTTCATATGGTCACTTGTACCATTGCATGCCACCTTGCACCCCTCCTAAACAATATTCTGGATGCAGGATCCTTTCCAAACATCTGGAAAAAATCGCTAGTACGGCCCATCCTGAAAAAACCTTCGCAAGACCCTACTGAGGTTAAAAATTATCAGCCAATCTCCTGTCTGCCGTTTCCATCCAAAATTCTTGAAAAAGCCCTAAATGAAGATCTGCTACATTTCCTAGAGTCAAATGACAAAATGGACCCTGCACAACACGGATTTCGGCCTTTACATTGCACAGAATCAGCACTCATCTCATTGCAGCCACCAAGGAGGATCCACATCCAGCTAGATGGAGAAGGGAAGACAATATTAATTTTGCTAGACCTCTCAGCCACATTCGATACGGTAAACCATCAAGTACTCATCCGACGCTTATCTGAAATGGGGATCACAGGCAGTGCCTCCAATATACTAATATCATTTCTAGCGAACACAGAACAAACCGTAGCGATGGGAGGACACAAATCACATCCCTACAGTGCCATGCGGTGTGCCCCAGGGATCCTCGCTATCCCCAACTCTGTTCAATGTCTACGTTACCCCACTAGCTAAACTCATCCGCTCTCACAGCTTTACTGCTATCTGCTATGCGGACGACGGGCAAATAGTGGTGTCTTTATCATCAAAACCGGATGAAGTGGCAATGAAATTTAACAACTGTATGGTCCACATTATCAGATGGATGCGGGACAATTGTTTAAAGCTGAATACTGATAAAACTGAGGTGCTACTAATTGGTACAAATACATCTTTCTGGAACACATCCTGTGGCCAGAAGTAGCCGGGCCTTGTCCATCCCCAGTAAAGAAGGTAAAAAGTCTAGGAGTTACTGTAGATAATCAGCTATGCTTATCAGACCAGGTCAATCTTATTACATCATCCTGCTTCTACACTTTGAAGATCCTAAAAAAATCTTACCTTTTACTCCAATGGATCGAAGGAAAACAGTGATTGTAGCATTGGTGTTATTAAAGATTGATTACTGCAATGCCCTCTATCTGGGTGCAAAAAAGATGACCTTATGCAAGCTTCAATCACTTCAAAATGCTGCAGCACGTCTACTGCTTAAAATTCCCAAATTCAGTCTAGTGTCCCAAAGTATTCAAGATCTGAATGGCTGCCAGTCCAGGTTAGGGTCCAATTTAAGTCTCTGTGCATTGTTCGCAAGGCCCTCTATGGTGCAGGACCTGCCTACTTCAGCAAATTCATTAGATGGCCCGTCCCACAAAGCAAACTCAGGTCATCGACTGCCTCTCTGCTGGTCATCCCTAGGCTGAAGACCATACAATGGGGTGGCAGAAGCTTTTTTCATTTGACCTCTAAACTCTGGAACTCCCTGCCTTTCACACTGAGAAGCCAAACTAACAGATAGCTGTTTAGAAAAGCGCTAAAAACATGGCTGTTTGCACCCAAGTCTTAACCTTTGCTTGCTCCCTCTGCTCAAGTTTTATGACAGCCCTAGCGCTAAGACGCCTCAGCATACTTGCGCTTTATAAAACCTTCATTTCATTTCAAGAGTATAACAACCCCCAGGTGCAGTCCTGCTGTTCCAGACAGTTATAGCAGCAGTAAAGCAAATGTAAAAGGCAGGAAAAAGCAAGTCTCAGGTACACAACGACCCTGAATAATATTTACCACCAATGACCGACATAAAGCGGTTACATTTTGTATTGAGTTCAAGACTACACTAGGAGACTTGCGAGAGATATGGGCAAAATATATACTTAGGCCACTTACTGAGGAGGACTAGGAAAATATACAAAGAAATGCCCAGTGGGTGTCTCGTAATGCCCGCCTCAGGTTGGTCCATTCTAATCCTATACATAGGTTGTATATCACCCCCAGAAGGATTAGTAATTATTACCCGGGATTGCAAGCAAAATGCCCTATGTGTGGGGACGAGGAGGCAGAACATTTTCACAAGGTATGGCAATTACCCAGTCTAAAGAGTTACTGGGAAAAGAAAACTTGGTTCATCAATTAAGCAAAAGATAGGAAAATATTGTATACTAGGACTGTAACCTCTCTCTAAAGAGAAGGTAACAAAGATTCATAGATTTGGTCATGGGATTCAATAAGAGCGAAGATAGGAAAGCCTGAAAACATATGATCTGATGCAATAGGATGACTGACACCCCCCTTATGGGCTGCCATAAATCAACTAGTGCTCTAATGGAAAAGGGCCAAGCACTGCCCCCTAGCATCCGGGGTATGTCAAGTAGGTGAAGAAATCATAGGAGGAAGCTCGCAGCAAGCATTGCAGATTGCCCCTGCCTAGCAACCAGACACTGACTTGCGAGTAAATACCAGAAACCTAGATAGGTTGCTTGCTACATTCAACAGTGTCTATGGTTTGTCTTTAATTGGTAGTAGGATGGGAAGACTGATCAATGGCACAAAGAAGAGCATAGTGAATGAATAACAATTGTCGACCCAGAAGCAGATTCAAGAGCCAACATATTCTGCTTAATAGGGCTTAATAGACTTTCACGAAACTTCAGGAGAATGACCTGGGAATTTATTGAAATAAAATGAATGAAAAGCATGGGGGAAATTCATGCTTATTGTCTTATCCGTACCATGTTTGAAAAATTAATAATATGTTTAGAAATAAAAGGGGGGAGCGTGCATTACAATGCTTTGCCTAAAATATCTGTGAGGCTTCGACTATGCCAACACAACACCTTCCAGAGTAAATGGTGACAAGGCCCTTCTCTCTTTTTGCTACATACATATCCAATAAGTGCATAGAGAACTCATCCTGAATTAATCATAACACAAACTGTAGGCCACATCCCCCTGGTTTTTTATCACTAGGTGCCTACTACCACTTTTGACCTCCAAATGAGTGTTATGTGCATCCAGTAACTGTTCTATAGACAGCATGCTAAGTTCAACACAGTCAGCCAAGGTCAATGTACAAGAATTTTGAGTACAAAAGGGAATAGCAAAGACAAAGAATACAATTAATATACTATGGCCTCGTTATGTTCCAGCAGCTGCAGTGATCAACCAATGTAGGTTATTGACCTGAGCCAGCTGAGCAGATATCTGCCAGATTTGTTTTCCCAATTTTGTGATGTACTCGCAGTAATCAAACAATGTCAGAATATCCAAATGCTCAGCTCTAAAGTGCAAAAGTGACGGCACTGTTATTGAGTCCCCAGCAGTCACATTTCCAGTTAACTCGCTTTTTCTTCCAATATGATAATTTTCCTGCTCAATATCATCCACACCCCATGCAATGTTTTAATACAGATACCTCGTAGATAGACTTGGAGGGCTTTCCGTTCTGTGTACGTTATGGTTTTGGAAATATTGTGTAATACATTCTTTGTACCGTATCTCTGTATCCGACATCAATGAGAGCAGAAACCTGTAGGCATCTAGTCAGGATGTATGTAAAGTGCCTTTTCCAGATTATTAATTTAGAGTTTCTCTTTTTTCAGTTAAAACTAATTATAACCGATAAAACACCAAAAGGAATATTTATTTTTCAGTAGAAACCGGAACACGCTGGATTTTGCTGCACTTTTACTACTTTGTTACCTTCTGGTGTCAAACAGTGTAAATGCAAACTTGCCCTACGTCTAAGCCCTTTTCTGTGACAGATGTTCCTGCTCTGACCCACTTGGGCTGTACTACACCACTTAATATGGCCTTGTGAACATATGCAAGGTCACTGCACCCCTAGGACTTACTTCCCCTCCCGTTTTGGGAGCATGGCTCACATCATCTGGCTTCAGTTCACTGCATGTTGCTGTGTAGTGGCCAGCAGATTCGCAGCTGTACTCCAGTAGTGGCTCAGCCTAGGTCAAGGAGCACCTGCATTATTCCATCCTCCTTTATTTGTTTCTGAAGTTTTGTAAAGCACTCAATCACTCCAAAGCAGTCTCTTAGAGCCAACAGTTGAGATGGAGAGAGGTGGGGCTGCAGATGACTTTAGAGATTTTCGTCAAAGATCAACGTTTTCATAAATTATAGAAAGGTGGCCTTAGGGCACATTTCGAGGAAGTTGGTGTTCCAAGTGTACACTCCAAGAGTTCGGAAGCCTCGGCCTCCCCATTTCCTACAATTGAGGCAGGGCACAAAAAGAAATTGGCTTTATAGGCAGATCTGAGCCTTAGAGGTGAGTGAAGAAATGAGGGGCTGTGTTGTTGTAGGCTTTGTACAATATACAGGATATTTTGAGGAAGGTCCCCTTTTATGGGCAGCAACATGCGGTTGTTTAATATGGTTGGCTACAGATTCAAATATTTGAAAGTCCAGAAATGGATGTCACTATGGTATTTTGAATCTTTTGCAGCAGGTTCCTCGGTTTATTAGGGGATACTACATAGACTGAGTTGAAACAGTCGATTGTACAGATGCATTGGTGATCATAACCTTGTGTGCAAAGCAAGTAAAGGGAAAATGCATCTCAAGAGGCGAATATAAAAGAAAGGCAAGATGGGATGACTTTGGGGATTTGATGGACTAATTTCAAGTCAGTATCGAGAAACATCCCAAGGTACGAGCCCACGTCACAAGCTTAGGACATTTTCCTAGTAGACGAGGCCGCAAAGCATTGTCCCTTGAGTTGGGATTTTCAGCTTTGGGTGGGGTCTCGGTTTTGGATCGATTAAGTTTTAGGTAGTTCATTTTCATCCCTTCAAACACTGAAATCAGAATAGAGGGCTTACTTGAGAGACAGGTAGAGTTACCCACTTAAATGAACGAGGATTTGCATATCATCAGCATATAGGTAAGCAACTGTGTAAAAGCTGTTAAGGAGTTTTGCTAATGGTTGAATGTATAATTAGAAATAAAAGGTTATGGGAAGACCCCAGTGAGACTCCAAATTGGAGCAGGGTAACCAGAGAGGAGAAAGGGGCTAAATGGACTTGCTGAGTTATGTTGCTGTGGAATGTTTTGAGCCAGGAAAGAGCTCGAGTTGTTGCCTGGCAGTAAGAAAGTCGATGGCAGGACCGAGCTCTGCTTTCTGAAAGCTCAAGTATCATGGTTATAGCAAAAAAAATCACTGTGCAAAGAGATGCCTCGAGAATCGATGTCCCAGCAAGATTCAAATTACAGTGAGAAACAATACATTTAGCGGGAGAAGAAGTAAACCTTTTAGAACATGTGCCACTCACTAGTAACTTAAAAGTAGGCTAGCTAGAGAGACACATGAAGGGCAGGCAAGGCTGCCAAATTACCCTTAACAGTAGCCACTGCTGGGCAAGAGACAGCGCAAAGCATAATACATCATAAAGGTGGGACTGAAATGGGTTCAGACCATCCAACTCGCACTAATGAACACATCTATTCCAGTCACTTGCATAAGTGGGTTTCCTGGGAGCCAAGTTGATGTCCACAAATTCAGGTGGCAAGCAGTTCTCCTGGTGGCACCTCAATATCTCAATGCGAACCACAGCAGCTTTTCAGGATCTGGCCACCTGGTAGTGTTTACAGGCCCATGCCGTGCAATAGAGAAAGAGAGGCACCAGTAGTGTAGAGTTCTAAACTATCATTGTAATCAATCCTCCTCACCCAGTCTGGGGCACTCAGAGTCATCTGTGCTCAAATTCTACCATACCTTCAATAGGACTGGTGACAGAAACTGTATTAGGAAAAATGCATTAAGCAGGCCCCATGACCATATGAAACTAAAGGCATGTCAAGGAAGCAATTTAGATGGAAGGGTATGGGACAAAACCTCTTCTGGGCAGTGATGAAGAGATCTACACATGGACACCCCAATTTGGAGGATATAATTTCAGTCACTTAAGGATGGAGTTCCCGCACATGGCTGTCTAATAGAGGACTCCGAGTATCTGCCCTCATATAGAGGATACTTGTGAGGTGTGCTGCCACAGGTAAACTACCCCCTTGCTGGGATCACCACTACAGTTGAATTTTCTCTCAACGCAGAGTAAAATACCCCACATTGCTTTGACTGTGGTGGTATTCTCCAAAAGATCTCGAATGGTGGCCTTTGAGATGAAAGGAAGATAAGCCTTCATGGCAAGGTAGCCCTCCAGCACATTTATGTGAAAGCACTGCTCTGACGAGGCCCCTGGCTAGGATGTCGCTCAGATAGGTGCTGGAGCCCAAGAAAGAGGTGTCTAACTCTGGTAGCCTACAACACTGTAGGACAGAAGGGATGACCAACCAACAAATTGGAGGGAGACATCCACCATTGCAGATCAGGGAGGATAGATTTGAAAATCTGCAGCAAAACTGAGAGTACCCCGATGATGGAAGCATCGTTTCCTCAAGCACCACTGAAGAGCACACTTTCGCCACCTAGCATGTGTGAAGAACAGGAAATATGGGGCTATCAGGCCTAATAAACCTAATCATGATTGTATGTGAATTTCTTAGTTTAATATGGACTGTGGACTTAACTCATATGAGTGTTTATAATCAAACACCATCCCAATTAATGGTTTATGCTTTAGCTTAAATCAGCAATCTGAAGGCTCAAGGCCTTGTCCACATCTAACAAGTCTAACAACGGTAGGAACTTGCAGAAATGTAATTGGTGTCTAAGCCATAAACATCAGAATCATGTTTCGAGTATATGTAATCCTTTGCAGAGGAGGAAAAGCAGACATACAGGTCACATCTAGCAGAGCGCCTCTGAAGGTCTGCCTCTTTGAAGGGTTCAGTCAGGACTTCTGGACGTTGATTGTGAAGCAGAAGATTTGAAAAAAAAAGATCATTGTGCAGTGAAGATGTACTGGGACACCACAGGGATCCCTGCCTCACTATCCTGTCCTTCAAATATGGGATTACATGGATTCTTGACCTCTACAGTGAATTCACTAACATGGCAATCACCTTGGTGAAAAATCTGCTCCTTAAATGGCAGTACAAAATGAGTATGCGGAGACCCACAGTAAACCTCGTGCAACACCAGTGAGTGGGTAGGACTGGCAGATGAAAGTGGGTATCCTGGAGATCTAGGGAAACCAGCCAATCCATTGCAGGTCAACTGAACCTGGCTCAGCTACAGCATTTTAAGCATGCCCTACATAATAAACATTAAAAAAAATCAAAAAAGAGGCGAAAGTCCAGGACAGTTCTATGGCCTCCATCCATCCATCCATCCTCCTACCTTCAGTAACACTTTCTGGTGGGTACTCAAACTACAAAATCCTCATCTTTTGAATTCCTCCCAGACACCAGACTGTAGATGAAACTCTTCCTAGCAATTGCTCCAGCATGCCGGAAGGTGGAGCCATCAGACTCATCCGTACCTCACTCTTCCTCTGAATGTGACAACCCAAAGCAGTATATAGAAGCCATCCCTGTACACTTATGGCAGTTATTTTTTTTTAAACTCATTTGCACCCAACTACACAGAACAACAGCAACTCATCAAAAAAAAAATACAGTGTGCAAAATCTAACTCTAAACCCTTTTAGAATTCTAAGTCCATTCTACAGAAAGGGAAGGAAGGAACGTGGCAAGTGATCTGCAGTTAGAGTATCCCACAGAAAGAGGGTAAGTAATTGCTCTTCTGATCTTCTAACAGCTGATTCCTTATCTTTAAATAGATACCAAAGCAGTAGCTCCTCCATGGTGGAGAGTCTGAGGAATGGGCATTATACCAGGGATTCCTGCAGATCTAAGTAGACTTACAAATAGAGGCAGTACTTCCTGCAAAAGTTATGGATTGATGCCCATGAGGTAGCATGGCAGATATCTAACACTGGGACACCCCCCTCACCATCGCAGCAATGGCTGCTTTGGCTCTTTGTATAAAGCACACAAAGACCCTTGGGGTTTGATATGTCTACATGTAGAGAACAATCCACCTGGATAAGGAGTGTTTTTGAGCCGCCCTTTCTGTCTTAGCAACAGCTAAACCAATATAAAGTTTGTACTTCATGTGCCTGATGTAGAAAATAAGAGCACTCTTTGGGACCCGAACTCCAACCCAAAGTCTTCCCCATGGAGGGATGTAACAGAGAACAAGAATTGGCAAAGCCTATCTCGCCTATGCAAGATCCATTGACTTTGTCAAAGTTGTTTTTAGCCATGTTGTAAAGCAGCATGGTTAAAAGTAAAAAATAAATCAATTGCTATGACGTGGCCTGCGTTGATCGTGTCATAGCACTTTTATTTACTTTCTGCAATGCTGCACAGCAGCTGTGCTGCTGTACAACAAGGACAAAAACAAATTGACAAAGTCAATAGATATTGCATAGGCAGGGCAGGAGGGACGACAACAACAAGCAGTAGGTAGGGGGGGAAAAAGTACCTCAATCTGAGCGCAACCACAGAAAGGACACCAATAGAAACAATAACCAGTACTTGGTCCTTGTTGCATCTAAGGAACAAACACATTTATTTATTTCGGAGTTTTATATAGCGCTAACTTGACCTGAAGGTATCAGAGCGCTTTACATGAGCACCAGTTGTGTTACACAAGGACACATTAATTTTTGTTAGGCACAGGGAGATTAAGTGATTTGCCCAGAATCACAGGATGTTGAACGTCATTGCCAAGACTTGAACCCGGCTCCCCAAATTTTAGATCTACCGCCCTAGCCGTAGAGGAAGCAAACATGGCAGGCGCTGACCAATCAGAAGCAAGCAAATGAGCGCGCCAATGAAGCCTACCAATGGTAAGTTTTTAGGAATCAAAAGATAGTCATAGGCTCATGGATGTATGACGGAACCACTCATGCCATTACCACGCAAGTCATTACCACACATACCTTTACAATAAAAATGTAAGTATATCGCAGGTAAGTGAAAACCATTTTATTTATTAACTACTAGCGGTTGCCAGTAGGTAGTTATAGTTAGGACTTACTTTCCACAGGAAGAGCGTTTTTTTTGCCAATAACTTTGGAGTAGTTTGATGAATCCTCACAAAATTTTCAAACCTAATATGACTCACTTCAGCTGCTGTCTTTAAAGTTTCGTGGTGATTCGTCAAGCAGGGGCTGAGAAAAAAGAGGGGGACCCGTGGAAAAATAAAAAAAAAGAAAGCAGCACAGGCTCCTGCACTTCTTTATTACTAAGCCCCAGGGTGGGCCAGGGACACGCGGCCATAAATATGGAAAAGAAATGGGGGTGGATCCCCGTGCTCTGCAGACCGCCACCTCCCCAGAGCTATTGCAATCTAAATTGGGAGGGCCTTGCGGACCCCCCCATGCCCCGGGACAACCACCTCCCTGGGACTATTTAATTTTGTAATGGGGGGCCTCACGGACCCGCCCCAGGGACCACCACCTCCCCAGGGCCAATTTGTTTTATTTATTTTTTTTAAATGGGAGGGGGCTGTGTGACCCCCCCCCCCCCCCTCCGGGCCATTCTTGGCCCTGGGGACCGCCACCACCCCGGGGCAGGCCCCTCTACAATAACAGAGGGGGGCCCACGTGGCCACCCTCCTGGAGTGATAGATGGCCCTGGGGACTGCCATCCCCCAGAGTCGGTTCCTGCTATGTCCCGGGGTGCCCACCCCCGGGATATAGCTGTTGACTGTGGCTTGTCGGGAGCTTTAACGGCTTCCGCCAAGCCACAGCAAACACTCCACTTCCAGCAAGCGAGAGCAGTGAAAATGCTCTTGCTTGCTGGAAGCGGAGCTTTCGTCTGTTTCCCTGCTCACTGTCGAGCGAGCAGGGAAACAGATGAATTGCTTTCAGACACAGGGAGCTGCATTTTTAGCAATACTGGCAAGGACCCCGGGGGCCTTGAGGCTCCCCCACGGCCCCAATGCAAACTGGGTGCCTTGGGGCACCCAGGCCCTGTGGGATGGGATTCCCAGGGTCGAAATTGGCCTGGCGAGGGGGGCCGCAAGCCCCCCATTATCAATAAAATCTTTTTTTAAAAGCCTGGTCCCCGAGGCCGAAATCAGCCTGGTGAGGGGGCCACATGACCCCCCCCCTTCCCCTATTTAAAAAAAGCATAGTGGCTGGGTGTGTAAGTGGCTGTATGAGTGAGTGGCTGTTTGAGTGAGAGTTTGGTTACGTGAGTTGGTGTGTGAGTGGTTGTATTGGAGAGTGAGTGTATGTGAATGACTATGGGTCTGTGAGCAGACATGGGAGTGCTTGTATGTATGTAAGTAGGTGTGTGAGTGGGTGTGTGAGTGGCTGTATAGGTGAATAAGTCTGTGTATGAGTAGCTGTAGGGGTGAGTGTATGGCTTTGTGGGTGACTGGTTGTACGAGTGGCTGTATGGGTAAGTGAATGGTTGTGTGAGTGGCTTTTTGGAGGAGTGGGTGTGTGAGTACTGGTATGGGTCCGAGAATGGGTATGTGAGCGGTTGTGTGGGTGTGTGAGTGAGCATACAAGAGGTTGTATGGGGTGTGAGTGGTTCTGTGGATGATTTCATCAGTGATGTCATTTGAGATGGCATCAGTGAGGCACTGACCATGTCATGGGTGATATAATATATGAGCTCATAAGCAGTGCATTGCAGGGGCGTGAGTTATAGTTAGCTCAGGTAACTTTCACTGCTGAATTTCTATGATTTTGCATGAGTGAAATCTCAGCCTAACTGTAATGTTCCTGTAACCTTTGGTTTTTTTCAGTGAATTTCTATGTTTTGTTGAATTCTATTTCCTAACTATAACGTCCATGTAACCTTAGTTTTTTTTAAGTGAATTTCTATGGGTTTTTACCTAGTAGTCGCCTTTGCAGAGTGTTGGAGTAAGGGAGCGGGGCCTCTGACCAGCTTTTAGCAATCCAGCTCTGTGAGACTCACTGGAGGTAACAGGAGGGTTTTTTGGCGCCCCCCCCAAAAGACCCTCAGCATCCAAGGGGACCTCATCCCCCAACTAGTAGTGTGTCAGGCGGTGCATTTGCAGAGTAGTAGAGAAAGGGGGCATGGCCTCTAAAGACCTCTCAGCAATCCCACTGTGTGGGACTTACTGGAGGTAACAGGAGGGGATCCTGGCCCCAAAGGACCCTCAGGAGCCAAGGGGACTTCATACCCCAGCTAGTAGTGCGCCAGGAGGGGCGTTTGCACAGTGATGGTGAAAGGGCGCAGGATCTCCGACGACTTCCCAGCCGGCCTAGATATATATATATTTATATATTAGGAAAGGGGGGCCGCGTGGTGCACCCCCCCCTTCCCCGGGCCGATTTTGCCCCCCGGGACCCAATCCCCCAGGGCCTTTTTGTACTGGTGAAGGGGGCCACACGCCCCCGGGCTAATTTCTGTCCCAGGGGCTCCATCCCCTGAGGCTCATAATCTTCATTCTGGGTTCCAGGTCCTACCCAGGGCACCCAGTTATCTCCGTTGGGGACTGCAGGGGGAGTCTCAAGGCCCCCGCTCTGCGAGAAGGGAAACAGATGACACCTTAGCTCTTAGCATGCGGGAACTTTTTACATTTTACGCTTGCTGACAGCAGAGTGTTTGCTCTGACTAAGCGGGAGCTGTCAAAGCTCCCGCTAAGTCAGAGCAAGCTGCTATGTCCTATGGGTGGGCACCCCAGGACATAGCAGGAGATCGCCAAGAGGGGTGGCGGTCCCAAGGGCCATTATTGGCTCCATGGCGGGGGCCCATGAGGCCCTCCACCTTTGTTGGATTTTTCACAGGGGAGGTGGTGGTCCCCGGGGCGCGGTGGGCCAAGCGGGCCTGCCCGCATCCATATTTTAAAGTGCCCCTGGGAGCTGTAGGTCTCTAAGATTGCGGGGGAATGCGCAGTCCCCGCCATGTATTCAATGTTACTTAGCCCCAGGGAGGCGGCGGTCCCCGGGGCTGCCACCTTTGTTTATTTTTACGTTTTTTTGGGACTCAGCTCAAGCGGAGTGCCAAGACAGCTGCCAACACTGCCAGGTTGAAATGTTAGCAATCAATCAGATTTCGACATGGGGACTGTTCGATCAATGGAGGATCCGCCTCACTATATTTACAAATTTGTTTTCCAGTTAATATCTCCAAAACAACTGAACGGATTTACACCAAATCACAAAAAGCTCAATCTGCGTACCAAGATCTAGGTTCCTGACAAATTTGGTGTAATTCCGTAAAGCGGTTCGGGCTGTAGTCATGTCTAAAGGTCCTATGGAAATGAACACGGCAAAAACGCGTTTTGTGACCCCCCCTTTTTCTCAGCCCCCGCTTGATGACGCACCCTGATACTTTCCAGACAGCGCCTGAAGTACAGGGCAAATTGTTTTGGACATTTTCATGAAGATTCATCAACCGGCGCCAAAGATATAGGCAGCTGAAAATCACCTTTTTGATAGAAACTCCATCCTAACTATAACTACCACCCAATAGCCCTACCCACCCTAAAAAACCCTTACCAACCAATACCCTTACCCACCCCTAAACCCTAAAAACACCCTTACCACCCAATACCCTTACCCACCCCAAACCCTAAAAACACCCTTACCACCAAATACGCCTAACCACCCTAAGCCCTAAAAATACTATTACCACCCAATACCCTTACCCGCCCCTAAACCCTAAAATAACCCTTCCCACCCTATAACCTTACCCACCCATAATTCTGAATATATATATATATATATATATATATATATATATATATATATCTCAGAACTTCAAAGGCCCTTCCGCTCTTCGAAGCGAACAAACACACGAGCACGAACTCCTCTTGGTTTGCAGTGCATGAATTTAATAAACCTCACTCCTCCATGTCATTACACGTTTCGGTCAACACATGACCTTGATCACATAAGGAAACGCCTTGCGTATATATATATCAGTTTCACTTGCCTGTGATATAGTAACATTTTTGCGGTAATGGCAATGCACGGTAATGACTGCGTGGTAAAGGTAGTTTCCCTAAGCTCATGCGCTGTTTCCGGTGAGAAATAAGCCACAGTGCAGGCTCTGTCTTAGGCAAGACTTAACGACGAAATGCCTCACAAACTTGTATCCTATGACTTGGTAGTAAAAAACAGTCCTAATTGGGGTCCCGTGGACTCTCAAAACCCAGGGCCCTGGTGTCACGGCACACAATGCACTATTGATAGCTATGTGTTACAAAAGGACCCAGTGCCCATTCAGATTAAGATCATGGCTGCCCATCCAACCTTTCATACAGCCCCCTAGCCCGCTGCCCACTGAGGAAATGCTGACTGACTGATTAGCTAATTAAGACCCTAAAACATGAGCAATCCTTGCACCCGTCTTAAATGCTGTTCCTATTGTCACAGACGTCTGTTTTGAGAAATACGATGTGGCGTACAGTGTAATTGTTGCATAAACTTTAGATGCGTGCTGTACACAAGGAACTGCTGCACTATAAGCAGAGGAGCGTGGAATGCACTGATCCTGATGGGGCCTATAGGAGAATAAGGATGTTTCTGTGGTATCTAGGTTATGGATTCTTATGAGGTTAGACATGGAATGTGATGACGAGTCAAATGATCAGAAGATGAGAACGTGGAGAGGAGAGCAGTTGGCCGAGGTGTTTATTCTGTGCTTATCCTACATCAAATAAGCTTCTACCTGTGGAAACTTTCCGTCTGTGACTACTATCTTCACATTGACAACGAGGATGGGAGTCAACCTAATCTCAACAACCCTGGCTGCTTCTCAACAGCATTTGTATCATGGTTTCAATTCTCTTAAGTACTTTAAGGTACTGTTTATTTAAATCTTCCCGAGCATAAAACACAGTGTGGGTTCCAGCCCTTCTTCCTGACTTTCAAATTTCTGTGGCCTGTGCGCTGTTGTGCTTAATTGCTCCCTCAGCGTTCAAGTTTTCCCTGAGTGTGTGAGACAATGTACGGACAATGCAATTGTGCCCTAATTACTTCTATGGATTTTGGCAGTTTAATTATTTGTTGAACTGTTTACTGTGCTCGAGTGCTCCTACGGTTGAAGGTAGCGCGAGCCTCCCAGCACCAACAAGTTTATACTCGGCACGAGCCGCTGCCGCTTCCCTGGCATGTGTTCCTGGGGAAGCTTCAGCCTCCCAGCACTGACAAGTTTAGCTTCCCTGCTGCACGTTCCTGACAGCAACATTCTACGCCAGCCTTTCCCTAGTCTCAAAGCATTAACAGGCGCTCCATGTTTAATCTTAAAGCTGATTTTAGTGCTCTTACTGGTGATTTTCATGGACACTGCAGCGGAAGGTGCATCGACGGAGTGTGTTAAGTGACGTGACCAGGTCATGTGACTTGGCTTGCTTTAATCCAATTGGCTATTGCTCATTTCAACTTGTTTCTTGACTGGATTCTGCATAGGATTACTCTGGTATTCTTTAGAATACCGGCATGTTAAACTTTATTCCCTGTTTTTTTACCCTTGTTTTAGTTTGTTTTGTTTTTTTCTTCACAGGTTCTTGGACAATAAGAGGTCCTTGTACTACCAATTTGACTATTTTGAAATGTAGTTTAAATGACTAATTTGAATGGCTTTAGTGTTTTGAGATGCTCAAGAGTTGTTTATTACCTATTAATATCTTGTTATAGTTTAAGTCTAGGTAATTTACTGTTTGATTTGTGCTAAATGCAGGGAATTACAGCTCCTCCCTTTTTCCTATCAAGTTCAGTGGAACCAAACACTACGCTCAAAATGGAAAAACGTTTTTTATGCATTAATCCAGAGTATGTGGTACACAGTTAAGTGTTGAAAGAAGGACCTCTCTATTGATGCATTATTTGAGTCCAGAGGGTCGGGAAGTCTATGAGCATTTGCCCGAATTATCTGATGAGGATGCACAAGACATGAACAAATTTGATATTTGTATGAAAACACTGGACTTGATTCATCTTCCCAAGGTGAGTATAGTTTTAGAAAGGTATCACTTTGGGAAGAGGATGCAAAGACAGAGTGAATCTGTGGAAGATTATCCTTCTTTACGCAAGATAGCTTCCACTTGCAATTTTGGAACGTCAATTGAAGAGAGACTCCGTGACCAATTCAGGCTTGGGTGCTGAACTGATAAGAGTTAAGAAATGAATATTGTAAAAGAATGATCCAAATTTGAAGGATGTTCTCACAACTGCTAAAACCTGTGAACACTATTGCTTGTGTAGCAACTATTAAGAAGGACAGATTGTTAACTGAGAAGGGTGATGGAGATAATGTCTACCTCATTAAAGCATGTGGTAAGAAAGATGTTGTACAGAAAGATGTTACCAAACAAGTCAGAAAAGGTAGTATAAAGTGTTTCAGATGTGGTAACACCACTCGTGACCAAGTTCAAAGAACTGCCCAGGGTGAAAAGCGTGGTGCAAAAAAATGTGGGGGAAAAGGTCATTCCACCAACTGCTGTAAGTGAAATGTCATGGGTAAACAATAAATCAGTGAAGTGGATTTAGACTATGACAGTGAATGTGATGAAATAGTCTTGCCAGTTGATTCTAATGATTGTGAGGGACCATTAGAGGAAGTCCTAGTAGAGGGATTGCCAGCGGAAATGCTTTTTGATTCTGGAGCAAAAATCACATTGACATCAAAAAACTTCTTTGGCTCAAAGTTAAAGCAAAAGGTTAAATTGTTTAAACCAGACATCAAACTGAAAGGTTATGGAGGGAAACCAATAGAGATATTGATATATTTTCTTGGATTTTTTAAATTTTCTGGAAGAATTGTAGCTGGCAAAATCTAGGTTCCTATCAAAGGTGATTCCATCATAAGTTGGTTTCACCAAGGGGACTTGAAGGTATATTTGGATCCAAATAAATCTCCTTCTGTAAGGTTAAAATATATTGTAAATAATGTGAGAGAAGTGACAGTGGTGAGTGGTAGTGTCTCTCCTGGACAGAAGTATGTGAAGGAGTATCCCAAAGTATTTCAGAAAAATTTAGCATGTTTAAAAAACTATGTGCATCTTATAAAGGTTAGGCCCAACTCTGTATCCAACGTATGCAAAGTTAGGAATCTGCCATCAGTGAAGGATGACCAAAGAATTTAAGACACTCATGGATAAGGGTATCATCAAAAATACTGAAGCTTCTGAATGGTTAGCCCCGGTTGTGATGGCCTGGAAGGCGAGTGGCGAAGCAAGGTGGTGTGTGAATTTTAGGGAGCTCAATAAGAATGTCATGGTGGACCACTAACCCCTCCCCAATATAATAGAAATATGTTAGTTGAGAACAGCTACTTTTTTTGTCCTTGGACGTCACCTCAGCGTGCCATTAAGTGAAGTTACATCCCTTGTCTCAAGACTTTTACATCATCTGTGACTCCTTTTGGTACATTTAAATATGTGAGAATGCCCTTTGAGCTGATTTCTGCAGCTTCCACTTTTCAGCGAGCCATGAAGGCTGTATTAAAAGGGTTACAGAGCATAAAGATTTATCAAGATGACATACTGTTATACAGTAACACTCTTGAAGAACATGAGGATAGGGTACGAGGTGTGTTCAAGAAAATTGAATCTAGTGGATTAACTTTGAAAATAGAAAAGTGTAAATTTAATGTACCTGAAATTGAATATTTGGGTTATGTGATGTCAGGGAAAGGTATCCAACCTAAACAGGATTTGGGAGATGCTATCGGCAATATGCTCAGTCCTTCTAATAAGGAAGAACTTATGAAATGTTTAGACATAGTGGAATAATACAGGAAGTTTGTAGTGAACTTGGGTGGGAAGTGTGGGTACATGAGAGATCTGTTGAAAAAGAAAAATTAGTTTGTATGGGGAAAGAAGTGTGAGAGGGAATACTTGGCTCTAAAATCTTGCTTGCAAACTGCTCCTTGTTTGAGGAGTTTTGAACCTGGGCAGAAGACCATTTTAATGGCCAGTGCAAGTTCAAAAATTCATGGTGGAGTTCTGTTACAAAAGAAAAATGGGCATGAGAACAATATCATTAATTTCCAGAGCATTAAATGGGGCAGAGTTGAAATACTCTGCGATTGAACAGGGGGCCCTTGCCATTTGTGGGCTGTAAAGAATGTAAAGCCATTCTTATGCGGTGATCATTTTGAAATAAGCACAGATCATAAACCATTGAGGGTATTTTTTTTTTAACAAAGGAATTGACAGTGTTTCAACTAGAATTTACAAACGGGTGGTTGCACTTCAGGAATTTGAATAGGATGTTGTGTATGGAGTTAGCAACGCAATATCAGACTGTTTTTCTAGATTGTGTAAGGGGAATGATTAGGAAATATCACCAGAAACCAATGAGTGTGAAGAGACACTCTGTGAGAAGGAGTGGAAAGTGTGTGAAATCAATGATGGTATAATACAGGAGCAAGAGCGGTTGGATTAAATGTAAACTGATTACACTTTGCTAGGGGGTCATGCAATTGATGAAGGGGTGTTGGTGTTTGAAAAATGAGTGTGAAGAAAGTGTTAAGTCTTTTTGGTGCATAAAAGATGAACCGAGTGTTCAGGATGGTATTCTATTAAGGGATACCAGATTGGTACCTCCAAGAAGTCTCAGAGAACGGATTATTAAAAAAGCGCACGAGAGTCGCACATGCATCTCCAAAACCCATAGAAAGAATTTGTGAAACTTACTGGTGGCCAGGAATGGATTTAATGGTGGAACGTAGAGTAAGAGTGCAGTGAGTTCTAATAGTGGAAAAATATTGAAGTGTTTCACACAACCATTAGTTTTACGCATGTTGCTACCTGGCCCAGGGGAAGAAATTGCTTTAAATATAGTTGGTCCCATCAGAAATTCGAGTGTGGATCGTTATATGTGGAGCTGTATAGATTTATACTGGGGTGAATTCGGTAGAAACAAAGGATGTTATTGTTTTTTTAGGAGGAACTTCAACCTCCCTATTAATGGACAAAGGCATTCAATCTTCATTGAAACAAATTGAAGAATTCTTATTGTGCAGGTGTATAACCCATAAGATATCAGCTCTTTATCATCCCGAAGCGAATATCATGATTGAAAGATTTATTAAGGTATCGAAGGAGACCGTACAACTGGGTGTTGCATGTGACAAAGTGTGGGTGAACGAGCTGAGAGAAAAGGTAAAGAGTTATCAGCTGACGCCTCACTCCACAACTGGAAGGTCTTCATTTGAATTATTCAAAGGCAGAAAGCCCAACTTTTTGATGTTCCCAGGGTGGGTCAGTGAGAGGAGCGGTTTGACAGATCAGCTACTGTTGAGAGTAGAAGTGTGAGAAAATGAGATGTATAATATGTTGAAAAGAAAGAATGTGTTTGATGCCCGAAAGAAAGTGAGAAAGAAAAGTGTTAATCTGGGAGATTGGGTCAAGATCAAGCTTCCTGCAGCAAATTCAGGATATTCCTAATTCAGTAAGCTGATGAGGGTAATAAAATTATTTTAAAATGCCATCGAAACAGAGGACAACAGAATCTGGAACCTTAGAGTGGCAAAGTGTTCACGTTCATGTGGAATGATCAACAAAACAAGTTCACTTATGAGAAGTCAAGATGGCATCGATGGACTCTCTCGGTCCCAGAAACCTCCCACTATTAAGAGGCCTGGCTATTTAAGACTATGAAACAGATCAAAATGTTAGCAGCATTTTATTCTTCTGTTTAATTTGTATAGCATGCAAGTTTATTATGTGGAATTGTAAATAGTTTATTTGTATTTTAATGTGTTGGGGGAAGGTGTGTGGTATCCAGGTTACGGATTCATAGGAGGTTAGACATGGAATGTGATGACATATGAAGTGGTCAGAGGGTGAAAACGTTGAGAGCAGTGGAGAGCAGTTGAACTGGCAGGTTGGCTGAGGTGTTTAGTCTGCGCTTATCCTGCATCAAACTCCTACTTTGGAAAAACTCTGTCTGAGACTACTATATTCACAGTTTTATTTCTGTGCTGTTGGGCAGCCGGGAACCGGCAGCCTCGCTGCAGGTTGTGGTGATCAATGTCTGCTCTTCCTGCCAACTCTTCTCGGGAGTCCTGCTTGCTGCAAGCTACATCTGAGCTGGGGGGAGGGGGGGTGGTATGTAGTATATAGCATTATGTATGGGGTCTTATCTATTAGCAGTAGCGCACACACAACGGCACACAGTGTCTAAGTGGTGGGTTTGAATCTGGCTTCCACACCCAACGCATCTTGTGATATGGGGCAACTCACATACTCTCCTGTACCCGCTTCCCTTATCTGCAAAACAAATTGTGAGTATCTTGAGGCAGTTCTGATTGCAAAGTGTGGCCTGTATATACATGTATTCCTAGACGTGCTTTTCAGAATTCAGGAACTGAAATTCCCTTTGTTAACATTTGTCAACTCTTTGGTATGCCAGACCCATGAAATCGCAGCATTAACTGTCTATTGCTGTGCACACAATCTGGTGAAAGTGGCACTAAGGGAATCGGCCCAGGTCATGCCAAGCAGATGGTGCACTCAGCTGGGTTTTTGATCGGAAGGAAAAGTTAACATTTGCAGCCACGTCAAATAGACAGTTGTCAGATATACATTTATCTCCGAAGTACACCCACGTTTGAGCAAGCCCTGCTGCAGGCGAGGCTATATGTTACCACAGTTGCACAGCATTGTGTTTTTTTTTTTATGAGAGACAAAAGAGAAACAGATCAGATATCTGTAGCCCTGACATCTTGTGTGCATTGCATTGTGACCAACAGTAGCCATGGACGTCATTTAGGGGTACCCTGGCTTGCCCTTTGCAACCCTTGGCCTCAGAGATGGCAAAATCAGTACCAGGAGCATATAGGCAGAGTACTCATGGACATCAGTTAGGGCTGCAGTCTTCTTTGTATTGTCAATGTTTTTATTACGCTAATAGTGGAATATATATATATATATATATATATATATATTACTATTAGTGTAACAACAATGGAGTTCAATTAGCTGGAATATGACCTTCCCTGGCAGCTGAGGTAAGCATAAAAAAATGCTTTTTAAATGTGTGCGTGTTTGTGGGCGAGTGTCTTTGTGTGAGTGTGTGTGTGTGTGTATGTATGTGTGTGAAGGTCAAAGGGCATGTGATGTCACTTCCGCTACCCCAGGCATTTTGGTGAATTGACATGCATGACCGTAGCACGCAAAACTCAGATAATTTCTTCACAAGTGTTTAGGCAAACAAAAAATGGGCAAGCACGGTCCGGGGAACAGTGAACTGGAGGCAAGATGGTGAGATCCGGGATTAGGCAGCACAGAGGGCAAAGGGTTGGTGCAAACTAGGACAGGGTAGACTGATTGCAAAGCACTGATTGGAGTGCTAGAAAAAGAAATCTGTAGCTGTGATATCTTGTGTGCATAGCATTGTGACCAACAGCAGCAGCATTTATACCTTTTTCTTCATAAGTTTTTGGGTAAACAAAAAATGGGCAAGCACGGACTGGGCAATGAAAGACAGGAAGAGGGAGGGGGATGTAGTGTCCTGCAGGACACGTTCTAGTGTTTTAGCAAACACTTGTATTCCCAGCCGCTCTCGAGGGCTGGACACAATTGCACCCCCACCCATCCATCACAGGCGTTACGAGTGACATGACCCTGCCTATAAATGGGCCCGGGTGCACGTGCTTGTGGCCAGTTACAGTACCCTACCACCTGGTGTCTGTGTCAGTCATTATCGGCATGTGGGCCTAATGCCCGACACCACATTGGCAACGAGGCGGGTCTGACCCCGCGTGCCTGTCGCTAGGTGCTCATCGTCCCTCATGAGGAAGAGATGAGCCAGGGTTGCGACGCCCGTGACTGCGGAGAAGGTCGAGCTCAGCATCGCGACGCGGCCCTCTGCCTTTAAGGAAGAAGGCACAGAGACTGGCTGTCTCTTACCCACATCAGTTCCGACAAATGGAGGAGTGGACAAGCACCCCCAACAGCAGCTGCCTGAACACAAGTGAAAGCGTGAGTCTCCCCACCATGCTTGTGGTATGCCCGCCGCCGCTCTCAGGCACTCACTGCCGCAATTAAGGAGCCCTGCAACCCTCACCGTGCAGCGACTGAGAGCGACCATGCCGCCCCTGAGCAAGAGACAGCTCCGCCAACTGCGATCCCTGCATTTGCTGAACAAAAGCGCGACGACACCAGCCCTGCATGCCACGCCGCACCCTGCACTGCCCGTCATTGCCCGGCACCGCGGGGACTCACCAAAGCTGAGGATACCGCCCTCCATCGGTGCCGCCTGAGGGACAAGGAAGAATGTCCTGCGCTGCTGGAGCTGTGAGGCCCAAAGATTCTCCTGAAGAGAGGCGAGAGGACGCAGCCCTGCCACCTCTCAACGACCGTAGAACCGCCTGCCACAAACCCCGCCCGCAGGGGAGATGGAAAGAGCGTCAGCGAGACGGTGCTGACCGCACCAGGGCCATAAAAGAGAATGCCAGCGGAGCGGCCTCCGTCTCTGAAAAGTAAAGTACAGGCCGGCCCTGCTCCCTGCACCAAGAGGTATCTGCAGCGACCTCAGCGGCAGCGAGGAGAAGCGAAAATAACCCCTGCCGTCTCGTGGGGCAGATCCACAGTACCCAGGAGCAATGGCCATGCTCCCTGCAATCCGCATACAATGCCGGCACAGTCAGGAGCAGCCCGCCGTACTGGCAAGGCAGTCTGTGCATGAATGTTGGAAGTAGAGCAAACACTTACCGAAGCCATTCCGTGAGACCGCCCCGACCGGGCTTAAGATAATCAGCCTTCCAACACTGCATGCCCCCTCCCGCATCGACAGCTCGAATCGAGCGCAGCTTCAGCGAAGAGAGCCGTGGCCTACGAAGTGCCTGCAGCGCCACCTGGCTGACACGGGCGGTACCGCATCTGCTACAAGAAGCGGTAAGGAGCAACTGCATAAATTACTGTCTCTGCGCGGACATCCCCCTCGGCCCGCAGCAGTAGGAAAGTTGCTGTGGCCTAGAAAAATAGCGGCAGCGCCACCTGGAGGTCAATGTGCCACACCACATACGCTGCATACAAGCACCATGCAAGCACGTAAGCCAGCAGAGCACTGACTGCACCCTGTGACCCCCAGGAAAGGACTCTGCCTCCAACAGCAGCCCAGCTTACAGGCACGGGTAAATAAACCACACACCAGCACAGATTGACACAAGCCTTATGCATCTGGCAAGTGGGCCACACCCTGCAAAGACCCAGCCCTCAACAAGTGAGGAACTTTTCCCTGAACCCAATGGAAAGCCCAATGCTGCTAGAGTAGCCCTAAGACAGGAGAGCCAAGGCTGTTACGGAGCGTACCATGAGCCACCTAGCGGCCACTTGCTGCCACTGCAGCACCGAATAAGCAGTAGAGCACACCACAGATGCTACTACGTCTCCAGAGGCCCTTGGTATCAGGAAAGCTACAGTGGCCTCCCTGAAATCACCCACAGCACCACCCAGTGGCCACAGGACCACACCGCTTCCTGAAAGTCAAGGTGGAAATAGAGAAAGCGCCGCAGGAAGGCCCGTGTGAACTGACGCCAGCAGCACATGAAGGAGCCCCCCCCCCTGCACCCACAATCCAGCTACACCTCTGCTCCTCTGACGAGGTCTTCACTCACACAAGACCGCCGTAGTGCTGAAGCCCAGGGGACAACTGCTGCGAATACTGAGTGCCTCCGCAATCCTCACACTGAGCCACAAGAGAGTTTGCAGCCAGCCAACTTCACCACAACCCAAAGGAAAGCACTACGCAGACTCAATCAGCGATGCAATGGCCCAAACAGCCACGCATGGCAAGCGGCCCACCCAGACACGCAAGCGCCTGCAGTGCCCAGCACAACAAGGTACACACGTAGGAGTGGCCTCAGCATTTCTATGCCCCAGAACTCTAGCAGTAGAAGAAAAGAGCACTGCCTGCCACCCCTGCAAAGCACAGGGAGAGACTGAAACCCCGCAAGGAGCCGCAAGAAACTCAGAGCCAAACAAAAGCAGCAACGCCAAAGACAGCCACCACCAGCAAGGGTGGAAGACCAGCCAGACAGCAACGTCTCAAGGTAGCTATCCCCACCAACAGCACAAGAAACACGGGTGCAGAGCGCGCACCACAAGTGGCTGCCCAACGCCACCGCCAGAGAGGAGATCGCATTACTTGCTCCTACTGGTGTACAGACACAACCGCAAGCTACAACACAGGCACACCAAGTGCCCGAAGAGAGCGCCCAAGAAGACGGAGCGCACTAGGTCAGAGGTGCGCAGAAGGCCGCGCCAGCGAACCTGACAGCACGGGTTGGCGCCCGGGAGATAGAGACATCTCCATAGAGAAGCACTGCTGAACGCAGCACGGAGAGCAACTACACCTCTACTGCACCAGCGAATCGCGCAGTGGGCCGAAGACAACACAGTGTCCTCCCTCGCACTGCCCCAAGACGGAGTCGTCGGTGACCCAGGACAGGCAAGAGAGGAGTCGCACACTCCACGTGGCAGGCCGACAGCAACATGTGCTCCAACAACAGGGGACACGTGGCCGGACGTCACGTCGCACAGTAAGCAAGGAGCACGTCACACGAAGTGACCAATCCTGCCAAGCATGCCGGAACGAAGGCAGAAGCAGGCGCCACGACGGCGCAACCTCGAGGTCCAAGCGCAACGCCCTCGAGTGAAGAAGAGTGACAGACCTGTCACCCCGAAGAACCGGATGAACACAGGTGCGCTGAAAAGACCAACAAGAGGAGAAGACCGAGGACTCGCACCACAAGCCAAGAGCACACCCAGAGACACCAGACAGCCATCAAGCCAGACCGACGTCCCTGGAAACAGCCCAATGGGAGAACCAAATGTAAGCCACAGCTAGCGCAAACCACGTCTCTCTCCAACGCTTCCCAGTGCGACCGTCCAGTCCTGAAGCCAGACCGACGTCCCTGGAGACAGCCCAATGGGAGAACCAAATGTAAGAAGTAGCCAGCGCGAAACGCGTCTCTCTCCAACGCTTCCCAGCGCGACCGTCCAGTCCCAAGCATCGGCAGTCCAAGTCAGACGGCATCCCTGCTCCTCACCGCAAATGCCACGGGTGAAGATCAGCACTGAGTGTCCTTCCTCACACCGCCTCAAGATGGAGTCGCCAGTGGCCCCAAGTCAGGCAAGAGGAGAGTCGCACACTTCATGTGGCAAGCCGCCACCGAAGATCAGCCTCAGCAAGGCGAAGACACATGGCTGCTAAGTCCCTCCAGACATCCAACTCTCCCAACGAGTCACTACCACCTGTTATCCATTCACCATATGGCTGGCAATTGCCATCACGCCAGCCCTCGCCACATGCGTCAAACACTACCATCTCCAGAGTACTGATGGACTGGAGTCCTATACCGTTGCCACACCAGCCGACAAGAGAAACCAGAGGCTACCTGCGAACCTGGCCTACACCTGAACCGCGGCAGCGAGAGCATGTCTTGCCCAAGACTCATCCATCCCTGAGAGGTGTGGCTCCTCGGTGGTCTTGCAGCTGCCCCCAGTCGGCACAATAGCAGCCCCAGCGCAGCCCTCCAGCAGTCCCGTAGCAACCCCGACAACGGGCCTCCCCAGGTGGGAGAGTTGGACTTGATATTGCCCCACCGGTGGGTTACAGGTTACAGCCAAGCAGTTCAACAGAGACAGTCGATCAGGCAACACCTCTGTGAACTCTCACCATGGACTCCATCCATACTCATGACGCATCCCATTTTATGAACTGTTAGAACCCACCACAGACCATCCTCGACGTCAGCAGAGTGGAGCCACGCAGGACTGTAAGACATTCTCATCAGTGAGCTGACGGGATGCATCCGACGTCTCCAGGCCAGCGGTCGTGTCCTGAACCACTCAGGTTTAACTAGGAGTGCCCGCCGATATCGTCCTGCTGCAGGCAGAGTCACCAGCCCATGTCTGCTGTCTTCCCGCCACCTGACTCGTAAGGCTGATGGACCCTGTGGTGTTCAGTTGTCTGTTATTTATCCCCACAGGTTGGACTAATGTTTTGTTTTGTTTCTTCAATAAAGTTTGGGAGGAATGTAGTGTCCTGCAGGACACGTTCTAGTGTTTTAGCAAACACTTGTATTCCCAGCCACTCCCTCGAGGGCTGGACACACTTGCACCCCCACCCATCCATCACAGGCGTCACGAGTGACGTGACCCTGCCAATAAATGGGCTCGGGTGCACGTGCTCGTGGCCAGTTACAGTGCCCTACCACCTGATGTCTGTGTCAGTCATTATTGGCATGTGGGCCTAAGGCCCGACACCACAGGGGAGAGCGAACGACGAGGGAGGGGGAGAGCGACCGAGCTAAAGGCAGTAAAACACATGAACATTCTACAAACCTGATGACGCTATAAAACCTGAGAGAACGGAAGGGGGCCTTCAAATGACACCAGGATATGACGATCGAAGTCGGATTACAGACATGCACCCATGGTGCTGCCCTTCAGAAGCTTGTTTTTCCAAACTTTCAAAAACTATTCCAGATAAAGCCACTAGAAGGCAGGAGTATCCACGTTTACAATACAGATAGATTAACATGGAACAAAACACACACACCAAAGAAGGATAGATACATAAGCAAGTTTGAAATAAAGATGAGTGAAAAGGCACAACTAGGGAGAAAAAGAATGAATAAGAGAAGGGAAAAGGTGAAACAAAAGAGGAAGATGCAAGAGAAATGTGCTGCCAATGCCTTCGCTCAGACACAGCAAAATGCCCTGCATCTCTTAAGAGCATTAGTGCCTCAGCTCAGACACTGAAAACTGTCTCAAATTGCTTGCAAGAGCATGTGTAACTAGTAAGAGGAAACACAGCTGGAAACTTAGTAAACACACGAGAAAAACTAGCGAAGGTTAGCTAAGAACGACCAAAAGAAACACGTAGGAAAACCATACTCATGGGAGAAAAAGTGAGAGAAAAAGGGCAAACGAAAAAAGAAATACAAAAATAATTCACCCGCATGTTACATGTGCTATTTAAGGTTTATGTTACAGCCTCGCAAATGGAGTATAGGAGGGGCAACAGTGGGCTCCATGCGGAGACTTATCTGCATTCCTCTTTCCTAGAAACGCTCTCACTTTGAAGTCAGCCGAAAGCAAAGTAAAAACCGAGGTCTCTGGAAGAAAAAGCTTGACATTTGACCTCTGTCTTTGAATGTATAGCAAATGTGACAAGATAAGAATAAGATTTACAGGCCTGTACAGAAATTGAGCTCTCGGACGGATACTGGTAAATTAGCTTTTGACATGGGAGGGACCAAGTGAACCTGGAAGAGCCTAAGACAGCAAATGAAAAGCAAGAAAATGTGAGTTACAAACCGCAAAACAAATGGCAAGAAACAGGCAGAATGCATTCCCAGGTCAACTTTCTGAAACTCCCCAAGATATCTTTCGCATACCACACAGCTGTCCTGTCTGGTAGGCTGCGACCTAAAAAAGTACCTCCAGATGCGCATGGTGGTAGGACACTGGCCACAAGAAGCTCTAGTTGGTCCATGCTTTACGACATGAACTGGAACATGAAGAGAAACGAAGAGGAGGGAGGTGCCTAGGAGGGGTTGACCACCGAGTAGCAAAGAAATGAGCGACATTGAAGCCAACCAATGGTATGTAACGGGTTGGCCCGAAGCCCTTTTTAAGGTTTTTATTTATTTTTTCACAAAAGACTTGAGGACAGCATTTGCTCTGTCCAGGCAAGACCTTAAGAAGCAGGGAGAAGCATCAACTGTTCCACGTGGAAGGGTGACCGCTTTAGGCAAAAAAAGAAGCATGTGTTCGGAGCAACAATTTCTCAGGGAAGGTGGTGGTATAAGAACGATGCACTGATAATGACTGCATTGCTTTGACAAGGTTTGTAGCAGTAAATGCAATGAGAAATACTGTTTAATTGTTAGTAATCTAAAAAAAACTGTGCATAGAAGGGCATGCACATCAAGAACAAGAGGCCAAAGTCAGGGGCCCATTGGGGCACAACAAAGGGTGCAGGAGAGGACATATATGATCCCTTATAAGAAAGGCATCACAACAGAAGACTTAAATTACAAAGCTTGGTCGAGCAATCACACAAAGCCCAAAATGGTCACAAAACCTTTAACAGTGCCCATGGCAAAGCCTTGCAGGGTTAGTGACAAACAGACAGACAGCTTGGCATAGGAGGGTCAACCGGACTGGCTCCACACCAGGCCACAAACTTTGCATAAAAATAAATGGATTTTGTAGGCGGGCCCTGAGCTACAAGGATAGCATCCACTACTTCTGAAGTAGGTCATACAGTTGGTTCGGCTAAATCTTTACACATGTAGGCGTAGTTTGTGGAAATTAGGTTGCAGAACCTTGCCTAGTTACTGTAAAAGAAGGTCCTCCCGTAGAGGTATAGGGAGCGGAAGATAAATACTCAGGCTGAAAAGATCGGAATACTACATTATTCTGGACGAATGCAGGGCTATCGGGTTGATTTGGAAATTGTTCCTTGGAGAGCTTCAGAACTCGTGACAGAAGAGGCATATTTCGGAAGGTATACAGAAGACCATATTCCCACTGCAGTAAGAAAGTCTCCCAGGGAACCTTGGGGCAGAAACTCAAGTGTGCACTAACAACAGTTAACATTCCCAGCAGTAGCAAAGAGGTCTACCCAAGGCGCATTCCATTAGCAATGACTCCTTGGGTCTCCTTAGGATACAGACCCAGTTTGTGGTCAGTTATATGGCTGCTGAGCAAATCTGCTTTAACACAGAGAGGCTGATAGATTGTTGGCAGTCAGGGATCCCATGCAGGATGAACCACTACAGTACTAACCACTGCCACAGTCTCAAGGCTTGCAGGGACAGTGCCCACAACAGCACACTGCCCTGCTTGTGGTACTGTCCATCAGGACCTAAACCAGCTTCCCTTTTATGGATGAGAGAAAGGCCCACAGGGCCAATTGAGAAGGACAAAGCTTCAAAAGACCAAATTCTGCTCCATCACGGACCAAAGGGATCAAACTTCCCAGCAGAGAGAAGATGCACCCATCATGTCACTACTGTAAGCTCTGGGTGGAGGTAGGGAGAATAGCCAGCTGGAGATCAGGATGGCTTCTGTTAGCCACTAATAAAGGTCACAGGCTGCTTATTCAGAAACATAGATGTTGTTCAGCAACCCTAGTGCTAGGCCACTTGCAGGCAAATGTTCCACTGCAGAACCTGCATATGTTAATGGCAAAGCCTCGAACAGTACATGAAAGTGTGTGTCATGGAAGTCCAAGGACACCATCCTGATCCTTGAATCCAGGGAGAAGAGGCCCTCGCCCAAAGTCAACATCTTAAGAGTCCTTCCGAAGGAAGGTGTTCAGAAATCAAATGTCTAATAATAATTTGAGTAATTCGTCTTTTAGGGGACCAAAAATCACAGGGAGTAACAGCACTTGCCAAGCTCTGCATCAGAAACTCCTTTGCATGGGTGGAGGCACGAGGAAAGATGAAAGCGTTATCTGCCAAAGACTAAACAAAAGCACGGTAAAACAGGAGGGGGACTAGATGTAAAGGAGTGTAATCCTGTTCACCAACCTGCAGCACCAACTGGTCTGAGGTAACTGCATGCAAGCTAAGCCAATAAATATTAATTCTGCCCCCTAGCTAGCATGCAAGACCATCGGAGGGGAATTCAAAGTGGCTTTGAGCAGTAGCAGAAGGCAATGGAGGAAGAGGACTGCTGTGTCCTTGCTGGTGGCCACAACCTCTGCCACCACAAGCCTCTGAGCTGTTGCAAGGACTGTCTTTAGCAATAGGTGAGCCCCGCGAGTATCTTCTGAACTTTCAGTACATTTTTAAAACATTTTTATTGAGTTTTCCATGATAGTATGAAAACTAATACAACATGACAACCTTATAGGCATTTTATGGGTATCTGGATCATTTGCTTATACTAATTTGCTCATTGTGGCACTCACAGGAGCGGGACTCTGGTCCACAACCAACATTTATTATGGCCTATATATATATATGTATATATATATATTTCTTTGTACTAGAATTCATCCTCCTCCCTGGGCAGTCTAATTATCAATGTCAATTTACTTGGCTAAGCTTACAAGCATTTTCGCCTCAAGCAGCAAGTTCTTAACCATCTTCATGAAACTCGCTCTATGAGCCCCATATTTTGGGGGATTTCCGAGGGCATCCTTGTGCTTGGTATGTTGATGCTTCTGTCTGCATACACCAGTCCATATTCTGGGTCTATTGGACCATCAAAGGGGTCGTTCTGAAACTCCTAAGTTTAATAAGGTTTCTTGGCCACCATTAGTGCAATATTACAGAATATCAGTGTATATTTTGGGAGTGTCTGATCTCTTCATATTGCCAGTATCACAACTTGTGGGTTTGTATCCAGATCTACTCTCGCAACCCTTGAGACCTGCCCATGCACACTTATCAAAAACAGCTGCATTTGTTGGTAGATCTAGTGTGCCAACTTGGCTGCAACAGTTTGTCATTTCCATCCTCCCCATTTAAAACAGCCTTGATCTAGTATAGTATGCTCAGTGTAGTATTTGGAGCTGTACCAGTCGAAAGCCTACTCTAACTGCGACCTTATGGCACATTATGTGTCTCTCCCCAAAATCTTCCAGTAGAATCCCAAGTTCCTGCTCCCATCTACTTGTGAGATCTTCTACTGGGTGGCAGCAATTATTCAACAGTTTTGTGGATATCTGTGATATGGTATGGTTGTGCAGTGACTCCACTAACACTCTGCATTCTAGGGGACATCAATATGAAACCTCCTGTGGTTGATTGTAGTAGGACAATGCTTGTTTAACCTGTAGGTATCTAAAATACTGGGTGTCTGCAAGCTCAAATTGATGTTGGAGCTCCTTAAATGGTAGCGGCCCCTGGGAGACCCATGTATCAACATTCTTGGAGCTGCCCCTTAGAGCTCACTTCTTGAAATCCCTCTGTGAAGATAGCAGAGTCCCAAAGGGTGTCTCCAGCTTGAGGTTGCCCTTCCACTCAGTTCCAGAGTAGCTCACTTCCAGATTTTAATAACCGTGGTAGTCAGGGTAGTTTTGAGGCTCTTGGAGCCCACTCCATATAATTCCCTCAGGTAACTCCGTGATATCTCCCTCCTATCAGCCTGCAGTGAAGAATCCCATTGCATGGAGAAGGCCAAGTCATTGAACACTAGTAGGGGGGCTGCCCAGTAGCAGAGCTTCAGATCATGCAAGGCTATGAAACCCTCATTTGGGTTTCTCTTTAATGTAATCAGCGCTATCCTTCGGGTCTCCACGCCATAGAGACTATGTCACACTGTCCCTTTTGTAAAGAAGCTAACCAGGTCTACATAGGGCAAGTTTGTAGCATGTAAAGGAATTTGGGCAGTGCAACCTCTTTTGTATAGTCCCATCATATCAACTACAAAAATCTGGAGTTTTCTCCACTGCTCGATATCTGCTTTATATTAGTCTAGGACCCTCCGCAGGTTGTGACTCAAAATCGTTAGGGCCTTCTGTAACATATTCCTAGTTATCTGAACCCTTATTGCATCTATTGCAGAAGGCACTCACATCCCGTTGGGGCTTGTCCATCAGTAAGCAGAAACCCACTGACTTGTGCCAATTGATGCATACTTCTCCACTGTCCCCGATTGAGTTTAGAATTTCAAGCACCAGGAATTGAGAGCTCAGTGTCTGCCAGATAAAGGAGTATAACATTTCCTCTTTTTCCAAGTCCCACTTCAGATCACATATTCGAGTGTCACACCTCACTCACTTCGCCAATGCATCCACTGCAAGAGCGAACAACAAGGGGGACTGCAGCCATCTCAGTCTCAGCCCTCGGACCAGTTGGAATTCTCGTGTCGTTTACCTGTACTCTTGCTATAGAACTAATGAATAGCATTGGATCCAGGCCATGAGTTCTAGGCAAAGCTAATTTTCTCCAAGACTGCCATCAGGTATGACCCTTCAAGTGAGTCAAACACCTTTTTGGCATCAAGAACCAACAGAAACACAGGCTCTTTTGTTTTATCCAGCTTCACTAGAATGCCGCATAAGTGACTGAGATAGAGACATGTGGACCTGTTTGGCATAAAGCGCGACTGGTCCTCCATAGCTGTTAATTTGTCAAGTACATGGAGTAAGCGGTAGGCCAGCACCTCTGCCAAAACATTGATTAAAGAAATAGGTCTGCACAAGGCTCAATGCTTCATAGGTTTGCCCTTTTTAGGTCAACCCTAGCGCAGCGCGCATGCGCTGCTCTGCGAGGCTTCTTGTAACTACTCTAGCTACTCTGTGTGGGTCTGACTCCCTCCACGCATTGGGTTGGCTTTTTGTGTGTCATTTTCTAATCGTAGCCTGCAAATGGCTAAAGGTGGGTGCATGTCCCACCTCTTCTGAAAAGGTTCACTCCCACTGCGTTTTGCTGGCAGGAGCGAGCAGCGGCGCGCAGGGCAGCAGCTGCAGTGCCTCCTTGTCTCCCCTGCACCACTCCCCCTTGTCTCCCTTTGCCCGCCCCCACCACTCCTCTTGAGCTGCTTGTTTATTTATCTGGTGCTCCGCAGCCCCGGAAAGACACGGACGCCTTCATTATCTTCCAGGGCACCCTTCAGATGCGTTTAATGTTAATTACCTGCTCATGTTTGCGGTTTGTATTGATGGTATCTGTCCTATGTGGCTCAAGTTGTGTTAGTATGAGTGCATCAAAGATGCAAACAATGCATTTGACTTTCAAAGCGAATTTATTTGGGGGTGGGGGACAAGTCCCCTTTTTTGCAGTTTTATCGCACAAACTCTACCCAAAGGTGTCTGAGCGCTTAACATGACTACCAGTTGCATCACAGATGGACACATTCCTTTTTAGGTACGGGGAGAATAAGTGATATGCCAGAATCCTGAGTATGTTTGATCCTCCTGCCAGACTAATCTTTCCATTAACAGCCCATTGCATTCTGGGACTCGTAGTTTTATGTGTGATGCTGTATACCCGGGCAGCGGCCACGGTCTCAATGTTACTGTGGACTGGACTGGAGGGGTCGGACGTCAGCTGCCGCTGTGCTGCCCTCATCTCCCAGAAGCCTGTACCAGGGCTATAGAGAGCAGACTCCCCAAAAACCCGAAGGAACTGCCAGGCGGGCACTGGTATATTATGTTCATTTGCTGTTCAACATGTTAGTAATGCCTATACGTTATAAACACCCCATACTGTTTAATACATCACATACCAACACAGCATGACTAATGTGCATTTATGTTTAGTTATATATCGTTCTACAAGTTGTTTTATATTCTTAGACCTTCTGCATTTCTTTTTGCAGTGCTGGCTTTAGGGTGGTGCGACCTATGCAGTCGCACTGGGTCCAAAGGTGAAGGGTGGGGCTCACAAACTAAAGCGCCAACACTATATGATTTTAATGAATCGTCTCGTCATAGACAGTTAGATTACAGTCTTCAATTAAATTAGGGATGAATCTAGTACTCTTGAATATAGGTTACTCGCAGTTCTTTCGGAATATCACTTACATGAACATGGTTGCAAGAATTTCGCTGGACAACATTGGGTGAATGTACCGTTCTGTAATGAACAGTAGGTTTACGTGCTATCGACGAACTAAGAAACTAAGAAACGCAGGGCATTTTAGCCAGATCTTTCTTTAGTTTATGTTATCTCCGCCCCACAGGTCATGCCTTATAGATTTTCTTGACTGCCAAATAAATGCTCAGCTGCTTGCAGATGGTCAAAGTCGTAGCCATGTTAAAGTCAGGTAAGTCATGTTCGCTCTTAATAAGATGCTGGGATCAACATCTACCAGGTGAGCCAAACACCTGTCTCTAAAATGGTGACCTCAGAGTGCGTTAGTCCCGCGCCTGCGCAGCTGCTTCTAATGGTCTGATGCCACTGGCTCCATGTGTAAAATTACTCTAAGAAATCTGCCCCGGTAACTTTAACCGAAAAGTAACTATTTGGATGAAACATAGTTCTGAAAATTTGCTCAAATAAGTTGGGATTTAATTGAAGTATAGCTTGATATTGAACGAAATTCTCTTCAACAACATATATTAGTATAGTATATTAATTAGAAAGTTTGATTTAAACAAGAAATACATATATTTCAAATTGCATTAGCTAATACCCTCCATCTTTCAATGGGCAGGAAAGCGGCAGGCACTGAAGCGATCCAGTTTCATCGTGGTTCATGCAGGGAAGGCCATAATATGAGTTTTATGTAGGGAGGGTGAGAAGGGTGGCCATCTTGGGCGCAATTTAGTCCTCCCTATTAATGTGTATACTCTTCAAATACAACGATTAGGGTTTCATAGCGGGAAAGGTTTCAGTTTGCTTATGTATGACATCTGCAGATTTTCAGTGTGGTTTTATTTATTTAAGTGTTCGGTCTTTGGAAAAAATCATTACACCAAACAACATTTTTAGCAGCGCTAATAAAAAATCATTGATAGAATTTTAAAACAGTTAGTCTTTGTTCGACATCTAAAGTACAATTAATAAAAATTCTTTTAAAATTGAAAAAACGATGTCATTATAAAAACCCATATGTAAAACAGCTTATTTTCTTTACAAGTTTTTTGTATTGTTCCAGTAATTCTAAGAATCTGTTTGGGTCTCCACAGGATTTTGACCAATTTCCTTTAAATACAGATTTAAAAGTTTTACCCCCCTGCAGACTAGGGGGATTGAGGACCCACCGAGCCAGGTGGTTACTGCTTCTCTACTTGTTCGAATGTTCATGTTGTTAAATATTTCTTTTAATAAAATCTTCCTTTCTTTTAGTAGCTTTGGGCATGCACAGAGAATATGTTGAAGTGATTCATATTTATAGCCACACAGTCTGCAGTCTCGGTTTTGCCTTTGTTCTTTCCATGAAGGGAGAAGATCCTTTGTTTCCCACATGCCGAAACGCAGTCTCATGAATTGATGTTTTAAGATCAAAGAAAAATGGAGCTGATAAATATTCCTGAGGCTTCCTTGTGCCATATGAGCTGATCACCGTCCAGGCGTGACGTCGTTGTAGTAAAGTATTCTCATCTGTTGAATTTGATAGGAGTTTTATTGTGGAATTGATTAGTTTGTTGAAGGCCTTTTTCCCAAAACTGTCGTTCCAAATATCTTCAGCACGCAAGTCCTCTATCGCCTGATTTAGATAGCAACCCCAGGATCCTTGAATTTTGTTTTTGATTATCTATTTCTTTCCAGCACAGATGGTCAATGGACCCGATTTGTGATGCACGCAGCCTCCAACATAGTTTGATAAATTCACCTTTACTCTGGAATATTTGGTTTGGCAGTCCGAACTCAAGACGCACTTGGGCCGATGATGCACTTTGCTGGATGTGGGAAACGTTTTTATAAACTTTTGTTTGTATCTTATTCAAGGCTGGGATTTCACGACCCCTCATTATTTCTGTGCCGTAGGTTACTGTTGGCATTAACTGAGCGTGCATGACAGATAGTAGGTTGCCGTGGGATGGACAACTTAGTTTCTTTTTAGTAGTTTAAAGCCATATGTGAGGTTTTGGGTTTTGGTCCTCATTGCGGTGAGCTGCGATTTATAACTTTATTTTTGTTCCACCTTAAATCCAAGATATTTGTATGAGGCAACTGCCTCTACTTTGTTTCCCTCGAGGTGCCATATGTATTTCTTATATTTAGCGTCCACTAGCCGTACTACCTTTGTTTTTGATAAATTTTATTCTAGCCCTTGCACTTCCATGTATTTGGCTAATGCGCTCATTCCACGTTGTAAACAGATTGGAGTTTGGCTTAGTAATACAATGTCGTCTGCATACTAAAGGCACCTGATTTCCTCATTGCATAACGATGGTGGATGGCTGTTAGTTTTCTGGAGGGCATCTTCAAGGTCAGATAAGTACAGATTGAAAAGGATGGGGGCTAGCACGCACCCGTTTCAATCCGTTGTGGGTGTCTATTTTCTTTGTTATCCTCGAGCCGTCCCCTATTTTTACCCGCGTCCAGGTGCCCATATACAATTCTCTGATGGCGTTTAATAACTTTGTTGGGATACCCCAACTGTCCAATTTTTCCCACAGTCGTTTCCGGGGTACACTGTCGAAAGCGGACTTAAGGTCCACAAAGCAGGCAAACAGGCGGTTATTCTTATGTTTGGCTTTTTCAGCTAATAGCGTTAATGCCGTTAGATTTGTTAAGGTGCCTGCACCGGCCCTGAAACCCGTTTGTGTCCTTGGGATGCAATTGTTGTCATCTGACCATTTTTTCAAATGAGTCAGCAAGCAGCTCGCATAGAACTTGGCCTCAACATCTATTAGAGCGATTAGTCTGTAACTTGTTGGCTTTGTTGGATTTCCACCTTTGAAGATTGGGTGGAAAATGCTACCCCTCCATGATTCTGGAATTCCATTTGTCAAAAACAGCTTGTTGAAAAATGGTGTAAAATAGTGAGCCCAATAAGATACTTCTAACTTGAAGAGTGCGTTAGGGATTCCGTTGGGGCCTGCTGCACCCTCTGTTTTTAGTTTCTTTACGATTGTTGTCAGTTGGTCTACTTCCGTTAACTTGTCGATGTTTTTACTCTGGAGAGCAATGTACTTATTGTTCAAGTCTGTGACCCCAAGGGGAGTCTGCGTTTGTGTGGTTATCATACATGGCAACATTTTAGAGCAGGAAAGTGGGAGATTTAAAAACAATAATCAGAGCTTTCTACTATTTTGCTATTCTGGACACGTTATTAAAACTGCTTACAAAACTTTTTTATTATAGCTTTTCAACATGCTACACAGTAGCCATACTGCTCTACAATATAGATTAAAGACTTTGGCAAAGCCAACAGCTCTGGCTAAACACTTCTAAGGCCCCAACGGCGAGACCTATTGGCTATGCCAATGCTTGTTATAACTAACTACATTCGCAGTGCTGAAGAACCCGCGGTAGGCTACCCTCTGTCGGGGCCTCATGAAGCATATGTGTAAGGGGTCCGTTTAATTTCCCGCTCCGGTATAAACAATTCAGACGATAGTCCATTCGGCCCAGGAGTTATGCTGCCTCAAAGTTGTTTGATAGTCTGTTACTTCTGCGGACTCTATTTTGTGGTCCAATAGTATCCTATCTTCTCTAGACAAACTAGGGGTCAGAGATAGGGTGGTACAATTAGTCTAGGTGGTTTGAAAAAGACTGTGCAAGCTCATTTGCATATTCAACCAGCACATTTCTATTAGTTTTAGGTCTATGAACCCATCTTTGTCCCTCTTCCACATGTGCCAGCGAGGCCAGCAGTTTACCTGCTTTGTTACCTACTTCATAGAGTTTGTGCTATTTTGCCCGGGATCGTGCCCTTGCATTCCCCTCCACCAGCTGTCTAATATTCCTCTGTGGTGAACTCTATCCAGTGAAATTGTTCAGCCTTTAGGTCTTCTATGTAATCTGCCTCCCATTCTCTCAGACATTGCTCTAGGTCTAGCACCTCTTTGGCTTTAGTTCTCGCAATAGTAATTATGAGTTGCCCCTCTGATGACTGCTTTATATGCTTAAACAATACAAAACCGTGGGTGGAGGGTCTAAGGGAAATTTTTAAAGACCGGTGCGGATAAATTCCCCACAACCATTAATACATCAACCAAGTTATCCGCGGGTCTGCCGAGCTTAAGACGGCTCTAAGGCACCAACAGTACGAGCATGAGACTCCTACTCAGACATGGGGGGGGGGGGTGAGTCCTTTCAAGAGAACGGAATCCCATCACCCACCGAAGTGGCATGTTTCATCATCTGGGATCTCCTCTTGGTTGCAATTCCTAGTGCAACCAAGGGCTACAACCCCCTCACTGTGAGGGAGGAGCTCAGGGATGTTTTACTGATCAGTTTGTCGGATCTACTAAAATCCACTTGATGCAAAACGTTGCAATTAGGGTGATGGTTGCAGTGCAAAGAAAGGTGATGTGAAAAGTGATCTAAAATTGGCTACCAAGAGAAAAAAAGAGTTTATTAGTTGACTCGGTGTCAAGGTTAAAAAACTGTGCATGTGCAGTTTAAGAAATATTAGCTGCACTTGTCCAAAAAGCAGGTCTACATGTTTCAGCCATGGTGATCAAAATAAGATTGCGGCCTTCCTTAGGACCTAAATAGTAAATGCTACTGCAAAAAAATGTGATATAGGTGACAATAATACGGTTGGAATAAATACAACCTACAGAAACCAGTGGTCTCCATTGCGAAAATTCACAAATTTTGTTGGTGTCACCTGTGGAAGACCAGAAAAATGTGACTTAGAATCATGATGAGTGGAGACAAATATTTAAAAATGCTTGTACTGAGTGATATGCCCAACGTCTGGGTCATTGCCCATCGTTTAGTACCTATACGTGTACATTAGCACATTAGTTTAAAAAGTATGCTTACCCGTGGGTTACGAGTGAACACCTCACCTCACCTGGCAACAGCTCAGGACGTGAGGCACCGCTCTATGAAAAAGGAAAACTGAGGGTAAAGATACAGACGCCATAAGCATTCTGTAAACTAGTAATCCACGTATTTTCAGTCAATTCTATCACATTATGCGGTACTTGTTCTATGATTTGGCCCAAATTGTAAAGACTACAGCGTTTATGTTTTTTTTTGCGCTTTATCAATGTTAATTCTTACAATGAAAGGAACATGTTCTTTTATGAAGCCCAATCTAAATGTAAGTTACTACTGGGAAACTTCTTAGAATGAACAAACCTACGAAGCCTAGTTGATCTGTGTGTTCTAAACACTGTGTGAGAGATGACGTATAGTGTATCTCAATTTAAAGTTACAAGCTACCAGCACTTATATAGCCTCAAAGATGTCTGTAAGTAGAAGCTATTTTAAAAAACAGGTGGCTAGTTAAGGCAACACTGTCAGTAGATATGTACCTGACTTATGCGAGTGAAACGGCACATGAATGCGTCAACCTTCGCGATTCAGAACCTCCGAAGCTTATGGAGTAAAAGCACGGAGTCACAAAAATATATAGTGGGTTTACTAAGTTCGGTGCAAGGGGCGTTAAGAGAACAGAGCATTTAAGTTCAAACAAGGGAGCCACTAATGTGGAAATTGTCAAAAGACGGTAAAGAGGCTCTTGCTAAAGGCACGCAAAGTTTCAAACGCCTCGGTCTAGCGCGTTCTGTTGCAAGGGGTGTTAGGAAACAGAGTGTTCAAAAACAAACAAGGGAGCCGCTAATGTTGAAATTGTCAGGGACGGTAAAGAGGCTATTACTAACAGGGCGCGAGGTTTCAAACGCCTAGGTCTAGCGCATTCTGTAGCTAGCATCTACCACTTACCTGTCCGTCGGTACCCCGGACTCCACATGAGCTGCAACCGGAGGTATCCGACGGATGGTATGGAGTGCCTTTATATACCTTTGCAAAGTTCTCGCCTTGATCAAGTGTTCTCAATTAATCATTGCCATCGTCGCATGGTGATGACATCATTCAGACGGACCTACAAAAAAAAACATAGAAACATGGGAAATGGAGTTGCGCGAGTGATAAAAATGGAACCAGTAAAACCCACGATGGAATGGTGCATCTCGGTGCAATGACGTAATCAGGAGAAGGACTATACAGAGTCGTATTGGAGACTGGGAATGGTAGTAGTAAATGGTTTTCGTATCTTAGTCGTGAGATGAAAAGATCTCGTTTCTTATAAGTAAAGTATGTTGGAATATCGAGGCATATGTATACCCCAGCCAAAAAAGAACATTAAACAAGCCAAAATAGAAAGCTATGAAGAACAGATGGAAAACATCAAGTTTGGTGTTCAAACACATATGTTTAATAAATTTAAACATGATAGGTCTATGTACAAGGCTGCGAGAAAGGAATCTGAGCTCTGAGACAAGTCCCTAGAGTATCGGATAGTGTTTTTCCTGTACATCGATCATCAAATGTAGGTGATCGTATGGAGCCCGAGAGGGGCCTACCTCATTGTTAATAATGTTCTCCGCCACCCTGAGCCAAAATGTATAATATGGATGGACAGAAAGCACCATAAAGGGCGAGATGACTAATCATTTATCATAAAGCAGCAATGTAATGTTAGAGCAGGAAAATGTAACGTGGAACTAAAGTAGGGTCCACGGAATATCATCGTTCAGGCCTACAGTGTCGCTCTTTAGTTTAAACACCCATCTCTGTTCCTTCTGGTATAGAAATTTTGTTAGGTCTGTAACATGAGGGGGAATGAAAGGTTGTTCGAGAACCGTCCATTTCAATTCTTCTGCTTTATGTTTTAGCGCTAGGAAGTGGTTGGTAAGTCTTGTGGCTTGTTTGTTGCACCTAATAGTGCTCTTGTGTACTTGAATCCTTAGCTTCACCTTCCGGGTGGTCATACCGACATAGAGCTTGCATGGGCATGTTATTAAGTAAATTAATCTGTCACTGCTACAGTTCGTAGGTTTAGTCTGCACCCACGGTCTCTCTGTGCCTATGTCCATTGTAGTGGTGTGTTCTGTTTGTGGACAGGCCGCACAAGAGCCACAGGGATAATGCCCTTGAACCGCCGGCATGTTCCATAGAGTCTCCTGTTTATTAGGTAACTTGATTCTTGGCCTAGTCTGGACTAGGTTGTCACATAAATTGGAGCTCCTTTTAAATGAAAATAGAGGCAGGGGTATTCTCTCATTTCCAACATTAAGGATCCGCCAGCGTTTTCGCACACTCTTCTGTATTCCATTTAATAGTGTGCTAAAGGTGTTAACGCAGGTTAGTCTCGACATAGGAGGTTTGGGTGCCCGTGGTTCCAAAAGTGCTTCACGGTTATTATTCGAAGCCCGTTTGCACGAGCGCCGTATGAGGCTCTTTGGATAACTCCTGTCATGTAGTTGCCGGGAGAGAATTTTGGAGAGATGTTCATATTTCTCCTTCACGGAGCAATTCCTTCGAATACGAAGGAATTGCCCGTATGGTAGATTATCACGAAGCGACTTCGGATGGTAACTGTTGAATGCCAACAGGGAATTTCTTGCCATTGGTTTTCTGTATAATTCACTCTCCAGTCCTGTAGCAGATAGAAAAATTCGGAGGTCAAGGAAATGCAAGCTCTCTTTGCTGTACTCAACTGTGAATTTCAGATAATTATTTCTGGAATTAAGCCGTGTTTGGAATTCAAGAATGGCGATGGATTTCCCCTCGCCAAATGACAAAAATATTGTCAAAGTATCTTTTCCACAAAACAATCTGTTCATGGAAAGGATTGTCATTGGTGAGTACATGCTCTTGTTCAAAGAGGTGGACGTAGAGGTTCGCTAAACTGGGCGCAAAAACGCTGCCCATGGATGTTTCTGACGTCTGGAGATGGAAAATGCTACTTACCAGTATGCATCTGTTCTTGGCATGTAGAGCTGCAGATCCTCACACTGTGCATTAGATCGCCATCTGGTGTTGGGCTCGGATGCTTGCACTTTGTTGTTGTCTTCGAAGAAGTCTTTGTAGTCATGTGATAGGTGACTCCTCCTTAGGACAATAGTGCGCATGGGCATCGACTCCATCCTCAGATTGTTTTTCGCCATATTGGGGAGTGATGGAGTTAGTAGAAAAGAAAAGAGATGTCCATGTGTGTGTATCTAATTAAGATAGGACTGGAGCACATACAGGTCCCGGGGAGGTGGGTGGGCGTGTGAGGATCTGCAGCTCTACATGCCAAGAACAGATGCATACTGGCAAGTAGCATTTTCCGTTCGAGGCATGTGAGCTGCAGAGCTCACACTGTGCATAGACTGTACAGCAGTATCTCCCCTAGCGGTGGTCACCTGTATGTGTTGCAGTAGTTTGAAAAAGGGTTTTAAGGACAGCTTGGCCCACGGAAGCTTGTTGCTTGGCTTGCACATCAACACAATAGTGTTTAGTGAAGGTGTGTGTTGTAGACCATGTGGCTGCCTTACATATGTCTTCTAGGGGAATGTTCCCTAAGAATGCCATGGATGCCCCTAGTTTGCGTGTTGAGTGCGCTCTAGGGGGAACTGATAATGTGCGTTTGGCTTTTTGGTAGCAGATTTGGATACATTTAACAATCCACCTTGCAACCCCGGCTTTTGAGATGGGATTACCTTTGTGTGGTGGAGAGAAAGCCACAAACAATTGTTTGGTTTTGCGAAAAGATTTGGTTCTGTCAATGTAATACATAAGGGCTCTTTTGACATCTAGGGTGTGGAGAGCTCTTTCTGCCACGGAATCTGGGTTTTGGAAGAACACAGGTAGTTCTACTGATTGGTTAAGGTGGAAAGGCGAAATGACTTTGGGAAGGAATTTTGGGTTTGTTCTGAGAACTACCTTTTATGATGTATTTGTAAGAAAGGCTCTTGTATAGTTAGAGCTTGTAGTTCACTGACTCTCCTTAGAGAAGTGATTGCAATTAGAAACGCAACTTTCCATGTAAGGAATTGAAGTTCACATTTATGTAAGGGTTCGAAAGGTGGACCCATGAGCCTGGTAAGTACTATATTAAGATTCCACACTGGGGAAGGTGGTAATCTGGGAGGTATGATGCGCTTAAGGCCTTCCATGAAGGCTTTAATGGCGGGAACTTTGAATAGTGATAAGTGTTGCCTGTTTTGCAAGTAAGCAGCAAGGGCTGCGAGGTGCAGACGTATGGATGAGTATGCAAGACTACATCTTTGCAAATGTAGCAAATAGCAAATGATGTTTTGCGTAGGAGGCTTGTAATGGTTGGATGTTATTATTAGTGCAGTAAATAGCGAATCTTTTCCATTTAGCTGCATAGCATGCTCTGGTAGTTGGGCGTCTAGCTTATTTTATAACGTCCATGCAGTCTGGGGGTAGGTTAAGGTAACCAAATTCTAGGACTTCAGGAGCCAAATTGCAAGGTTCAGCTGAGATGGATCTGGGTGCATTATCTCTCCATGGCTCTGCGTTAGCATTGATGGGGAGAGGTGTAGTCTTTGGTATGGGACTACTGATAGCTCCAGTAGTGTGGTGAACCACGGTTGGCGTGCCCACGTGGGGGCTACTAGTATCATTTTTAGAGACTGTTGTCGAAGCTTGCGTACTACAAGTGGGATGAGTGGGAGCGGTGGAAAAGCGTACACAAATCTGCCGGACCAGTTCATCCATATCGCATTGCCCTTGGACTGCGGGTGTGGAAGCCTGGCGGCGAAGGTTGGGCATTTTGCGTTTTGGTGTGTGGCGAACAGATCTAAGTCTGGCTGGCCCCACATCTGGAAGAAAGGTAGAAGAACTTGTGGATGTAGTTCCCACTCATGAATCTGTTGTGCCTGTCGACTTAACAGATCTGCAATCTGATTGTGAATGCCTGGTAGGTGTTCCGCTAGAAGGTAAATGTGTAAATGTTTTGTGGAATGGCCCACCTCCAAATGTCCTGTGCTAGTTGGGACAGTTGTGGAGAGTGTGTCCCCCCCTGTTTTTGTATATAGTACATAGCTGTGATGTTGTCTGTTCGGATCAGGACAGCTTTGTTTTGTACGTGGAGTTGAAAGGACTTGAGAGCTAGGAATATGGCTAGTAACTCTAGGTGGTTGATGTGGAACAGCTTCTGCTGAGTGGTCCACTTGCCCTGTGTTGTATGGTGAAACAGGTGTGCTCCCCATCCTGTAAGGGATGCGTCCGTGGTTAGTACTACTTGTGGAACCGGCTCTAGGAACGGCCGCCCCTTGGACAAATTGTTGGTGTTCCACCACTGCAGAGAGCGATGTGTGCGGCTGTCTACCAACACCAGATCTGTAAGATGTCCGTGAGCCTGGTTCCATTGGCGCGCTAGGCACTCTTGTAGAGGACGCATTTGAAGTTTTGCATGAGGGACGAGAAAAATGCAGGATGCCATCATGCCGATGAGCTGCATAAACACTCTGGCTGGAAGAGAGTGTTGCATTTGAAACCTGGGGACAAGGGTTTGTATACTGGCTATCCTGGCTGGGCTGGGGTAAGCTAGAGCAGTGGAAGTGTTTATCGTAGCTCCCAGATATTGAAGGACATGGGAGGGCTGAAGGTGGGACTTGGTATAGTTTATTGTGAAGCCCAAGTTGTGTAATGTTTGTATTGTTTGGTGAGTGTGTTGGACACACTGGTTGAATGATTTGGCTTTGATAAGCCAGTCGTCCAGGTATGGGAAGACATGTATTTGTTGTCTTCGTAGATGCGCTGCTACTACTGCAAGGCATTTGGTAAACACTCTTGGAGCAGTGGTGACTCCGAATGGGAGTACTTTGAACTGGTAGTGCTGCCCATTGAGAACGAACCTTAGATACTTCCTGTGAGCAGGATGTATGGGAATGTGGAAGTAGGCGTCCTTGAGGTCTAATGTGGCAAGGAAGTCTTGTTGTTGTAGTAAGGGAAGCACTTGTTGGAGAGTGATCATGTGAAAATGATCTGAGTGTATGTATTGATTGAGAGGTCTGAGGTCTAAAATAGGCCTGAGAGTGCCGTCCTTTTGGGAATGAGGAAGTACAGGGAGTAAACCCCTGTGCCCTGCTGTAGCAGAGGCACTGGCTCTATGGCGTGCTTTTGAAGCAGGGAAAGTACCTCTTGTTGTAAAAGTGTAAGATGGTCTGTGGACATTGGACGCTGCCTGGGTGGTATGGTGGGGGGGGGTAGCTGTTAGCTCCAGGCAGTAGCCATGTTGGATAATCTGTCTCACCCACCTGTCTGTTGTAATGGAGTTCCAGACAGGCAGGAACTGTGATAGCCTTCCCCCGACAGGGAGTGTTGTGGTCGGGGGAAGTGGAGGAAAGTCACTGTTTGGGAGTGGTGGAGGTACGGGTGTTGTTATTATTACCTCGACCTCTGCCCTTAGAGTTGTTGCCTCTGTAACCACCCCTAAAGTATCCTCTATTAGGAGAGGTTTGGGTGTTTGTTCGATAGGAAGAGGAACTGTCTGCGGTGGTATTCCTGGAGCCCCCTCTGTAAAAGGAGCGGCGAAAGGAGCCACGTTGCTGCGGGGACTGCAATGCTCCCATTGATTTGGCAGTGTCAGTATCCTTCTTCATCTTTTCTAGTGCTGTGTCGACAGCAGGACCAAATAGTTGGTTTTGGTTAAAAGGCTGGTTTAGTATGGTAGTCTGAACCTCTGGCTTAAAACCTGAAATGCGAAGCCAGGCGTGTCGTCTGATAAGCACGCTAGTGTTAACTGACCTAGCGGCGGTGTCGGCTGCGTCTAAGGCGCACTTAATGGAGGCATTGGAAATAAGTTTGCCTTCTTGAATGAGGTCAGTGGCTTGTGTTTTGTATTGATCAGGTAGATGTTGAAGGAGGGTTTCTAGCTGATCGTAGTGTGCCCTGTCGTACCTAGCTAGTAGAGCTTGGGTGTTAGCGATGCGCCATATGTTGGTGACTTGCGCAGCTACGCGTTTGCCAGAGGAATCTAACAATTTGGATTCTTTATCAGGGGCGGAGCATCCCCTGAAGTTTGGGAATTGGCGCGTTTTCTGGCATTAGAAACGACCAGTGAGTCAAGGGGAGCTGACCTTTGATGTATGTGGGGTCATCTGGGGCAGGTCTATACTTTTTATCCACTCTAGGATTAAGGATCCTGGCTCTGACCGGGTCGTTAAAAATTTCAGGTGCATGTTTAATGACACCCTTGATCATGGGCAAAGTTTGAACCGTTTTTTGAGACCGTTCAAAAGTGTCTAGAAGAAAAATCTTCCTCTGGTTGGTCGGTGTGAATATGCACCCCATGAAAAACGGCCGCCCTATGTATGAGTTGCCCAAAACCTATGTGATCATCTGGTGGAGATGGTTTTGTGGGATAAGGTGGAGGGCTGGGGAGGTCTGTAGGGTCTGGGGGTCATTATAACCCCAGTCATCCTGTGGTGGATTATCTGGATCCAGATATAAATGAGGGTCATCCCCGTACCCCATGTTGTCCTCATACTCATGTGGGGGAGAATCCGCAGGTTGAGGAGGTGTGATAGGGATGTGGAGAGGAGGGGTGTTAGAGAGAGGTATAGGGGAAGAAGGAGGCATAGGGGAAGTGGAAGAGTCTTTCTTCTTTGGAGGGACAGGCTTGTGACGTGGCACAGAGGAAATATGTCCTGTTTTAGGATTGATATAAAGTTTGTGTTGATTAGGATCGATGGGATCCGGTGTAAACAGTTCCTCTCCTTGAATATTAGGTTTCGGCGCCGACTTTTCGGTTCCGAACGTGGTGATGGCTTCTTTAAATGTTCCTTTGCTTTAGAAGGCGTCGAGGCGTCCTTCGGTTTAGCTACAGGCTCGACCAGCTTTAGTTTAGGGGGTGTGTCGAGTGGCTTCGGTTTCGGTGCCGAGGGATCCGCGTGCTTGGAGGCGGATTTAGGGACCGAGCTGGATTTTGGCGCCGGGTGGTCTTTGTGTTTCGGCACCGAAGGTGCCGGTGTAACGGGCACATGAGGTTTGGTCGGTGCCGAGGAACTAGAAGGCTTTGTTTTCTTGTTCGGTGCCGAGCCCGAAGGCGGGGCGTCCGAAACACGTTTACGGTCACGACTGGGGCCCGTAGGCGAAGTACTGACCGGTGCCTTCGATTTTGCAGGGAGGGTTGGGGCAGGGGCAGTAGTACTCACACGCTGCCCTGAAGGGATGGAACTGTCGGAGTCCTCTGCCTCGGAGATGATAGCGAGGTCTTCGGAGTCTTCTTCCGGAACATCGGGACCCTCGTCGAAGATGTTGACGGGTTCCGGAGCGGACCTGTGCGCCATGATGTGCCTTCGGGCTCGACGATCTCGGATTGTCTTCTTGGAGCGGAAGGAGGCGCAGGCCGGACAAGTGGCCTCGTTATGGTCTGGTGAGAGGCACCGATTACAGACCTGGTGGTGGTCACTATGAGAAAACTTTGCTCCACATTGGGGGCATTTTCGGAATGGCGTCCTTTCCATGGGCAGTAGGCCTTACGGCGTCGATGGGCCCAACGGCCCGCGTCGACGGCTGGAAAGGAGATCGAGGAAGGGACGTCGAGATGTCGATGTCGGTATTAGGCGTTGAAAAGTGGAAAACGCTGCAAAAAATCGAGTTTCGAACCGGAGTGACGAAATGCATCCGAACCCGATGGCGGAAAAAAACAATCTGAGGATGGAGTCGATGCCCATGCGCACTATTGTCCTAAGGAGGAGTCACCTATCACATGACTACAAAGACTTCTTCGAAGACAACAACAAAGTGCAAGCATCCGAGCCCAACACCAGATGGCGATCTAATGCACAGTGTGAGCTCTGCAGCTCACATGCCTCGAACACATGGTTTCCTCAAATTTGAAAAAGTTCTCTTTCATAGCTATCCTCGCACATTCCATTATGAAATGTACAGGTGTTATGGTGTCCAAAGCTCTGTGGTCCAGAAGCAGTCTTATTGCATCAAGAGTCTCATCCTGGGGAATACACGTGTATAGAGTCTCAACGTCAAAAGAGACCAAGAAGTCAGTTCCGGCGTTGAACTCTGTCTCAGGTAGTACTCACTGCAACCATCACCCTAAATACTTACAACGCTTTGCATCAAGTGGATTTTAGTAGATCCTACAAACTGATCAGTAAAACATCCCTGAGCTCCTCCCTCAGTGAGGGGGTTGTAGCCCTTGGTTGCACTAGGAATTGCAACCAAGAGGAGATCCCAGATGATGAAGCATACCACTTCGGTGGGTGATGGGATTCCGGCCTCTTGAAAGGACTCCCTCCCCCTCCCTCCCCCCCCCCCCCATGTCTGAGTAGGAGTCTCATGCTTGTACTGTTGGTGCCTTAGAGCTGTCTTAAGCTCGGCAGACCCGCGGATAACTTGGTTGATGTATTAATGCTTTATATGCTTACCAGTTGGCTACCCCAGACTGCATCCTTCCAGTGTTTTCTATAAAGTACAGTTCCATTGCTTGTATCAGATGTTTTTCTGTCCCAATTTCTCCGCTCCATTCTAGTCTCTGTAAGTCCACCTGATTTCAAGACTTGTATATAGTGGAGAGTGATCAGATATGACTCTTGGTAAAGAGCAGGTTGCTGCATCTGCCCTCATGCTAATGGCACCCAAAAAAAGTACAATCTGGATAGTAGAAAAACAACAAGGCGATGGATGGAATGCTTGAATTAATCTCAGCCACTGGCAGTCACTTGGGGCGCATCCCAATCCATCATTTTCACCCTCCATGCCACCTCAGTCTTGACCCTGCTCCTCATGGGAACAGTGGAGTCCGAACTGCCTGGCTAGGCCCTCCCTGAACTAAAACACAAACAACCCAGGACCGATTTTGCCCTTGTTATAGGCTCTTCAGCCGGGTATAACTTGGTTCCAGTGGCACAGTGAGCCATTTCTGTTTTTCAGCGACGTACAGTTATGCCTCCTGCTCCACGATTGCCTTTGTGTGCACAAGGGAGAATTTGTTGGAGGGCTTTGAATCGTACTTGGACCCTAGACACTGTACGGTTCGAAGCCTGTGGTCTTCAGGGGAGACAGTTCCCTAGAACAGAACCTGTTTTTGGAGTCAGTAAACCTCCAACAAAAGTTTGGAAGCAGAGCTCCGGTTTGCACTGAAGGGTGTAGAAAGAAAGGAAGCAACGTCAGCATGCAAGAAAGCACATATATACGGTTCAGGGTTGTCACTTCCAGAGGCAGCATGAGGTAGCCATGAAGTAAGATGGTGTCACCTACTGGCCGGTGGAGCAAATGCTCGGAAAAGTTCCAGATTTAGTTTGGTACCTGAGGGAATTCAAAAGGTGACAAATCTATGGTTTTTATTACCCATCAGAAATAGACCAGAAGGGTACAGCATATCCATTGCGGATTAGCTGGATGACCCAGCGATCTGTCGTGTCAGCCTTCAAAGTGATGAAGAAATGGCAGCCCCTCTCCCTGCAAAGTAAATTGGTGGTGTAGAGGGGGTGGTGGGAATCAAAGATGTTTTAAGGCAGCTGAAGATGGTGTTTACTTGAGACACTGCTTTTGATAACATTAATTCATCTATCACTCCGAGGAAAGAAGATTTTTGGTATGTTGGGTCAGCTGTGATGGTAGGAGCGACTTGGACTGTATCATCCTGGGGCACTGTTGAAACTTCCAGTACTACTGGCGAAGTTGCTTCACTGGGAGGACAGGTCCAGTGGGCGTAGAGTGGCTCTGCTTTTATTGAAATCCTCCAGGAAACAGTCTACCTTCTCTCCTAACAGTTATCTAAGAGCATGTTGAAGAGGGTTCCTTGTACATCTAAGAATACAGTTAAAAGTGCCCACATGCAAGATGACAGCAGAGGCCAAAGATTGAGCTACAGAGTGCACATGGATTCCAAACCATGCATCAGTACTAATATGGAAGTGTCCAAATCATTGTTGATCGAAGCAGAGAAAGGTTTTTCATGTGGTTAGGCAAACTGACAACTATCATTTTTGTCAACTCCCACAGGGTACTGGCATAGCAGCTAATAGGGCACATGGCATCCACCATATCAAAGGCCAAGGCGACCAGAGGCAAAGATTTTCTAGCCCATAGAGTCCCGCCTCTTAGACTATACTTCTAGATGTGCCATAGGAAAAAAAACTCTGGTTTCAAATTAGCAGCACAAGCATCAACCTCTAGACAGCGGTGAGACAAGTGACACATTTTAGAACACGGTGCAGGCCTACAACATTGAGCTATTTGTTTTGGACTGCAAGGCCTGAGATGGGTTTTACCAAGGCAGCCAATAGACGGTAAGGTACACCACTTCCTGTGTGGCTTCAAGGTAAGCAAGCTTCTGTGGCCATGGTGTATACTCCCGGTGTTGGGCAGGACAATTCCTGATACCTTTTTTAAACTCTGGTGAGGTTTGCTGAGGGGAATATAGTGATAACCAGAGGTGTCAACTTGTGGCGTAGGGATTGACAGGTTTAGGCCCTCCACTTCGCCCTTGGGTACTTTTTCTAAAAGCCTAAAATTCGATATAATGTAGATGGGTCTATGGTCCCTTGGCAGTACTACATGAGGCCCCCGAGAGATTACATCTTCTTCTCCCATGTTCACCGGACTTATTCAAAAGTGGACTATGCTTTGGTGAGTAATACTCTTGTGCCAATGGTGGAGGAGTCCATCTTAAATGTTTATGTTTATGAGATTTATAAAGCGCTCAATTACCCATGGGTGTCTCGGCGCTGAGGACAGCAGGCAAATACCATATACCGGAGGAACTTACTGATTAAACAACCAGGTCTTTGTCATTTTCCTGAAGGTTAGCAAAGATTGGCAAGATCTGATCTTTAGTGGAAGAGAATTCCAGAGTTTTGCAGTGGCGACTATAAAACGCTTATCGCCCCATGAGGCAGTTTTAGTGCGTGGGACCCTAAGCAAAAAAGCAGTGGATGAGCGAAGGGCTCGGGCAGGAATATAGGTCGCTAGCTCCTTGATTAGAAACTGAGGTCCCGTGTTACGGGAAGCCTTGTAAGCAATACACAAGGCCTTGAACTTTATGCGGTTCTTCACAGAAAGCCAGTGATACTTCTGAATAACATGAGAGATTGGCTTGTATTTAGGGGTTCCTGATAGCATCCTGGCGGCTGCGTTCTAGACTGACTGTAGCTTATGAATGACCTTGTTCTGGGCATTTACAAGAAGCCCGTTACAGTAGTCAATGGTAGACATGACTAGTGTACTAACCAGAGTTTTTCCTGCAGTCAGAGGCAGAAATGGTAAAATCTTTTTTATCATACGTAACTTGTGGAATGAGGCTGAGACCACTGAGTTAGCATGAGGCAGAAAAGTCAGTTTGTCATCGTATATGACGCCCAAGTTCCTAACCCTGGTAACTGGGAGTGGGGGGGGGACCCAGTGAGGCAGGCCACCAAGAGGAGGACCAGATAGGAGATAGCTTGCCAAATGTCATAACCTCTGTTTTATCAGAGTTCAACTTAAGGCAGTTGCTGGTCATCCAGCTACTGATTGCAAGGATGCCTTTTTGAAAGTTGGCTGCTACCTTTTCACCATCATTGTGTATAGTCAACACCAATTGCGTATCGTCGGCATAAGATGCAAGGCCCATCCCATGTACCTTGATTACTCTGGCTAAGTCCGACACATAGATGTTAAAAAGTGTCGGACTTAGGGATGACCCTTGCGGGACACCACATGGGAGGGCCAATTGGACAGACTGGAAGGTGCCAAAATTTACCGACTGTGTCCGATTGGTGAGAAAGGAGGTCAACAGTGCTCTTGCATTTGGTTGGATACCCATTTTAGTGACACGGTCGATCAAGATGGTGTGATCGACCGTGTCAAAAGCTGCTGAGAGATCCAGCAGTATAAGAACAGCCGTGCCTCCCTGATCCAGAATGATTCTGATGTCTTCAGCGGCTTTAATGAGTGCGGTCTCTGTTCCATGGCCCTTACGAAAACCAAATTGAGTGTCGTCTAACAGATGATGATCTTCAAGGTACTTGGAGAGTTGAGTATTCATCACCTTTTCAAAGATTTTGGCTGGGAAAGGGAAGCGATACAAAAGGGGATGATGGACGGAACGTTTGAGCCAATCAAACACTCACCCCCAGTCAACTGATCTGGGTTTAATCCATCATCATTCTTTAGCTCACTCCACCACCCCAGTTCAGACATGGCCATATGCAAATCAGTCTGACCCTGAGCCTCATGGGAACAGTCCAGCCCGAACTGCCAAGCCATGTCTTCCCTGGACCGGAAACAAGCATCCAAAGGGAAGCTGGCTATCGGCCTGTAATTTTGTGTGTCATTAGGGTCTAAGTTTGCTTTTTTTAGCAGTGGTTTTATAATAGTTTTCTTCCAGGCCGTGGGGTATATGCCTGAGGCAAACATAGTATTACCAATGCTAGATAGAACAGGTGCCACATGTTCTGTGACTGGTAAAAGTACAGCCGGAGGACAAGGGTCAGTAGCAGAGCCTGATTTCACAGAAGAGATTAGGTTTGCAATCTGATCAGGTGTGGTTATCAAATTGTAGTAAGGAGAATTCAGTGGTATCCCTTGCTAAGAACTGGTTGGCAGTGTTGGCCTTGGATGCAAATTTAGAGTAAACATCATTTACTTTTTCAAAAAAGTAATTCGCTAGAGTCACATAGTGACTGTGAAGGGGCTAGAGTGCAGGAGGATGTTTGACCTGACAATTTAGCGACTACTTGGTAAAGTTGTTTATTAGAATCTTGCGCAGATTCAATCTGAGCAGTATAATATTTGCTTTTTTCCTGCGTAATCAGTAGTTTATATTTGGTAAGCTCTTCTTTATATAGGAGTTTCTCCTGACAGTTGTAAGATTTGCGCCATTGTCTTTCACGATTTCTACACAATTTCTTTTCTTCTCTGAGTTCAGAGAACCAAGGGGCTGACGGCGGCGCCGATTTTTTGAGAAGGTTTTGTTTGGCACCAGCAGATTAATTGCATTGTGCAGCCAATTGGTGTAGTTTACTGAAGCAAGGTTGGGGTCTGAGGAGACAACTGGAAGGGTTGAACATAGGTGCGTCTTAAGTTGCTGGTGATCTATGCTCTTCCAGGCTTTTATTACAACCGGCTTATTTATTAAGGTACTAGAAGAGGGCTTAATGTGGATAAGAATGTTAAATATAACCGCATGATGGTCAGTCCATACTAAAGGTAGAATACGCTTTAAAAGAATAGCTTGGGAATTTGAGAATAGGCCATCTAAAGTGTGGCCGGCTACGTGCGTGGAGTTTGAAACTCGCTGTGATAGACCCACCGCTTCCAAGTCTGAGAGCAATATATTAGTGTCCTTATCAAGATGATTTTCTAGGTGAAAATTAAAATCCCCCAGAATCGTGAGGGTGGGTTCAGCTGCCATTGGTTCTACCAGGTTACTTAGTGTGGAGAGGAACTCTGTCCTAGGTCCAGGTGGGCGGTAGAGTAAAATGCCTTTAAAAATTTGGGAAGGGGTAAGCTGGATAGAGAAATATATAGCTTCGCAGGTCAAGGATGGAATATGATCAATTTTTGTTGTGAGATTGCTGCGATAAATTATCGCTAGCCCGCCGCCTTTTTTGTTAGTTCTATCTTGTCTTAAGGCTGTGTAGCCCTCTGGGGTGGCAGCGGTGAGGTCAGGTCCTGATGAAGGATCTGTCCAAGTCTCAGTTATAAAGAGAACATCAAGATTATGATCAGTTAGCAAGTCCGCTATCTCGTATTTGTGTTTCACTAGTGAGCGCGCGTTTATAAGTGCTGCGGCGATATTTCCACTGTCAAGATAGAGGGAGTGTGCTTTAAAAGCATTCTGATTTGGTAGCAGAGAAGGTATGAATTTACAATGGAGACAAGCTATACAAAGTCCACTAAGCTCACTGGTGGCATCTAAGACCATACGGGAACACGCCGTATTGGGTACTGGGCGTAGACTTAGAAGTTCCGTACCTGAGTAGCTTATTTTCTTATAGTCTGAAGACCAAGGAGGGGGGGCCCTGGGCCCGGTCCAGACGCGGACGGGCGCAGACGGGCTTGCCTTTGGCGCGCGTCCGCTGCGCGCGCGCATCAGGGTCAACCTAAGTACTGGTGGGGGCGCCAAGACTAGTGCGCTGACCCCAGCAGGGAGTTGTTGCCGCTCCCGGAAGCCCTCCGAACAAACGGCACTTGCCGCGTCGGACCGGGGCCAAGGAGAAAGACAGGTAGGAGCTTTAAATGTGCAAAGTGCAAGTTAAAATCCAATTTTAAAAGTTAAAAAACAAGCGAGTGGCAGCAATATCAAAACGAACAATATGCTTTCAGGCAGAGCGTTGATTTGAGGACAAGCACAGCGCAACTAGCAGCGTCCCTAGAGGAAGGTAACTGCCGCGTCCGCTGCGCGTGCGCATCTAATAGTAGTCTCAGATCACGCACTGATTTCCTTCACCGAGTCGGTCTAGAACCATAGCGATTAGGGAGATGGATAATACATCCTGCTTTACTGTAGGATCTAGTAATGAGAGCAGAATTACAAACCCAGACTGAAGATGATTCCTATTATATGAGCCAAAGAGATGGGTGTTTCTGGCACCTGTGAGGCCTTCAAGGTTGATGAGAGGTAAATGAATAGAGACTAAGGCTATGACTATTGCCAATTTGAGGATGCTGAGGGCTAAAAGGAGTGAGCAACTCAACAACAAGGTTCATGAAGTCGAACAAAACTATAGGTCCAACCCTACCTGATGTGTTAATACCACTCTCCGCCATGTTCTGATCTCTCACAGGTCTCCTGACATGTCTGAGTCTGTTTTCTTTGTCTTCTCCACCACCATATCTGGAACTCAGGACTTACACACTGTTAGTGATCCACCAGTGTGCCCAGTCCCCGGCTACATTAGGGTCTGTGATGAAGTGAGCCTTCTCCTCATCTTAAACTTTGTTTCACTGAAAACAATGTGCATTTCAGTCCCAATTTGTGAAGTTTAATTTTCACGTTGAGAAAGGAGTTTAACTTGCTTTGCATGGGCACTGAATTTGCAAAGATCAGAACTCTTTTACTGTCCACTGATAAGGGGCTACTCTGTCTAGGTCTTTGCAAGAGGTGGTCTTGAACTCTGTAATTAACAAATCCGACTGTGACCGTCCAACATGGGTCCCCAGGCTGCAGAGGTGGCACCAGGAGTTTGTATGCTCTATGACCATAAAAAAAAGTTGAGGCCCTTGGGTGCAACGTCCCTCATGAACCAATCCTCAAGAAATAATTCTATTTTGAACCTTCTCAATTTTCTGTCAGCACTACACACCTCTTGTTGTTCTAGCAGGAGTGAGCTTCCACAACTTCAGCTCTCTATTCCCAAAGCCGGACCCTTTTTTCCAGGTTAGAATAGTGAGCATGCTTTTCTGTGGTTGTATGTTGGAGGTCCGTTAATGTTTTATCAGTGTGCCACCTTAGTTGACAGTTTATCCCGATTAGTTATCAAGAGTCCCATGTCTGCTGTATCTAACCTGATCTTCAGTGTCTCACAAGATTCTTTAATGGAAGTTAATATTTGTTTAGAGCGGCTTCATCAGTCATTGTATCAGTGCTAGGAGTCTGACTATTTGATGTTTGAGATCTCCAGGACAGCAGGTCACATGGTCTGTGGTTTAATAGACTTAAAGTTGCCAATTGCTGCTGTGCCTCAATACTGTTTCCAGTTCTTTATGAAACCAACCTTTTCGCTTGCATTCGCCACCTGACCAATGTCTCGTGGCTCACAGTGCACAGGTGTTTGAGTAGACTTTCCACCCCCTTACTGAAGACCATTGTTTTTTTGCACTGAATATGGTGTTCTCAATGTTGCAATGAGGAATAGGACCAAGCCACACCTACTGCAGCAGCACACCACCACAGTTCTGGTAAATCCACAATGGCACCATCCAATTGTTTTCCACAGAGGGGCTGAGAGTTAAGTCTCAATTTGCCCCAGTCATCTGCGTGGCCCCCCAGAGTACCTTCTGTCATCTCCGGCTCTAAAAGTCAGACAGAGCTGCGTCTAAAATATAGATCAGTCCAAAGGATTGTAAATGTCAACAGAACTTATTCTTATCAACATAGGAATACATATTACTCGTTACCCATCACATACATGCTATATTAAATGTATAAAACTATGTTCTTTTTATTACAAGTAAAAAGTGTTTAAAGAAAATTGTGAGTGAAATACTCAAGTATAAAGTTTTAGTAAAAAGAAAAGTAATTAAGTATTTAAAAATACTGTTAGACAAAATATGTTTTGTTAGAAAGCACACTGTGTACAAGTCCAATTCTTGAAGCTGTTGCCAGTAAGGTAAAGCTAAAAATGTTGCATGATAATTGAAATGTTCAGCTTTCATGAATATACGGATGACTAAACAAAAGGCAATGTTGTTAAGCGTAGATTTGTGAAGCTGCTACTGCAATTATCAGCCAACAAACGACCCTGATTACTAATAAAATGTTCATCTTTCTTAATAAACAATGGGCAATAGGTAAGCTTAGTAGAGGGTTCCGGGCTTCGATTATCTAAATACACTATCAAGTTTGAAACTAATCAGCTGGAGGGAAGCTAATCAAACTGAACACAGGCTTCTGCATTATGTACAGTAAAAGCTTCCACATGTGCCATTCAAAATGTACATTATATACACATATGCAGGGTTTATATGCAAATGTGGGGTGCTAAACTATTTAATATTGTTGAGTGCGAGGAGGAACAGTGAGTCAAGTGACAAATCCTGGAGTGTACCACAATGCCCCCTCAAGAAATGTATTAAATAGCATCTCACACTACACACCTCTGCATGTATGGTTTACGCTAGGCTACGTTGATTTGTTTTTAAAAAGTATTCAAGAAAAAACAGGATACAAGGGGTTGCATTTGTGCAATGAGAAAATATTGAGAACTACTAGAAAGGTTGGTTCCGTGGGTAAAGTCATAGTGACATGCACTTTGTTAGGCAGTGAGTAAGGAAAATGCTACTTACCAGTATGCATCTGTTCTTGGCATGTAGAGCTGTAGATTAGTATACTTGTGCATAGATCGCCATCTGGTGTTGGGCTCGGATGTTTGCACTTTGTTTTTATCTTGGAAGAAGTCTTTGTAGTCACAAGGTAGGTGACTCCTCCTTAGGACGATAGTGCGCATGGGCATCGACTCCATCTCCAGATTGTTTTGCCATGGAGGGTTATGATGGAGTTAGTAAGAAATAGAAAAGGATGTCCATGTGTAATGTATCTAAGTAAGATAGTACTGGAACAGATAGAGGTATCCGGGGAGGCGGGTGGGCGTATACGAATCTACAGCTCTACATGCCAAGAACAGATGCATACTGGTAAGTAGCATTTTCCGTTCGAGGCATATGAGCTGTAGATTGTATACTTGTGCATAGACTATACAGCAGTTACCTCCTTAGCGGTGGCTACCTGTATCTGTTGCAGTGGTTTGAAAAAGTGTTCTTAATACAGCCTGGCCCACACTAGCTTGTTTTGCTTGCACATCTACACAATAGTGTTTTGTGAAAGTGTGTGGTGTAGACCAAGTTGCTGCTTTGCAGATATCATCTAGGGGAATGTTCCCTAAGAATGCCATAGAGGCCCCTAGTTTGCGTGAGGAATGAGCTCTAGGGGGAAAGGTTAGTGTGTGTTTGGCTTTAAGATAGCATATTTGGATGCATTTAACAATCCACCTTGCAATACCGGCTTTGGAAATGGGATTGCCCTTATGAGGTGGGGAGAAAGCCACAAAGTTGTTTGGTTTTCCTAAAGGATTTTGTCCTTTTAATGTAGTAAAGTATTGCTCTCTTAACGTCTAACGTGTGAAGAGCTCGTTCTGCCACGAAGTCTGGTTGTGGGGGAAAAAACTGGGAGTTCAACAGACTGGTTAAGATGGAAGGCAGAAACGACTTTAGGTAAAAATTTGGGGTTAGGACTAAGAACCACTTTGTGATGGATTTGTAAAAATGGTTCTTGTATGGTTAACGCCTGGAGTTCACTAACTCTTCTGAGAGATGTGATAGCGACTAGGACGGCTACTTTCCAAGTGACGTACTGTAGTTCACATTTGTGCAGGGGTTCGAAAGGGGGACCCATGAGTCTAGTAAGGACAATATTTAAATTCCATACTGGAGAGGGTGGAGCTCTAGGTGGAATTATTCTTTTAAGTCCTTCCATAAATGCTTTAATAGCGGGTACTCTAAACAAAGATAAGTGTTGTTTGTTTTGGAGATAAGCTGCTATTGCAGCAAGAGGTAGTCTTATGGATGTATATGCTAGGTTACACCGTTGTAGGTGCAGGAGATAGCATATTATGTTTTGAATAGAAGCATCTAGTGGATTGATTTTATTTGTACAATAAATTACAAATTGTTTCCACTTGGCGGCGTAACATGCTCTGGTGGTAGGACGTCTAGCTTCTTTAATGATGTTCATGCAGTCTGATGGGAGATTAAGGTAACCGAACTCTAAGACTTCAGGAGCCAGATCGCAAGATTGAGTTGATTGGGATCTGGGTGCCTTATCTCTCCATGGTTCTGAGTGAGAAGCTTGGGTGAGAGGTGTAGTTTTTGATGAGGAACTACTGATAGTTCCAAGAGGGTTGTGAACCATGGTTGTCGGGCCCATGTTGGAGCAACCAGGATCATTGTGAGGGAATGCTGTTTGAGCTTCCGAACCACTAACGGAATTAGTGGGAGAGGCGGAAAAGCATAAGCAAATTTGTCTGACCAGTTCATCCATAGCGCATTGCCTTTGGACAATGGGTGTGGATACCTGGAGGCGAAGCTTGGGCATTTTGTGTTTTGATGTGTGGCGAACAGATCTATTTCTGGCTGGCCCCACATGCAAAAGAATGGAAGAAGAACTTGAGGGTAAAGTTCCCATTCGTTGATTTGCTGTGTTTGACGACTGAGCAGATCTGCAATCTGATTGTGTACCCCTGGGAGGTGTTCTGCAAGAAGATATATGTTTTGAGGAATGGCCCACCTCCATATGCTTTGAGCTAGGCGTGAAAGCTGTAGATAGTGTGTCCCCCCTTGTTTCTTTATGTAGTACATTGCTGTCACATTGTCTGTACGAACTAGGACAGCTTTGCCTACTATATGGAGTTGAAAGGATTTTAGTGCTAGAAAAATTGCCAGTAGTTACAGGTAATTTATGTGGTGCTGTTTTTGCCGAGGGGTCCACATACCCTGGATGGTGTGGTTCTGAAGATGAGCTCCCCAGCCGGTGAGCGATGCGTCTGCTGTTAGCACTATCTGTGGAACCGGGTCGAGGAACGACCGCCCTTTGGAAAGGTTTTGTGTGTTCCACCACTGCAGAGAGCGATGTGTACGGTCGTCCACCAACACCAGATCTGTTAGCTGACCTTGAGCCTGGTTCCACTGACGTGCCAAACACTCCTGTAAGGGACGCATTTGGAGTCTTGCATAAGGAACGATGAGAATGCAAGAGAGCCATCATCCCGATCAACTGCATGAACACTTGAGCTGGTAATGAGTGTTGAGGCTGAAATTTGGATATTAGAGCTTGCATACTGCTTATCCTGAGAGGGTTGGGGTATGCTAAAGCTTTTGAGGTGTCTATTGTAGCACCTAGGAATTGTGTGTTGGACGGGTGGAGGTGGGATTTGGTGAGATTCACCGTGAATCCCAAGTTGTGAAGCAGTTGGATTGTTTTGTGTGTTGCACACAGCTGCTGTGTGACTTGGCTTTTATGAGCCAGTCGTCCAGATAAGGTAACACGTGAATGTGTTGTCTTCGTAAATGAGCCGCTACTACTGCGAGGCACTTGGTGAAGACTCTGGGTGCTGTAGTCACTCCGAACGGAAGGACTTTGAATTGATAATGTTGGCCGTCTACCACAAACCTGAGATATTTCCTGTGAGTGGGGTGAATGGGAATATGAAAGTAGGCGTCCTTTAGATCTAGAGTGGAGAGAAAGTCGCCCTGTTGAAGCAGTGGGAGCACCTGTTGTAGAGTGACCATGTGGAAGTGGTCCGACTGAATGTAGAGGTTTAGTGGTCTGAGGTCCAGTATTGGCCGTCCTTTTTTGGGATTAGAAAGTAGAGGGAGTAAACCACGGTGCCTTGATGAGGTAAGGGGACTAGTTCTATTGCATGTTTTTGTAATAGAGAGAGAACCTCTTGTTTTAGAAGTGTTAGATGTTCCAAGGACATTGGACGTTGTCTGGGAGGAATATTTGGGGGAGTAGAGGTGAGTTCCAGGCAATAACCAAACTGGATAATTTGTCTTACCCACTTGTCTGTTGTGATTGAATTCCAGACAGGTAGGAACTGTGAGAGACGTCCCCCGACAGGAGTGGGATGATCGGGGGAAGTGAAGGGAAATCACTGTTTGGTGGTAGGGGAGTTGCAGGTATTGTTACAGCGGCCTCTTCCCTTGCCGTTTTTGCCTCTGTAGCCCCCGCGAAAGTATCCTTTGGAGGTCGTTTGATTGGGGCTCTTGTATGAAGAGGGATGTTCTGAACCAATGGTTTTGGAGCCCGCCCTGTAGAAAGAGCAGTGAAAAGAACCTCTAGGGGAAGGTAAGTGCAAGGGCCCCCATGGACTTAGCAGTGTCAGTATCTTTTTTCATCTTTTCTAAAGATGTGTCAACTGTGGGCCCGAAAAGATGTTCTTGATCAAAGGGCTGATTAAGAATAGCAGATTGCACTTCGTGCTTGAATCCGGAGATTCGGAGCCAAGCGTGCCTGCGAAGCAAAACACTAGTGTTAATGGCACGGGATGCGGTATCAGCCGCGTCTAGCGCACATTTAATTGAGGTGTTAGTTATTAACTTCCCCTCCTGTATAAGGTCGTTAACTTTTTCTTTATATTGGTCAGGAAGGTGTTGCATGAGCTTTTCAAGCTCATCGTAATGAGCTCTGTCATACCTGGCCAACAAAGCCAGGGCATTGGCAATCCGCCAATGATTTGCATCCTGTGACGCAATACGTTTTCCAGATGCGTCTATCAGTTTGGATTCCTTATCAGGAGGAGGGTGTCGCCTATACTCTGAGTTTGCCCTCTTGCGTGTATTTGACACAAGAGAATCCAAAGGGACCTGACCTTTAATGTAAACTGGGTCATTGGGAGCTGCTTTATATTTTTTGTCCACCCTGGTGTTGAGAATCCTGGCTCCAACAGGGTCCTTAAAAACTTCTGGCGCATGTTTCAGCATGCCTTTTAACATTGGAAGGGGGTGCGTGGACTTTGGTGAGGGTGCAAAGGTTTCGAGTAAAAAGTCTTCCTCTAAGGGATCAGAATGTAATTGTACCCCGTGGTATTGAGCAGCCCTATTAATTAGTTGCGCAAAACCAATAGTCATCTGGTGGTGATGGCCTAGATGGATAGAGGTCCAGGTCATTATGTGGGTCGGGATCTGTGTTGTAGCCATCCCAAGGGTCTACGTTGTGTGGGATGGGGTATGTGCATCATCATCCCAATCTGGATCTCGATTCCCACCCCCATCGGTATCATCATCCTCATCGTCTTGTGGTTGAGGTGAAAAAATATGTTGTGGGGAGTGTTCTGGAGAAATTAAGAGATTTGGGTCAGCTGGAGGAGGAGAAGGAGGTAGAGAAGTGTTAGTGGCCATTTCCTTTCGTTTCTTGGGTATTTCATATTCCTCTGGAGGGTCCAGTTTTCTCTTTTTAGGAGGTTTGGTGACAACTTTACCAGTTCCTGGGTCAATATAAAGAGTTTTTTGATTTGGATCCGAAAAATCTGGTACAGACTGTGAGGGTAGAATGTCCTTTTTCGGTGCCGAAGATTTAGGGTCAGAACGTTCTTTAGACCGAGTCTCTGAGGCCTTCTGTGGGGTCTTGGACTCCTTAGGTTTTGATATAGGAGTTTGTGGCTCCAACGCTTTTTTAGGCTCTGAAGCTTTTTTGGGCTCCGAAGGCGTTTTCAGCTCCGAATGTTTGTCCTTGGTGTGTTTCGACGCCGAGGGCTTCGGCGTCGAGGCTGTCTTCGGTGCCGACAAAGAAGGGCGTGGCACATGTTTGGTCTTGTGTCTCGGTGCGGAAGGTGACTTTTCGGCAACAGAATGGGGCTGGCTCGAGCCGGAAGGCTTGTCTTTAGGTTTTGTAGCCGGGCCCGAGTGCGGGGCCGTCTGAGACATGTTGCCGGTGTCGACCTGAGCCCGAGGGCGAAGGTGTTACCGGAGCCTTAGGTTTGGTTTTTGGGAGAGGGGTTTTGGTAATCACGGACCGCTGAGCCGGAGTTTCTGTGTCCTCATCGACGTCAGAGTCCTCGGCCTCGGAGACGGAGGTATCTTCTTCATCACCTTGTTGTTCCGGCTGGACATTGGAATCTGCTCCTAAGATGTCCGTATTCGAGCTGCTTCCGCGAGACATTTCGTGACGTTGAGCCCGACGGTCACGGATGGTTTTCTTCGACCTAAACGATGCACAGGCCTCGCAGTTCTGGTCATCGTGCTCCGGGGAGAGGCAGAGATTACAAACCTCGTGCAAGTCCATGTGTGGGAACTTAGCACCACACCCGGGGCATTTTTTGAAAGGAGTCCTTTCCATTGACTGCTGGCGTGGTCGGCGCGGATAGGCCCAACTGCCCGCATCGAAGATCGAGGTCGAGGAGTTAGTTTTAAAGATGCGTATCGAAAGGGAAACGCGATCGAGACAATACCGTCGAGTGGAGAGGGATTGCGCGTCAAGGGGAGATTCGAAACAGATATCGACCCGGAGCGCAGCAGATCACATCCGAACCAGATGGCGGAAAAAATCAATCTGGAGATGGAGTCGATGCCCATGCGCACTATCGTCCTAATGAGGAGTCACCTACCTCGTGACTACAAAGACTTCTTCCAAGACAAAAACAAAGGGCAAACATCCGAGCCCAACATCAGATGGCGATCTATGCACAAGTATAAAATCTACAGCTCATATGCCTCGAACACAGTGTTTCCATAGCAATCTTGCTGTTCTGTGGCAAGAAATGTTTTAATGTATGTTTCATAGTGCAGCTGCTTTAAATAACGCATGTTATTGGGCCACATTTTTTCCACTTGCTTGGCATAAACATATATACCTGTAATGAAGCACGATAGGAAGGTTCATGTGTATGAAATAGTCACGATTCACTCCCTGTGCTCTCGTTCCCACCACCAGGGGGCTGAATTGTGGGGCTTTCCAGTATTCTAATATGCTTCCAGACTCTCCCCTGTATGCATATCCTGACTTCCAGGCATTTGGACATCATTTAGGAATTGACATCCAGCCCCAATCCATGCCGGGTTTTGTGGAAGCCAGTTTGCTCATGCTGGAAACTCCATTACCTATAATCCCCTGCTCACTGCTTTGTCTCCACCCCTGCAGGCCAAGGATGGGTGGAGGAATTCTGTTCACCTGTGGCTGGCTGCTGCTAGCCTGCTCACACCTGATGCATGTGATTACTGTGAGCTCTTTTAAGCCCCAGCTCCCTTTAGCCCAGTGTTGGTCATTGTAGCTGTATACCGGTGAGGCCGATCCTTGTTCCCAGTGTTTCCTGAGCTTTTGATATTCCTTGATTCCTGAGCTATAGTTAATCCTTGTTCCTTGATTCCTGAGCTATAGCTATTCCTTGTGCCTGAATTAGCACTGCCTGCAGTGCTACCTTGTTTCCAGAGTTCCTGAGCTATAGCTATTCCTTGTACCTGAATTAGCACTGCCTGCAGTGCTACCTTGTTTCCCGAGTTCCAGAGCTATAGTTATTCTTTGTTCCTGTTCCTAGGCTTCAGCTATTTCTTGTTCCTGATTTGCACTGCTTGCAATGCTCTCTTGACTCCTTGTTTCCTGAGCTGTAGCTATTTCCTGTTTCCTTGAACCAGTACTGCCTGCAGTGCTACCTTGACTCCTGAGCCTTAGCATTCCTTGTTCCTGACCTGCAGCAGTTTCCCTTCTCCTGAACTAGCACTGCCTACAGTGCTACTTTGACTCCTGAGCTTTTGCTCAATTCTTGTTCCTGCCCCAGCACTGCCTTCTAGGCTACTTTGTTTTCTTGACTCCTGAACCTGCACCATTTTAGTATACCCTTGTAGCCTCCCCTTCTGTGTATCCTTTTCCAGTCCCTGCCTTTCTTCCCATTTCCTTGGTTCCAGTTCTAGTTTGCTGTCTTTCTATTTCTGCTGTCTTTCTTCTGTTACCTTGTATGTTTGTTACCTGCTTTCTGCCAAGTGTGCTCTGTGATTTCCTTCCTTTCCTGTTAAGCACTCCTCCTTGCTAGCTCCTTGTCTATCGTGCTTGTGTTTAGTTTTACCACTTTGCTGTTACTGCCTTGCGTGTTCCCGTTTGATTGCCAGGATCCGTGGGCACAGCTGACTACCTAGGTGGTGTTTCTTGTTCACTGTGAGTATTGTCTTTGAGTTACAGTTATAACATCACCATAGGTATAAGCTCCACAGACCCTGCCTTTGCATACATATCCTATATGTGGGTATTTTCAGTCAGTATCTGTAACAGCAATTGTGGGTGAGGAACTTACTGAGCTTCAGTCTTACAGTGTGGAGCTCCTGAGTGCTTTACCCCACATTCCCTTTATTGTTAGTGTTGTATTATATATATATATATGTCTTGCACGTCCGTCCTGGGTGTAGTTAGTCTGAATGCTAAATTGCCTTGTGAGTGCCCTTCCTTTCTGAGTCTTAGCCATCTTGTACAGGCTTCCCCTTTGGATCCCTTTTTCTCCTCTGACTCCTTGTGTGATCCTGGGCAGCGCTATACTACTCTTTCTGTGCACGGTACGTTTTCTACCCAGTCCCCAGTCCTTGCTCAAGTCCCTGACTGTGTTCCCGATATAGTCCCGGACAGTCCCTGACAGAAATGAACATCGGTTTTATTCATAAGGAAGCCCCTCCACCACGAGGAAAGGAAAAGCTTTCAAACTCCAGGTCCCGTCACAACGACTTTCTCTCTAGTGATCTTTTCAATTTCCTTCTAGAACCAAGAGACCTCACAAGTTCCATCACCAACAAAAAAAGCCGTATGCATAATCATTATTTTATAGTATCAAGTTTCTCTGTATAAAATACAGAAAAGGTACTATAAAAGAACGGCACATTCTCTCTGGCATTTATTGTTTTCGTTTACTGCTAGTATTTTTTTCTCAGGATACAGAAAAATCACCTCACTCATTACATTAATATCATTAACAACAAACAGGCAAGAGTCACAATTGACTAAAATAAGTGACAAATTAAAACGTCATTAAGGTTACAGCAGAAGCCATGTTAATGGTGGACAGTTCACTGTGCCAACTGTTCTAATCTCACATACCTCCTCACCCTCGTTTATTATCTGACTTTTATGACTATTTTGATTTGTGGGTTTCAGAGAGTTACTTCTTCTTGTATTTTTCTAATTGTTTGTTGGATCCCGTAGCTTACTCCTCCTGGGCAAGTGTAAAGTGCTTCGCTTATTCTTGATCTACTAATCTCCAGGCCCGCTCTGACATTTCCCTCACCCTTGTATATTACTTGACTGTTTATGATTATGCCTTGTTCTTCTTGGCCTAAAGTTTTCCTTCTCCTGTACCTTTTCGATTACCCTGTTTGATCTATATGCCTCCTCTCTCGTTCAATTGTAAAGCACTCTGATACCCCCATGGGTCATGTTTGCGCTATATAAAACTTTTTTTAATAAAATGCCTCACCACTCCTGCCTTTTCTCAATGATAAAATGAAAGCAGCATGGTGGTAAAGGGCACGCTTCGAAGCTACAACAAAAGCCTATGCAAAAGAAAAAATTGATTCCATTTGGGGTACAGATTGCGGGGAGAGGGATATGGCAGATTAGGAGGGATGCTGCTGGGGGCATGAGACCTCCCTAGTCACTCCCTTATGACACCACTGCCTAACAAACCACTATTTTGCAGAGTGTGTTTATAATGGACTTTAATGTGCTTTGTATGATGAATTCAGTTTTCAGATTCCATCATTGAATCACTGTGTTAAATTGAGGGAACAGACTAAACTAAGGTTACTACTGCCTCATGTTAAGGATTATTCCACACAAGTATATTCTATACAAGCCATTTATTTTGAAATGCCAACTATATGTAGGCTAAAGTCCATGTTACATGCTTTCTGGTAACAGTAGAAAAATAGAACCAGTGAAAACATTTGTACAACTGCAATGGTACTTAAAAGAGAAATGTATTGTTTTACAATGCATTACACAAGACTTGAATTCAAGTTTGGAAGTACCTAAATAAAAATACTATTTTTTTAAAAAAACACTATATACAATTGAAGCGTAAACAAATCTTACAAAGTACTGGTTATGCAGGTTGTAGAAAACGCTTGCATAGGACATGAAATCAGTTCTTAGAAGATTTTTCTTTCTGAGCCATTAGCACTGAAGGCACTTGACTTTATACCAGCAACAGCACATTACAGGAAACTAAATATAAAACTGGTTGAACAGACCACTATATTAAAACACTGACAAACTACATAAACCAAATAGCATTTTTTTCCCTCCATAATAGGGAGTCATCCATTGCGACAGGGCAATGTACATTTTAGCGAGGACTACCAAAAATGTACATTATAAAAATAGCTTAATTTCCAAAGTAACTACATCTGAAACAAAAAAATAGGCATGCCCAAATCTAAACAATACAAGATATAGATACGAGTGCCAATTTAGAAAATTAAATACATGACAAGGTTACAATATTGAATTTTCAATGCAGGCTACCATACTATGATTTTTATTTAATTTGCTAAAACGTCAAATTAAAGTTTATAAACTGTTTGAATTGAATGGAAGGTCAAAAATGCAACAAGGAGTCTTCATAAAATTAAACAAAAGTAAATAAAAATAATACTGCAAAGCACTGGCTGGAACGATCAAAACAAAAGTGCAGGTGTTTCCTTCTTAAAAGTGCTAGAACAGTTAGATTAAATGCAAAGCAGAAGTGGCCAACAAAGTGGAGAGAGAAACGAGGAAAATTAAATAGCAACTAATTCTGAAGTTGTTAGACTCAGTCAAATGTATTAATCCCAATTGAAATCTCTTTGCTTTAACTGTCTCTTAAATTGAAGGATACAAATGGTGCTGTTACCCTACTCTCAGGTGAGTGGTGAAAACTAACCACATCAGGGTGCAGAATCTTTTAGCGAGCGAAATAGACTGCTAAAGAGCAGAATGAAAAACGAAAGAGCATTGAGCTCCAAAACCACAACTGCACTCCTTTTGCTGCATAAACAAATTGCAATGTTAAAAGACTGTGCACATTTGACGTGCCTGTAGGTAAGAACAAATTCTTTTTTTTACCACATGTTGCTCGATGGGGAGAGGAGTAGGGTCATTGCATCGACTCAGTATACACCCAGCGGCACTGCAGACCCTTATAAGACAGAACTGAAATTCAAGTGATACATGCACTTAAGAATGTTTATATCTCTGCAGTGTCTTCTACCAGATGGTGCTGGCATACACACAGGGACTGAAACAATCATGGATACCCAGCGTATCAAGGTTCTATTCATTCAACTTTGGAAGAACGTATTACCCCCGCCATTAGGGTTAGAATAGTGAATCAAATAAGGAAGTAAGAAAAAGTAACTTGATTACGGTCTCATCATGCCACTAAAACAAGCATAACTGTAGCAAAATAAAAACAGTTCAGAATATTTTCAGAATTGTGTGCTTAGTAGCAAGATTAAGAATAAAATATTACAATGAAAACCAGATTTGTTGCATGTTCCACCAAACCGGTTATCACTAGTGTTCATAAAAAACTGAAGTAAAATTACTGTATATGCAAGCTGCCAAACAACGAATCTGTTAAGCAGAAAAAACATTATCAGTGGTATTACAAATAGACACACAACTGACCAGCCAAACCTTTTCAGACAACAAATGTAGGAGTCACTAAATGTTTGAGATGCAATTTGGTGTGGTACTGTTGATAGAACAGTTAATTCAAATATTGTATGTTCTGCTTTAAATGTGTTTTTGTATCAGCTAAAATCAGATCATTGACACTGACATTATCTAAAAATTGACATTTAACATTTCTCTTAACCACATTAAAACCTTGGTTCCTAAAACATAAAATAACTTCCTACTTAAAAATAAAAAACAAAACTTCAATTTAATTAATCAACTGCTTCAATTCCGTAAATCTAAAACCTGTTCACAAGAAGTGGCAAATTGATTTAAAGTGAATGCAACCATACACATGCAATACACATTTTATGATGCGGATTATAGTTCTATAGCAACAGGTTTACAAGGGATACAACATGAACATTCTTTCAATCAAAATGATAGAACAGTTTCACCATGACCCTGCATCTATAGCAATTCGTACACCATTAAGTACCATATAAAATTAAATTGACAGCTAAGTGTGTGATCGCTTTACAGATCGAGTAAGAGGAGAATCAACGTGTACTGAATAGTAAAAAAAGAATTATGCTTGAGTGACTCCCTAAAACACAGGCCTGGGAGGCTGGATTGGAGAAGAAAAAACGAATGCATAAGGCAAAGAATGGTGCAGCAAGCCCAAAACAACATATAGTTATGTCTAATATACAGTGATCATTTAACTGATCTGTTGAGTATTTATCACAGAACATTTCCCCCTGGCACCATTTGCACTCGGAGTTGTGCAAAGTAAAACAAGAAAATCAGTAAGAGAAACTAAAAATGTACTGACTCCAACTTTGTCATTACAACAGAAATTGTGCAGATAGTCTGAACAGTTTGATTGTCTTAGGAATGAATGCATGTAGTTTCACTTGTTAACTTTTCAGTACCTATTCCTTAAATTCATCGATATACTATGCAGACCTTCCCGTTTGGTGTGTGTCCCATAAGTAACCAGTTAACTTGCTTAAAAAAAAAAGTCAGATGTGCTCATTAGCCAGATACACAAGTACATTACACCTACCATACCAACCACACTATCAATATTACCAGTTTGAATTCCAATTTACAAGTACTAGGTTCCTATACCAACCTAGTCACAACAAGAACGTTAATTTTTCCCTTTTTATGAAAAATGTCGTTGACAAAGGGGCAGTTTCACAAGGGATGGGATGGGATGTGTGATAAATATAATCTCTTAAAATGTGAATCCTAACAAATGTTGAAAGATTTGTTTTTTTTTTAAATGTTCAGAATTGGTCATGACAATGAATGCACACTTAATCAGTGGAGGTTAGAACACACTTACTCTATGCAATTAATTATTAAACATTAGCACAGGATTTGCAATCCTTAAAAATATAACAAAATATTTTTAAGTCGCTCACAGATCCAAGATACATTTCAAAGAAACTGTTTTGTCCCATGGCTTCTCAGGTCAATCTCCCCATCACATCTAGACAATTACACTTAAACATTACACATTCCATAAAACAGACTCCACTATCTCAATATGTTAAAAAAGCCTTGAAGTTCAGTGAAGATTTAGATGATTTAAGCTTCATATACAGTACCACAGGTGTCAGCAAATTAAGAAATATTTCAGAATCTCATACCAGATCTATCATTAAATGCTGATAATAAAATTCAAAACAACTGGGAGTTTTTGGGAGATGCCATCAAATTTGCAAAATAGGGTTTCGATTTGCACTAATGTTCAGAAAGTAGCTACACTCTCTAGCACTTACTGAGGGAGGACATTAGAACTAAAATGTGAAAATATATATTTGTTTCATTGGTCATATGCATGGTCTGTAGCATCAAAGTTGGACTTAATTATTCAAAACAATGACTAATAACCTTACACATATAAAAGCAAAGGTTCTTATTCATCATGTAAAGGTGGCTATGTTTTATTTTCTTTAAAGCAAAGCTAGATACTGAACGATATAATGGTATTCATCCTTTAGTATTTTAAAGACAATTTAGCATTTGTGGACAACTTCAGCAATGATCTACAATTCTCAATCTCCATGCTGCAGTTAATATATTTATGCCTCAGAGTATAATGGTACAACAAAGTTTCAAGAAAGGTGCATGATGGATTCTGACTGAAGTGAGGCACATTAACTAAAATAAAAATTACAAGAAAAGAAATGCACCTGTTAAATGGGCACAATGAAATCTGTTGTAAAATGCAATTCTCCCTTCCCTTTACTGCCTCTGTGAAATTGGTTCAGGAAACATCCACAGACAAAAACATAAGATAGAAGAGATTAGTCATGTTTTGTATACATAATTTACCAAATGGAATATACTCAATGCCATCCTTCCAGCAACCTACAAAACAGTCAAACATTTCTCAACGCACAGAATCCTAATCTGATGCATATTCTTTAGAAGGTTGAGTTTTATGAATCAGTGGTGAAAAACTAACCACAACAGCATTTAGAAAAGTGCAAACCAACATGTTCTAATTATGATTGATTAAAGAAAAGTTTAGTTTTAGAAGATCAGAAACAAAACTACTGTTTTTGAGGTAACAAGTGGGCAAGTAGACATTTATGGTACAATTAGTGTAAATACATGTGGCAAATAAATGTAGTAGCAAAAATGCCAATTAATAATCCATTGCATACAAATCTATGGTTTCTAATAACTAAGCACCAATAGAAATTAACCCTTTTTTAAAATGCTTCACATGTGAAACATGCATTTCAAGTCGCATGGAAATACTGAATTCTGATGCAACTCATTACTTTGGCGTTTCATTTCAGTATCCTTGCCAATCATCTTTTTACATTCTATTTAAATGTGTGCTTTCAAAACAATCTGCTTTTGTTTATGTACTTTCAAACTGAAAATAATGCAGGAATGCCCTCTTCTACAAAAGAAAATTAATAGAGAAGTCTCAGCATCAATGTAACCCTTGAATCCGATTTTCTGCCTGTAAACTAGAGATCGTTCTATTAATGAAGCAATGTTGTTAAGGTCATAGATGTGGCTGATGCCAGTGGTCATGGCATGGTATTTTAACTCATGAAAATCTTGCTTTACAAGTTAATTATTCCCTCACTATTTCTGGCTAATGGTCTTCTATTGTCATAGTGTCAGTTATTAGATGTAGCAGTCACTTGCAAACATTTCTCACAGACATTCATTGGTCACCGGCTCAGCGATTTCAGTGAGAGAGACACTGAATTGTCACAGTATGGGTTGGCCATTAACACTAAACACCAAATCTTAATCATACAGTAACATGAAAACTTAAATATTTTATAGAATGCCAAAGTCCTTCGTAAACACATTGCACACTGGACGTAGTTCATCACAAGTGGTTCCCAACTTATCCTTTGAAATATTTTATGGGCTACATGAACCTCACTGAGCTTGTAGTTAAATATCATGAGGTTTTGCACTTATAGGTTATTGATAAACTACTTGGAAGACCTCTACCAGCAACAATAAATGGAAAAACTGAAGAAAATATTAATAAGTACGCGTTTACACTACCTTTTTGTAGTATATTTGTTATGGGGAGAATTGCAACAAACCCTTCTCCAAAAAATTAACATTCTGTTACACAAGCCACAAAAGCTTTTAGAAAATAGTCCGATCCTGAATACAACAGCGGTACTTCTCATAACATTTTCTATATGTGCATTAAATTGTGTCATTCACATTTCAGTAATCAGTTTTGTGGAGTAGGCATCATATAGCACATTACCATGTCAATGTTTAATCAAAGGTTATCTTAAACCTTGATAATCTACTCAATGGGGAATTAATTGGAGGCTTGACAGATGACTGGAGAATACTTCAGCCAGAGACAAAAAAAAAACTACCACCCTCTTTGAGAGTTATTTTCAAAGTAAACACTTCCAAGTTGAGAACACAGTCAATCTTGATGTTTTGAAAATGCCCACTCACATCCCCTTATATGTTATTGCTAATAGGATCAGCCCTATGCAGATTTTGAAAGTCAAATATAAATAGGAAACAATGCGTAAGTTATGGACGGAGGCAGAGATTTGTTCTGATTTAAAAAAATATGCTTGAACAGTCTTACCTTTTAAAAAACAGTGAATAAAAATACTCTGGTACCGCCTGCATTGCAAGGGTATGTGGGGTATCTTTTTCCAATTGCTATTGCACAAAGAGATGTAAGTTTTAGGGGCAGCTTGAAATTAAATTTTCACTAGTGTTTGTTGATTGAATAAATTAGCGTAAGCATTTTATCTGGCTGTCACCAGATCCCCTTCAAAACAATAACATTTCTCACATGGTGCACTTCCTCATTTGCAGACACAACTTTTTACTTGGCTTTAAAATGAAATTGCAGCTTCGTCATCAAAATATCCTGATCATAAGAATAGTTATTCAAATCAAAGAAATCACGCAAGTTCTGGGTCTCATGCCAAACTGTTATGAATGTTCCCGGCTCAAGCTAAATTCAAGGTGACCGGTCTTGCTAATTCAAGCTTGTAATTCAATTACGGGTCAACTACGTGTTAAACAGACCATCTAATTTAACTGAGGGCCCACTGTTAAATGATTATTCGAATACACAAACACTTCAATCAGGCAAAGTATGCAACATGAAATTAGTTTTATAGGGGAGAATGTGTTGAAGCTCTGGTCTTTGGACATTTTTTTGTTTAGAAATGCACTGTTTTTAGTATGAAATATTTCATGTACTGAGCAACCCACTGCAGAGAGAGAACTAACATGGAAGGTAAAATGCCAAACTGTAGGCCTTTAAAATGCTACATCATATGTATTTATACTGTGCCGGATAACAGATGTTTCAAAGCACATATTTGTAGAAAATTAAGAAATGTATATTAAATTAATACTAAGTAAATTAAATTTATAGGCACAAAGAAAAAAAAGGAGCCAGCTAAACATTTTTGCAAAAGGCTCTGCCAATTATTATGCTGATAACACAAAAAACAAACTCATTAAACACAGACAGCATTCAAATAAACTGAGAGCATGCTATCCCCGACAAAGCACGTATATACAGAAATGTGATTCTAATGAAATAAAAACAGTTATTTGCTGGCATGTTTGCATTTGTCTAGTCAGACTAAAAGCTGCAACAAATCAGACACCCCACAACTTTTAGGCACAGAGATAACTTGTAGAAATTGCTTTCATAGGGCTGATTTTTTATAGAGGAAATCTGGTTTGTTTGGAGACCTTCGTTCTCTGCTAACAGCCTCTTCCCTTTCTATGTCTGTGTTTCTCTGTGGTCCGTGATCTAAAGATTCACTGTCTGCCAGTCTTCTGTTCGGCCTCTCATCTTGAATCTCAGAACTGTAAGCAGAGAGTGAAGGTCTGTTTGAGGTTAAGCCATATGTCAAGTCAGTTTCCATTTTCGTTCTTCCCCTAACATGAGGACCACCACTTCCTGCATTCTCCTGGGCAGCTAGTGCCAAATCCAACCTTTGAGGAGGCTGTTCTAAGACATCAAGGTGCATTGGTTCATTCTTTTGTCTGTGCGGATGCCCATCATGTGAAAGCATATAATCTCTCCTAGAGTCTTCGGGCTTTTTAGGAGAAATTTGATTAGGTAGGTATGCAGACTTTAATCCACTTGATGATGGTTTACTGTGGCTGTGCAAGTCTGGGCCAAAGTATATGCTTTGTGATGGCGATGAATGTCTGTTGGGTGCAGGAGTAGAAGGTCTGCAAGCAGCGTTCGAGAAATCATAGAAATCAGGATACTCCTTCTGGCTATCACGAATATCCATTTTTTGTTCAAACACGTGTTTCTTACGCGAGTTGTGCAGGTGTCTGCTTTGAATGCATGACATGTGTTGTGGAGGCCCTAGTACCATCTCTGAAACAGGCTGGTTAAGATCAGTGTTGATTGTGAGTTCTGGAAGCCTTCTGTCCTTCAGGGACATAGAGGACACTCCCATCGCAATATCTGGCATAAGCTCGTTCAGAACAGGTTCACCACACTAATAAAAAAAGAAGAACACAGGGTTTTGAGAACCACTTTCCTTGGAGTTTTACACTTTCACAAAAGCTGCATTATACTTGATTTGTTCCACAATTCTCAACAGTCATGTTTACTATTATGTTATATCTGACTAAATGTTTTACTATCTGCATTCTAGATATGAGGAATAATTTACAACAGACCCATCATACATAATCTGCTCAATATCACTTATTGAAAAACATCATTTACTAAAAAAGATAGTTTGCCACAGGGATAGTCATGTGCCCAGCATTCACCACTCAAAGTGATTCAAACTATGCCTATAATTTCAGCCCTCTTAAATAATGCAAAACAACAAGCTAGGAGATGGCAAACCATTTGGGGGACGACTCAACTTTCTAGATTTAGAGAACTTCATCCTATACAAGCTACGTAATACACTGGCAAAAGAAAGAAAAGTTGCTTACCTGTAACAGTTCATGTCAGAACTCCTTGCATAGGGCCACGAGGCACGCAGGGGCTACTGGGACCAACCATGGTAGTTGAGGCTTTTTACTCCGGATGTCTTAGGCCCAAACTATTATGGATCCTAAGCAACTGGCCAAAGTATCCCTTCTACACTTGACTCTCAGTGGTAGCTATGGATGAGCAGACAAAGCCTCCCTGGGGCGGGAGTGTAAATACTTTAAAGAGAACATGACTCCTAACTCAAAGTGCACACAGTATGAACAATAAATCAATGTCCAGTACAATACTTACTTTTAAAAGAAAAAGATGCATTTTATTTCTCACTCTACACATACAAAGGAATAACATTCAGGAGCAATAACACAATCTCATTGAGGTTGGAGCTCTAACACTTGTCAGGCAAATCCTTGTCCCACACTCTTCCTTATAATGCAGTCGGGTTTATCCCCATTCACTGGTGGCCACATCCAGTCCAGGGAATGCTCACAAATAAGTTGCACTGGAGTCCCCTTTTAACTCGCCACAAATTAGTCAAAAAGTGTCTTGGGTGACAGCACTGTTAGCAGCGAGTCCCCCGGCTCCCCACAGGCCCAGTTCAAATCTTACCCACTACCGCAGTATGGAAATGTTCAGCGGTGCAACTAGTGCCCTCTTCGCGGGCACTCTCAAATCCAGATCCTGTTCAGTGAGAAGTCAGGCTGCCCGCTGTGCACACGTCAGCACCTGGCAGGCACAGGCTCTCTCCCTCGAGTCACGCTGCTGGTTTGTCCCAATGATCCGAGCTGATCCCGATTCTTGAAGAGGAGGTAAGTCACTCTTCCCACCCTGGGGATATGTGCTGGGGCTGAGTATGCGACGTCTTAGGCAGCGTACTTGAGGGTCCTAAAGGAATCAGTCAGGTGCAGGCCTTGGTGTGCGGACTTGACCCACACAGTCACAGCCACAATCTTCAATCTGGGTAACGATGTAAACTGGAAAGGAGTGTACCGGCAGCTACTTCTGGCATACCGCCATGATTCTCCCCGCTAAAGCTCAGACTTCTCCTCAACACTCTGACTCAACACAGCAGGGCCTCCGGGCACACGGGGTCAGAGATTAAGGCGGTAACATATCATGACGCTTCTGGCAACAAATCGTTAAGCAATGGCCCCCTCTTGCATACAGGGTCATCGCAACGAGGAGGTGCGGGCCTGGCGCTTCCTGCATGATATTCAAGATACGTCTCAGGTCATGGTGGCCCTCTCCTGGCATATGGGGGCCCCCAGATCTCCTCTGCACATTGGCATGGACCTGATCGGTGCACAGCAGTCTCCCTCATACCTCACCATGGTAGTCCTCTCAGTAGGGCTCCCAATGGACCTCGTTCCCTCCAACACTCCTCTCTTGCCTAACGGGGCACACTGGTCTTGGCAAGTAGGCAGGCGCTGGTGCTCCAGGAGGAGGTGATCTTGGTTTTCCTGGGTGATGTCCCCTCACCAAAAGAGAGACTGGCAGGCCTTTGCAGAAGTCACAGGCAGAAGTCTTGCAGAGCTTCCCATGCTCACAGAGCTCGTCTGGCTGCTTAGTAGATTACATTTTTGGGGTCTCAACTTCCCCATCTTATAGTCCATTTCAAGGCACCAACTGTGATTTGGAGTTTTATGACGGAGTTATGCTTCCTTTGAATTGTTCACTCTTCTTTCTTTTTTTCACTTGAAAGGATGTCTGTCACAGCAGGCATGACTCCGAAGCGGATTGACCCACAACACAATTCACAGGTGTGACCGGAGCTCACACCTGGATGTCAGCCAAAGTGAGATATGCATCAAAAGGTTAATCCCAGGCTCGGAGTCCTATTCTTTATGATTCCCTCATCCACCCCATCACCTTACTGAGATGTGTCCAGACTCATTCCTTGTGATCCATCACTGAATCAAAGAGCAACCTTTTGAAGGGTAAACGGGGGGAGGGCGGGGGGATGGGAGTCTCTTCCTTCAGTGTAGGTCCCACCCAGATCACAGGAATACAGCAATACACACATCTATCTGGGGGGGATGCCTCTACTCAGGTCTTCAACAGACAAGGCTTGGCTTCCCAAAATGGAACCCAGGGTCCTCCATGTAATGTACCACTGCCCTCAGTGTACATTCACAGCACTCTTACTCTCCAGTACGGTTCCTTCCATGTATTGTACCCAGTAGCGGCCACCACAATAAAGAGGTGGTTAAAGGTGGTGGGGCGGTTGGAGGCTGTGCGGCGAGCGTGGGAACAATCGCATGGGGGGGGGGGTTTAATAATAAAAAAAGTTACTTCCCTGGAGCTGCCGCCTGCCTTCTGCATTGTGCCTAGTCCTTCCTGGTCCCAGCAAGCACTGGGGCCGCGTCACAGACTCCCTGAAATCCCTGCGCTGTTCTCGTGTGAAAGCAGCACAGGGATTGGTCTGAGCAGGCTGGAAAGACACTCCGCTTAGACCAGAGAGCCTCCGGGGGTTTCTCCAGCCCAGCTGTTCAATGCAGCCCGGCTGGAGAAACCTAAGTGCGCATGTGTGTTTTGGTCAGCCTGAGATAGCCAGTCAAACACATATGCACACTTAGGCAGGGCACATAGCACTCCTCCTTCCCATGCCCTGGCCCTCCCTGCGCAAGTTGGCTCAGAGCCGCCAAATGAAAAATAAAACCATGACATTGTTTTACTTTTCATTTGCTGGCTCTGAGCCAGGCAGCGGGGCGATGCTCCTCTGCCATTGCAGAGGAGCCGCCGCTGATTGTGCCTCTATAGACACAGATGCATTCAGTCTGCAAGCACTGTAGCTATTCTGTGTTTTACCAGGGTGTGCTATTTACAAGCACACTGTCAGCACAGGCACTCACCGAATGCACTGCACAACACTTCACCCTTCATGTATTTTACTTCACACAAGCACACATACACCCAAGCACATGCTTTCATTGCGCACGCACTGCACAGCACTATATCGCTCATTTAATGCATTCCTTGCAGGCATAGGTACATGCACTAACCACACATACTGACAGGACTGCTCTATCCCTGTACTGTACCCTTCCCAGGCACGAATACATCCAGAGAAGAGTCATTACTCCTGCGCAGTGCAGCACTCCACATCTACCTGATGTAGGCCAAGGGTGAGTTAAGAACACAGCAGCAAAACGTTTAAAAACAGTGAGAGCCTGTAAGCCTCACTCCAGTGACAGGGTGAAAAGGAACGGTTTACTACTACTGATCACTAAAGGGTTTGCTGCCACACCACGCTTGTGCTGCTTGACTCCTGGTGAAGGCGGTAGGGTAGCGCTTTAGGCGCCCCTTCAGGTCTAACAAGAACGCAATTCATGAGACAAGCCTATGTCCTGGCGCACAGGCATGATTGAAGTTCGCCTATGACAACAACAAAAAAATCTGCATTAGGGATCCAGATGACAGTACAGTTCATCATTACGTTCTTGGAATTCGGAGCCCAAGCACACTACTGTACAACAAACTAAACTTATTTTTAAACCCAACAGCTGTCTAAAGGGTACATTTTTCTATGTTAAAGCAATTCGACTTATTAAATAAAATAAGCAAGTAAAAAAAGAAATACGATTAGAATCCCCTTCTACATAGAAAAATTGTCTTGATGTAAACTGGGAACATAGGCTGATCTGCTCCTTAAATGTAGCCAGTGTGAAACTCTACAGCGCGATATTGCAGTGCAGAAACTGTAAAGCCCAGATCTTTTGGTAGAGCAAACTAGTACAATGGGTCCATTGAATTCCAAATCCATCACTATGGCTATTACTCAATGAGCTGGTTAGGATGTGGATTAATTCAATAAAGATATTCTTGATGGAGAAACAAGATTACAGGTAATATAGTTTCTAACCAGTGTGTAGTTTTGCAGCTTGAAGAATTTTCTTGATTCACATGCTGAACATTATTCCGCCATCTAGCGGTTGGGTCAAGAATTCTCCTAAAACGTTTTGGCCTACTATTTTTGTCTTTTGTTATTGGTGGGCGTCAATGTACCTCCAATTGGTACCCCTTGTGACGTCCTTCCTCAGGAAGCTCACACCTTTGGTCACCATCTTCGGATTCTTTTTTTTTCACAGCTTTTTTCCCCTCATCTTCTTGGCGGAGGAGGGGGGATTCGCTTGTGAATCAAGAAAATTCTTCAAGCTGCAAAACTACACCCACAGGTAAGAAATTAAGAATCTTTGCAGCGCGGCTCTTTTCTAGATTCATATGCTGTGCATAGATTTGGCAGCAGTTTGTTACTACAGTAGTGGGTGCTTTGAAGATTAGCATTGATTTGAAAATAGATGTTGTAAGCCCCTTTGTCCTACTTGTACTTCCTTGTTCGTTTGAATATCTATACAATAGTATCTTTTGAGCGTGTGCCCTGATGACCATGATGCTGCCATACAAGTATTTGCTAGGAAAGCGATGGTTGCTCCCTTCTTTTTTGTTGAATGTGCACTAGGAGTGCTTTGTAAGGTCTCTCCTGCATTCTTGTGGCACAAATGAATAGTCTGTGCTATCCATCTTGCAATTGTGTTCTTGGCAACCGGTCTTCAGAGAAAACTATTTGCAAATGATACTAAGAGTTGCTTTGTTGCCCTGTCGATGCAATACATTACTGCACGTCTAGCATCCAGAGTGTGTAATTTTCTTTCTGCTTGCGTTTTTGGTTTTTGAAAGGCGTGGTATCTGAATACTTTGGTTCATATGGAACTGTGAGATAACCTTTGGCATGAATTGTGGGTCCGTTCTCATGACAATTCTGTGTTTGTGAACTTGAAAGTAAGGTTCCTGTAACGTGAGAGCTTGTAATTCACTGTGTAGTGATGTTATGGCTACTAAAACAAGCAGTCTTTAGCGTGAGCATTTATAACGTAGCCTTGTGTTATGATAAAGCATATAAGTGTGGTGGCTGGGGAAGACAGTGCACACTACCACAGTAGATGCAACTAAACACTGTTAGATAGCTTTTTTGAGAACGTCCATAAGTATCTGGTGCCCTAGGAGGAGGAAGAGCCACCAAGCCTTCCTCTGCTGGAAGAATTCCAAACGTCAAAGAGGATGATCTACGAGCACTCAAGTCAGAAGTTGAAATTGTGGTTTCAACACAAGTTCTTTATTACACATCCATTTAGTCCATTTTGTCAACACGTGTTTCGTCTAATGCTATAACTGTAGCAGCAGACTTCATCAGGACTAGTCATATGGAGTTGTGTATATGCTATTTCAAAATTAGGTTGAGAAATCCATAAGTATGTAGTCTTGTGGTGCCCCACTGACTTGTGTTGAGTCGGGGGCATTATGTGTTTGTCATACCATACTCTCTGAGGGAGGGTACTCCTGTGTAATCTTTTGCGTGCCTTGGCACATATGGATGTGTAACGTGTTGAAATCACAATCTCAACTTCTGACTTTTGAGTGCTCGGAGATCATCTTCTTTAGCCTTGTGTATTGGTTCAAAAGGTGCGTTCATCAATTGTGTGAGAACAATATTTAAATTCTAAGTGGGAGCCGGCATCCTCTTTGGAGATGCAATTCTTTTTGCTCCTTCTAAGAGCCGCTTGATGACTGGTGATGTGAAGAAACCTCTCTCAATGTGACCATTACTGCTAAATGAACCTTTAAAGATGCATAGTTCAGCTTAGAATCTAGGTGTGTTAAGTACTTTAGCACTGTTCTTTCTCTAGAGGTCCTTTTTAATAATCCTTCTTTCGGACACCAGAGTGAGTATCTTTTCCAATTAGCTATATTAACACTTTCTAGTTGTTGGTCTTTTTGCCTCTCAAGATCGCTATTGTCTTTTCCGATAACCTTAGGTGTCTGCATTTTAAGTCTTCTGGAGCCATGCTGTGAGGCTTAAAGACTATGGTTCTGGGTGGAGCACCCTTCCTTCTTGCATTGACAACAGGTCTTGCCTCATTGGTAGTTTGTAAAACCTCCCGTGTGATAGTTCGATTAGTTCTGAGAACCATGTTTGTCTTGCCCACTGCAGTGCAATTAGTATCAGGGTCATGTTGCTGATCTTGCATTTGTTGATCACCCTGTGAAATAGTGTTAAAGAGCAAAACGTACCCACATTTCATGAACCAATCTACCAACAGTGCATTCCCCATGGACTGTTGGCACTACTGTCTGGTACAACGTGTTGGCATTTCGCTTTCTGGGGTGTGTTTCAAACAGATCTATTTCTGGTGTTTCCCATCTTTGAACATCTTTTATGAGTAGTGCTTGGTTTAGTTACCACTCGTGAGACCATGACGCCTGTCTGCTTCAACACTGTCCTTCCCTGGCAGGTGGGTCACCAAAATCTCCATCTTCCTTAGAACAGCCCAGATCCACATCTCTTGTGCTAGTCTTGACGGTGGTAGAGGCTGTGTCCCTCCCTGTTTGTTTATATAAAACATGGTGGTTGTGTTGAAAGTCTGGATCTATACCGATTTTGCCTATAACGCTCTCTGAAAGGTGTTTAAGGCTAGGAATACTGTCTTAAGTTCTAGGACAGGGTTTTCCAATGTCGGTCCTGGAGGGCCAGATACATGCCAGATTTTTAGCATATCCACATTTAGATAAATGTAGTTATCTTACAAATCTGGCATGGATCCAGGACAGACATTGGAGAACCCTTTTCTAGGATGTTGATGTGTTGTACTGCATCCTGGTCCTTCAAGACTCTCTTGACTTTAAGACTGTTCATGTGTGCTCCCCATCCCCTCTGTGAGGTGTCTGCTGTTATGGTCACAGTTGGAGTTGGTTGTGTAAAGGTTTTCTCTTGTGTTATCTGTGCTCTATTCCACCACGCTATCTCTTCCTCTATCCTTTGTGTGACAAACACTAGATCTTCCCAACTCCCCGTTGTTTGTGGCCATTGATTTTGTAGCCATTCCTGAAATGTTCTCATGTGGAGTCTCGTGTTTTGTATCAAAGGGATGCAAGAAGCAATAATTCCTAGTACCTTCCCCACCGTCCTCACTGTCAGAGCTTGCCCCTTCAGGTACAGCTGTATCTCCTTTAATAGTGCTACTGTTCTCTTCTTGCTGGGGAATATTTTCCCATGGATTGAATTTATTTTGACCCCCAAGAACATTTTCTCCTGTTCTGGTTCGGGTCAGGACTTCTCCATGTTTATTGAGAACAATAGCTGATATAGCGTTATTACTTTCTGCTTGTCCTCTTTGCATTTCTTATAATAGTTTGCCCTTACCAGCCAGTCGTCCAGGTAGGGGATAAATGTATATTAGGAACACACTAGAACAGAGGGGTGAGAGGATCAGATCCCTCTTCGACCTCCTGCTCAGACTTAAATCACAAAAAGAAGAGGGGATTTTTTTTTTTTTTTTAAATTGTGATAATAGGTGTCAATAAGTGAATGAAAGGGAAAAGCACCATGCTTTAAAAACTGCCCTCACACACAGCAAGCTGTGTCATGCTTCATCATAGGGCTGCTAACACACCTCCGTGTTTACCCAATACTGGAGGTGGAGCAATAGGGAGGGGAAGACAATACAACATACAGTGTGGAATCAAGGGTGAGAAATAGTGCAGAAAAAGTGATGTAAAAACTGGTCATAGGGAATCCTTATTACAGTTTTAATATTAGGTCCCCTGTCCAGAATTAAAAATTGGAAAAAATTAGTGGATGCTTAGGTAGAGGAACTTATAATGAGACTCCACCTGCTCCACTCTGCATAGGTGTCGACATGTTTCAGCCGGCAATAAACAATGCCCCGGCTTTCCTCAGGACTCTCACCTCTTGTGATCCTGGGTGATACCACTCCCTTCTATGAATTCAAAAGTAAAAGGGATATCACCTTTCATGGAGCCCTTCACATGTGAAGAGGAACCTGTATAGATAATTAAAAAGCCAAAAGACTCATGACAGTGTGTAGTGCCCATTGCCTTATTCATACTAAATGTTAACAAAAACACAACCAAAATTAATAATGGTGCTTCACCTCCAATCACTCTGATCACACTATTAAAATCATGGGGGGCACTCCTCCTCCTTAAATCTCGGGGTTCGGGTGCTCTATATCTCATAAATTTAATTGATGCCCCAGTCATATTTAAATGACATTTTATCCGTTCAACATATAGTGATGAGTTGTTACTATGTGAACTCTCCCATCAACACTGATGCATTCCATCTACGAGCACTCAATAGTGCAAACAGACTCGGAGACAACACACTCATCCAAGTATATTCCCTGCCTTCGAAGGTGTGCCGCTACTATTGCTATACACTTTGTGAATACTCTTGGTGCTGATTTTATTCCACTAGCCAGTACTTTGAACTGGTAGTGTTTTGGGACTACCACAAATCTGAACTTGTGGCTTGCGTTCATGGGAATGTGGAAATAGGCATCCTTTAAATCTATTGTTGTCATGAAACCCTCAACTTGTATTTGCAGTATTATCTCTTGCACTGTAGTCATTTTGAATTTGAGTTCTTATGGACTTGTTTATAAACCTCAGGTCCAGAATTGGTCTGAGTGACCCTATCTTTGGAATTAGGAAATATGTTGAGTAGTTTTCCTTGTTTCTTTCTAGTCTTGGCACTAACTCTATAGCATCTTTTGACAGCATTTCCTCTACCTCCTTAAGTAGATGGGCTGTTTCCTCCTTTGAATGTACCTTTTTCTTTGGTCCTTTGCATGTAGGAGTTTTGTTTAATTCTATGCAATATCCGAATTGTATTAGTTTTAAAACCCAATTGTCTGCAGTGACTTTCTCCACTCCTGGAGGAAATCTTTTATTCTGCCCCCTACTGGTGTGGAGGGTTCTTGATTACCTATTCTTGCCTTGTGTGTTTGTACTATTATTGCTGCACTCTTGGATGCCTTCCATTGAGTGTCCCTTGTGAACTTTGACAAGTCACTTACTTGCTGGAACCTTTAAAAGCCTCCTTTCCTTAATCCAAAACACTCGGGAGCATAGGTAAAAGGAATAGTTTCTTACCTGTAACTCCAGTTCTCTTGTAGGGGTATTTCCGTGATAGTCATAATCATGTGAATAGTCCCGCCCATGTGCGTGGACCCCGGAGCACTTCATTAGATATATCTTCTTAAGTTGTCATCCTCTGCCTTTATTCAGGAAGGCCTGCATAGACACTTAAGAGATAAAGAGACAATAATGCAGCCTAACTAACTAGGCTACACTGGCCATTACTTCATCTTGAAGTGAAAAAAGATAGCCAGTGAACTTTTTAATTTAGTAATTTTACTGAGTTTCAACACGTAGAAAACTCCTTCACAAAACTCCTTTTTTCATGATAGAGATGAAAGGGTTGGACAGAGAAGCCCCCATAGGCTGCCATTATGTGTCTGTAAATGGATACCGTGCCTTTAAGAGTCTCCAGAGACCCCCGGTATCCCATGATGCACAGCCAGAGGCTGTTACTTTCAGTTCTTTTTGAAGGCGTAGAGTAGCAATGCCTGTTGAGTCCTGTGAACATCTGTTTCTGCCACCGGGGAGGAGGGCGGGTCGCTTATGACTATCACGGAAAGGACAAAGACTAGATCTTTGCTGTGAACCTGCTTGAAGAAGAATCTCCAAGGGCCTGGGTGTGCTGGCCTCCTGCTCTGAAGTCTCAGGGACACAAAGGCTTCACCCCCAGCCCCTGTGAACTCCGCTGCTGAAAGTTCTGACCTGCCAGGAGGTGACTATTCCAATCTGGGGCCTCTGGAGGTTGTTCCTGCTGTTGGGAGCTGGAAGAAACCTGAAGAGCTTAGAAAATCGACGCATCGCCCTTCTTGCGGCTGTTTTTCCAGATGCAGCACCGCCACACGAGAAGAATGCCCACGCACTGCCGCTTGCCGTCGCATCGATCACCAGAGCATCCCAGATTTCCACGCATCATACCTGTGCGGCAAGTTTTCCAGTCACATCACACGCGGACCAGAATTGTCTTCGAGTCGCTGCATCTCTTCCCCCTACAGTCTAGATTTGACGCATCACTTCTCCTGCGTGCAGCAGAACTGTTGCATCACCTCCCCAAGGACTCAGGAACTGACGCATCTAAAGTGTGCATCACCCCTAAACCGGACTAGAAGCAAGGGTCCCTATTTGGACAAAGGAACCTACCTCTGCCAACTAGAGACCCCCATTTCTAACACAGCATTTGTCACATGCAATGGGACAACGGAAGCACACAAGTCAAAGTACTAATGGACGCATATTAGCAGTTTATTCAAGTGAGCCACGAAAACTCAAGTTGCAATGGCATGTTTCTTCTGTCTATTAACCTACTATACAATAAGTATTCCAATAATTCACCTAACCACCCGTGAACATGGATTCAGGGACAAGTGTAGCTTGGTTGCACACCCATCGATACATGGGCCAATCATATATACACACGCACATACATATGGCTGTCTTCACATTCCTTTCAGATTTAAATCCTGGGAAAAGCTGGGTAATAACAGATGTGTTTTTTTCCTGTTTCCAACAAAGCACCACCATTATGGAGCAACAATTGGGAAGGAGTCAGCATCTTCAGATGGGGACGCCCAATAAAGTAACAACAATATATATATGTGTGTGTGTGTGTGTGTGTGTGTGTGTGTGTGTGTGTGTGTGTGTGTGTGTGTGTGTGTGTGTGTGTGTGTGAACAAGGCTGCGGGCAGCCGAAACGTGTCGTATAAGAGCACATTTGCACTTTAATTAAGAAAATAAAAGGAAAGATAAGAAGCACCCACTCATTGTTGGCGTTTTTTTGCAGCAATATGCTACAACCAGGAAAGTGAGATACGGAGTTTGCCGACTCTGGAGAAAACCGACACGCCCTTTGGTAAGGAGCACGGCGGCGGGCAGCAAACGTGGAGAAAAAGACGATATATATAAATATATATACACACACATACATATATACATGTTTACACACACACACACACACACGCACACACGCACACACATGCACACACACACACACATATACATGTATACACACACATATGGCCATGTCTGAACTGGGGTGGCGTGGTGAAGCAAAATAACGATGGATTAAACCCAGATCTGTGACTGGGGGTGAATGTTTGCCATTGTGCAACATTCCGTCCATCATCTTGTGTGTTTTGCAATTCGCCCCAAGTGGGAAGGGTATGCCCAGACGTGGGTCCCGTGCTCACTGCGCCACTGGAGTCAGGCTATCCTGGCTGATGAGGGCTGAATACCCGAAACCGGTCCTAGGATGCTTGATTCCGGTCCAGGGAAGACATGGCTTGGCAGTTCGGTCTGGACTGTTCCCATGAGGCACAGGGTCAAGACTGATTTGCATATGGCCATGTCTGAACTGGGGTGGCGTGGTGAAGCAAAATAACGATGGATTAAACCCAGATCTGTGACTGGGGGTGAATGTTTGCCATTGTGCAACATTCCGTCCATCATCTTGTGTGTTTTACACACACATATATATACACACACACACACACACACACACACACATCCTTACCAGCTGCACACTGCAGAGCACTTGTTTTTAATGCAGCAGCCAATCACGGTTTCAAAAGAACGCACTGTTTCTTCATGTATGCAGTTACACCCAATATAGGACACATACCATCTCTCTCCCCCAAAACACTTAAATGTACAGCATTTAAAGGTCATATAGGTAATCAAATTCACCACTAATATGGTTGACAAAACTGTTTGCACCTGGTGGGATTTCAAACCTTTTTCTAAGAAAAAGGTTTGCATAGGGAAATCATACACTATCTTACTACACACACGCACACAGTCAACTTCTACTAAGGTGATGGGTCTCACACAGGAAGGCTTACAAACAAACCCCTTCTAGAGGAGCAGGTCTTCAAAGGCAAAATAGCACATTTTCACCAAGGGAGCCTGCCCTCACAACACAACAAGGTGTTTACCACAACAATAAACGGCGAGTCCGCTTTAGTTACAGAAGACTATCTCGAACACATAGTTGGGCATGGCACCCCCAACCATTATGATGCTTCACTGGGGTTAAAAAAAAAAAAAAAGGGGGAGGTGAGAGTTTCTCTGGGGAAACGGATCTCGACCATGTTATGGGGCGTGGCAACCACAACAAAGTGAATCAGCTCCTACCAGGGATACTGATGTTGACACCATAAGTGGGCTGGAAACTCTTCAAAGGCATTTGACCGCGACTTCCAAATCTGCCACACAGGGCCGGCAACTGGGTTTGACTGCGACCTTTAAATTTGACACATAAGGTGGTGGGACAGCACACATCCACCACATAAAGCATATGCACCCACACACAGTGAACAATCATCACCACAAAACATGCACATGAATATTACATAGCAAGGTAAAGCTTTCTGGGACTACACTACAGGGTCCCTCAACATCTGGCCCTCCAGCCAGAGCCTCCTACTCAACATAATCTATTCCTGGCTATGCAAAGAAAACACAGCTCTTTACCAGGTTGCCTTAATGTTGCAATAGAAATAAACCTACATAAAGGCAGAGTTGAAAGATTACAAGGTGCAACTTTCAAACCTCACTGCTAAGCAATAAAAGTACACAGAGTCAGGACAGAGCCTGCTCAAAGGTTACAGCATCTCAGCTTTTCACTTTATACCTGGCATACTCAATACCACTAAAGGCATGCATTCACCTGCTACAAAAGGGGCCCTATCGCAAATAGTTTGGCCGAAAGCCCATTATGCACAGTACAAATTAAGGACCATGACCCAAATCAGGAAATCGGGGGCCTGTGGTGTCCCACGGAAACAGCAAAGTACATATATCTACCACAACCCAAGACACTATTCCTAGCACTAAACACCTTCCAGACCCAAATAAGATACAGAACGGTGGCGATCCCAAAGCAGGCATAAACGTATGTAGACATTCACAGCTCACATACATATATCTATGTCAACATCTTGGGTATACAAAAGGATTGTACGCGCTGGGTAGGGGGAGATATATACACACATTCAACTATGCCCAAGCCAGGATTGATTTGTTTCTGTTTGTCAAAAAATTTAAATTAAACACAACACATTAGAAACACACAACCTGTATTTAGGGACCATTAAGTGGAGCTGGTAGCAGAAAAGAGATATCGACCTAAAGCATTCAGACCTTTAGACTCCCTGTCCGGAGGAAAGTCCGGCACGGCACCGATGCTGGGGGAGGCCGTAGCAGCCTGAATCACATAGCTGTGCGGAGTAGGCTGACAGGAAAGGCAGAGCGGGTATCCAGGGGCAGGATGGTGCCTATGAGCTATAGACCAAACCACGGCAGCCCTTGAAACGGGTTTAGCCCAAGTGCTCAACAGAATATCAGAAGATTTCACTGAAGGGAAGCACAGGCTCAGTCCTCCGCTGGCCCTGCTAAAGGACTCCAAGTAGAGGATCAATGGCCACTTCCACAGAAGGAAGTTGCAGCCCCAGAACTAAAACTCTGCAAAAGCGGACTTAGCCTCCGAAGTGAGGCGAGGAGGAGAAAACCGGCACGTGGAAGGAGAAGAATCTAGGTCACTAGCGTCACCAAAGGCAGAAACCCAATGAAACTCTGGGGGAGGCTCAGTCATGAGATCATCCACATAACCAAAATGCCGGTGTGTCAAGGAAAAAATAGCAGGGGGCTCCTCCTAAGGAGGAGGAAGGCAGCATGAAGAGGACGGTGCCACCGACGCCGATCCAGACATCGACCGGCGTCGAGAGGGTGACACCTCGGTGTTGGGAAGGAGAGATAAAGGAGGGGCAATCGGTGTTGCCGAAGCCGAAGTTGGCGTCAGCTGATCCAACACAGGTGTTACAGGTGGGAACCCCAAAGGGCTGTGAACCAAAGCCAAGATGAAGTCTATCACAGATTTGGAGGGCCCTGCCAACACCAAGGGAGGTCCCACCGGTTTGGAGCCAGTTGAGCTCTCACCCACCTCCTTGGGGCTGAGAAGCACACCAGAGGGAGGCTGAGAACCAAAAGTAGCATGAAGGGATAGATAGTACTCTCTCATCTGAGCCATAGTCGCCGGGAAAACCCAGAAGGCATGGGACAGACGCACACGCCAACATCTGGGGAATAGGAGGCGAGTCAGGGACCCCGCACGTACGCAGTAAACTTGAAGGTTGCGGTGCCAACCCCCTATAGCGTGGCTTACCAGGCAACAGCGAGGACAAAGGACTTTGGGAGCTGGCCCTCAAAGGAAAAGAGAACCTTGACTGATGAGAGGCCGTCAACCACCGCGACTCTGACAGTGTCACGTGGCAATTCTGCAGCACCGACGACCGAAGCTGAAGACACTAGCCACACCGTTCGGATTCAGGGTGCGCTTAAACACCACATGCAAATAGGATGAGGGGTCGACACTGTAGTCCACAGGACCTTGAAGATAACCAGAAAAAGCACACTGTTTCGACGTGGGAGGCCAAAAATGGCCAGAGGTAAAGCTCTCCGGATCCAAGAGGAAAGAAACGGACGGATTGTTCTGACCCGATCTCTGACCACCCGACCCAAGTAGTCGGAACGAACCACGGCTTCACAGGGGTTGATGAACATGCGCTGCTCAGTGGCTGGGGTATGGCTGGTGCGGCTGAAAGCCACTTACGTAGCCATGAAAGGCAAACTGGGGACGTGCAGCCACTGATAGGGCTATGGACTTGGCAGTAGCCCTCGAGTCCTACAGCGCTCCAGTACTGAGTCTGCCTTGTCTCAGAAGAGACGGGTGCCTTTAAAGGGCCTGTCCATGAGCGAGGCCTGGACATCCCCCGAAAAGTCAGATGTTCTCAGCCAGTTGTGGCATTTGACAGCCACCACCTAGGAAATCGCTCTGCCCAATGAGTCGGCCGTGTCTAGACCACATCGAACGGCGAACTTTGCTGCATCTCTCCCATCTGACACTGCTTGGAAAAGGATGGCTCGGGCATCCTTCGGGACCTGTGGCAGCATTTGCACAACAGTTTCCCACAGTGTGTGGGAATAACGGTACAATAAGCATGCAGTGTTCACTGGCCGCAATGCAAGGCTGGCGGAAGAAAACATTTTCTTGCCCCAACTATCCAGCCTCCTGGATGCCAGGACTACCAAACTCTCTGGGGTAGGGTGGGTGGTGAAACTTGGGTCGCCCAGAGCAGGGCGGTGGGTAATTGTCCTAATCAAAGGAGTCAATGTGCTGGGCTTGGATCAGGATCCCAGTAGGACGTCCGTGAGGACTTCATTTTAATGTAATGTAAGTAGGTACTTATAAAGCGCGCGGCTACTCCACAGTGTGTCCCGGCGCTAGAAGGACCGCAAGACAGGCAGTGTGTGCTAAGGCAGGTGAACTAGTTCTACTAAATGGGAGTAAGGGTTCCCAGGAGGAAACTCCTGATTGTAGCACCTCTGTCAAGATGTTAGTCTTGACCATCACTGATGGAAGTTGAAGGCCAAAGACCTCAGCCGCCCTTCGCACCACCATAGCATAAGACGCTCCGCCCTCCGTAGCCACAGTAGGGGGGGAAAAAGCATGCCAGTATCTGGAGCAGTATCCACTGACCTCACCCAATTCCTCGTACAAGTCCACTTCCTCTTCAGGCTGGTCTTCTAAAGGGTCCAGCAACCCCTCCTAATCTTCTCCCCCTCCTAGCCTTTCAGAATAAGGCTCAGGAAACGATCCAAGACTTGTAGGTCCTGTCAGCGCCGTAACCTGCGTCAGTCGATGCGGTACCGGCTCCGGGTCATCGGGGATCAGGATAGGGCTGATGCAGTCAGTGGGTGCCGGCAGCGTCAGGAGTGCCAGTGTTGGGGAAGGTCGCAGAGGCATGACCTGCACTAGTCCGAATCCATGGGGGGCATCGACCCCTGGGCTAGAGCTGCTGGCGCAGTACCGATGGAGCCTCCTCTGACTCCGTGGGGCCCAAAGGTGTGCTGGAGGGGACAGGCCACCCAAAAATGAGGTGCATGGCCTCCTAAAATTCTCTTAGTTGGGCAGGGGTCGCTCGATCTTGGAGAAACATCGGGGAGGCATGGCGCAGGCGCAGGCGCAGGCTCCGTAGAGCGAGGCCTTGAACACTGAGGCTCCTCCATCTAGTCAGCCGACAGACGGGGAGAAGTCGAAGCACGCTTCGACTTCTTGTGCTTTTTGCGCCTCTGAATGTCCAGATGATTTTGAGTGGGACAAAGAGGACTTAGGACTCCTGGAGCGGTGCAGGGACCTTCCTCTCAACTGGGTACACGACCTCCAAGGAGTCGAGTGACGTGGTGTCACCTTTCGGGCCGCAAGTAGCTTTAGGGACTGCTTCCTCAAAGCCTTCAGAGCCATGGCTCGGCAGTCAGAGCACGACTCGTGGTCACCCTCCAGACAACAGAGACCAGCCAAAAGCGGGCTGTCACTGATATGGCGTGGCGACATTTGCCGCAGTTTGAACCCTGAAGTCTTTCTAGACATAGTAACCTACACACCATAAAAGGGGGTGAACAAAATGTCAACAAATCCTGTCAAACAGTGACAGATGGTAGCTCTCTTCACGGATCAGCACTTGACTGGTGTAGAAAGAAAAGAACTGAGGTCAGCACACCGAGGTGGCGCCTAAATAGGTGAAGCGGATATCACTTGTGGCGTGGACGACGCCGTCATGCAGAGCAAACCAACGCCACCTACCAACAGGGGTATTGCTCAAAGAAAAATCTTCTGTATCCAGTCTGACACCTGGGAAGTTCAAAGTTAAGGAATCTGCAGCTGCATGTCTATCAGATACTTTACACATTGCCTCTAAATTAAGCTTGACTGCTCTGTGGAAAGCAACCAGAGGGTTGGGCACAGGTAATAAAGATTGGCTTGTGCCTCACGCAGACAAGGATTGTTATTGCTGCTTGACCAGGGCTCACACCCCAGTCAATCAACAACCCAATTTCTTACAATAGCCCTCCCCATTGACACTCTTTTTACTGCTACATTAATCTGCTCTACTGACACAAACGAAGAAGCAAAGACTACCAAATGTCTGTATACTTTGCAACTGTGTATTTTGGTAAAAATGTAATAAAACACATTTTACAAAAATAAAAAATCTGCTCTCCTTGGGTGTGGATCCTGGGGGCGACTTAAGCTATATATTTTTTCACTTGTCTATTTGTGAAAAATCTTGCCCTCACTGGAGACTTAACTTTTTCCGAAGCAGTCATAAGAATTAGTTTTAAAATTAGCATGAAAAACTGTTTTCTCTGTAAGTGAGGTTCTATAAGGAAGTGATTTCCTTACTTCCGTCAACCACTATAACAACTTCAGGATGTTAAACACATCTCTGTATTACAGAGTTGTACGCTGTCTCATTTGGCGACAAGACTTCCTCATCAGAGCAAACTAGGTATGACTCCCAAGAATTGTCTTACAACTTATTTTGGTGCTGTTCGTCCCATCTATGGCTTTCTCCCTCAATATCTGGGGATTGTTGTAGAGACAGTAAAGATTGTGTAGTGTCCATCTGCAGCTCTACACTTCATTTCAGAATTTTGTATGCCCGGGTCTCTTCATTCATTGCCTCTTGACAAAAAAAATTCCCTCAGGGACTGCTTTGTGATGGGTGAAAATCTTGTCTTTCTTCATCCTCCTACACAAGTCTTTTTTTATGTCAAGCGTTAAGGTTTCAGGAATGTAAAGATTTTTATGAGGTTTAGTCAACTTGACCAGTGCTTTGAGACTTAGGGTCCAGGCCTGTCTTGTGCTCTAGACCATGTCTCTCGGGTGTCACAGACTTTGAGGCCGATCGCTTTTCGTTGCTGAGGCTATAATATGTGACCTTTCTTGCATTCAGAGGTGACTCTTGAACAGGCACTAGGTAAAGTGCAGTTTAGGCTCCTTATGAAGCTCACCCTCCTTAGATGTCACCTTTCAGTTTTGTTTGGTCTTTCCTCTTTAAAGAAACGAAGAATGTGCATGTGTCAACATGAAGTCTTGGTACCTCAGCCTCTGTGTCTGGACAGAGTACCCTCGAGCCTCTGTCTAGGCCAGCTAATTCAGTAGGACTATATTGGTTTCCCAGCTCTGCATCACATATGCGCTGCGTTTCCTTATAATCTGAATTGGAAACATCACTCTTTTCTGTTCCATGGCACAGTAATGTCTTTAAATTATTACTACCTGTACATAACGCAATATATAAGCAGAGGCATGCCCCTTGAGTATGTAATTATCATAAGCATGTTCATTCTCACTCCCTCAGATCTACGGATAAATCACTCATACGTCCTAAAGTAAAATGCACCACAATTGATAAAAGGGCCTTTTCAGAGGATGCAGCTTCAAAATTGAACACCCTCCACTCCGAGATTTGTTTAGAAAAGGTCTTAAAATGTATAAAAGCTTTAAAAAACTGGCTGTTTCCAACAAAAATCTTTGACTGATCCAAAATTTCTGTACCCGATACCTGCCACATAATGCTCTTTATTTCAGGAATGATTGGGGTTATGATACTTTCTTGTAAGGTTCTCACAGCGCCAAGATGCCCCAAGGGTGAATGTTGCCCTTAACAAAACATCTATAACATAAGATCACTTATCACAAAGCTGATGTAGAACTTATCACTTCACATAACACTTAAATTGTCAAGCTGAACATTTAATTTAGTGATTTTAAGCAAAGCACAAACTAAAAAGTCTATGCATTTGGATTGTGCCAGATTCACATGACACTTGGGGCAGAGTTGAAAAGGAGTGTTTCTATACCGCGCCACACTAAGTCGTTTTCATGAGACTTGATGTCTTCTTGGTCAGTAGATTTTGACGTGACTAACACTAGGTCTTCTGGGCTCAAAATAAAGCTCCTAATTTCTACCTCTGATTGTAACGTGGCTTCTACACAACACAAGATTCCTTCTCTAAATTAGTGGAAGAGGTGGAGACGGTATCCATTGTATTGAATTGTGACCAGGATTGATTCTGCACACGCAATATTCTGAAACAAAGACTAAACAAAAACAAGTTGCAGTACTGGAAACACAACTCTAGTCGGCAGGCAAAGACAAAGCATGTGATCTACAATAACACATATGGCAACCCTAAGATTAGGAGTAGCTTGTTCTTTCTTCATCACGGGATTTTAATGACGTGGGCAATGTACGCTATATAAAGCCTTCTTAACATCACCAAACAGAATAGGGTAGCACGTTAACCTAACTTTAAAAGCGCGATCAAGGCCACAAGACTAACTCTGCTGCAAATAAAGGAAAATGCTACTTACCAGTATGCATCTGTTCTTGGCATGTAGAGCTGTAGATTCGTATACTTGTGCATAGATCGCCATCTGGTGTTGGGCTCGGATGTTTGCACTTTGTTTTTGTCTTGGAAGAAGTTCTTTGTAGTCACGAGATAGGTGACTCCTCCTTGGGATCATAGTGCGCATGGGCATCGACTCCACCCTCAGATTATTTTTCGCCATAAAGGGTGATAGTGGAGTTTGTGAGAAACAGAAAAGGATGTCCATGTGTGATGTATCTAAGTAAGATAGTACTGGAACAGATAGAGGTATCTGGGGAGGCGGGTGGGCGTATACGAATCTACAGCTCTACATGCCAAGAACAGATGCATACTGGTAAGTAGCATTTTCCGTTCGAGGCATATGAGCTGTAGATCGTATACTTGTGCATAGACTATACAGCAGTTACCTCTTTAGCGGTGGCTACCTGTATCTGTTGCAGTGGTTTGAAAAAGTGTTCTTAATACAGCCTGGCCCACACTAGCTTGTTGTTTTGCTTGCACATCTACACAATAGTGTTTTGTGAAAGTGTGTGGTGTAGCCCAAGTTGCTGCATTGCATATGTCATCTAGAGGAATGTTTCCTAAGAATGCCATAGAAGCTCCTAGTTTGCGTGTAGAATGCGCTCTAGGGGGAATGGATAACGTACGCTTTGCTTTTTGATAGCATATCTGAATGCATTTAACGATCCACCTGGCAATTCCAGCTTTTGATATAGGATTGCCTTTATGTGGTGGTGAGAAAGATACAAAAAGTTGTTTAGTTTTCCTAAAAGTTTTTGTCCTTTCATTGTAGTAAAGGAAGGCTCTTTTGACGTCAAGTGTATGAAGAGCTCGTTCAGCCACTGAGTCTGGTTGAGAGAAAAAGACTGGCAGCTCAACAGACTGGTTAAGGTGGAAAGGAGAAACTACTTTTGGTAGGAATTTGGGGTTTGTCCTAAGAACCACTTTATTCTGATGTATTTGCAAAAATGGTTCTTGTATGGTTAATGCCTGGAGTTCACTAACTCTCCTGAGAGATGTGATTGCTATAAGAAAAGCTACTTTCCATGTGAGAGATTGTAATTCACATTTATGCAAAGGTTCAAATGGGGGACCCATGAGCCTGGTAAGGACAATGTTGAGGTTCCACTGAGGAGAAGGTGGAACTCTGGGAGGAATTATCCTTTTAAGGCCTTCCATGAATGCTTTGATGGCAGGTACCCTAAAGAGTGACAAATGTCTGTTTTGTAGGTAAGCGGCTATGGCGGCAAGATGTAATCATATAGCTGTATATGCTAGATTACATTTTTGTAGATGCAAGAGGTAACAAATAATGTTTTGGATTGAGGCATCTAGTGGATTGATTGCGTTATTATTGCAGTAAATAACGAACCTTTTCCATTTAGCTGCATAGCACGCTCTAGTGGTAGGACGTCTAGCTTCTTTAATGATATTCATGCAGTCTGGCGGGAGGTTGAGGTAACCAAACTCTAAGATTTCAGGAGCCAGATCGCTAGGTTCAGTTGAGCTGGATCTGGATGCCTTATTTCTCCATGGTTCTGTGTGAGGAGCTTTGGAGAAAGGTGCAACTTTTGATGTGGAACTACTGCGAGTTCCAGAAGGGTTATGAACCATGGTTGTCGTGCCCATGTGGGAGCAACTAGGATCATTGTGAGAGACTGTTTGAGCTTGCGTACCAGTAGGGGAATGATCGGGAGAGGCGGAAAAGCGTACGCAAATCTGCCTGACCAGTTCATCCATATCGCATTGCCTTTGGACAATGGGTGTGGGTACCTGGAGGCGAAGGTTGGGCATTTTGGGTTTAAATGTGTGGCGAACAGATCTATGTCTGGGTGGCCCCACATCTGAAAAAAGGGATGAAGAACTTGCAGATGAAGTTCCCATTCGTGGATCTGCTGTCTGACGACTGAGCAGATCCGCAATCTGATTGTGTTCTCCTGGAAGATGTTGTGCTAGGAGGTATATTTTTTGAGGAATGGCCCATCTCCGTATGCTTTGCGCTAGGCGTGAAAGCTGTAGAGTGTGTCCCCCCCTGTTTTTGTATACAATACATAGCTGTCATATTGTCCGTCCGCACGAGGACAGCTTTGCGTACGAGGTGTACTTGGAATGATTTTAGTGCAAGAAAAATTGCCAGCAACTCGAGGCGATTGATGTGGAGCAGTTTTTGCTGATGGGTCCACATACCCTGAATGGTGTGGTTTAGGAGATGAGCTCCCCAGCCGGTGAGCGATGCATCTGTTGTGAGCACTATCTGTGGAACGGGGTCTAGGAACGGCCGCCCTTTGGAAAGGTTTTGTGTGTTCTACCACTGCAGAGAGCGATGTCTGCGGTCGTTTACCAACACCAGATCTGTAAGCTGACCTTGAGCCTGGTTCCACTGACTTGCTAGACACTCCTGTAAGGGACGCATTTGGAGTCTTGCATGAGGTACGATTAAAATGCAAGAGGCCATCATTCCTATTAGTTGCATAAACACTCGAGCTGGTAGTGAGTGTTGAGACTGAAACCTTGTTATGAGAGTTTGCATGGTTGCTATCCTGACTGGATTGGGATATGCAAGGGCTTGGAGGTATCTATTGTGGCACCTAGATACTGGTGGGTGTGGGAGGGTTGAAGATGTGACTTGGTGAGGTTTATTGTGAATCCTAAGCGGTGCAGCAGCTGGATTGTTTGGTGTGTGTGTTGCACACAATCGCTGCGTGACTTGGCTTTTATAAGCCAGTCGTCGAGGTAAGGCAACACATGAATGTGTTGTCTTCGTAAGTGAGCTGCTACCACTGCGAGGCATTTTGTGAAGACCCTGGGTGCTGTAGTTACCCCGAAGGGGAGCACTTTGAATTGGTAGTTCTGACCGTCTACCACAAACCGTAGATATTTCCTGTGAGTAGGGTGAATAGGAATGTGGAAATAGGCGTCCTTGAGATCTAAGGTGGCAAGGAAATCGCCTTGTTGGAGTAATGGGAGGACCTGTTGGAGAGTGACCATGTGAAAGTGGTCGGATTGTATGTATAGGTTTAATGGTCTGAGGTCTATTATTGGCCTGAGAGTACCGTCCTTTTTTGGGATGAGAAAGTAAAGGGAGTACACTCCTGTGCCTTGATGGTGTATGGGAACCGGTTCTATTGCGTGTTTTTGCAAGAGAGAGAGAACCTCTTGTTTGAGAAGCGTGAGATGTTCCGTGGACATGTGAAGCTGTCTGGGTGGTATGTGTGGAGGAGTAGAGGTGAGTTCCAGGCAGTAACCATACTGGATAATTTGTCTCACCCACCTGTCTGTGGTGATGGAATTCCAGGCAGGTAGGAACTGTGATAGTCTTCCCCCGACTGGAGTGGAATGTTCGGGGGGAAGTGGTGGGAAGTCACTGCTTTGTGGTAGGGGAGTAGCGGGTGTTATTACCACGGCCTCTCCCTTTGGTGTTATTGCCTCTGTATCCCCCTCTAAAATATCCTCTATTAGAGGAAGTTTGAGTGGGGCTTTTGTATGACGAAGAGTTGTCTGTACCAATGGTTTTCGAGGCGCCCCTATAAAAGGAGCGACGAAAGGATCCTCTAGCTGTTGGTAACTGTAGGGCCCCCATAGATTTAGCTGTCTCAGTGTCCTTCTTCATCTTTTCTAAAGATGTGTCTACAGTAGGCCCAAATAGGTGTTCTTGATCATAGGGCTGATTAAGAATTTGAGACTGCACCTCCTGTTTAAAACCAGATATGGGGAGCTATGCGTGCCTGCGCAGTAAAATACTTGTGTTAACGGCACGAGATGCTGAGTCCGCCGCATCAAGAGCACATTTATTGAGGTGTTGGTAATGAGCTTTCCCTCTTGTATGAGGTCGTTAGCTTTTGCCTTATATTGTTCTGGAAGATGTTGCATTAATGTCTCCAGTTCATAGTAATGCGCCCTGTCATACCTGGCCAGTAAAGCTTGGGCGTTAGCAATGCGCCAGTAATTTGCCGCCTGTGACGCAACCCGTTTACCAGATGCGTCTAGTAATTTTGATTCTTTATCTGGCGGAGGGGCATCACCTGTTGTCTGGGAGTTTGCCCGTTTACAGGCATTTGTAACCACTAGAGAATCTAGAGGGAGCTGCCCCTTGATATAAGCAGGATCATTTGGAGCTGCTTTATATTTATCAACCCTGGGGTTGAGAACTCTAGCCCTGACAGGGTCTTTAAATACATCAGGGGCATGTTTAATCATACCCTTGAGCATAGTTAAAGTATTTGTTGCCCTTTGAGTTTGTGTGAAGGTCTCTAGCAAAAATTCTTCGTCCGAAGGGGGTGAGTGTAATTCTACCCCATGGTATTTGGCTGCTCTGTCTATGAGTTGTGCAAAGCCTATGTTATCATCGGGAGGGGATGGCTTAGATGGGTAGGAGTCTGGCTCAGGTATATCTGGGACCTCATCATAATACACCCAGGCGTCAGGTGGTGGAATACTGTGTCGTCATCCCCTTGTGGGTGTCCCCCCCCCCCCATCCCCATCCCCCAAGTCATCCTCATCATCCTGTGGTGGAGGAGAAGAAGGAGGTAGTGAAGAGTGTGCTGGAGAAAGTGGCACAGTTGGAAGTGGTGGAGGGGGAAGAGGAGGGTCTAAGGTGAAGTTGCCATGTCCTTTCTTTTTAAGGGTAACTCGGGTGCTTCTGAGGTGTCTAAATTTCCTTTTCCTAGGTGGCAATGCTGTTACATGACCTGTAACAGGGTGAATATGTAGAGTTTTTTGCTTCGGACCCGGTGGATCTGGATGAAACAGTTCTTCGGGGCCTTTGTGTTTTTTCTGCACCGAGGATTTTGGTTCCGAATGGTGCTTTGACTTAGTCTCTGCAGCTTTAGGAGGGGTCTTGGTCTCCTTATGCTTCGATGGAGTTTTCGAGTCCGAAATCATCTTCGGTTCCGAAGGTTTCTTCGGTTCCGAGGGCTTGTTTTCGGCGTGTTTCGGTGCCGAAGGGCTCGGCGCCGAAGCAGTCTTCGGGGCCGATGGATCAGGGCGTGGCACTGTGTCTATTTTGGATCCTTGTTTCAGTGCCGGGGATTGTTCGTCGGTACCGATACACGGCTGGTTTGACTCAGAGCCGCCAGAAGGGTTTACTTTGGGCTTCGGAGCCGGGCCCGAGGCGTCGGAAGCATGGTCCCGGTGTGAACCTGAGCCCGAAGGTGAAGGTGTTACCGGAGCATTAGTTTGAGTCTTAGTTGGGGCAGGGGTGTCGAGGTCAGTACTCACGGTCCGTTGCCCTGGAGTAATGGATTGATCCTCGGCTTCTGAGTCTTCTTCGGAGACGCTGATGTCCTCATCTTCCGGTTGCTGTTGTGGTGGAGCCTCGGGACCTGCATCGAAGATGTCGTCCGGGGCCGAAGCAGTTGGTCGAGACATTACGGGACGTCGAGCCCGGCGATCACGTATAGTCTTTTTGGATCTGAAGGAAGCACAGGCCGGTCAGTCTTTGTCCTCGTGTTCTGGAGAGAGGCAAAGGTTACAGACCTCGTGGAGGTCAGTGTGTGGGAATTTGGCACCACACAGGGGGCATTTTTTAAATGGAGTTCTTTCCATTGACTGCAGGCCTGGTGGCGCCGATGGGCCCAACAGCCCGCGTCGACGACCGGAATCGAAGTTGTGGTGAATACTTTGGAGGCGCGTGGAAAAGTAACGCGATCGAAACAATACCGTCGAGCGGTGAGGGATTGCGCGTCGAAGGGGGATCGAGTACGACACCGACCCGGAGCGCAGCAATTTACATCCAAACACGATGGCGGAAAAAAACAATCTGAGGGTGGAGTCTATGCCCATGCGCACTATGATCCCAAGGAGGAGTCACCTATCTTGTGACTACAAAGAACTTCTTACATGACAAAAACAAAGTGCAAACATCCGAGCCCAACACCAGATGGCGATCTATGCACAAGTATACGATCTACAGCTCATATGCCTCGAACATAATAGTTATCAGCAAAGTATGTCCTGGAGTCCATGTCCAAATACAAATGCTTAGCACAAGTATGTCCCGACCTCCAGGGTAACAGCTGTATAAATGGCAGCTTTCAGGCAACAGCTCTGCAATGTCAAATGCTATCCCTCTTACAGACTGGGCTCCAGGCTAATCAAATCAAGGTATTTCAGCTTCCTCACAGCATGTGACAATACATGAAATTACCAATCTGGCTACAGTCTGTTTAAAAAGGTCTTGACCGTCATGAAAAGCTCCTTAGTTTACACAGAGCTGTTTGTGTTTTACGAATCTCTGTGAAATTATCTACATAATAAAGTATACCTCTTTTACAATCAAGGGTGTGGAAAGAGTTCCGCTAAAGATGTGTGATTCAGGAAAATGCTTGTATAATTGTGGAATTCCTACATTACTTTAGGTCGGAAAAGGGATTGAGTACTTAAGGATGCTTTCTTTCAAAAGAAAACTGTAGGTTTCTTAGCAGAGCTTCATGTTCACTGACTTCCGATTGAAGCACTAGCCGACACAAAGCTACGTTCCAAGAAATGTATGCAAATTAACAATGATTCATTCCTTTTTTTTTTTTAATCATCCCACTGGCACTCATCTAAAAGAGGATGTATGACGAAACCACGCATGCATTACATCGCATGCCATTAGATCGCGGTTTTAACAACGCAAGTCGTTACAACGACTTGCGTTGGAGGGCGCTGGACTTAGGAGTAGTTTAATTTACTATTCCAACTCCAGCCTACGTACAGTAGGGAAGGTGTTGGATAGTAATTTAAACTACTCCTTGTCCTATAGCGCCCTCAGTGCAAGTCGTTGTAACGACTTTCGTTGTAAAAACCGCAATCTAATGGCATGCGATGTAATGCATGCGTTCTAAAGGTTGTTTCCCTCTAAAAGAGTGACGTCGACACATGAAAATCTTGCAATTTGGTGAGTCTACCTAGCCTTGAGAAAGCAGCTTATCCACGAAACATGTGTTGGCTGTAGCAACCACGAATATATACATGGAAAATATGTTAGACTACAGAAATGGAAACCGATTTGATTCATGTACTTTATGATGAATAAAAATCATTTTAATGTTAAGAAATCAGCATCATTCGGACTTCATAACTATAATCACCTCCGGAGTGTTAAGGTTTGTCTGGTACATTAGATACAAGCAAGTGCAACTGGAGGCTAACTGGTGTATGTAGGAGGTGTGGTGCCGGGCAACTGTCTTAACTCTCGCATATATGTTTAAACATGAACATATAATATATGCACACCAACAATAGTAGAGATGCAAATATAAAGACATGCCTTCAATCTTTGGTCTAGAGAATGGATCAAGATGGCTTCACTGCTCTTCACATTACACCTAGAAAATACATTTGGCTGACAATTAAATGCAAATGAGAAGTACTTTATATTAACTCAAAGCAACAATATGAATTGTGGTAATTTATTAGATGGGCAAGATTGGGGAAGCATGGATTGTAAACTTATGACAACCTGTTTCTCAAAAGCTCTTACCGCTTGTTGCTCAGCTGCCATTGCTGCGGCTGCTGCTGCTACAGTCTGTCTCCCCATTCCTGTAGTATTAGTGCAATCAGGTGGTGCAACTTTGGCACCAGATAAGTAAACAGGTGGGTTGGATTTTGGAACAGTTCGGGTATGAAAGAGCGAATGATTGCAGGGATATGAAAAAGAACGCGAGGGATGCTGGCTGGGCACCCGCTGCTTCCAACCTACCCGGAACTGGCTATGTATAGGGGTGGCTGGTGGATGGTAAGGAGGAGGAGGAGGGGGCAATGGTGGGTGAAAGGCCACATAAGAGTCTATATCTGTAAACATGGTTTCTGTAGCAGGGGTGCTGTTCACTCTACATCGTCCGGATTGACGTACAGGGAGAAGTGGGCTTTCATCTCCAAAGCGTTCATCTGGAAAAAACTTGTGAGGGTTCTAAAAAGGAGACAAGAAAGATAACACTTTAGTACAATTCATTCATCAACTGATAATACATTTAATTAAAATAGATTTCCATTTCCAATTATTAAGTGAGGATTTACTGATTGAAGTCCAGAATACAGTAACACACAATTTGTTTATTGTACGATATGGAGAGGAAAACCTTCTATGCTTCTTTATACTATCGTCTAGGAATATAGTAAAATAAACACTTGCTTCAGTAGTCTTAGGGTCTGATTTAGATCTCGGCAGACGGGTAACTCCATCACACCGATGACGGACATTCCGTCCACCGAATTACAAATCCCATTCTATACTATGGGAATTATATTTCGGCGGGCGGGATATACGTCACCTTTGTGATGGAGTAACTTGTCCACCGAGATCTAAATCAGGCCCTTATGGTTACAGGTTGTATCTCTTAAACCACTGAAGGAATATCTAAGAATTACACGGCTATCAGAGTTGTACAATTCAAAAACTCAAGAGTGCAACGTGGGACTAATCATCCAGCTTTCATTCTTAAGAGCCTAAAGCATGTGACTGACATCAGACCTTCACAGTTTTATTCCCAGGCTAATATTTCTCTCTACAACAAGCAAGCTCATCATGGTCCGCAGTAACACTTTTGAGTTGCAGTCGATTAGCCTATCGAGAACACCAACTCCTTAAAATAAAATGGGTGACTGGAAGGATGACCGGGCTCTCAAACTTAAACAAGGATTTAATTTATAATTTCTTTAAATAATACCACTAGAAGGTGATCGGAAAGAAAATGTTTATAAATTATCTGAGCGCCCCATATTTAAAATCATGTCTGTGGTTAAATTTAAAAAAAAAACAAAAAACACAGTTTGGTTTCCTAGTGGTGTTTCAGTAATTTTAGAGAATACCAGGCCATTTTTTTAATTTCGAGAAATACGTAACAGTCTCCTTAAACTCGTGAACAATGGACAGCCCTTCACTACCTTGTACTAGACTGTGCAGAGACAAAAGCCAGCTAAGTCTTTGTGCACTAACTTTCAATGCACATGGCACCACAGGAAACGGTCCCAACGAATTAAAGTGCATGCCATTTTGTATCTCCTCTGCTGTATAATAGGTCTAGTTTTAGAGAAATGTTTTGTTCTAATCAATCCAGTATTTACCTGCAGAAGTTCAGCAGCAGCATCAGAGAGAGAAAACTCTCGCAACACACGAATCTGAATTTCGTAGCTGACAGTGGCTCCATCTCCACAGTTAAGAGCATATGCTCTTTGCACTTGTTCTGTGTGCCGGAGTTCCTGCAAACGCTTGACCATCTCTTTGACAACACTAAGATGAGGAACTGCAGGAAGAAAAAAAGTACGAAAATAAAAATTTTAAAACTCAGAAAAAGGAAGGAAGACTTTTGTGGATCAAAATGTAATTGTAGATCTCCATTATGGGAATGCACTTCAGTGCTGACTGCACATAGAAGGCATGCCAACATTGAATTAATTGTATGCACTATATATATATCTTTTCATACCTCTTGAGAAACCTAATGTACTTTTCGGTTGCAGAGTAATTTGCTACTTAGTTATGTGTATTTATATAGCACTTCAGAACTCTGGCAAGATCACAGAGTTCCAATTTTTATCGAGGTGTTGGGGCTCTGGGTGGTGTATGGTTGAACGTGCGTTGGTTGTGGCTTGGCCTATCTAGGGGGAAAGGGCTGCAAGGCGTGAAAATTGGAGCCAGGGTACAATTGGTGCAGTGCATAAGTATGGATGGTACGGAGCCCTGCAAGCATAGAGGCAGTTGCACACAATAAAAACTACCATTTTTGAGTGTAGATTGATATAAAATGAGGAAACTGTTGATGCCATCTGTGTCGTCCACATATTATAATTCTATATTGGGTGAAATGGAATTCTGGGATCTGACCGGGATCCTCCATATATTTCCAGCTGTCTCCAGTAGCACTTTGGGAATAGAGCAGCAGTGCCAAGCTCCAGCGCTGGATGGCAATTTGGGTATGTTTTTTAAATGTACGTATGCCAAGTCACAAAACTGGATCTCATTATTATTGATATGTTGAGCCATAATAGAGGAAACAGCAAAGTTTTTACTAATTTTTTTCACGTCTAGGTGGTTGCAGATTACTGGTATTTTCTTGGTAAGGTGTCCCAAACATATTGGTACAGAGGAGATGCTACCTATTTGGGTTTGTCTGTAGAGAGATGATTACCAGCGGTGCCATTGTTGATCTAATGTTCCTATTTTGGGACAAACGTTTGAATCTGGATCAGATAATCCCATGCAGACCACTTTGAAGGAGATTCTTCCACTGACAACTTAACACTGAGGGAAGGGGTGGTGTGGCCTTGTTGGTTCAGCCTAAGAAAGTATCTGGCATTAGCATTTTGTATTAGTTGGAATTTGCTGAGCAAGAGCATAGTAAGCGCCATGTTTTAGCTTTGTCCAGGTGTGACACCACTAAAGCAAGTGAAGCCAGTAAACTAAGTGGATAAGTCAGGTAGGGAAACTCTCCCTTAATGCTCCAACAGTGAAAAGATACAATTTGTCACATTGTGCATCCAAGTTTTAAGTGATAGTTTAAAGTGCCTAATGAGTTCCACGTTTATTACTTCTGTCGATGTGTTGCATGCAGGTCCAATCGCCTTACGTCAAGCTCCAGTTGGACCATACGTTGTCCACGTTTCAAAAGTTAACAACTTTTGAGAGACTTCGCTTCAGATGTTCTTGTAACATAGTTGGATACAGCCTGCAGGCATTGGGTGGGGCCACATGTTCTACGTTTTTACAGGCTCCCAATAGAAGAATAACCTTGATGTCCTGGACATAGCTGTAACAAGTAAGTTTAAGGGAGATAAGCTCAAGAAAGGCATGGGGTTAAGTATGCAATGACGGGAATGGGGTGAATCATTGAGCTTTGCAGGACACACCTTTGCAAGAAGCTAGGTGCTGAAGCAAATGGAAGCAGTGACCCGAGTTCTCGGACGTATGATTGAATTCTTCATAAGGTAGTGGCCCGCATTACAGTGTCATTTGGTCTTTGGAGTAGAAATGAGTGGTCCACCACATTAACAGCTGAGATGTCAAGGAAGAGCAATGCAGCTACTCTGCTGGAGTCTACTTTGCTCCGGCTGTCAACACATTTTAATTAATATCGATTCTCTACCTCTTTCAGGTCAGAGAGAAGTCTGTTGGTCGTAAGCTTTGGAAAGGATATTTTTCTCAGGAGGTTTACCCAGAAATATTTTGTTCAATATGGGTCTGTAGTTCTTTGAGTTCTAGTCCTTGCTTCTTCTGAATTTGTTTAATGTATGATGTAGTTAATTATCTTGGGTATTTGCCAGACGATACTTTATGATCACTCTGGCCAGGAAAGCAGCAGAAGTTGCTTCGAGAACCAGCTTGAACGTATTTAGTGGCACAGGTCAGCAGCAGATCCAGCAATGTTATGAGTTCCCTTATTTCTTTTACGGAAAGTGGTTTAAAGAAACAGATGAATGCTAATGTGGTCAATATTTGGCATGACTGGTTGAGTGATGAGCTTACCGACTTATTGTAAGAGGGTCTCAAAATCATTGGCTTTTTTCTCGGGCGTTCTGCAACATTATTGCACAACTCTTCTGAGTGATTCAAGCAGCTAGTTCCTTTATCTAGTTGGTGGTGTCTGAGATACTTAAGGAGAAGTGAGATTTTTGTTTTTAATTGCTGCTTTGTATATTCCGTTTAGCTTTGGTACCAGATTTCTTTCAGGTAGCATTATTTCCTATACTGTTTTTCTAGGATTCTGATTTTCCTTCCTGTAGGCTATTTTCAGATTTTGCCAGCGAGTCTTCTGTCATGACTGCCTGCGATATGAGGCTTCAATGGGTGCCACTTGGTCAAAGACATCAGAGACGGTATTGGCTGACCAATATCGGGTAATAAGTGGTCATATCATCAATAATCCTGACTGGAAAGTGTCAATCTTCAACGCTAGCTCTCTCCCGGCTTTTAAGAAACTCCTGAAAACTTGGCTGTTCCCCTCCTAAGCTGCTGTTGCGCTCTTTCCCCTTGTTTTTGTCCGCTTAGCGCCTTGACACCTTCGGGTATAGAGCGCTTTACAAATACTATCCTATCCTAATCTTAAAATGTCTATGGTCTGGTCCAGGGCCTGTTTACCTCTGACTGAGATTAAGTTAATGGATAAGGCCCACATTATGTGTGGCGCTAGTGACCAGATGAAAACTGAGCGCTTCAAGGTTACTGAGAAGGCCTGTGGCATGGGAGAAGACAGGTTTGTCAAACCGGGTGTTGAGGCCTTGTAAAATGCCTAGGATTATGGTGGGCAATTAAGATATCCTATAAAGACTCCAAGAGAGTGTACACAAATGTTGGTTTTTGTGGGAGTCGGTCGTAGTTTAGGAGGACTACTGAAGTGAAAGCAGTAAGTGGTGAACAGCGAATGAGTAAGGGATTCACACTCAGGTGTTAAATGGTATTCGATCATGGTAGTCGCTAATAATATTTTGTACACTAAAACTAATCTCCCACCATATCTATTGTTTGATCCATTACTGTGCATGGTTAAGTTTCCACTGGTAACAGCTTCATGAGGAATGGATGTGTCATTGTCTCCTGCTCAGGTCTCTATGATGAAACGGAGGTCTGGCTGGAGTCACTGAATAGGTTGTGTATGTGGAGGCAATATTTCCACAAGGATCTCGAGTTGATCAGGATGCATGATATGTGATTGTCAGGGTGACCAGAAGGTTAAATGGCATCATTTGGCTTTGGTCTAGTAGATAGTTGTTCTGAGCTACAGGACTCACTTGAACTCTTTTAAAGATTGGGTTAACTTGTTTGGGTTGCCAAATGACAGCAGAGGTGCACATGCAACAGTTCCAGTAGCTCCAAGGGTTCCTCAGTGTTTTGTTTTGTACGTTATTGTGGCTTGTATGGCTCTGGTGTCGGTGTCTGAGGAGAACCTTCAGTAGGTATGCATTTTCCTGGTCTGCAGGTGTCTGGAGGAGGAGGAATCTGAGCTAGGTTTTCAATGTTAGTTGACCCATGGTGTGGTGTTGTTAGTGATGCTTGCTCTGTCTTGTTTGGTGACAGATTCTGTAAGTAAGGTGTTGATATCTGTTCAACAAGCTCAGCAAAAATATAGAGTAGGAATTTGATGGGGCTAGGCGTAGGAGGAAGTTGAGAAGTGAGATTGTTAGTAGCTTCGGCAGTGTAGGAAAGTGCCCCATTTTGACATGGCCACCCCAACATTTTGCCTGGCATTCAATGCAATTTTGACTGGAAGTGCACTAGGTTCCTGCTATCCAGGTCCCCAGTGCCAGTACCTTTCCTAAGACTGTACAATTGTTCCCCCAATTGGTAGGATCTTTGGCACCCCTGTAAGTCCTTAGTAAATACCCAAGGTACAGAGGGCAGTGGTACCAAAGAGTCCCTAAGGGCTACAGCATGTTTTGTGCCACCCTAAGGGACCCCTCACCTAACTCATGCAGATTGCTATTGCAGGCTGTCTCTCTAGGTGCAGACAAAAGTCAAAACACGACATGGCAAACAGCCCTGTGTGCCATGCCTGCACATACTGGATACAGTATATGCAAGTCACCCCTACAGCTGGCCTTACAGCCCTAAGGCAGGGTGCACTATTCTGCATGTGTGGACATATCTGCAAGAACAGATATGCCCCTGTGATGGCCAGCTCAATTACTGCAGGTACAAGTGACCAGGGAAGCCATTTTAAGTACATATGCTGGACACTGGCGAAATCGAGTTCCCCAGCTACATGACGGCTTTACTGAAACCAAAGATGTTTGGAATCAAATATCTTGTATTAATAATCCCACACTAATTCCAGTGATTGATTTATTAATACATGCACCCAGAGGGCACCTTAGAAGTGCCCCCTGAAAAACTACCAACTACAAGTGTGCTGGCTGACTGGTCCTGACCTGCTGCCACCACAGACTAGTTTCTGACCCCCAGGAGTGAGGGACAACACTCCCAAGTTATGCAAAGGCCACAAACAATTGTGTTTCGTGAAAGGACTTGGTACTATCAATGTATTACAGCGGTTCTTAACCTTTTGATTTCGGTGGACCCACAATGGAACATTACTGGAATCTGGGGACCCCCACTGAGCCATTATTGGAAGTTGAGGACCCCCGGCCTGAACAATTCCTATGATTTGAACTTCAAAACAGTACACAAAAATACAAAAAACAAGTATACACCAAACAAATGGTCAAATACTGAAATATTTTGTTTAAGTCACAATCAAATATAGATTTTTTTCCACATTTTCTATTTGTATATACTTTATTAATTTTAATGTATTAATTTTAATGTTTCTTAATTTGCCAACAGCTGCAGACCCCCCTACCCCCCCACCCCTCGAGTAGGCCTGGCAGACACTCAAGGGTCCTGGGACCACATGTTAATAACCATTGATATAGTACCTAAGGGCCTACTTGAGATAAAGTGGAATAAGTACCTTTCACACTACAAAGACTGGACGTGGAGAGATTACTGGAAGCTCGATGGTCTGGTTTAGGTGGAATGGGGAGACCACCTTGGAAGAGAATTTTTGATTGGTTCTAAAAACCACTCTGTCCTGATGTACCTGGAACAAAGAGTCCTCTAATATGAGGGCCTGTAGTTCACTAATAAGTCTCCAAGTCTCGAAGACATTATGGCTACTAGGATAGCAACCTTCCAAGAGTGAGCCCTACAAAGGGCATGAACGAATACAGTGCCTCAAAATGGGGCCGGGGGGGGGTCCATAAGTCTGGTTAGGACACTATTGAGATTCCAGACTGGACCAGGGAGTACCCATGGTGGTATGACACATTTAAGGCCCTCCACAAAAGCTTTAATGACAGGAATTGTGAAGACAGAAGAGTGTTCTCCGTTTTGCATTTATGTAGCAATGACAGCTAAATGTAGCCAGATTGAGCAGGCTAACCAAGACTTTAGTAAGTGTAGGAGCTAGCAAAATAATGTCTTGCACCGTAGGTGTAAGTGGGTTTATGTGGTTTGGAGTACAGTAGTGGACAAAATGCTTCATCTTAGTAGCATAGCAGGTGCATTTAGGGGACCTACTAGCTTCCCTGGGTATGTCCATGCACTCTTTGGGTAGGTTATGATAACCAAACTAAGACTTCAGGTGCCAAATCACCAGGTGGGGCTGTCTGTGGTCCGGGTGTCTAACTTTGCCATGGTTTTGTGTGAGAAGGTCTGGCCTTTTCAGGAACTTATCGTGTGGGACAATGGACATTTCCAGAAGGATTGAGGAGCATGGTTCCCTGGCAGAAATTGGAGCCACCAGGATAAAGGGCTGATAGCTGAGAGGAGTGAGTGCGTCCGTGCTTCTGTAGGTATAATATGGCGGTCATGTTGTTTGTCCACATAAAGACTACCTTGCCTTGAATCTGTTGGAGAAAAGCTTTGGGAGCTAGATGAATGGCTAACAGTTCCAAGTGGGTGATGTGGAGACCTCTTTGATGAGGTGGCCACAGACCCTGGGCTGTCATGTCCTTGAGGTGTGTTCTCAGGAGACCAGAGATGCATCCGGGGTGATGGTCTCTTTAGGGACTGGGTCTGTAAAGGTCCTGCCCTGCAACAGAATGCTCCTGTTCCACCACTTCAGTGAGCGAAGGATGCTGGTACATACCAATACTAGATCCTCCAACTGACCGTCTGCTTGTGACCACTAACTTGAGAGGCATTCCTGAAGCGGGTGCATGTATCATTTGGCATGAGGCGCAATGGCAATGCATAATGTCATCATTCCCAGTAGGCGCAAAAATGTGAGAACTTGGATTGGAAGGAGTGCAAGAAAAAGAGGCAGAAGCTGCTAGAATGTTTGTACTCTGAAGGCTGGGGAATGCCTTGCCCGCTACAGAGTGGAGTACTAACCCTAGAAAGGGCTGAATCTGAAGAGGCTCCAAGTGTGACTTGGTGGCATTGACTGTGAACCCTAGGCTGTGCAGCAGGAAGATTGCAGGTTGGGAGTGGGTTAAGAACTCCTGTCGGTTGTAGGAAAGTGGGTTTCTGTTGCAGTAAATCCCCCACTTTTTGCCAGACTACGGATGCACTTTCACTTGATGTGCCCTGGGTCCCTGCCAATCAGGTTCCCAGGGCGTGTGTTCTTTCCCCAAAACTAACCCAATTGGCATCTCTGGCCACAGGTCAGCCCCTGGTAAATGGTACCACAGGTCCCCAGTGACCAAGGAAGACCTCTAAGGGCTGCAGCACTTATCATGCCACCCTTAGAGGCCCTGTGTGCACGTGTGTACACACACACTTTGCAGGCTGCATGTTTTGGTGCAGAACAAAGTGAAGAGTCGACATGGCACACATCCCTGTGTGCCATGCCTATAACCCACTGCCCTGGCATAGATCAGTCACCCTTCAAGCTGGGTGCCCTATGCCAGTGGTGAGGGTACAGGTGCATGAGCCCTGTACCCCTACAGTGTCTAAGTCCATTCTTAGACATTCTAAGTGCAGTGCTGCCATTAAGAGTACATGGTGCTGGGAGCTTGTCATTACGAACTCCACAGCACCATAATGGCTACACTGAAAACTGAGAAGTTTGGTATCAAACTTTTCAGCACATTAAACCCACACTGATGCCAGTGTGGGAATTAATGAAAAATGCACACAGAGGGCATCTTAAAGATGCCCCCTGAAAAACGACCAGCCTCTGGTGGGTTCCCTGACTGGTAAATACCAGCCTGCCACCACGAGACATGTTTCGGGAGCCTTCGCTCCCTGAGCCCAAAAACAAAGCCTTTCCTGGGTGGAGGTGTTCACACCTTCCCCAGGCCAGGAAGAGCCATCTGTGGCAGGGGAGCTTCAAAGGCCTGGCAGCCTTTGTAATGCGACCCAGAGCCTCTCCTGCTATCAGGAGCAGGTCCCCCTTCCTCTCTCCCCTCCTATTCGGCGGGAAGACAGGCGGGAAAAATCAGCCACCCCAAAAGGTGTGCCCACCTCTGCCAACTCAACCCCTCAGGTGGGGGAGGCGACGTGAAGCCCACTCTTCAGTGCCCGCCATCTTGCAGATGGAAGGCACTCCCCAATCAAGAATTGTGCTCACTCCTCCACGTGGGGTGAGCACACCAACGGTGTAGTCACCCTAAGGTCAGTAGCCCATTGGCTACTGACCTCGAGACCCCTAAAACGCATCCTAAATACAGTATTTAGGGGGCAGCCCTGAACCAAGGAAGCAGATTCCCGCAACCTAAAAAGAAAAAGGACGAAAGACGACGCCCAGCAGAGGAGACTGCAGAGAACAACTGACTTAGCCCTAGCCCTACCGGCCGGTCTGCAATTTCCAGAGATCCTGCGCCACAAATCGTCTTGCCCTGCAGCCAGCAACCTCCAGAACCCCTGGGAGGACTGACTGCCTTCAACAAAGACCGGATCTCCTGTGAACAGCAGCTCTGTTCAGAAGAAACACCACTCCGAGCCTGCTGAGGAAAAAGAAACCAAACGCCTGGAAGCACCACTGCACCCGTCGCCTACGGCCAGAGTTCGAGTGGCCCACCGAGGTCCCCCAGCGCTCCAGAGTCCGAGTCCACCGTGGGTTGACCCCTCCAGGACTCCCCAATGTCACCTGCAGCTCTGCACGGAGACCCCCCCTCTTCCCCCCCCAACCGCGAGTGGCCCGGTAAGGTGAAATCCGACCTTAAAAGACAATCCTGCATCCAGCCTCCCTGCGCCCTGGAGAAGAGAACCAGAGGTGCACCTACGTCCCCGAGCCCTCCAACTTACCTGCCCAGCTGTTGGTTCCTCCCGGAAGTCTTCCTGGACCGAGCCTGCAGCTGAAAACCAAAACCGAAAATCCCCATTGAAAACAACAGGCCACCCGACGCCAAAACAGCACCCAGCTGCCCCTGCGGGTGCACTTTGTGTGCTAAACCGGATCCCCCTTTGCCCTGAGCCTAACACCAGGAGCTTGGCTCCCACAACTAAGTGGCCTGCTCGTCAGCACCCACCAACCGGAGAACCCTTATCCCCCAATTGGATAACATTGGGCCTCAGAACTCTGCACCCGGCCGCCCTAGTGAAGCTGAGGGTGTAACAAGAGTGCATCCTTGACCCTGGGGGACCCCAGAGTCTACCCCCAGAACCTCAACTCCCACTACCGAATACTTGCCCAAAAACCGATAACATTATTTTACTCCATAGGACAACTAACTGTTTTTCTTGGAAAAGTTTCTAAGTGCACTATTTAACCAACACGAATTTACTTACCTGTTTACAGGAAATGTCCCAGAGTAGTATCCAGGTATACTACTCTGAGTAAGAAAAGTAATCTAAAAAGTAACTTACCTGGTATTTTACTGAAAACCCCATTCAAGTCTATGTACTGTATTTACAAAGTATTGCATTTCTCTGCAACCATCCTGTAAGTCAAAACAAAGTGCATATACAATTACAATTAAAACGGTTTACAAACTGCATTACTACTGTAAAGTATTTATTGCTTACCTGTGCCAGGCTTGCTTGGTTCTAGAAAATAAAATAACTAAAAGAATATTGTCATACAAAAACAATTGGTCTGAAGTTCAGTCTTTGAGTGTGTGAATTCATTTGCTGACTGAGTGTGTACAACAAATGCTTAACACTGTCCTCGGATACTGCCTTACTGCTCGACCACAATACCACAAATAGAGAGTGAGGTGCTATCTAACTTTACCTCTGCCTATCTTTGGGGTTCCACTGGACTCTGTGCACACTATACCTCACTTTGGTATAGTATATACAGAGCCAGCTTCCTACATCGGTTTGAGCTCTTGATCAGCCAATTATCAAGGTAGGAGAAGACGGTAGCTGCTCTTCTCAAATCAGGAGGAACACACACTATTAAACACTTGGTAAGACCATTGGTGCCGTGGTGACATCAAAGGGTAGTACCTTGAACTGGTAGTGTTGACCACTTACCAAGAAGCGGTGGTAGCACCAAGCAGAATTAATTGGGACATTCAAGTAGGCGCCCTCCAGGTCTAGTGTGGTGATGAAATCGCCTTGCTGCGGTAGGGGGATGACATCCTATAGGATGACCATGTGAGTGTTCTGACAGGATGTTTCTGCTGAAAGGACGAAGGTTGAGGATGGGTCTGTGGGATCCGTCCTCCTTGGAAATGAGGAAGTATAGGGAGTAGATGCCTTTGCCCTGTTGCTGATGGGGCACTGGCTCAATGGCTTCTTTGAAATGGAGCACCTGCACCTCATCTCTGCGTGAGATGCTCTGGGCTCAGGGTGTGGGTACAGGGTGGAATGTTTGGTGGGGAAGAAGTGAGCACTAGGCAGTAGCCATGCTCTATGATGGGTAGGACCCACTGGTCTGTGGCAATCTCTTCCCACTGGTAAAGGGACCATTGAATTCTCCACCCCTACTCTCCCTCCCACCCCCGATTAACATTTAGAGGCGGAGACTCCCTTAATAGGCGTGCCCCTGCCCTTGGAGCTATTTCCTCTGAAGGAGCCGTGTGCCACCCTGTTGGTAGCTCTGCTGCTGCCTACGGCATGATCAAGTAGGTTCGGGAGAAGTGGCTTTTGAGCCCCTCTTGGCTGCTGCCTCCAAAAGGAGCCCCTGGCAGTGGGAACCCTGTAAGGCGTTGGGTGGATAATGATCCTCCTCTGCCTCTCAAAGAATGGATGTTCCTCGGTGTTCTCAGCAGAGGGCTGCGGAGCAGATGACTATTCATTCATCACCGGCTCTGAAGCAGAGCAGACTTGGATGGTTTGGCACACTCCAAGGATGTTTTCTTGCTCAGAGCTGGTCGATGCCACATGAAGGATATTTCCTCAGCTCCAAAGTCTTAGCATTGACCATCGACTGTGTGGTCTACACGTGTGGACTGGGTGGACTGGAGCAGACTGTGGTGAATGGATCATCGGGTGCTTCTTCCTCCACCATCTCCTTGTCTGACCCCAAGACGTCGGAGCCGTCAAATACAGGACTGGGCTGGTTTGCCTGAAAGTCTGGCAACTCACCTCACTTCCACCTTGCCAAAAACCTCCGGCATTTCCAAAGAGAACTGCACCATCCTGCTGTGGGCCCACCATCTGTCTCGACGATGGAGTAGAGTCTTCTTGCTGCGAAAGACCAAGCACAGTCACAGGGGCTTTTGTCGTGCGCGGGGAAGAGGCAAAGATTGCAGACGACATGGAGATCAGCCAAGCGGTATTTAGAGTGACATTAGGGGATCACTTGAAAGACATCTATTAAATTAACTTCGTTCTCCAAAGGGTAGGACGGAGCACACAGTTGCCTGACAGGCTGTGAGGGCCAAGAAGCCCGATCAGACGAGGATGACGGATCAGAGGAATGGGTCGACGCAGATAGCACGGAAGAAGTCTTCTCACTACAGGGGAAGGCAATGGACTCAGAGGCCACAACAGGAACCAACAAACTCGTCAAGACTGGGAGTATGCCGAATCACGTCCGAACCCGATGATGGCCATTAAGTAACTGTTAATAGTGCCCACTACAAAGCCTTGCTGTGCCAAAGGCAAAACAAAAAATATCTGACTGCTTGGCTTGCCAGGGGCTATCCTGAGGGCTCCACACCAGGTCACATATTAGTCCAAATGTCCGGCATAAGCAGACTTTGGAGAAGGACACCTGCCAGTCAGGATGACTTCCACAACTTTGGTTGGTAAGTCAAATGCAGTCAACTGCTGCTGTTTAATCTCCATGCAAGGAGGTGTAGACTGTGCATTTTTGGGTCCTGCTCTGCCGTTGTGACAGGAGATCTTTCCGAAGTGGAAGACTGATTTGATGGCAGACGCAATGCTCATAAGTTGCGAGTACCACACTTTCCTGGTCCAATCCAGAGCCACTAGGTGACTTGGGCTCAGTTGTTCCTAATCTTCAGAACTCTGGGCAGGAGAGGCAGAGGTGGGAAGACATACAGGAGTCCTGTATCGCACCACAGTTCTAAGGATGACATTTGCAGGAACGTGCAAAGGTTTGGACAATGTGCATTCTTTCTGGGTGGTGAATAGATCTGGCCAGGGTTCTCCCCATTGTCGGAAGACACTGTCCCACTTCTGGGGCAGCTGCCATTTATGATCTGCCTGGCACCTTCGGCTGAGCCTGTCCACCCCTGGCATTCAATGAACCTGCCAGGTGATTCACAACTACTGAAACACCCAGACATTCCAACTACCTTCACAGGAGCAGAACCTCCAGGCACACGACTCAGTACCACACTCTGCCCAGCTGGTTGCAGTACCACAAGGCGGTGGTGTGGTCTGTGAAAACCAGTACCAGCCTCCCCTTGAAGGACAGAAGGAAGGCCTTTAACGCTATGCGAATGGCCTGCAACTCAAACACACTGATTTGGAGGCGGTTGTCCGGCAGAGGCTAGAGTCGTCTGATCTCCATCTTCCCAAGATGGACTCTTTAACCCAACAGTGACACGTCAGTCACAACTGTCAGCTCCGTGTTAAGGAGAGGGGCCTGCTGCTGGTCAGAGTGTGGTCAAGCAGCCATCACTGCAGATCTTATGTAGTCTTTTCCAAAACCTGGATGACATCCAACTGGTTTCCCTGCTGCTGGCCCCACAGACTTCAGACCCCATAGCAGAGCCTGCATATGCCTTGTATTGAAAATGACAAGCAGGATGCATGAGGTCAACAGGCCAAGAAGCCTCAGCTGCTCTTACCGAGATCAGGGACCGAGGCTGAAACATCGGTATCATAGCCCAAATATTCTGTACTTACTGAGATGAAGGAAAGGTCCAGAACTGCACAATGTTAAAGACAACTCCGATAAAAGGAAGCCTCGGTCAAGGGGTAAGGAGTGTCTTCTGTTTGCTGATCGAGAACCCCAATGAAGTCAGGTCTGCTCTCCTCTGGAATTGGCCTATGCCTAACTGTGGTGAGTCCGCCTTCAACAGTCATTGAGGTATCGGAAAACTAGTATCCCCAACTTTCGAAGATGGATTGTGACAACCGCTGGCACCTTCATGTACATACCCAAGGGGCGATGGTAACACCAGAAAAGAAGCACAGCAAACTGAAAATGGTTTTGGCCAACCTTGAACTGCAGGTAATTTCTGTGGGGCTGCAGGACGGACACACAAAAGTATGTCTGGTAGGTCCAAGGCTAACATCCAGTCCCACGCATCCAGGGCGGACAGAACTGGGCCAAAGTGAGCATTATAAATTTGTCCTTCCATGAAGATCTAACACAGGACAAAGGCCTCCATCATTCTTCAGCATGGGAAAATAGCTTGAGTAACAACTGGTCCCTATTTCAGAGTCCAGCACCCTCTTGATGACCCCTTTGGACAGTAGACCTTGCACCTCGTGAGTAAGATGGATAGGTGCTCATTTAACAACTGCGCCTATGTGTAAGTAAGCTGCTGTGGGTCGGAAAGAAACAAGGGCACAGCCCTGCTGGACGAGTTGGAGGACATATGTCAGATGTGATGCACTGCCTCCCTAGGGGAAAATGTTGGATCCTGGCTCCAACAGAGTGGCTGTGTACCCCTAGGTGCAAACTAAAGCAGCTTCGAGGCTGATGCTGCAAGGGAGGGGGACTAGAAAGTGCACCTGGGCAACCGCATGTTGCCTGCCTGATCCCAGCCCTGAGCAAAGAAAGGACTGGAGTGATTGCCTATATGCCAAACCTTTGAAGTAGCCTTAGAAGGTCTGAAAGTGATGAGTAACAGGGCTCGGCAAAAATCGGCTTTTCATGAAGCGTTCCAGGACAGAATCAGCTTTTTCACCTAATAGGCTGAATTCATTAAACATATCCATACGAGATGTCTGTACATTCCCTAGAAAAGCCTGGATCATATTCACACATAGCGACGGAGCACCACACTATTGCCGACTGCTCGCCCCAAACAATCAGAAGTACCCAGACTAACTCAAATCACATTTGACCGCATTCAACGAGGCTTTGATGCACACCTTGATGGTGCCCAAAGCACAGCCCTGCAGAGCAAGCAAAAGTGCAAAAAGATGGACTTTATTAAGGACAGCCCTTAAGTGGTCCTCATCACGCTCTGCACACTAAGCGACAAACCTATTCCATCTTGTAGAACAGATAGGTAGAGGGGCGATGAACATACAGAATCACGTCAACTATCTTTGGTAGCAGTTGGCAGCAGCTCAAGTGTCCCGCCTCAGTGCTAGGCATGAAGGCGTAGACTCTGGAGGATGACGGGCAGAACTTGCCCCTCCAACTGCAAGCGGATGTCCACCCCGAGAGGAAGACTGAGTGGGGGACACAGAGGTGCACCCTTCTTGGCCAGTCCTGAACGATGAAAATTACTTGCGCTGTATCAGGACGTATTTACCTCAGAACCTAAGGAATCAAGGGTATGGAAGGAAATGTGTAATAAAGTGTGAAGTTCCACCTCAATCGGAATAAATTCCCCAAGGCTGTCTGCAGCGTATACTAGAGGGTACAGAACTTTAGACAACAGGAGCTGCTGAGAGTGGCAACAAAGTCCCTAATGGGCGGCGCACAGAGCAACAATGATTTGTACTAACTCCTGATAGAAACACACATGGTTGCAAGATGACTGGGTCTGCAGCTGTCAGTTCTGGTGTTCAAAGAACTGGCCAGATGGTTGTCAACAAGCCAAATCTCATTTTGCAGCTCCCAATCTAGAGCCTCACCACTTAGGCAGAGTAGAACAGACACCACTTGTAGGCAATTGGATTATTAATTGGTGTGGATGACTACCCACCTCAAGGAATTAGAACACCCTTGTCAGGGTGAACCCTCAAAGTCACTAAATTAGCCTGAGCTATGGCAGAGAACAAGTAGACTTAACTTAGGGTAATGTATAAAGTATTTGTGCAGTACCAAAACAGTAATAAAGTAAAAATGGGAAACATTAAGATCCAAAACCTAATTAGAAAAAAAGAGTAGCACTTATTTAACAAAATAACAACCTAAATGACAAAACTTAATATCACTGGTTCCTTTTATTGTATTTTAAGTAGGAATAGCGCCAAGAAGCACTAAGTGGCAATTAAAGCCAATGGTCGTGGTAGACCTGGACCTAGGAGCAATTTTGAGTCTGACTGTGATGGAGTGTGGTCAGATACACCAATCAAGTTCATCTTGGTCAAACATTTTATCTTCTGATCTTAGTGGTATAAGTCCTAATCCACCAAAGAAGTACATTTCTAAAGCCTGCCAGGACCTCAGGGGAGGCACTTAGAGACTCACAGGTTGTCAGGCAGAGTCCAGCAGCACGGTTCGGTACAGGTCCAGTTGCCACTGCTCAGCTACGCGGTTCCAGGAAAGGCATCTTAGCTTGATGTGTCACTGTAGTTTGACTAGGTCAGCCTTAAGACACTTTGAGTTCTCTTCTGTGTCCTGGGTCCAAGAGTGAGCTGGTCAAGGTCTTCAGGTCGCAGACAGCAGGTTCAGACCTCCTCTGATCTTTTCAAGTCCAGGAGTGTTCTGAAGAGGGTGCAGGGAGATGCCACATTTATGACTGACACGAGCTAGTGCATGGGAATAACTAATGGGCATGCACTGACCAATGGGGTAAAAGTTCCCATGGCAAACTCAAACCACTTTGGTAATTTTCAAGAAGGTGAAAGCCTTCGACCACCCAAAACTTGGGCTCCTAGGGCTGGCGGTGTGTGTGAGGATTATACTACAGTAATCCTAGTGTCCTCCCACATTTAAGACTAGAATCCAGTTTGAGGCAGCCACTGAACGCCCAATAAACCCAGAGACAGAAGTCTGGTAGAACAAAAGTAGCGTTTTCTAGCAGCCAGACAGTGGATACCCAAAAAATAGTTTTGGCATGCTGTCTCCCTTCCTTTCAAGAGTGCCACCAGTATTATATATAAAAACCAGATACAGAAATCTGGTAGGACAAAGAAGTGGTCATCAGCAACCAGACAGTGAATATGCAGGAATTGCTTTGCCATCCTGTTTTTTTTCCCAAGTGCTCCCAAAAGGGTTATATATAAACCCAGCAGACCAGTCAAGCAGGAATTGACACCAATGTCAAAAACGATGCTCACAGCCCCATCTGCATTATTTGGTGATTTTCAGATTTGTGATCTATGCCCATTCAGGTCAGCCTGCTGTTTGTTCCTGCAAGCATTTCACACCTATTCAAATGCTTACATCTGCACAGGAAGTGACATCACTGACTACTTGTCAAAACTGCCTGCACTTAACTGCAGCTGCGCCAATGGCAAGCCTGTATGCTTTCACCTGCACCAGGACCCCACCTGTCCCGATTCCACTGTGATCACCCTCACATTTAACCAAAGTCGCATCTCCCACTGCTGCTGCCACGCTGCCAGACATTGAAGGTGCATTCTCCTGTGCCACTTGCCATTTCACAAGCACCCTCCCAGGTCCACCTCACTCCCAACACCTCACACCCCAAAACACAACAAATATGGCAGCACACACCCGACACCCACTACACTGCTCCCCTCCCTGTACTGCATTTTCCTCAACACTTGCTCACTCACTAAACAAGCCACAAAAATTTGGGATCTGCAACACGACTGCTCACCAGACCTTCACTTCGTGACAGAAACCTGGCTAACTCCCTCGTTGGTACCGGTCACCCCCAGCCCTCCATACAAGGTCGCAGGGCAGGAGAGACCTAATGCTGGCATTGCTATCCTCGAAGATTCCATCCAATGCTCCACCACCTCAGAAAACAGCACCAGGAACATTTGACGTTCAAACCAGTCGTCACCACCAGCTACTCCCTGAGCGGCACCCTTAGTCACCCTCGCAACTAGGTTTGCTGTGGGTAGGGACCCTAGAGGATAGTTTAACTACAGAGCTTACCCCCACCGCTCCCTGATGAGTATTGTAGTGTGGATTGTGGCCTCATGGTCGACATTGTTAAGTTAGCTTGGGCCTAGCTGCCATGATGCCTCCTTTGCACACGTTACTCTGTGACTTTGTTTTTCCAGACTCTGCTTGTGACCGTTCACATTAGAACTGTCTGCCTTTCTGCCTTTCACCTTTTCTCAAGTTCTCTGTGGTTTTCGTCTGCACACAATGTACAAGGTCGAAAAACAACATCCCTTGTTGTTGCTGTTCTGGTCAGCCCCTCGCACTTAGACATAACATGAAATACAGCTGCACTGGAGAAATTCGGGTGCTTTTAATGTTGTGATCTCCCTGTTGGTGGCACTTGGAGAAAAACCTTTCCAGGGAGAAGAGCTGTGCTTGTCCGATGATGTAAACCTTGCATCTAGTTCTTGAGGTATGGGGGTCCACCTGACAAAGCCCAGAGGTCTTCTATTTTTATAATAAACTAGTTACTAGCACGGGGAGGGTGGCAAGGCATTTTAGTCCTTTATCCACTGTCTTTATAAAATGCTGTCCCCGTTTGTATTCTATGGAATTGTAACAATGCTTACTGTTTTGTCTTTATGCATTATGGTGCTAGTACTAGCACGTGTACTGTGTCTTAGAGCACGATAGTTGAAATAAACATTTTAAACTATACTGTCTCTCTTAATACGCACGTTGTGGACAAGTATGAGTGAGTAATGAAAGAGTGTTCTTGCTCCCGCGATTCCTGAAAGAGTCCGTGTTCTGGGATGTCTAATCATTGGTAGCTTCGCTGTAGTACGGAGAACGAATGAGACACTTTAGCTAGTCGGATTGGGATTTTGGGCACTAAGGTGGATGGTTGGTACACCACTATACACCGAGGTCCTGTTTTCCTGCGCATAGTTCTGTATATGTGCAGAATCCCCGCAACAGTATAAATTACTTCGAGCTGGGGTACGTCCTAATCACAGCAAGTACATTTTTCTTTTTTACATGCTGAAGCTTATCTTTAGCACACTATGCATCCACCTACAAAATTTGAAGGGTTGCGTCACCGGGGGATCTGTTTCTCTCTAGTATCGCCCTGAAGAATGCCCAGGAACTATATAGGCTAATAGAGTAGGGCAGAAACATGTCAGCGCAAGTAGGTTAGGGTCATAGGACCACAACATCGTTTGCCCCTTTTCACAGTTTTTAACCTTTCCCACTGACCTCGCTAATAAAGGGATACCTTGGGGTGAATGAGGAATTTTTATTATTTACATCTTAAACCCTACCAAAAAAAATAAAATAAAGACTTCTCCAAGAGCTCCCTGGAATATGGTCGAACCCACCCTGACCTTTAGGAGTCAGGGTGAACCCGATGATGAAGCATGCCACTACTAGAGTGGGTGAAGGATATATATATATATATATATATATATATATATATATATATATATATATATATATATATATATATATATATATATATCCCACCCACATGTGCAGTGGGATATAGGTGTATCTTTTTCTCCTTATGTTGGTTTAAAAAGGAGGATACTATTTAGGTTAAGGTCATTTCATTGGGAGGATGTATCCCCTTTCCTTTCAATCTTGAAGGGATCTCTCTACCCTCTTTGGGTTCTGGAGTTGCCCTTAAGACCCCACTTGATAAAAGCACCAGTCACTATCTTCTGGAAAGAAAGCCTAGGCTATATCAAGAACACGCTGGAGTTCCCGATACCAGCCAGATTAGTGCACAGTTCTCTTAGGAATATACCCTGTAACACTCGAGGCACTGACTCATGCAGACTGGTACCTCGTCCAGTATATGACGGGAGCAGAGAAATAGCTCATAGCCTTAGCCTGGAAACCTCAGCTGCCCCTCTTGTAGCGATCTGGTTCACACGGCTTTGGTACACCCAAACCATGGAACAATTGTCCCAAAAGCTTTCATTCTCGAATAAGAAATATACATGCCTCAGGCAGGCTTTGAATGACTGCATGTCCCGGAAGGAATATCTCTGCTTCCTCCCGCCCAGACTTCGCGCTCTCCACTTGAGTGATTAAATGCTTCACATAGTAACAGTAACGCCTCCGACAATGGAGAACTGCACAATGGGGGTGGCCGTCGGCCCCTTCGGCATAATTCCTTCCTCCCTCTGCTTTTGTTTTTTTGCATATCATAGCCCTGTTTTTTCCCCGGCACAGCTCTAGAATAGTTAATTAGGTTTTATTTTATTTCCCACACTGCTGGGCCTGTTGGCCATTTTGTTCTTGTGTCTGGGTGCTGACAGACCGAGCCCCACCGCTTTTCTGCCACCACTTCCTTACCATCATAGGGTTCTCTCTCCAGAGGGGTGGAAAGGTGACACATAGCTGGCTCGATCACCCGGACTGCTAGACAGGAAGCACAGACGTAGGGGGTTTGTCCAATATTCTCTTCCTGTACACACCATGGTGTCCTCATGCACTCCCGAGATAATCTGCTCTACTATCGACTTGTTGATTCTCTTGCATGTCATACCAGAGGCACATTGAAAGTGTGATTGTATACAACAAAGTTGCCTTCGATTTGTCACCTGCAATATTACTGTAACTCATTGTATTGCATCAGCAGACCCGAAGACACTAGCCAACTACCGGCCCTCCACCACCCCCCCACCCCCTCAGCAAAAGTCATGGAAAAAATGATAAACCCCTAGTTACCCAGCTCAACAACAACCACCTCCGCGACACCACTCAATCCAGGTTCAGGGCCAAACAGTACACAGAGTGCTCTTATCGCCGCCACAGACAACAACCGGATGATCATACTGGACCTTTCAGCAGCATATGACACCATCTCCCACCCTCATCCTTATCCAACGACTGCATGAAGCTGGCATCCAAGTACCTGCAACTAAGCTGGATCTGTTCCTTCCTGCCATGCTGCACCCAGTCAGTCAGCCTGGCCCGCCTGACCACAGATCCTCACTCATCCCCACCTTCTTCAAAGCCTACAGGACCCCACTCGCCAGCAACATCCGCACCCATGGAATCAACATCATATCCTATGTTGATGACACCAGTTCATACTGTCCCTCTCTGGCAAGCAGCCTAACACTCAGATCAAGTTCTCCGCCTGCATGAGCAAAGTCACCAGATGGATGACAACCAACTGCTCCAAGCTCAACACACACAAGAAGGACGTGGCAATCTTCAGCTATGACCTCACTCTGGGACTTCATCTGGTGGCCTGCCAAAACTCAGACACACCTCTCCAGGCAATGCATGCAAAGAACCTTGGAATATTAATCGATAAACCAGCTCACCATAACTGGTCAAGTGAGCACAGACTAAGTCTTCTACTTCCACACACTCAAGATGCTCAAGAAGATTTTGATGTGGCTCCCCACCAACACTTGCAGAACCGTCACCCGAGTCCTAATCACCAGCAAGCTGGACTTCAGCAACGCACTCTATGCCAGAATCAACGCTCAACTAACCAGAAGACTCCAGACCACACAAAACTCAGCAGCCAGACTCACCCGCAACCTCCCATCCAGCACTCACATCCCTTAGCACCTCAAAGCACTCCACTGATTCCCAATCCACAAACGAGTACTTTTCAAACTCCTCATGCACACATACAAAGCCTTATACAACTGGCCTTACATACACAACCGCATAAACTTCTACAAATCTCTCAGACACCTCCGCTTAGCCAGCCAGACTCCTACTCCTGGACACTCTTACCGTAGTGTATGGCACAATGGGTGCTGCATTCCACTAGTGACATTTAACTTACACGGCCAGAGTACATTTTGTACCATATACTAGAGACTTATAGGTAAGTTAAGTATGCCAATTTGAATTTTCCAATTCAACCTTGTTATAAGGAGCAGCCAAGGCACTTTACCATTGGTTAGTAGGGTTAAAGTGCACAGAGTTCTAAAGCCAGCAAAAGTACAGGGGCCAGAAAAAGGTGACACACATTTTGAATGTCAACTCACACAGTGTACAGGGTAAAAAGATGAAAATATTTTCATCTTTTTACCCTGTACACTGTGGGAGTTGAGATTTATTCGGAGCAGTACGTTTCAAATTGGGTAGTGTAAACTCCTTTGTGACCCTTTGTGCAAGATTTATAAATATTTTGAATGGCCACGCAGAAAAGGCGGATTTCCTACTCCACTCCTCTCTGCTTCTCCTCGAGGTGCATCACGATTGAAGTTGTCTTCATTGTCCCTTGCAGACGGGAGCCGTATATGTAAGAAACTGGCTATATATACTACACCAAAATGAGGTATAGTGTGTATAGGGTCCAGGTGACTCCAGAGGTAGGCAGAGGTTAAAGTTAGATAGACCCTTACTCTCTAATAGTGGTAGCTTGGTCGAGCAGTAAGGCAGTATCAGAGGACAGTGTTAAGCATTTGATGTACACACTCAGTCAGCAAATGAATTCACACAATCAAGAACTGAACTCTAGGCCAATTGTTTTTGTATAAAAAATATACTGTTTATTTTAGAACCAAGCAAGCCTGACACAGGTAAGCATAAAATACTTTGTAGTAATAAGTTACTGAATGTCGAACAGTTTGAAAATGCAATGGAAATTGTACTTTGTTCGATTTACAGGGGAGCAGTAGTATGCAACACTTAGCAAATGCAGTATATTGGAATGTATAGGCTTTTTCAGTAAATTGCAAGTAAGTTACTTTTACATTACTTTTTCTAACTCAGTGCTGGATGCCTGGATTCAGCACTGGGACATTTCCTGGAAACAGGTGAGTAAATGCGTTTTTGTTATTCGTGTGAATTTTAAAAAATATTTTCACATTTCAAAACTCCACACTTAGAAACATTTTGGAGCAGTACATTGAAATGAATGGGCTGTTTCAACAAATTGCAGGTAAGTTACTTTTACGTTACTTTTTCTAACTCAGTGCTGGATGCCTAGATTCAGCACTGGGACATGTCCTGCAAACAGGTAGGAAAACACGTTTTGGTTAATTGTACGATTTTTAAAGAATATCTTTCGTTTTCAAATCTCCACACTTATCGTCGTTTTTTCGAAGAAAAATTGTCAATGTTATCCTATGGAGGAAAAACAGGTTATCGGTTTTCAGGTAAGTAAACAACTGTGTGAGTTAAGGTTCTGGGGTTAGAACAAGGGTTCCCCCAGGGTCAGTGATGCACTGTTGTTGCACCCTCAGCGGCACTAGGGCTGCCGGGTGCAGAGTGTTGAGGCCCAATGTTATCCTATGGAGGATAAGGGGGTCTCCGGTTGGTGGCTGCTGGCAAGCAGGCCACTGGGTTGTGGGAGCAAAGCTCCTAGGGTTTAGGTCAGGGCAAATGGGGAAACAAGTAGGCACAAAATGTGTACCCTCAGCGGCACTGGGGCGGCCGGGTGCAGAGTGCTGTTTCGACGTCGGACGCCCTGTTTTCTATGGAGAGCCTCCGATTTGAAGAAGCACTGCAGGCCCGGGGACGAGGACCTTCTGGGTGCGACCACCACTTCGAGGGGTAAGTTGAGATGTTTTGGGTTGGTTAGGCACCGTTGGTTAGGGCACCCAAGGCCGTGGGGCGTCGGGTGCAGGGGTGCCTTTTAGGGTCGGATTTTCTTACCCGCTCTGGTCGCAGTAGAGGGGAGCCTGTGGATTGAGGCTGCAGGCGTCGTCTGGAGGCTTGAGGCAGGTCAGGAGTCGCCAGATCTCGGGTCAGGATCGCCGGAGTGACTTCCTCGTGGTGTTTTTCCACTCTAGCTCGGGCCGGGTTCGGCGGGTGCAGAGTGGGCTGGATTCGCGGTGTCCGGCCGGAACCAGAAGCTGCAGTTTAAACACGACCGGTGTTCACGGGAGAAACAGTCTTGAAAGTGAAGGCAAGCAGGTCCTCCGGGGTTTGTGAGGTTGCTGGCTGCTGGACACGCTGGGATTTCGCAGGAGCAGGTTCGAGGGGAGACAGGTCTGTAGGGCTGGGGCCAAGTCAGTGGGCGTCGTCCTCTTGTTAGCTCTGCACGGCTCTTCGTCCTTTTCTTGTTGGTAAGCTGGATCTGGGGAAGTAAGATTCAGGGTGCCCCCTAAATACTGAATTTAGGGGCGTTACAGGTAGGTAAAGGGCAAGGACCAATAGGTCCCTTCCCTGGGGTGGGTACACCCCTATTCTGCCACTCTCCAGTGGGAGGGGGCAGGAGCCTGTCCCTGGTTGGCTGGGTCCCCCATCCTCAAGATGGCGGGGACTCGAGGTTGTGCTTCACCTCGCCTCCCCCACCTGAGGGGTGGAGTTGGCAGAGGTGGGCACACCTCCCTTCCTCACTTGTTTTTCCCGCCGGTTCTCCCGCCCAAAGTGGGGGGTAGAACCAGTGGGGACCAGTTGCTGAAAGCAGGAAATGGTCTGGAGAGGCTCACAAAGGCGGCATGCCTTTGAAGCTTCTCCTTCGTGAACCCTGCCCATCCTGGGGGAGGAGGCTTGGCACCTCGTCCCAGGATGTGCATTGTTTCAGGCCCCCCGAGAGTAGCAGGCTCTCGACCCAGGGGTCCAGAAACATGTCTGGTGGTGGCAGCCTAAGCAGCCACTCAGTCAGGTCACTAGAAGTTGGTAGAGTTTCAGGGGGCATCTCTAAGATGCCCTCTGGTGTGCATTTTACATTAAATCCCACACTGGCATCCGTGTGGGTTTAATGTGCTGAGAAGTTTGATACCAAACTTCCCAGTCTTCAGTGTAGCCATCATGGTGCTGTGGAGTTGGTAATGACAAACTCCCAGCACCATATACTCTTAATGGCAGCACTGCACTTACAGTGCCCAGGAATGGACTTGGGCACTGTATGGGTACAGGGCTCATGCACCTGTACCCTCACCACTGGCATAGGGCACCCAGCTAGAGGGGTGACTGATGTATGCCAGGGCAGTGGTTTGTGGGCATGGCACACAGGGATGTGTGCCATGTCGACTTCACTTTGTTCTGCACCAAGAAAACGCAGCCTGCAAAGGCAGTGTGTGAGGGTCAGGGTACAGGACCTCTAAGGGTGGCACAATAAGTGCTGCAACCCTTAGAGGCCTTCTCTGGTCACAGTGCCCTGGGTACCTGTGGTACCATTTACCAGGGGCTGACATGTGGCCAGAGATGCCAATTGGGTTTAGGCTTCAATGCAGTTTTAGGGAAGGAACATAGGCCCTGGGCACCTGATTAGCAGGAGCCCAGGGCACACTCAGTCAAAGAACATCAGCAATAAGTGGGGGCATACCATGCAGAAAGAGGGCACTTTCTCACACAATCCCCCCCCCCCCTCCCCAACGAAAGATGATGGGACTAACCTTTCCCTAGAGAGTCTTCATTGTCTAAGTGGAAGAACCTGGAAAATCCATCTGCATTGGCATGGGCAGTCGCAGGTCTGTGTTCCACTTCAAAGTCCATTCCCTGTAGGGAGATGGACCACCTCAACAGTTTAGGATTTTCCCCTTTCATTTGCATTAGCCATCTGAGAGGTCTGTGATCAGTTTGAACTAGGAAGTGAGTACCAAACAAGTATGGTCTCAACTTCTTCAGGGACCAAACCACAGGAAAGGCCTCCCTCTCAATGGCACTCCAACGCTGCTCCCTGGGGAGAAGCCTTCTGCTTATAAAAGCAACAGGTTGGTCTTGGCCTTCATCATTGGTCTGGGATAGGACCGCTCCTATCCCTAGCTCAGAGGCATCAGTCTGCACTATGAACTGCTTGGCATAATCTGGAGCCTTCAGAATTGGTGCTGAGCACATTGCTTCTTTCAGGGTGTCAAAAGCCTTTTGGCAACTAACTGTCCAGTTAACCTTCTTGGGCATTTTCTTGGAGGTGAGTTCTGTGAGGGGAGTCACAATGGACCCATATCCCTTCACAAACCTCCTGTAATACCCAGTCAAGCCAAGGAATTGCCCTGACTTGGGTCTGGGTGGTTGGAGCTGCCCAGTCCAGGATGGCCTGGATCTTGGGCTGTAAGGGCTGTACCTGGCCTCCACCAACAAGGTGGCCCAAGTACACCACAGTGCCCTGCCCTATCTGGCATTTGGATGCCTTGATAGTTAGACCTGCAGTTTGCAGGGCTTTTAAAACCTTCCCAAGTTGGACCAGGTGATCCTGCCAGGTGGAGCTAAAGACAGCAATATCATCAAGATAGGCTGCACTAAAGGACTCCAACCCAGCAAGGACTTGATTCACCAACCTCTGGAAGGTCTGCTGTTGGGCAGAGAGGGTGTCTGAAAAGACCACTCCATCTACTGACCCATCTTTTGGGCTGTATGAGAGGTGGTCAGGGAGAGGTTCACTCTCTCCTTCCTGCTCATCAGTCACCATCAGCATGGTGATGTCAGCCCTGTCATTGTAGAGCTTTAGGCGGTTCACATGGATAACCCTTTTGGGTGTCCTGCTTGTGCCCAGGTCAACTAAGTAGGTGACCTCACTCTTTTTCTCCAGGATAGGGTAAGGGCCACTCCATCTGTCCTGGAGTGCCCTTGGTGCCACTGGCTCCAAAACCCACACCTGTTGCCCGGGTTGAAATTCAACCAGTGCAGCTTTTTGGTCATACCAGTGCTTCTGAAGCTCCTGGCTGGCCCCAAGATTCTTGGATGCCTTTTCCATGTACTCAGCCATTCTGGACCTTAGGCCAAGCACATAGTCCACAATATCTTGTTTGGGTTCTTGGAGAGGCTTCTCCCAACCCTCTTTTACAAGACAGAGTGGTCCCCTCACAGGATGGCCAAACAGAAGTTCAAAGGGTGAAAAACCTACTCCCTTCTGTGGCACTTCTCTGTAAGCGAAAAGCAGACATGGTAAGAGGACATCCCATCTCCTTTTGAGTTTTTCAGGGAGCCCCATAATCATGCCTTTCAATGTCTTGTTAAATCTCTCAACAAGGCCATTGGTTTGTGGGTGATGGGGTGTAGTAAACTTGTACTGCACTCCACACTCTTTCCACATGTGTTTCAGGTAAGCAGACATGAAGTTAGAACCTCTGTCTGAAACCACCTCCTTAGGAAACCCTACCCTGGTGAAGACACCAATGAGGGCCTTGGCTACTGCAGGAGCTGTAGTAGTCCTAAGTGGAATTGCTTCAGGGTACCTAGTGGCATGATCCACTACCACTAGTATGAATTTGTTCCCTGAGGCTGTGGGAGCTTCAAGTGGACCCACTATGTCCACACCTACCCTCTCAAAGGGAACCCCCACCACAGGCAGTGGGTGGCCTTTGGGTGGCCACCTGTCTTGCCACTGGCTTGACAGGTAACAGGAGCTGACAAACTCCTTCACCTTTTGGTGCATCTGGGGCCAGTTAAAGTGGCTAACTAGCCTTTCCCCAAGTCTTGGCTTGGCCCAGATGCCCAGCTAGGGGGATGTCATGAGCTAAAGTTAGGAGGAACTCCCTGTACCTCTGTGGCACTACCACTCTCCTGGTGGCTACAGGATTGGGGTCTTTTGCCTCAGTGTACAGTAATCCCTCTTCCCAATAGACTCTGTGGGTACCACGGACAACTCCCTTTGCTTCTGAAACAGCTTGCTGCCTCAGGCTTTCAAGAGTGGGACAGTCTTGCTGCCCCTGGCACAGCTCTTCCCTAGAGGGTCCCCCTGGGCCTAAGAGTTCAACCTGGTAAGGGTCAAGCTCCATAGGCTCAGTTCCCTCTGGGGTGTCCAAGTCCTCTCCCTGAGGAGAGGGGTCCTGATCCTTGTGCTGAACAGAAGCTGGTTCCCCAGTCTTCTTACCTTTTCTCTTGGTAGGTTGGGCCATACTTTCAGGCTCCAACACTTTTTCACCCTGCCTTTTGCTCTGTGCTCTTATTTTTACACACACCAATTCAGGGATATCCAGCAGTGCTGCATGGGTTTTTAGTTCAACCTCCCCCACCCCCACCCCCCAGTCTAATGTCACCATAGCCATTGCATGATCAGTGGTAACACTGTCAGCATTGGTGACTGGGTAAGCACGCCCAATCAAATATTGCTCAGGGGAAGCCAGTGTGTCTCTCACCATAGTGACACTGGCACCAGTATCCCTCAGAGCCTCTATCCTAGTTCTATTGATCCAAGGGTATTGTAAGTATTTAATTTGGGTAGCCACACAGCTACAGTGGCAAACTCAACCTCCCCCTCTGAAACCAGAACTGCTTCAGTGTGCAACCTGATTTGCTCTGGGCACACTGTTGATCCCATCTGGAGACTGGCTACACCAGTAGTAGCTGTAGGACTAGGGGCCTTCTTGCTAGGGCCAGCCTTGTCTCCAGTTAAGTGTCCCAACTTCTTACAGTTGTTACACCAGGCCTTTGTAGGATCAAAGTTCTTCCCCCTATAGGGCTGTGGAGTATAGGGAGTGTTTTGGGACCCACCCCCCTGTGCAGGTTTTTGGGGCCCTTTAGAAGACTCAGACTTTTTATCTTGGGGATTCTCACCACCTTTCCCCATGGGAGGTTTTGTAACCCCTTTCTTTTGGTCACCCCCAGTGGTTGTCTTAGTCACCCTAGTCTTGACCCAGTGGTCCGTTTCTTTCCCAATTCTTGGGGAGAAATTAGACCTAGGTCTACCAAATGCTGATGTAACTTTTCATTCGTGCAATTACTTAATATATGTTCCTTCATAAACAAATTGTAAATTCCAGAAAGTCATGCACATTGTGCCAGTCAACCAACCATCCAGTGTCTTTACTGAGTAGTCTACAAAATCAATCCAGGACTGGTTTTGGGTTGTGTGAGCCCCACTGAATCTAATTCTGTACTCCTCAGTGGTGAGTCCAAATCCCTCAATCAGAGTTCTCTTCATGAGGTCATAGGACCCAGCATCTGGCCCAGAGAGGGTCAGAAGCCTGTCTCTGCAGTTACCAGAGAACAGTTCCCACAGGAGTACCCCCCAGAGAGGTTTCTTCACCTTTCTCATGTCACAAGCCCTCTCAAAGGCTGTGAACCATTTGGTGATATCATCACCCTCCTCAAATTTAGGGACAATCCCTTTGGGGATTTTAGGATCATAGGATTGCTCCTTATCCTTATTAAGATTGCTGCCACCATTGATGGGTGCTAAACCCATCTCCTTTCTTTCTTTCTCTAGGGCCAGGAGTCTGGACTCTAGATCCAGTCTTTTGGCCAGCCTTGCTAAAAGGCTGTCCTCAATGTCCCCACCAGAGCCTGAGCCACCTGTGTGGCCTCTAGGTCCCCCGAGGTTAACTCTTGGAAATAAGGGTGCAGGGACCCTTTCTTCCCTAAGAAGTGGTGGAGGTGGGCACCTATCTCCATCCTCCTCACTCCTTTCCTCCTCTGACTGGTCATCACCATTTTCAGAGGGGTGGGCCTTTGAATACTCAGCCAATAGCTCCTGGAGCTTTTGTTTGGTTGGATGAGGACCCATTGCTATGTTTTTGAGTTTACACAAGGACCTTACTTCCTTGAAAGACAAGTGAAGGTAAGGGGTGAGGTAAGGGGTGAGGTCGAGCTCCTCAACCATGTCCTGCATGTCATTATTATCTTCACTAATAGCTGGGTTCTTTTCTTGAGACATTCTAACAAAAAGTTCTAACCCCTCTACCCTCGACTACAGTGACTTTTTATTTTCTAAAATTCTAAAGGCACTTAAGCAAGTCCCTAACAAGACTTTTAGTAGTTTGGAAAAAATGCCAATTTGAAAAAATCAGAATTCCAAAGGCAATTTAAGAGTTTTGTTGTGTGATCAGGTGGTAACCAAGTAGTCCAACAAATGCAAGTTGTATATCCCACCGCTGATCCACCAATGTAAGAAACTGGCTCTATATATACTACACCAAAATGAGATATAGTGTGTATAGGGTCCAGGTGACTCCAGAGGTAGGCAGAGGTTTAAGTTAGATAGAACCTTACTTTCTAATAGTGGTAGCTTGGTCGAGCAGTAAGGCAGTATCAGAGGACAGTGTTAAGCATTTGATGTACACACTCAGTCAGCAAATGAATTCACACACTCAAGAACTGAACTCTAGGCCAATTGTTTTTGTATAAAAAATATACTGTTTATTTTAGAACCAAGCAAGCCTGGCACAGGTAAGCATAAAATACTTTGTAGTAATAAGTTACTGAATGTCGAACAGTTTGAAAATGCAATGGAAATTGTACTTTGTTTGATTTACAGGGGAGCAGTAGTATGCAACACTTAGCAAATGCAGTACATTGGAATGTATAGGCTTTTTCAGTAAATTGCAGGTAAGTTACTTTTTCGTTACTTTTTCTAACTCAGTGCTGGATGCCTGGATTCAGCACTGGGACATTTCCTGGAAACAGGCGAGTAAATGCATTTTTGTTATTCGTGCGATTTTTAAAGAATATCTTTAGTTTTCAAAACTCCACACTTATCGTCGTTTTTTCGAAGAAAAATTGTCAATGTTATCCTATGGAGGAAAAACAGGTTATCGGTTTGCAGGTAAGTAAACGACTGTGGGAGTTAAGGTTCTGGGGTTAGAACAAGGGTTCCCCCAGGGTCAGTGATGCACTGTTGTTGCACCCTCAGCGGCACTAGGGCGGCCGGGTGCAGAGTGTTGAGGCCCAATGTTGTCCTTTGGAGGATAGGGGGTCTCCGGTTGGTGGCAAGCAGGCCACTGGGTTGTGGGAGCAAAGCTCCTAGGGTTTAGGTCAGGGCAAATGGGGAAACAAGTAGGCACAAAAGGTGCACCCCTCAGCGGCACTGGGGCGGCCGGGTGCAGGGTGCTGTTTTGAGGTCGGGTGCCCTGTTGTTTTCAATGGAGCGCCTCCGGTTAGAAGAAACACTGCAGGCTCAGGGACGAGGATCTTCTGGGTGCGACCACCACTTCGAGGGGTAAGTTGGGATGTCTTGGGTTGGTTAGGGACCGTTGGTTTGGGCACACAAGGCCGTGGGGCGTCGGCTGCAGGGGTGCCTTTTAGGGTCGGATTTTCTTACCCGCTCTGGCCGCGGTAGAGGGGAGCCTCTGGATTGAGGATGCAGGTGTCGTCTGGAGGCTTGAGGCAGGTCAGGAGTCGCCGGATCTCGGGTCAGGATCGCCGGGGTGACCTCCTCGTGGTGTTTTTCCACTCGAGCTCGGGCCGGGTTCGGCGGGTGCAGAGTGGGCTGGATTCGCGGTGTCCGGCCGGAGCCAGAAGCTGCAGTTTAAACACGACCGGTGTTCACAGGAGAAACAGTCTTGGAAGTGAAGGCAGGTCCTCCGGGGTTTGTGAGGTTGCTGGCTGCTGGACACGCCGGGATTTCGCAGGAGCAGGTTCGAGGGGAGACAGGCCTGTAGGGCTGGGGCCAAGTCAGTGGGCGTCGTCCTCTTGTTAGCTCTGCATGGCTCTTCGTCCTTTTCTTCTTGTTGGTAAGCTTGATCTGAGGAAGTAAGATTCAGGGTGCCCCCTAAATACTGAATTTAGGGGCGTTACAGGTAGGTAAAGGGCAGGGACCAATGGTTCCCTTCCCTGGGGTGGGTACACCCCTATTCTGCCACTCTCCAGTGGGAGGGGGCAGGAGCCTGTCCCTGGTTGGCTGGGTCCCCCATCCTCAAGATGGCGGGGGCTCGAGGTTGTGCTTCACCTCGCCTCCCCCACCTGAGGGGTGGAGTTGGCAGAGGTGGGCACACCTCCCTTCCTCACTTGTTTTTCCCGCCGGTTCTCCCGCCCAAAGTGGGAGGTAGAACCAGTGGGGACCAGTTGCTGAAAGAAGGAAATGGTCTGGAGAGGCTCACAAAGGCAGCATGCCTTTGAAGCTTCTCCTTCGTGAACCCTGCCCATCCTGGGGGAGGAGGCTTGGCACCTCGTCCCAGGATGTGCATTGTTTCAGGCCCCCGAGAGCAGCAGGCTCTCGACCCAGGGGTCCAGAAACATGTCTGGTGGTGGCAGCCTAAGCAGCCACTCAGTCAGGTCACTAGAAGTTGGTAGAGTTTCAGGGGGCATCTCTAAGATGCCCTCTGGTGTGCATTTTACATTAAATCCCACACTGGCATCAGTGTGGGTTTAATGTGCTGAGAAGTTTGATACCAAACTTCCCAGTCTTCAGTGTAGCCATCATGGTGCTGTGGAGTTCGTAATGACAAACTCCCAGCACCATATACTCTTAATGGCAGCACTGCACTTAGAGTGCCCAGGAATGGACTTGGGCACTGTAGGGGTACAGGGCTCATCGCCCGGAGCTCCAGAAGGGGACTCCGCCGGAGACCAGAGGCCTCTGATCTCCGCCTCTCCCATGTGACCGCCCCATCCCAGAAGGGACGCGTCCGTCACAACTGTGTGCTCTGGCTGGCGAAGGGAGAGGGATCTGCCCATGACCCATTGCCGGTTCGAGAGCCACCACTGCAACTGTTTTGCAGTCCCCGCCGAGATCTGGACGTGATCGGACAGGTTGCCCTGGTGCTGCGCCCACTGGAACTTCAGGTCCCACTGCAGAGCCCGCATATGCCATCTGGCATGATCGACTAGCAGGATGCAGGAGGCCATGAGGCCCAGCAGCCTCAGGGTCATCCGTACCGAAACCCAGGATAAAGGCTGAAAGATCGGAATCATAGCCTGAATATCCCGGACTCGCCGTTCGGGAGGATAGGCCCGAAACTGCGTCGTGTCCAGAACTGCTCCGATGAAAAGGAGCTGTGGGGAAGGAATCAGATGCGACTTCGGCACATTGATGGAGAACCCCAGCGAGTGCAGGAGTTCGGCCGCAGTCTGGAGGTGGGAGACGACTGCCTGGGACGAGCCCGCCTTCAGCAGCCAGTCGTCGAGGTAGGGGAAGACTGAAACCCCTGCCCGGCGCAGATGAGCTGCGACCACCGCCATCACTTTCGTGAACACCCGAGGGGCACTGGTAAGGCCAAAGGGGAGCACGGTGAACTGAAAATGCTCGAGGCCTACCGTGAACCGCAGGTAACGCCGGTGGGCCGGCAGGACGGGGATGTGGAAATAAGCGTCCTGCAAGTCCAACGCTACCAACCAGTCTCCAGGGTCGAGGGCAGTCAAGACCTGAGCTAGGGTGAGCATCTTGAACTTCTCCTTCCGGAGGAAGCGATTGACGTTCCGGAGGTCCAAGATAGGACGCATGTCCTCCTTGTCCTTTTTGGGCACCAGGAAGTAGTGGGAGTAGCAACCACGTCCTACTTCTGGGGTCGGAACATGCTCGATGAGGGCCGTGACTTCCTTCTGCAGAAGTACCAAGTGATCCCCTGACATGCGGTGGAATTGAGGTGGCATGGCTGGGGGGGGGGGGGGTCTCGAAGGGGAGGGAGTAGCCCCTTCGGACAATGTCCAAGACCCACCTGTCCGAGGTGATGGGACGCCAGTGGTGAAGGTGATGGCGGACCCTGCCCCCTACTGGCGTGCTGTGCACCTGAAAGGAGGGACTAGGAGGGCTTGGAGGCCGCGGACGGGTTGGAGGTGGTGGCCTGACCCGCACGCTGGTTGCCCGAACAGCCACGGCGGTGTCCACGTCCTCGCGAAGGCGCTTGCTGCGCGGGCCGGTGGCTGGGCTGTTGACGTGACTGGGCGCCCCTTCCATGGCCACGAAAGGGGCGAAAAGCAGAGGTTTGCGGAGGGCGCACAACAGAAAGGCCCAGGGACTTGGCAGTAGCCCGCGAGTCCTTAAAGCGCTCCAGCGCATGGTCTGCTTTGGACCCAAAAAGAACGACTCCATCAAAGGGCATGTCCATGAGTGTATTCTGGACATCACCCGAGAAGCCAGTGGTCCTCAGCCAGGCGTGGCGACGCAGCGCCACCGTCGTTGCAAGCGATCTGCCCAGCGAGTCGGCGGTATCAAGGCCACAACGTATGGTGTACTTTGCCGCATCCCTACCTTCCGCAATGGCGCGGGTAAGCAGTGTCTGGACCTCCTCAGAACACTGGGGCAAAACAGTCGCCACCGAATCCCACAGGGAGTGGGTATATAGGCCCAAAAGGCAAGCGGTGTTCACCGACCGCAAGCCAGCACTGGAGGAAGAAAAGGCCTTCTTCCCAAATTGGTCCAGGCGTTTGGATTCCCTATCCGGAGGGGCGGTAGGGAAGGCGGTTTGGGAGGCAGAGGCTTGGACAACCAAGCTCTCGGGGGTGGGATGTTGGGAGAGAAACACGGGGTCGCCCGGAGCAGGGCGATGGCGTCGGGCCACGTTCCTATCCACAGGAGCCCCTGTGGTGGGCTTGGACCAGGTGCCCAAAAGAACGTCAATCAGTGCATCATTAAACGGCAGCACAGTCTCCGCAGAGGAGGCTGCCGGCTGAAGCACTTCCGTCAAGAGATTAGTCTTGACAGCCAGAGTAGGCAATTGGAGGTGCAAGGCTCCAGCTGCTCTACGCAACACCGTTGCGAAATTTGCCCCCTCCTCCGTAGCCACGGGAGGAGACAGCATGCCAGTGTCAGGGGAAGTATCTAGACCACTGGCATCCCCAAGTTCCTCTGCCCAGTCCTGATCATACTCACACTGCCGTGTGAGAGGGTCTTCTGACCCTTCCCAGCTCTCCTGGTCCTCCTCTAGTGAAAAATATGGATGAGGAGTGACATTTGGGACCCAAGGTCTCGACGGCGCCGGATCCGGCGTCGCCGGTCCGGCTCCATGTCCGGACCCGGAAAGAGCTGGGGAACGACGCAGTCCGGAGCCCCGGACGGCGTCAGAAACGGCACCGGGGACATCGGCGGAGGCGTGGTTAGGTCAACCGGCGTCGATGGGGGTTGCGGCACCACCGGGGCCGGGATCGAGGCCGGGGCCGGAGCAGAGGCCAGGATCAAGGCTGGCGGGACAGGCGATGCCGGGACCGGAGTCGTCGGCAACGCCGGAGCAACCCCATCAGGGCCCACGGGGCCCGAAGGCGCACCGGAGGGACCTTGAGGCCCGAAGAGGCGGGCCATGGCCGACAGGAATTCCTGTATTTGGGCCGGAGTCGCCCCCGAACCCGGAAAGGACGGGTAATGCGGGGGCGGCTCGACAGGCACGTCCGGGGCCGCGGGGGCGGGAATGGTGCCGACAGGGGCCTCAGCCGAGTCGTGAGACCGGCGAGGCGAAGTCTTAGAGCGATGATGTCTCTTAGACTTTTTGTGCTTCGACTTACCCGAGGAGCGCGAAGACTTGGACTCCGACGACCGGCGGGGACTCCGCGACCGGCCCCTCGACCTCTCCCGGGACCGGGGCTTGGTGTGGCACGGAGCCGACTGCCGGACCTCGAGCAGCTTTCGAGACCGCTCTCGCAAAGCCTTCGGGTGAAGTTTCCGGCAGTCAGGGCACGACTTCGTGTCGTGGTCTCGGCCGAGACAGAAGAGACACTCCAGATGCGGGTCTGTGATCGACATCATTCGACCACAGACGTCGCATGGCTTGAAGCCGGGCATCCCTATCGACACCTAGGAGTCGACGACTCGAAAAGAAAACAGTGAAAAATCACCAAAACATTTAGTCAAAAATTGACTAGGGCACTGCTCTTCCCGGATCTGCGCTTACTGGCGCGGAAAAAGAAGAACTGACGTCAGCGCGCAGGGGCGGCGTCTAAGTACTGCCCGCGACGTCATCCCGGCGATCACGACGCAGACGACGGACGCGGAGCCGCACGACGCCGCCTACCGACGCGCAAGGGTACTGCTACGCAAAAACTTTCCGGATCCAGCCTGACGCCTGGGGATATTCTAAGGTAAGGAATCTGTCACTAACGTGTCTCTTTCAGATTGTCAAGGCAATAGTGCTTAGTGAAAGTATGCAACGAGGCCCAAGTGGCCGCCTGACAGATGTCTTGCAGGGGGACACCGCATCCCAATGCTGTAGTAGCTGCTGTCGCCCTGGTAGAATGGGCGCGCAGCCCAACCGGAGGTTCCTTTTTAGCCAGAGAGTAACAGGCTTTAATGCACAAGACAACCCATCGTGAGATAGTTCTCTTGTGCACAGCCCGGCCTTTCCTGGCGCCCACGTAGCCAACAAAGAGCTGGTCATCCACCCGGAACTGCTGTGTGCGGTTGAGATAGAACGAAAGCGCACGTTTTGGGTCCAGACGGTGGAGACTCTCCTCCTCTCTTGAAGGGTGCGGAGGCAGAAAGAAAGTGGGCAGTCTCACAGTTTGCCCAAGATGAAAGGCAGAGACTACTTTTGGTAGAAAGGAGGGACGCGGTCGACGCACAACCTTGTCCGGATGAATCGCCAGGAAAGGAGGTTTACAGGAAAGAGCTTGGAGCTCACTCACCCGCCGAGCGGAAGTGATGGCCACCAGGAAGACAGTTTTCAAAGTCAATAACCGCAAAGGACAGTTATGAAGAGGCTCAAAGGGAGCGCACATTAAGTATGTGAGAACCAGGTTCAAGTCCCACGGAGGCATGACAAAAGGAACAGGAGGGAAAAGGTGAGTAATGCCTTTGAGAAATCTGTTAACAGGGGACTTGAAAAGAGAGGGCTGATCAGGCAGCCTAAGAAAGGCTGAAAGAGCAGAAAGGTAGCCCTTGATAGTGACCAGAGCAGAGCCCTGCTGGGCCAAAGAGAGAAGGAACAATAGGACCTCAGAAAGAGGGGCAGCAAGAGGATCTACAACTTTCGCTGTGCACCATGCCACAAATTTTTTCCACCGACAGGCGTATACCGTTTTAGTGGAGGGACGCTTGGCTGCCAGAATCACATTACAGACTTCAGGAGGCAAGTCAAATGGCATCAGCTGTCGCCGCTCAATCTCCACGCAAGGAGGTGGAGGCTGGACAGGTTCGGGTGGAGGACCGTCCCCTGTTGCTGCGACAGGAGATGCTCCCGAAGAGGCAGTCGGATCGGGGGATCCACGGTCATACTGAGTAGCTCGGGATACCAAACTCTTCGAGCCCAGTCCGGCGCCACAAGAATGACTTGGGCCCGGTCACGTCTGATCTTCTTCAGCACTCTGGGTAGACGTGGTATAGGCAGAAAGGCGTACAACAGACCGGAACTCCACTCGTGACGAAAAGAGTCCCCGAGCGAGTGCCGCCTTGGAAACTCCAACGCGCAGAACTGCTGACATTGCACGTTCTCTTCGGTGGCGAATAGATCTAACCAAGGCTCTCCCCACTGTTGAAAGAGACCTTGTGTCACCTCTGAGTGAAGACGCCAATCGTGATCCAACATGCACCTGCGGCTGAGTTCGTCCGCCCTGGCGTTTAGGGCACCTGCCAGGTGTTGAACCGCCAAGGAAATGCCTTGACGTTCCAGCCACGTCCAGAGACGTAGAGCCTCCTGACATAGGGTCCACGACCCCACCCCGCCCTGCTTGTTGCAGTACCACATGGCGGTGGTGTTGTCTGAACACCTGCACTACTCTCCCCTTGACAGAGGGAAGGAATGCTTTCAGTGCAAGTAGGATCGCCCTGAGCTCCAAAAGGTTGATATGGAGCCTGGACTCCGCCGGAGACCAGAGGCCTCTGATCTCCGCCTCTCCCATGTGGCCGCCCCATCCCAGGAGGGGCGCGTCCGTCACCACTGTGCGCTCCGGTTGGGGAAGGGAGAGGGATCTGCCGCTGACATAACGCTGGCCCGTGAGCCACCACTTCAAGTCCTGTGCAGTGCCCTCTGAGAACTGGACGTAATCGGACAGATTTCCCTGATGCTGCGTCCACTGGAACTTCAGGTCCCACTGCAGAGCCCGCATATGCCATCTGGCATGATTGATCAGCAGGATGCATGAGGCCCAGCAGCCTCAGGGTCTTCCTGACCGAAACCCAGGACCAGGGCCGAAAGATCAGAATCATAGCCCGAATGTCCCGGACCCGCTGTTTGGGAGGATAAACCCGGAACTGCGCCATATCCAGAACCGCTCTGATGAAGAGGAGCTACTGAGAGGGAATCAGGTGCGACTTCGGCACGTTGATGGAAAACCCCAGCAAATGCAGGAGTCGGCTGTAGTCTGGAGGTGGGAGACGACTGCCTGGGGCGATTCCGCCTTCAACAGCCAGTCGTCGAGATAGGGGAAGACAAACCCCTGATCTGCTCAGATGAGCTGCGACCACCGACATCACTTTTGTGAACACCCGAGGGGCGCTGGTAAGGCCGAAAGGGAGCACGGTGAACTCAAAGTGCTCGTGGCCTACCGTGAACCGTAGGTAACGCCGGTGGGCCGGCAGGATGGGAATATGAAAATAAGCATCCTGCAAGTCCAACGCTACCAGACAGTCTTGCGGGTCTAGGGCAGACAAGAACTGAGCAAGCGTGAGCATCTTGAACTTGTCCTTCCGGAGAAAGCGATTGACATTCCGGAGGTCTAAGATAGGACGCAGGCCCTTGTCCTTCTTTGGAACCAAGAAGTAGTGGGAATAACAACCACGACCTACTTCTGGCGTTGGAACGCGCTCGATGGCCCCCTTGGCCAAGAGGGCCGCAACTTCCTGCTGGAGAAGTGACAAGTGATCCCCCGACATGCGGTGGTACTGGGGCGCATGGCTGGAGGGGTAGAGTTGAAGGGGAGGGAGTAGCCCCTTTAGACTATTTGTAAAACCCACCTGTCCGAGGTGATGGTGCGCCAGTGGGGAAGGTGACGGCGAACCCTGCCACCCACTGGCGTCAGGTGGGCCTGAAACACCGGACTAGGAAGGTTTTGAGGCAGCGCCGGCAGGAGGCGGTGGTGGACTGACTCGCCCGCTGCCCTCGGGACCCACCACGGCGGGCCCCACGACCGCGGCTGCGCTGAGACTGCGGCTGCGCAGGCCTGCCGGTCTGAAAGGAACGTGCTTGGGCGCCTCGACCCTGACCTCAAAAGGAGCGAAAGGCGGGCCCCGATGAAGCACGTGTGGTGGCGAAACCCAAGGACTGGGCTGTAGCCCGAGAGTCCTTAAAACGTTCCAGGGTGCTATCCGCCTTGTCACCAAAGAGGCGTGTGCCATCAAAGGGCATGTCCAACAAAGTGTTCTGGACATCCCCGGAGAAACCAGTAGTTCTGAGCCAAGCGTAGCAGCGGAGCGCCACAGTTGTGGAAAGTGCCCTGCCGAGGGAATCGGCCGTGTCAAGCAAACAACGGATAGTAAATTTAGCAGCATCCCTCCCTTCGGTAATGGCCTGGGAGAGTACCGCCCGAGCTTCCACTGGACACTGAGGCAGCACCTGTGCCACAGTGTCCCACACAGAGTGGGAATAGCGGCCTAAGAGGCACGCAGTATTCACTGCCCGCAACCCAGAACTGGCAGAAGTGAAAATCTTTTTCCCAAACTGCTCCAGTTTTTTTTTTTTTTGTCTGGAGGAGCAGAAGGGAATGCACTCAGAGAGGCAGGGGCCTGGACAACCAGACTCTCAGGTGTTGGGTGTTGTGTGAGAAAGCTGGGGTCGCCCAGTGCCGGGCGATGACGGCGTGCCACACCCTTATCCACATGAACCTCTGTGTTAGGCTTACTCCAGGTGCTCAACAGGATATTAGTGAGTGCATCGTTAAAAGGCAGCAGCGGCTCCGCGGAGGACGACGCTGGCTGCAGCACCTCGGTCAGAAGATTGGTCCTAATAGGCACGGAAGCGAGCTCAAGGTTAAGAGCCTCAGCAGCCCTACGCAGCACCACTGAAAAAGTCCCAACCTCCTCCGTAGCCACGGAGGAAGGGGACAGCGTGCCAGGGTGTGGAGAGAAATCCAGATCCACCGGACCCTCCATGTTGTGTTCCCATTCAGGCTCGTTCTCGCATTGAGCTGCAAGAGGGTCCTCAGACCCCTCCCAGTACTCCCTTTCATCCACCGGTTTCGGGAGAGGCCGGTACGGACGAGGTGCCTGGGGAAATGGGACAAACTCCCCACCAAGAAATGGAATCGGGGGGTAAGAGACCAATTCTGGTTCGGCGCCGTACGGCGTCAGTAGCGGAGCCGCGCCCGGCGCCGAGGTCGGCGCCGGAGGCGGCTCCGGCGCCGGCTATCTTGCCGGCGTAGCCGAGGCTAAAGGCGGCGGCACGGGGGCAGACCCACCCAACGGGTTCGCAGGGCCCAAAGGCACTCCGTAGGGACTCGATGGGCCAAACAAACAGCCCATGGCCGACAGGAAGGCCTGTGTCTCGTCCGAAGTCACGTGCGGGCCCGGAAAGGGCGGGTAGGCCGCAGGCAACAACGGAGGCTCCAGCGGAGCCGCGGGGGACTGACCCCCCACCCCCTCCACCGCATCCCACGACCGGTGAGGGGTAGAAGACGAGCGACGTCGCTTCTTCGACTTTTTATGGCGCATTGACTTACCTGTCCCCGAGTCCGACGAGCGATGGCTCCGCGACCGGTCCCTCGACCTCCCACAGGAGCGGGACCTTGATCGGCGCGGAACCGATTGTCGAGCCTCCAACAACTTTCGGGAACGCTCCCGCAAAGCTTTCGGCACCGTGGCCCGACAATCGGGGCACGCCTCGGGGTGATGGGCGTGCCCCAAGCAGAAGAGACACGTTGTGCGGGTCCGCTACCGACATGTTCCGACGGCAGGCCCTGCAGGGCTTAAACCCGGGCATCCCTACTGCACCAGAGTCGAGTACTCGACAAACAATTACCAAGTTAAAACTTTTAACTAGGGGTACCGCTCTCTCTCGGATCTGCGCTGCTGGCACGGAAAAAGAAAGAACTGACGTCAGCGCGCGTGGGCGCGTCTAAGTAGCTCCGACGTCATCTCGGCGGCTACGACGCCAGCGACGTACGCGGAGCCATACGACGACACCTACCGACGCGCAGGGGTACTGCTGACGAAAAACTTTCCGGATACAGTCTGACGCCTGGGGATATTCTAAGGTAAGGAATCTATCACTAACGGGTCTCTTTCAGATATCTAAAAATATTCTTTAAAAATCGCACAAATAACCAAAACGTGTTTACTTACCTGTTTGCAGGAAATGTCCCAGTGCTGAAACTAGGTATCCAGCACTGAGTTAGAAAAGTAACGTGAAAAGTAACTTACCTGCAATTTACAGGAAAAGCCCATTCATTTCAATGTACTGCTCCAAAAAGTTTCTAAGTGTGGAGTTTTGAAATCAGAAAATATTCTTTAAAAATTGCACAAATAACCAAAACGTATTTACTTACCTGTTTGCAGGAAATGTCCCAGTGCTGAATCTAGGTATCTAGCACTGAGTTAGAAAAGTAACGTAAAAAGTAACTTACCTGTAATTTACTGAAAAAGCCTATTCATTTCAATGTACTGTATTTGCTAAGTGTTGCATACTACTGCTCCCCTGCGAATCAAACAAAGTACCATTTCTATTGCATTTTTTTTTAACTGTTCGACATTCAGTAACCTACTACTGTAAAGTATTTTATGCTTACCTGTGCCAGGCTTGCTTGGTTCTAAAATAACAGTATATTTTTATACAAAAACAATTGGCCTAGAGTTCAGTTCTTGAGTGTGTGAATTCATTTGCTGACTGAGTGTGTACATCAAATGCTTAACACTGTCCTTTGATACTGCCTTACTGCTCGACCACTCTACCACAATTAGAGAGTAAGGTTCTATCTAACTTTAACCTCTGCCTACCTCTGGGGTCACTTGGACTCTATACACACTATACCTCATTTTGGTGTGGTATATATAGAGCCAGTTTCTTACATTGGTGGATCAGCGGTGGGATATACAACTTGCATTTGTTGGACTACTTGGTTACCACCTAATCACACAACAGAACTCTTAAATTGCCTTTAGAATTCTGATTTTTTCAAATTGGCATTTTTACCAAAATACTAAAAGTCTTGCTAGGGCCTTGCTTAAGTCCCTTTAGAATTTTAGAAAATAAAAAGTCACTATAGTCAAGGGTAGAGGGGTTAGAACTTTTTTGTTAGAATGTCTCAAGAAAAGAACCCAGCTATTCGTGACAATAACCATGATGACATACAGGACATGGTTGAGGAGCTTGACCTCACCCCTTACCTTCACTTGTCTTTCAAGGAAGTAAGGTCCTTATGTAAACTCAAAAATATAGCCATGGGCCCACATCCAACCAAACAAAAGCTCCAGGAGCTGTTGGCTGAGTATGCAAAGGCCCACCCTTCTGAACATGGTGATGACCAGTCAGAGGAAGAAAGGAGTGAGGAGGATGGAGATAGGTGCCCACCTCCACCACTTCCTAGGGAAGAAAGGAACCCTGTTCCCTTACTTCCAAGAGTTAACCTCTGGGGACCTAGAGGCCTCACAGGTGGCTCAGGCTCTGGTGAGGACATTGAGGACAGCCTCAATGAGGAGGACAGCCTTTTAGCAAGGCTGGCCAAAAGACTGGATCTGGAGTCCAGACTCCTGGCTCTAGAGAAAGGAAGGAGATGGGTTTAGCACCCATCAATGGTGGCAGCAATATTAATAAGGATAAAGAGCAATCTTATGATCCTAAAATCCCCAAAGGGATTGTCCCTAAATTTGAGGAGGGTGATGACATCACTAAATGGTTCACAGCCTTTGAGAGGGCTTGTGACATGAGAAAGGTGAAGAAACCTCTCTGGGGGGCACTCCTGTGGGAACTGTTCTCTGGTAACTGCAGAGACAGACTCCTGACCCTCCCTGGGCCAGATGCTGGGTCTTATGACCTCATGAAGAGAACTCTGATTGAGGGATTTGGACTCACAACTGAGTACAGAATTAGATTCAGGGGGGCTTACAAAACCCAAAACCAGTCCTGGATTGATTTTGTAGACTACTCAGTAAAGACACTGAATGGTTGGTTGACTGGCACAATGTGCATGACTTTCTGGAATTTACAATTTGTTTATGAAGGAACATATTTTAAGTAATTGCACGAATGAAAAGTTACATCAGCATTTGGTAGACCTAGGTCTAATTTCTCCCCAAGAATTGGGAAAGAAGGCAGACCACTGGGTCAAGACTAGGGTGACTAAGACAACCACTGGGGGTGACCAAAAGAAAGGGGTTACAAAACCTCCCCAGGGGAAAGGTGGTGAGAATCTAAGATAAACAGTCAGTCTTCTAAAGGGCCCCAAAAACCTGCACAGGGGGGTGGGTCCCAAAACACTCCCTATACTCCACAGCCCTACAGGGGGAAGAACTTTGATCCTGCAAAGGCCTGGTGTAACAACTGTAAGAAGTTGGGACACTTAACTGGAGACACGGCTTGCCCTAGCAAGAAGGCCCCTAGTCCTACAGCTACATCTACTCCTGGTGTAGCCAGTCTCCAGATGGGATCAACAGTGTGCCCAGAGCAAATCAGGTTGCACACTGAAGCAGTTCTAGTTTCAGAGGGGGAAGTTGAGTTTGCCACTGTAGCTGTGTGGCCACCCAACTTAAAGAAATACTTACAATACCCTTGGATTAATGGAACTAGGATAGAGGCTCTGAGGGATACAGGTGCCAGTGTCACTATGGTGAGAGACACCGTGGTTTCCCCTGAGCAATATTTCATTGGGCGTACTTACCCAGTCACCAATGCGGACAGTGTTACCACTAACCATGCAATGGCTATGGTGACATTAGACTGGGGGGGGGGAGAGGGGGTGGGGGTTACTGGCCTGAAACAGGTAGTGGTCTCTCCAAAGCTACCAGCTGCATGTCTGCTTGGCAATGACCTGGAAACATCAGCCTGGGCTGAGGTTGAACTAAAAACCCATGCAGCACTGCTGGATATCCCAGAATTGGTGTGTGTAAAAATAAGAGCAGAGAGCAAAAGGCAGGGTGAAAAAGTGTTGGAGCCTGAAAGTATGGCCCAACCTACCAAGAGAAAAGGCAAGAAGACTGGGGAACCAGCTTCTGTTCAGCAAAAGGATCAGGACCCCTCTCCTCAGGGAGAGGACTTGGATACCCCAGAGGGAACTGAGCCTATGGAGCTTGACCCTTACCAGGTTGAACTCTTGGGCCCAGGGGGACCCTCTAGGGAAGAGCTGTGCCAGGGACAGCAAGACTGTCCCACTCTTGAAAGCCTGAGGCGGCAAGCTGTTTCAGAAGCAAAGGGAGATGTCAGTGGTACCCACAGAGTTTAATGGGAAGAGGAATTACTGTACACTGAGGCCAGAGACCCCAATCCTGGAGCCACCAGGAGAGTGGTAGTGCCACAGAGGTACAGGGAGTTCCTCCTAACTTTAGCTCATGACATCCCCCTAGCTGGACATCTGGGCCAAACCAAGACTTGGGAAAGGCTAGTTAGCCACTTTTACTGGCCCCAGATGCACCAAAAGGTGAAGGAGTATGTCAGCTCCTGTGTTACCTGTCAAGCCAGTGGCAAGACAGGTGGCTACCCAAAGGCCCCCCTGATACCACTGCCTGTGGTGGGGGGTTCCCTTTGAAAGAGTAGGTGTGGACATAGTGGGTCCACTTGAACCTCCCACAGCCTCAGGGAACAAATTCATACTAGTGGTAGTGGATCATGCCACTAGGTACCCTGAAGCAATTCCACTTAGGACTACTACAGCTCCTGCAGTAGCCAAGGCCCTCATTGGTGTCTTCACCAGGGTAGGGTTTCCCAAGGAGGTGGTTTCAGACAGAGGTTCCAACTTCATGTCTGCTTACCTGAAACACATGTGGAAAGAGTGTGGAGTGCAGTACAAGTTTACTACACCCCATCACCCAAAACCAATGGCCTTGTTGAGAGATTTAACAAGACATTGAAAGGCATGGTTATGGGGCTCCCTGAAAAACTCAAAAGGAGATGGGATGTCCTCTTACCATGTCTGCTTTTCGCTTACAGAGAAGTACCACAGAAGGGAGTAGGTTTTTCACCCTTTGAACTTCTGTTTGGCCATCCTGTGAGGGGACCACTCTGTCTTGTAAAAGAGGGTTGGGAGAAGCCTCTCCAAGAACCCAAACAAGATATTGTGAACTATGTGCTTGGCCTAAGGTCCAGAATGGCTGAATTCATGGAAAAGGCATCCAAGAATCTTGAGGCCAGCCAGGAGCTTCAGAAGCACTGGTATGACCAAAAAGCTGCACTGGTTGAATTTCAACCTGGGCAACAGGTGTGGGTTTTGGAGCCAGTGGCACCAAGGGCCCTCCAGGACAGATGGAGTGGCCCTTACCCTATCCTAGAGAAAAAGAGTGAGGTCACCTACTTAGTTGACCTGGGTACAAGCAGGACACCCAAAAGGGTTATCCATGTGAACCGCCTAAAGCTCTACAATGACAGGGCTGACATCACCATGCTGATGGTGACTGATGAGGAGCTGGAAGGAGAGAGTGAACCTCTCCCCGACCTCCTTTCATACAGCCCAAAAGATGGGTCAGTAGATGGAGTGGTCTTTTCAGACACCCTCTCTGCCCAACAGCAGACTGACTGCAAGCAAGTCTTGCAACAGTATGCTAAACTCTTTTCCTTGTCCCCTGGTCTGACAAACTGGTGTACCCATGATGTGGACACTGGTGACAGTGCACCTGTCAAAAACAAAATCTATCGACAGTCAGACCAAGTCAAGGAAAGCATCAGAGCTTAAGTCGGCAAGATGCTGGAGTTAGGGGTTATTGAACCCTCTGAAAGCCCCTGGGCTAGCCCAGTGGTTCTGGTCCCCAAACCTCACCCACAGGGTGGAAAGAGAGAAATGAGGTTTTGTGTGGATTACAGAGGGCTCAACTCTGTCACCAAGACAGATGCTCACCCCATTCGAAAAGCAGATGAGTTGATAGTTAAGTTCGGTGCAGCCAAATTCTTAAGTACCTTTGACTTAACTGCAGGGTACTGGCAGATTGGCATGGCCCCAGGAGCAAAAGAGAAAACAGCATTCTCCACACCTGATGGGCACTATCAGTTCACGGTTATGCCCTTTGATATAAAGAATGCCCCTGCCACCTTCCAGAGGTTGGTGAATCAAGTCCTTGCTGGGTTGGAGTCCTTTAGTGCAGCTTATCTTGATGATATTGCTGTCTTTAGTTCCACCTGGCAGGATCACCTGATCCACCTTGGGAAGGTTTTAAAAGCCCTGCAAACTGCAGGCCTAACTATCAAGGCATCCAAATGCCAGATAGGGCAGGGCACTGTGGTGTACTTGGGCCACCTTGTGGGTGGAGGCCAGGTACAGCCCTTAGAGCCCAAGATCCAGGCCATCCTGGACTGGGCAGCTCCGACCACCCAGACCCAAGTCAGGGCAATTCCTTGGCTTGACTGGGTATTACAGGAGGTTTGTGAAGGGATATGGGTCCATTGTGACTCCCCTCACAGAACTCACCTCCAATAAAATGCCCAAGAAGGTTAACTGGACAGTTAGTTGCCAAAAGGCTTTTGACACCCTGAAAGAAGCAATGTGCTCAGCACCAATTCTGAAGGCTCCAGATTATGCCAAACAGTTCATAGTGCAGACTGATGCCTCTGAGCTAGGGATAGGAGCGGTCCTATCCCAGACCAATGATGAAGGCCAAGACCAACCTGTTGCTTTTATAAGCAGAAGGCTTCTCCCCAGGGAGCAGCGTTGGAGTGCCATTGAGAGGGAGGCCTTTCCTGTGGTTTGGTCCCTGAAGAAGTTGAGACCATACCTAATTGGTACTCACTTCCTAGTTCAAACTGATCACAGACCTCTCAGACAGCTAATGCAAATGAAAGGGGAAAATCCTAAACTGTTGAGGTGGTTCATCTCCCTACAGGGAATGGACTTTGAAGTTTGAAGTGGAACACAGACCTGGGACTGCCCATGCCCATGCCAATGCAGATGGACTTTCCAGCTTCTTCCACTTAGACAATGAAGACTCTCTAGGAAAAGGTTAGTCTCATCTTCCATTTGGTGGTGGTGGTGGGAGGGGGGGGGGGTGGGGGGGGAGGGGGTTGTGTGAGAAAGTGCCCTCTTTCTTGCATGGTATGCCCCCACTTTTTGCTGAATTGCTGATGTTCTTTGACTGAGTGTGCCCTGGGCTCCTGCTAGTCAGGTGCCCAGGGCCTATGTTCTTTCCCTAAAACTGCATTGAAGCCTAAACCCAATTGGCATCTCTGGCCACATGTCAGCCCCTAGTAAATGGTACCACAGGTACCCAGGGCACTGTGACCAGAGAAGGCCTCTAAGGGTTGCAGCACTTATTGTGCCACCCTTAGAGGTCCTGTACCCTGACCCTCACACACTGCCTTTGCAGGCTGCGTTTTCTTGGTGCAGAACAAAGTGAAGAGTCGACATGGCACACATCCCTGTGTGCCATGCCCACAAACCACTGCCCTGGCATACATCAGTCACCCCTCTAGCTGGGTGCCCTATGCCAGTGGTGAGGGTACAGGTGCATGAGCCCTGTACCCATACAGTGCCCAAGTCCATTCCTGGGCACTGTAAGTGCAGTGCTGCCATTAAGAGTATATGGTGCTGGGAGTTTGTCACTACGAACTCCACAACACCATAATGGCTACACTGAAGACTGGGAAGTTTGGTATCAAACTTCTCAGCACATTAAACCCACACTGATGCCAGTGTGGGATTTAATGTACAATGCACAACAGAGGGCATCTTAGAGATGCCCCCTGAAACTCGACCAACTTCTAGTGACCTGACTGAGTGGCTGCTTAGGCTGCCACCAACAGATATGTTTCTGGACCCCTGGGTCGAGAGCCAGCTGCTCTCGGGGGGCCTGAAACAATGCACATCCTGGGACGAGGTGCCAAGCCTCCTCCCTCAGGATGGGCAGGGTTCACGAAGGAGAAGCTTCAAAGGCATGCCGCCTTTGTGAGCCTCTCCAGACCAAGTGCTGCTTTCAGCAACTGGTCCCCACTGGTTCTACCCCCGACTTTGGGCGGGAGATCCGGCGGGAAAAACAAGTGAGGGAAAGAGGTGTGCCCACCTATGCCAACTCCACCCCTCAGGTGGGCGAGGCGAGGTGAAGCACAACTCTGAGTCCCCGCCATCTTGAGGATGGGGGGGGGACCTAGCCAACCAGGAACAGGCTCCTGCTCCCCTCTCACTGTAGGGTGGCACGATAGGGGGTGTACTCACCCCAGGGAAGGGACCCATTGGTCCCTGCCCTTACCTACCTGTAACACCCCTAAATCTAGTATTTAGGGGGCACCCTGAATCTTACTTCCTCAGATCCAGCTTACCAACAAGAAAAGGACGAAGAGCCGTGCAGAGCTAACAAGAGGACGACGCCCACTGACTTGGCCCCAGCCCTCCAGGCCTGTCTCCCCTCGAACCTGCTCCTGCGAAATCCCGGTATGTCCTGCAGCCAGCAACCTCAAAAACCCCGGAGGACCTGCCTGCCTTCACTTCCAAGCCTGCTTCTCCCGAGAACACCGGACTTGTTCAAACTGCAGCTTCTGGCTCCGGCCGGATACCGCGAATCCAGCACACACTGCACCCGCCGATCCCGGCCCGAGCTAGAGTGAAAAAACACCACGAGGTCGTCACCCCGGCGATCCTGACCCGAGATCCGGCGTCTCCTGACCTGCCTCAAGCCTCCAGACGACGCCTGCAGCCTCAATACAGAGGATCCCCTCTACCACGACCAGAGCGGGTAAGACTTTCCGACGTCCCAAGGCACCCCTGCATCCGACGCCCCACGGCCTTGTGTGCCCAAACCAACGGTGCCTAACCAACCCAAGACATCCCAACTTACCCCTCGAAGTGGTGGTCGCACCCAGAAGATCCTCGTCCCCGAGCCTGCAGTGTTTCTTCTAACCGGAGGCGCTCCATTGAAAACAGGGCACCCGATCTCAAAACAGCACCCTGCACCCGGCCGCCCTAGTGCCGCTGAGGGTGCACCTTTGGTGCTAATTTGGTTCCCTATTTGCCCTGACCTAAACCCTACGAGCTTTGCTCCCACAACCCAGTGGCCTACTTGCCAGCAGCCACCAACCGGAGACCCCCTATCCTCCATAGGATAACATTGGATCTCAACACTCTGCACCCGGCCGCCCTAGTGCCGCTGAGGGTGAAACAAAAGTGCATCACTGACCCTGGGGGACCCCCCCCCCCCGAGTCTAACCCCAGAACCTTAACTCCCACAGTCTATTACTTACCTACAAACCGATAATCTGATTTTCCTCCATAGGATAACATTGACACTTTTTCTCCAAAAAGTTTCTAAGTGTGGAGTTTTGAAATCTGAAAATATTCTTTAAAAATCGCACAAATAACCAAAACGTATTTACTTACCTGTTTGCAGGAAATGTCCCAGTGCTGAATCTAGGTATCCAGCACAGAGTTAGAAAAGTAACGTAAAAAGTAACTTACCTGTAATTTACTGAAAAAGCCTATTCATTTCAATGTACTGTATTTGCTAAGTGTTGCATACTACTGCTCCCGTGAATCAAACAAAGTACCATTTCTATTGCATTTTTTTACCTGTTCGACATTCAGTAACTTAATACTGTAAAGTATTTTATGCTTACCTGTGCCAGGCTTGCTTGGTTCTAAAATAAAACAGTATATTTTTATACAAAAACAATTGGCCTAGAGTTCAGTTCTTGAATGTGTGAATTCATTTGCTGACTGAGTGTGTACATCAAATGCTTAACACTGTCCTCTGATACTGCCTTACTGCTCGACCACTCTACCACAATTAGAGAGTAAGGTTCTAGCTAACTTTAACCTCTGCCTACCTCTGGGGTCACTTTGACTCTATACACACTATACCTCATTTTGGTGTAGTATATATAGAGCCAGTTTCTTACAGCGATCTTATGCAAAGCATGTGATCTACAGCTCTCATGCCTCGAACCAGAAGTTATACAGATCTGGTTGAGGGATGCCTGGCTGTCAGGATGACATCAACGACTTCGGGAGGAAGGCCAAAAGCGGTCAACTGCCACCACTCAATCTCCAAGCATGAAGATGTTAGCCTGCGCAGGTTCGGGTGCAGCACTCTGCCCTGCAGCTGTGACAGGAGATCCTCCAGAAGTGGCAGCCTGATCGGAAGACAGATTTTCATGCCCAGGAGTTCGGGATACCATACTCTCCATGCCCATTCCAGGGCTACTAGGATGCTTTGTGGCCGATCGATCCCGATCATCTTCAGAACTCTAGGCAGGAGAGGCATGGACTGGAAAGCATTGAAGACTCCAGAGTGTCACACGAGGCAGAACGAGCGACACCTTGGAAACTCCAAAGCACAGAGAGTTGATATTGCACGTTCTCGGCAGTGACAAAAAGATCGAGCCAGGGTTCTTCCCATTAACAGGAAGGGCCTTGATACAGAAGGTAAACTTTATTGCAAAAAGGGAAGGTGCACCGATCAAATGAGTCCACAATGTTACCAACTTTTCCAAAGTGTATTTTCTTTATTTTGTATCAAAAGGAGTTTAGAACAGCAAGGTCAGCCAACGCGTTTCGTTCCTATTGGAACTTCATCAGGGCTCATATATATTCATCAAAGACATGGGATAAATCGTCACCATTGTGTTGAGGATCACAAACCACCAATCCAAGGTTTGAAAAATTACAATTAGCGTATCTTATCTGTAGTAATGGTACCAGATCTGTCCTGGATATTATTCAAATTTATGCGATCCAAAACCCTAGGTTGGGTATATTCAAGATTGGGAAAACACGCCCTGATACGGCGTACTCCAATGTTCCTATTCGGGGTTGTAATTCAACCCCGAATAGGAACATTGGAATACGCCGTATCAGGGGCGTGTTTTCCCAATCTTGAATATACCCAACCTAGGGTTTTGGATCGCATAAATTTGAATAATATCCAGGACAGATCTGGTACCATTACTTACAGATAAGATACGCTAATTGTAATTTTTCAAACCTTGATTGGTGGTTTGTGATCCTCAACACAATGGTGACGATTTATCCCATGTCTTTGATGAATATATATGAGCCCTGATGAAGTTCCAATAGGAACGAAACGCGCTGGCTGACCTTTGCTGTTCTAAACTCCTTTTGATACAAAATAAAGAAAATACACTTTGGAAAAGTTGGTAACATTGTGGACTCATTTGATCGGTGCACCTTCCCTTTTTGCAATAAAGTTTACCTCTGGGAAATCAGTGGAGACCAAGTACGGCGGGCTCCGGAAGTGTATGCACGGAACTTTGGACATTTTGGTAATATTTGGATTAGAGGTGCAGTACCTCAGTCAGCCGTATGTTCTTCTGTTTTGATACAGAAGGTGTCGACAGCTTAGCTTGAGGAGCCCCCGCCAGGTTGTGTGTCACCAGAAGAATACCTTGGCAGCCTACATACATTCAGAGACGCAGAGCTCCCTAGTACAGGGTCCACGACCCCAACCTGTCCTGCTTTTTGAAGTAGCACAAGGTGGTGGTGTTTTCAGTGAGCACCTGCACTATCTTCCCTTTGATTGTGGATAAGAAAGCTTTCAACGCCAAGTGGATGCCTCGCAGCTCCAGAAGGATGATACAGTGACAGGCCTCCACAAGATACTAGACGTCTCAGATCTCCATCCCTACCAAATGACCTCCCCAACCTAGAAGCGATGCAATGGTCACCACTATGAGTTCTGGGTGGGATAAGGAGAGGGTTCTGCCGCTGACTAAACTGCGATCCTGCAGCCACCACTGCAAATCTTTTGCAGTCTCCTTCGAAATCTGGACCAGATCTGAAAAATTCCCTGTTGCTGTGCCCACGGACTTCATATCCCACTGCAAAACCTGCATATGCCATCTGGCATGCCTGATCATCAAAATGCAGGAGGTTGTCAGTCCCAGCAGCCTCAGTCATCCTTACTGACCACCATGACAGAGGTTGAAACATTGGGAATATGGCTCAAACATACCAGACTCTGCGCTCCAGCAGTATCCAGAGTGACACCAATGAAGGGGAGCTTCTGAGAAAGACTCAGATGTGACTTTGGCATGTTGACAGTGTATCCCAACAATGTTGGGAGTAAACCCCAACAATGTTGGGATGTTCATTATAGTTTGGAGGTGGAAAATGACTGCCTGGGGCGAGACGGTCTTCAACAGTCAGTCGTCGAGGGAGGGGGAAGACTGGGCCCTCTGACCTCCGAGGATGTGCTGCAACTTGCGGTCTCGAGGGAGAATCTTGCTAGGTCTACTGACCGAGAGGTTATCACACAAAGTTCCAGTTGGAACCCTCTCACCCCGGTTGAGACCATGAGGCACATTGTTGCTTAAAATACAATACTACAGGACTATTATGTACCCATACTACGTGACAATTTTGTACCGTATGTATTATTAACAATTGCCTTATTTTTGCAGCATTTCGTTGTTTTTTCACGTATATCACTGTAGGTCACTTTGGAGTGGTACACACAGGGCGGGACCCTGTGTTGTCCTGAAGAGCTGTGGGGAAGCTCGAAACATGTTGACATCTACTAGGGACCCCTAACGCATTCGGTTAGGTTCACTAGAGACTAACCCCAATTTTTAATAGACCGACTAGGAGCCTGAATAAAGTTTTTTCTGCCCACTAGTTAGGTACTTTTTAATTAACTCCACTCCACCACATCACTGCACTACACATAGCTCCTCACGATTAGTGCTTCTACGTCTCATCGCAAGTCGTAGCACGCCTCAGCCCGCAGCGGGTTGAGATGGCCCCTATGATGAAGCATGTCACCATGGGGAAACCCTGGTGAGTGAGGGGACTCAAGAAAGGAAAGCTTTCTTTCTCAAGTTTTTCGAGCTCACATTTGAGTGGAAAATCTACACCCCAGCTAGGTCCCTATCCGGTCATACCGGTTTTGTAGGTCTACGTGCTGCAACTTCTCCCATTACTTTCGTGAACATCTGAAAGTGCTAATAAGGCCAAAAAGGGAGCACAGCAAACTGAAAATACTTTTGGCCTATCATGAACACGCTTTGCCACTTGCCACCTGTATGCTTGTTGGGGACTACCTGTCCCAGGATCCTCTGTTCTCCCTGGAGGGAGGAGACTTGCTGCCACGAACGCGCTAAAAAGCGCGAGCCACCCTCGCGGCGCGGGACGCTTTGCCACTTGCCACCTGTATGCTTGTTGGGGACTACCTGTCCCAGGATCCTCTGTTCTCCCTGGAGGGAAAAGACTTGCTGCCACAAACGCGCTAAAAAGCGCGAGCCACCCTCGCGGCGCGGGACGCTTTGCCACTTGCCACCTGTATGCTTGTTGGGGACTACCTGTCCCAGGATCCTCTGTTCTCCCTGGAGGGAGGAGACTTGCTGCCACGAACGCGCTAAAAAGCGCAAGCCACCCTCGCGGCGCGGGACGCGCACGGGCGGGCCCATCCTTGCCCGTCATTGCCAGGAAGTGGCTGGGCTGGGCCACCTCTCTTTCGCCTACTGTCCAGGGTGGCTGCACATTTGTTTAACTGAAAGGTACTGTGCCATGCGAGACCCTAGTCCTGAGGTTTATTGAGGGAAAACCGGCATTTATCGGACATTCGAGACTGTGTATTGTGGGTCATTCTCACAAGGTCTTATTTTTGCTGTATTTTTTATTGTGTTACGGATTTTCCTAATTGTAGTTCCAAATGGGCAAGAGGAAATCAATGGAGGGAGTTGGGCTGAGTAGTGGTTTGCGCGAGGGGGCAGGGAAGGGGAAAAAAGCTAAAAGGACTCATAAGTGTGTTAATAACTGTGTGATGGATAGGATAGACGTCCTCATTCATGAGTGTGAAGATATCTTAGGTGCAGAACCAACAACACCTAATCCTACCACGCAGCCATTATCCCATAACCCTAGCCCCCAACATGCACCAACAATCCCCTCAATGTTCTGTAAGCAGCCTAGGAAAGAAGCTCAGAAGCTTTGCAGTGAGAGTTTACGGAAATCTTCTGAGGTACAGCAGTCAGACTGCCCTATTTATGACTTAACCTCCCAATCTTCTTCGTTGCTCACTAACAGTAAAAGACCTGGTCCCTCTATCCCCTGCACGAATAGGTTTGCACCCCTGGCAGACCTTGCGGACAGTCAGGCGGATCAGACTGCATCACCCCCGCCCTTATTTCAAACAGGGAGTAGTGAGGAGATGGCCCCTTCACTGTCTGATCTTTACCAACTTATTGCTTTGCTCAGTCAGGATATTGGTGCCATGAGAGCTAAGATAGACGAGCTTACCAATACGGTCAAATATCTCACCCCGAATAACATCTTGTACAATCAAAAAAAATCCCCACGTTTTGTGGTTGACCCTGACCACGGTCAATATGTCCAAAGTACACATTCCCATTCAGGATGGCAGAAACAAAATAGGTGGCAGCATGCCTGCTCCCGCCTCAACAGCACACCACATTGCACCTGAATTCCCCAGTAATGAACAGTTTCCTACCGCACAACTAAGGCCCTGGAACTTAGTTCCTTCACAAACTCATGCTCACCGCCAAATTCCTTCAATTACGTCAACATTACCACCCACCAACTCTTGCCAGGAGTCATTTATTGCAAACCCCGTACCCAGATGTTAGAAAGGTCATTATGGTTAATGTTCCTAAACTAAACGTTAGAGCAGGTTACGAAAGCGAAGACTCACTGATAAATAAATCAATCCACTGGATTCGTCATGTCAGGGGATGTCGCTCGCTTATACGGGAGGACATTGTTAGAGCAAAAAGGTGTATATCACATACAAAGCTACTGGATTATATTGAGCTTACCTTGTCCAATACAGAGTTGGCAGAAAATCTTCTTTTGCTTGAGTTTCGTTCCTGCTCCCCCGATTCCTCAGCAATACAGCTTAGGCAATACCCGGTAGTGTAATCTGCCGTAAATTTAATAGATATGCACCTGACAGGGGTCTCAAAAGGTTCGTTGCCATTGGATTCTAATGATTGACTACCCAATTTGTCCCCGAAAGTGCAGCAGATACAGGCTTGTCGCCCAGCCCCTGACCAGATCCCCATCACGGATCAAATCTCCCCTTTCGGGCCAATTATAGTAAATTTCCAGGACGTAACCCTTCCCCGCCAGCTAAAAATCATTTCCTGGAATGTCGCAGGTATCAGTCGCAATCTATCGCTACCACACTGGAATGATCTAGTAGAGGAATACGACATCTGCGCTTTCCAGGAAACGTGGAGTCTTGTTCCCATCTACAAATTGGGCTATAGCTGTTACCACATCCCTGCTACCACCATAGGGAAGGGCCGCCCTTCGGGAGGTTTGATTGTTTGGGTCAAAATTGCTCTTAATTGCAGAATCATCTCTCTAAGATTCAAGCCCTGACATCATGAGGCTTACAATTAAGGGATCAAGTGGGGGGTTAGTGATGGACCTGTTCAATGTTTATATAAGGGGAACAGCTGGGGGTAGAGCCTCCCCCATCATTACTTTACTGGAACACGGCCTGTCTGATTGCCTGCCCCAATCCAGAGTACTCGTCACAGGTGATTTCAACAGCACTTTCGAGCCACTCTGTACAGAGGATATAATCGGGCTAGAGGAGGAAGACAGCCAATGGGGCATTCCCCTACTAACTATACCGCCAGTAAAAAGATGGTCACAAGTGGCCATCCAACTGAATGCACTAACTGTGGAATACGGTCTAAGGGCAGTGAATGGGAGGACTAAGTCAGATCCTCAGGGTGCCCTACTTATAACAGAGTAACCTGTCCATCTCGCATTGATTATATCCTAGTAGACGTCAGGCTTTGGGGGCATGTTGTAGACATGATGGTGGGGGAACACATTAGACAGTGACCACAACCCTCTTTGTATGTCACTAAGGTCTCCCTGGGTCCCTACTTGCCCTACACTGTCCCCTCAGACTTACTTTGCGACCAAAGAGGTGGTTCCCACAAAGTCTAGAAGAGCCTTAAAATGGTCGAAAGTTGCCTTAGAGGATGCAAATCTAAAGGCCATTAGCCAAATTCTATATAAAAGCACTAACGAGTTACGGGAAGGATCTGTAGTGAATCCTTAGAGTGCTTCTACTATTCATACTCGTACCATTGAACAAATTAGCTCTTACTTCCTAGTTTCCAACAGGCCCACTAAGTCCATAGCACAGCCGAGGAGAGTGCATTCCTGGTACAATAAAGAATGCAGACTCAAGAGGAACGCCTTGGCAATAGCTTGTAGGGCCAAGAACAGTACGGCTATTAAGCTTAGTAGGAAAGAATATAAAGAGGCCCAGCGTCAAGCAAAGTTAGACTGGGATGAGACCAGATGGCAAGATCTTAAAGATGCTTGTTCTGCAAGAGATACTAACCTTTTTTGGACCCTGGTCAGACGGGCAAATAAGGGGGAAGCAGACCAACTCCCCAACCACATCACATCTCAGGCGTGGTACAACCATTTCAGCGGTCTTTACTCTGGGTCTGTAAACGCAGATGTGGACGGGCAAAACGGTGTCCCCCTAATTAACCTCGGGAACATCGGTAGTGACCTATTCACTCATAATGAAGTTCTTTCTGCCATAAGCAGACTTGTGCCGGCCAAGGCCCCGGACCCAGATGGTCTCCCAGGAGATGTGTTTTTAGCTAATCAGGAAAAATGGGCTGATTATGTCCTCCTTCTAATTAATTCTATCTCCAGAGGATGTAAAGTCCCAGAGTCTTGGAAGGGCGCGGAGGTAGTTCCAATTTATAAGAAGGGTTCCAGAGAGGACCCTTCTAATTATAGGCCAATTAGCCTTATCGACAGCATGCAGAAAATAGTTGGCAGGGTCATATTACAGAGAATTTTATCTTGGGCAGAGGAGGAAGACATTCTTTCGCATTTCCAGGCGGGCTTCCGGGCTAACACAGGTACGATGGACCAGGTCTTCAGACTCTTTATGATTTATTGGAAAGAGGTAGTGTTAGGCAAGGGCAGTCTTTACCTTGCCTTTATCGATCTAAAGACTGCCTTTGACCTGGTCCCCAGGAACAGGTTATGGGAAACACTGCAAGGGATGGGCATCCCCCCACTAATTCTCAACCTTCTGGTAAGACTTCATGAGGATAATTACGCCCAGATAAGATGGGGGTCCCAAGGGCAACTTACTGGAAGGATCGCAGTTAATAGGGGATTACGCCAGGGCTGTGTGATGGCACCCACCTTGTTCTCCTTATATATGAACGGGGTCGTTAGCTTTCTTCAAGAAATACCAACTGATGCCCCGGCCCTGGCTGGCAGTAAGGTGCCTACTCTCCTATTTACTGACGACACATTGCTAATCTCCAAGACCCCGATGGGCCTACAAAAACTCCTGAACAGGTTCCAAATCTTTTGTAACACACGAGGGCTGTTAATAAACACATCTAAAACAAAATTCATGGCATTTAAGCCCCATAAATCGTTCAGGAATAACATCATACTAGATGGGTCGCACCTTGAGAGAGTCACTACATTTGACTACTTAGGGATACGGCTCTCAGAAACAATGCAGTGGAGACCGCATCTTGACAAAATGCTCCTGAACCACAAACGTGTTGCCGGGGCTCTGAGCAGAGAACATCGCTCATCATTTAGTAGACCTGTTGCCCCGGCACTCGTTGTGTATGGAGCAAAGGCAGTTAGCTCGGCCATGTATGGTGCCAAGCTATGGGGTTTTGACAATCTAGATGAGATCAGCAGGTCGGAACACAGGTTCCTTAGGGACCTGATTTCGCTGCCCCAAGGTGTCCCCCTAGTCCCCTTGCTATATGACCTGGGCAGACACCACTTCAAACACCTGGCTAAACTCCGCCCATTGCTCTACTGGGCTCGCCTTAGAAGAACCCCGGAACTTTCCAACTACGCAGACGCATTCACAGAAGTTTTGCGCATGGATGGCATTAAGGGTATTAAATGGATCTCTAACCTTAGGGCCTTAATGACAACGCTTGGCCTTAAGGAATCTTGGGACACCCAAATCTCACCTAGTAAAACAGAACTTAAACGGATCTACTGGGACTGGGTAGATGCCAGAGATGTCAACAACCCAAACATGGGCAGACTTACGGAAGAATTCTTCCAGTTTAAACTCTCTAGAGGCCTCGAACCTTACATGGATGTAATTCAGACCCCCAGGGATAGGGCACTATACACTCAATTTAGATATGGCACACTTCCAGTCCATGAATTCACCGCAAAGTGGCGCCCTCCGCACCAAACTATTGAAGAATGCCCTTCCTGTGGGTCTCCCAAGGAGAGTGTTGCACATCTTATGTTTGCCTGTCCGGGGTATGCTAAAGCTAGGTCTAGGGGCTCGTGCCCATTTGTAAACAACTAGGCACTCACGACCACAAAGTAGCCTTGCGTATATTAAAATCTGATCCGAGACCCCTCTATGCGTGCGGAACCGCCAAGTTTCTGGGTTGTGCATGGAAAATTAGATGTAAGATTTCACAAAGAACATCCTGATCTCGACCCAGAGTTTATGGGGCCTTGCCAAGTGACACTAATGATTAGGGCAATGTCATCCCAATCTGCTACATTTTGTAATCGATATGAAATATTGATTTTCTTTTACCCATTGTTTTTATTTTAGTATTTTACCCCACAATGAGTCAATTTTATCTGTGTAAATAGCTTATATTTCGATTGTCAGGAATTATTGCACTGTTATATTTTAATAATAGATTGCATTTTTTAGCTTTGGTACCGGCGAAATGTTCGATGCTTTTATGATATTTATATCGAATAAAGCTTTTTGACTGGACTATCATGAACAACGGGTAATGCCTATTGATATGCTGGGAAAGTAGAAATAAGCATCCTGCAGGTCCAGCGCTACCACTCAGTCTACAGGCTCAAGGGCAAACAAGACGTGGGCCAGAATGAGCATTTTTAGCTTGTTTTTTCACAGGAAAGTATTGAGAGGGTGAAGGTCTAATATGGGACAGAGGCACCTGACTTTTTCAGGCACAGGAAGTAGTGGGAATAACAACCACGTCCGAATTCTGACACCAAGACCCTTTCTATGGCTCCTATGTCCAAAAGAGGTTTCATTTCCTGCAGCAAGAGAAGCAATGGTCCTCCGACAGCCGTAATGAGGATGGTGCAGGATGCAGCAGGGTTTCAAGAAATGGTAATGCTAAACCCCACAGAACAATTTTCAGGACCCACTTGTTTCAACTTATCGCCTGCCACACCTGGCAGAAAATGTCAGATTCTGCCTCTGACAGGGCTGCTGTCTGCCTGCAAGGGCACGTTAAAGAAGGAAGGGGGGGGAGGTAAAGTAGGGAGGGGGGGGGAGGGGGAGGAGATTGGGCTGCATACTGTCTCCGTTGCCCTTTCCTGTGGAAACCACAGCCATGAAAGGACTAGGGTGATTGTTATGTTAAGAATTTTTTAAAGTGCACGATTACCACAAAGGTGTCTTGACGCTGTCTGAAAGGCAAGCTAGATGCTATTTAGAGGTTAAATAGCCAGGTCTTTATCTCCTGCCTAAAAGATGTTAGTGAGGGGATTGCTCTGAGAGGAGGTGGGAGGCTGTTCCAAAATTTGTTTGCGTTGAGGACTATACCTCTGCCACCCAATTGCATCTTTTTCAATTTAGAGACAGCTAAGAGATTGGCTTTGGCCGATCTGAGTTCTCTATTAGGTTTATATCGCTTAAAAGCTGATCTAAGGAAGTCCGGCCCCGAGTCATGCATTCCTTTGTGGGCTAAGCAGACGGCTTAATATTTTGCACGACTGCGCATGGGAAGCCAGTGAAGCTTGCGAAGTCCCTGCGTGATGGCGTGGAATTTGGGAAGCTTAAGTATCAATCTAGCCGCAGCATTTTGGACTAACTGAAGTCGACTCGTGTTTTTCTAGAATGGTTAGATAGAGACTATTGCAGTAGTCCAACCTGGGAAGGACTAGCGCAGTGATTAAGATTTTCCTGTGGCTATCCGGGATGAATGGAAGAATTTTCCTGATAATTTTTAGGATATAGTAAGCTGAGGACGTTATAGCGGAGATTGACGCACCGTTTGAGGCTGTTGGCAATACTGGAAGTCCCTACTGTAGCCACAGAGGGGACAAAGCTGTTGATGCGGCTGGCTGGTGGGAGCAGCATGCTGTGCCCTTTTTATCTTTTAACCATGCTAAGTCTTCTTGTACCTCAAAAAGTCAGCAACCGTCAAGAGGCATGTCCTTGAGGCTAGTCGTGATGTCTCTGGTATGCCAGTGGATTGCATCCATGCATGTCTGCGATGGAATCAGTGTTATTGAGCCCACTGCAAATGGTGAATGTGGCCGTATCACGACCATCCTGCATGCCCTGAGAAACTATGGCACATGTTTCATGCAGGACCATAGGCAATACCCGAGCTGCTGAGTCCCACACAGCGCGAGAATAGTGGCCTAGGAGGCAGCTGGCAGTCAGGCACAAGTGCGAAGCTTGCGGAGGAGAACTTTTTTACCATAGGTTTCTATCCTCTTTGATTCCCTGACAGGGGGAGAAGTGGGGAACAAACTTGGAACACTACCCTCAACTCCTTAAAAATTAACCCCCCATAGGCAGTCTAGAAGAAAGAACTGAAAGAGCTGCTCTTCTAAAGACACCGATACACAACAATGGACCCCTTCCCACAGGAAGTATCGCTGCAAAAAGCCAACCTATATTACATCATTTCGAGGCTTACCTAATCCACAGTGAGCCCTAGCACATCTACAGGAATGTGCGGAATTGGCAGAGTTGGATTCTGCGGAATCACACAGAACTACATTAAAATTCCACCAGATTCCACAGAATTCCACAATGGGGTGGAGTGTGCATTTGGCATTGTCATAGCACAAAATGCACCCGTGTCCAAAAATGGATGAAAGGGTGCATTTTGCTCTATGAAAACAGCGCAGCCAAATACCACTAGGTGCTCTTGCATACTCTGCAGTGATTAAAAGTTTTAATCACTGCAGAGTATGTAAGGGTGCAGAGTGGATGGTATAAAGTGGTTCCTAAAGTTTAGAAACCACTCCATATGAGTCAGCACCCTTAGATACTCTGCAGTGATTAAAATGTTCAATCATTGCAGAGTATCTAAGGGCACCGAGGGGTATGCAGAGGTTTCTTAACTTTAGAAACCACTGCATAATTTAATTACGCCAGCGGAGCGGAGGCATTTTAATTAAATCAGTAATTCTGCATTACAAGAAAATCGCAGAATGTCCAAAATTCCTTTAATTCCACCAGCAGAATTGAAATCGCCGCCCAGGCAGGTACCGATCGCTTGTATTCCTCCAACCAAATCCTTACTATACTATGAAAACCTGTTCTAGAGGACAAGCACCAGCCCCAACAACTGTACATTTTATATTACATGCCTCTTTGATCAGTTTTGTATATTGTCTCTGTTGCTTTATCTAGCAACCTCTGCTATGTAAAGTGCTCTGCTACCAAATAGATCTTGTTCACACTACATAAAACTACAATTAAATAATGTGATTATGTAAAAGTTGTTACGACAATGTATTTTGGTTTTTATTTTACGGTAAATTACACTTTGTGTATTTTTATTATGCTGCACAAAATGCTTGCTAGTCATTGTTCTACATACATTACAAGAGGGTAGGAGACATTGTTAAGGTTGTAAGGACAAGAAAAAATACAACAGAAAAATGTAATTATTGATTTAAGTAACAGGTTAACTAGTGACTTGAACAAAGGGGAATTAACTGTAGCAATATATAATGCTGATATTGAGAAGTTATTTAAATTTGTGATTTTATGAATATTGGTTATAAAATGTACCATGGAGGAATGACGCTGAGGACTCTGCAGACGGAATATCATCTTGAACGCTTCAGTATGCACATTTTACTAGTTTAAGGTTTCCTGCCACCAGTGGAGACTAGCAAAAAACGCAATCAGCTAAACTGTTAGCACATTTCAAACAAGAAAATAGATGTTTCTTTACCTGGAATTTCGTTTGCAACCACTGTGGGAGGACTAGACTGGCTACTGTTCATTTGCTGATGATTGATCATGTGACAGCACTGTGGCACTGCATTGTTTACCATGTACAGTGTGTCAGGGACATTGGACATTCTAACCATTCGCAACCGAACCAGATCTGTTTGTTCCACCATCATCTCATCTAGCACAGACTGAAAAAAGACAACAGTTCATGAATAAAAATGGTAATATTATAGCCAATATTACAGCCAAGTTTACATGGGTACTGTTTAGATACTGTGCTGGTGCTAAAGACACTGAAGAAACTCCTTGAAGAAAACAGAGGATCAAAGTTTCACTACAATTCTCAAATACATCAAGGTAAATACATTCCAAAGTACGTAGAAATTAAGCAGAAGTACTGTTTGCATGACTCTTCGTCTAAGGGCACCATATAAAATGTATTATTGTGCAGCTAGAGACACAAACATCACTGATTCTTCTAATAAGAGAATAAGCTGTACAAGCCTTTTCAGCATTCATTAAATCAATTGATAAACAGGAAGAGTCCTCCTGAGGTGATCTTGTGGCTAAAGCAAAGGCCAAAGTGGTTTTCTGAAATATAAGTGGGTAAGTGGCAACCCCCAAAATGGAAGCACACATTTCACAACAGCTTACCGGTTGCGAATCAGATAAGCAACTGCGGTCACAAGTCATTGATACATTCCTCTTTAAATCACAAATAGGAGGGGGGCGCCTCATTCACACCCCATTTATGATTCGGACAAGAGTGCAAAAGCCTCATACGAGTTGGAAAGACTTAACAGACTTGTAAAAGGGCTTTTGTACATAGGGAAAAGATATTTTGCTATCCTTAACCCCGTGATTTTGCGACTCACAGGCTTTGCAGCTGCGGAATACCTTTGAACATCATGCCCCAAGTGTTTTTTCTCAACCTACTAAGTAGTTGCAAGAATTCCTTTGCACACACAAAGGCCTTCTCAATTCAAAGTATGGCACCTTTTCAGTAGTGTTTGTCAAAATGAAAGCAAAATCAAGACAGCACTTTTTCTTGACTGCTTTGTCAAGTGTACCTAAAAAAGTAAGAATTTTGCTCTCAGTAAATAACTACATGGTCTACAGGGTAATTTGGAATATATAATTAAATTGAGAGCTGAAAACAAATAATTTGGTTGTTTCAACGCTGACTTGCTAAAGCAACAAGCCACATAGAAGCATCATTAGTAATAGAAAGAACAGAATTCTGGACTTAAAATCATCAACCAAAAACAAAATGTTCACCTACAACAGGAAAATATTTTCATGTACTGATATTTAATGCATCACTAACTTGAAACATTCTGTATATCAGTACACATTGCTGCGTAAATTTCACAGCATAAAGGTTTGTCACCAAAGCTATGGATAACAAAGGCCCTGCTACCATTACGTCAACGAGATCTAGATGGTATTATTCAGGTTTTGTGCAAAAAGCTTCTATACAGAACCATACTCAACAACTGGATGCCTCAGGGCACTTACTGGAATTATGACAAACGGGGAAAACAAGAGATCCAGGCATTCAGATCTTAAGTTAGCATCTGTCTTTAAAAAGGCCATGGTCCATAATACTGGCTGAGAAAAATCAAAGTACAGAAGACAGAGCTGGACAACATAAATTATGTTTAAGTAAAACAAAGGAAATGTAACATGCCTAAAAGAATTTATGTATTGTAATGGCTGCTTGGCAAAAGTGCAAGAAGACTAGAACGTAAGTACACATAATGTAACTTTGAGAACCAAGTGTACCTCTCAAGTAACCCTTCACCAAGACACTTCTAGTCATCTTCCACACTTTTGCCATCCTGGTCCTAAAAATATATTTTGTAAGCTCCTTTTAGCAGTACTTACAAGTTGAAGCAGAGATGTCAATCTATTTTTGTTAAGTGAAATGTGATAATGGCAGATGGGCAATCGTAATGGGAAACAATATATGATTAGAGGCAATCAATGTTTAGATGGGCAACATTTCCTTACACTCCTTAAAATCCCACTTTAGGTGGGTACAATACCAAGAGAAGAAGTGAATGTGGTAGATGTGACAGCTTTAGCCAGAGAAACACTTTCACAGCTTGTTAACAGCTGAATCGAACCAAACCAAGTTCTGAAACTTTTGAGATAACGCATGTTTAAAATAGGGGGAGCAGTCCATTAATAGGTTTCCGCTGTGCCAATTTTTAGGAACTGCATATTACACCTCATTAATGGCGGATTTTACTCTGACTCACTACGAGAATCAATACTTTGAATTTTTAACGGGTTAAAGATGCAAAAATTCAGCAGGCGACATATGGGATATATAAAAGCATGTTTGATATGCTATATAGATCACTGGGTGCAGTTGCAAGTGGATTCCAACTAAAAGCACTTCACTGGCAATATTTTCTCTGCATCGCCCAAATGAGTTCCAAGACAAAAATCAATAGAATTTATCTATTTAAAAATATAAAATGAACTTTGAAGAAATCTAAAATAAACATGATAAAGAAACAAACGTATTTGCATATACTAAATAACCAAAGGAACACAGCTAGAACAGCAAACAACCAACAATGAGGCTTCCTATAAGGGAACGGCCCATAAGGGGAAAAACTGAATTTCATTTTTTCACAATGGCTACTAAATAACTAAAAGGTAATTTGATAGATTCCACAATAGAACACATTGAAAGAACAAGGACATGAAAAACAAAACACGCGGTTACCCTAACTCACAGCCACTACCTTCCAAGCCTGTAAAACTCAATTACTCAAATTGTTCGCTTTTATATTGAGATCCTGTACTCTTTGCATCATTAAAACTTTGCAAAGGCTGCCTCCCAGTTTTAACAAGTTCTGTGTACGCTGCTCTAAACGCTACAATTTCTCAACATATCATCGGTATCAGAAAATCTAAAGACACTAGTAGTACTGTCCCTTCGGTGCATCATTACTCAGCTCACTACTGACTGGTTGCATAACACAAGGTACTACAAGATGGATCACAGAAGCAGGACTCTTCTCAGTAAACGATGAATCAGTAGTTATAGGTGGTCAAGATTTTCTCGCTCTTACATCCACCTCCTTTCCATTTGTAATATTTTGTGAGAGTGAAAAGCAAGAGCACAGAACCGCATTTGCATGAACCACTGTGCATAGGTAAAATAAAAATTTTCGTATAAACGATGGTTGAATCTGAGCAACTTCTCTGAAGCTTATTGTGAAGGAAATAATTGTGAAAAGCGAGTGGTGTAGCCTAGGTGAGCCGCCTGAAGATTTCTTCAATGGGTCCAGTCTTTTGGAAAAAAAATGTTCTTTCTAGAGCGAGTCAATCTAGATAGTGTTTCAATCTGAGAAGCAGGAGACAAACACATAAGCAATAGATGTCTTCAAAACATACATACTGTAGCATTTGCTGCTTGCACCTATTTAAAGTTCCAGAGTACAACTGCAATGTCATTTAGCAAGACAAAATATACAACATACAGTAATACTGGTTACTCTACAACCATCATCTTGTCCATATTCTCAAGTGACGACATGCGGATCGGTTCCATTTGAAGGTGAAAGAAGAAACTGCTGCTCCTGCAATTAGGCAGAAAATTACAGAGGAAAGATTGGTAATCATGTTCAGTAATGGAAGACTGTGGTGAAAGATTCTGCTGGCCATTCTGGGCAGGAAATCCTGTCTGCATATAACATGCGTGATTCCTAAAAGTACAAATGGGTTGGGGAAGCACCACTGGTATGGCCTGTTCCAGGGTAATCAAGATGAAGCAGGAGTAAGCAGGAACCTGCATGTGTGAGGTGAAGAGGCAAGGAGTGTCTTGTGGTCAACTAAAGAGGCATCTGGAGGAATCAAGACTATGCAGCCATGATATTCGGCACACAAACATTCAACAGACCTGACTGCAGGCTTCTGAGAGAACCTCTGACCCTGGCAGTTATTCTTTTGCAAATTAAGTACTGCCGGCACCCAAACCCAACATCAATGCATTATTCATGCTGATCTGCAAGGGGAGGTGCTTCTGAAAAGACACTCCTATCAATATGGCTCTTCTTTGGAAACATTAAAGGAAAGACCAAAGGGTTGGTTACTAGAATCCAGTCTTCACAGTTCCCACACATTTGGCACCACTGGGCTTCTAGCGATTTCCAAAGAGATGCTGTGTGCAGCAGGGCATAACTGCAAAAGGGGATACAGGTCTCAGAAGAAGCCTACTTTTTGTCTCCCTATATCCTCGGTCCCAAATGGATACTTAACTTTGAGCAGGCAGTGTCTAAAGGGATTAAGGCAATTGATGAATCGAAGATCAGGGTCTTTTACAAAAGGATAGAGGAAGAAAAGCCCTAGATGAGTTAAAAAATAACATTGAGATAATCGGAATACCTGGTGACATTGGAGAGGGAATAGTGACACAATCATGAGTTGACTATATAAATGAATGTATACGTCTCCTACAGGGTAGATAAAACTACACGATTTTGAGTGCAAATCCAATTCCATCACTTGAGAGAAATGGATACCCTAGTGCAGTGGTTACCAACCTGTGGTCCGGGGACACCTGGGAGTCTGCAAAGTCTCCTCAGGGTATCCACAACTACTTGGCAAATTAAATAATATTAACAGATTAATACAGTGTATATAAATAAAGCTATATGTACAATTGAAAATTTTAAAATGTACTGTAAATATGAGGAAATTGAAGGCTAAAAATGTACTTAGTATCCTTAGATTGATCCGGCTTCCATTAATGACAGTGTGTGGTCACTGGATTCCAATAATGATTCAGTGGGGGTCCCCAGGTTCCAGTAATGATTAAGTGGAGGTCCCCAGAAGTTAAAGGGTTAAGAACCACTGCCCTGGTGAAAGAAGCGGAATGCGACAGATGGGTATCCATAGGGGAGGCGGAGAGCCTCTGCAGCAAAAATACAGAATCTCCAAATTTCTATACCCTCGCAAAGACATACAAAACAGGTCACCTCCTACAGGAATGCCAATAGTACCAGGGATTGGTTCATTACTAGAACCCCTGTCACTGTTTTACGACTTCTTTTTGAAACCTATGAGACAGCATACTTCGACGTCTCTAAAAGATACTAAGGATCTTTTCAATCATTTGGGTGGTAATGAATTCAACCAACAAGAAGATCTACGGATTGGCCTAGATCCAGAGTGCCTCTACACTATCTTTCCCCAAGAAGATACCTCGGAAGTTATCCAAGGAGCCCTGGAGGCAGTATATTGGGATCGAACAAGACATTCTCAGTTTGTTTTATAATGTGCTAAACTGGCATTAACCACTAATTATTTCGAATTCATAGGCACTGTGTACCTACAAACATGGATAGTACATTTGCACAGTGTGGGGCGGGATTATATGTGAATGATTTTGAAAATAAGTTCATTCTTGAGCCTTCTAATCCCTATAGGAATAATCTAAAGACATGCAAATGATACCTAGACGATGTCCTGGTCATATGGTCTGGATATTTGGATTCCACCACCACTTTTCCCTGGTTGAATAACTGTGACCCAAGCTTGAGATTCACACATACAATAAGCAAGGAAAGTCTTACTTTTTTTTTTTAGATGTTACAATTTTTGCTGGAGAAGGTACCTTATACACGGAAACCAACCATAAACCAACAGACAAAAATATCTTAAGGTTTGATAGCTTTCATTCATGCACTTTTAAGAAAAACCATCCATATGGCCAATGTTTGCTCTTTAGAAGAAATTACAGCTAAATTCAGGATTAGAGCACAGGCTGAAAATCTATTGAATAAATTAAGAATATCCAACTATTCAGAGAGGGTCATACAAAATGCAAGTAAAAGGGACAGGAATCTACATAAAGAGGCTTTACTTGATGCCGTACAAAGAACTAAAGGAAGATCTGTGCAACAACATAGCGTCCAATCTGCTGAAAAAAAGATCATAAAGAAAAACCGGTGCATCGTGAATGCAGGATCGTATTCGTGGGAATTATAAATGTTTCTCACCTGTCCATGTGGTCTCCGTTACATAGGAATGACTATAAGAAAAGTTAAGACTAGAATTTGTGAACATGGAAGTAAGATATGCTGTAGCAGGAAAATGCTACTTACCCAGTATGCATCTGTTCTTGGCATATAGAGCTGTAGAGTCATATGCTTATGCATAGATCGCCATCTAGTGCTGGGTCCGGATGTTTGCACTTTGTTTTTGTTTGAAGAAGTCTTTCCAGTCACGAGGTAGGTGACTCCTCCTTTCGGTGATAGTGCGCATGGGCATCGACTCCATCCTTAGATTGTTTTGCCGTAAAGGGTGATGATGGAGTTAGTAAGAGTAATAAAGAGAGGTGTCTATGTATATTGTATCTAAGTAAGATGTTACTGCAACAGGTAAAGGTACCCGGGGAGGCGGGTGGGCGCATACGACTACAGCGCTATATGCCAAGAACAGATGCATACTGGATAAGTAGCATTTTCCGTTCGAGGAATATGAGCTGTAGATCATATGCTTATGCATAGACTACATAGCAGTTATCTCCCAAAGCGGTGGTTAACATGTAGCAGTGGTCTGAAATAGTGTACGTAAAACTGCATGCCCAAACTAGCTTGCTGTCTTGCTAACACATCTACACAATAGTGTTTTGTGAATGTGTGTGGTGTAGACCATGTTGCAGCTTTGCAGATGTCATCTATGGGTATATTTCCTAAGAATGCCATAGAAGCCCCCAGTTTGTGTGTAGAATGCGCTCTAGGGGGGATTGTTAATGTGCGTTTAGCTTTAATGTAGCATATTTGAATGCACTTAACTATCCACCTTGCAATGCCTGATTTTGATATTGGATTTCCTTTATGTGGTGGAGCAAAAGCAACAAAAAGTTGCTTGGTTTTCCTGAAAGGATTTGTTTTTTCCATGTAGTATGGTAATGCTCTTTTGACATCTAAGGTGTGAAGAGCACGTTCTGCCACTGAATCTGGCTGAGGGAAGAACACAGGCAGCTCAACAGATTGGTTGATATGAAAGGCAGAAATGACTTTAGGTAAGAATTTGGAGTTAGTCCTTAGAACCACTTTGTTTTGGTGTATTTGTAAAAATGGCTCTTCTATGGTTAGTGCCTGAAGCTCACCCCCTCTTCTCAGAGATGTGATGGCTATGAGGAAGGCTACCTTCCAAGTGAGAAATTGTAGTTCACATTTGTGCAATGGCTCAAAAGGTGGACCCATGAGTCTTGTAAGAACTATGTTGAGATTCCACACTGCAGCAGGTGGAAGTCTGGGGGGAATGACTTAAGTCCTTCCATAAATGCTTTAATAGCAGGCACTCTAAAAAGAGACAAATGCTGTCTGTTTTGTAGATATGCAGCTATTGCAGCAAGATGTAAGCGTATGGATGTGTACGCTAAATTGGAACGATGTAGATGTGATGTTTTGGATTGAAGCATCTAGCAGATTGATTTGATTGTTACAGTTAATGACAAACCGCTTCAACTTTTCTGCATAGCATGCTCTTGTGGTAGGGTGCCTAGCCTCTTTGATAATATTCATGCAGTCTGGCGGAAGATTAAGATAGCCAAACTCTAGAATTTCAGGTGACAGATCGCAAGATTGAGATGACTGGGGTCTAGATGTCTTATCTCTCTATGGTTCTGAGTGAGAAGATTGGGAGTAAGGTGTAGTTTTTGGTGAGTAACTACTGATAACTACAACAGGGTTGTGAACCAAGGTTGACGGGCCCATGTGAGAGCAACTAGGATTAGCGTCAGGGACTGCTGTCTGAGCTTTCGAACCACTAATGGAATGAGTGGGAGAGGCGGAAAAGAGTAAGCAAATATCCCTGACCAATTCATCCATAGTGCATTGCCTTTGGACAATGGGTGTGGATACCTGGACATGAAGTTTGGGCATTTTGCGTTTAGGTGGGTGGCGAACAGATCCATCTCTGGGAAGCCCCACATTTAGAAGAATGGGAGGTGAACTTGAGGGTCGAGTTCCCATTCGTGGATCTGCGATCGTTGACGACTGAGCAGATCTGCAATTTGGTTGTTTACTCCTGGAAGGTGTTCTGCAAGGGGATATATTTTTTGAGGTATGGCCCATCTCCAGATGTTCTGGGCTAACAGAGCTGGAGAGAGTGTGCCCCCCCCCTGTTTTTGTATGTAGTACATTGCTGTCATGTTGTCTGTGCGAATTAGGACAGCTTTGCCTACTAGATGAAGTTGAAAGGTTTTCAATGCTAGAAAAATTGCTAGCAGTTCTAGATGGTTTATGTGGAGTTGTTTTTGTTGCAGAGTCCACATGCCCTGAATGGTATGTTTTTGAAGATGAGCTCCCCAACCAGTGAGCGATACGTCTGCTGTTAGCACTATCTGTGGAACCAGGTCGACGAATGGCCGCCCCTTGGATAGGTTTTGTATGTTCCACCACTGCAGAGAGCAATGGGTGCGGCCATCCACCAACACTAGATCTCATAACTGACCGTAAGCCTGGTTCCACTGACGTGCTAAGCATTCCTGTAGGGGACGCATTTGGAGTCTTGCGTAAGGAACGATTAAAATGCAAGATGCCATCATTCCCAGCAATTGCATGAACACTCGAGCTGGTAATGATTGTTGAGGCTGAAACTGCGATATTAGAGTCTGCATGTTGCGGATCCTTACTGGGTTTGGATACACTAGAGCTTTCAGAGTGTCTATTGTGGCTCCTAGATACACTTGTGTGTTGGATGGTTGGAGATGAGACTTGGTGAGGTTTACAGTGAACCCAAGGTTGTGAAGCAGTTGGACTGTTTTTCGTTTGTGGCGTAGGCAGCTGTGTGGCGAGCTGGCTTTCATTAGCCAGTCGTCTAAGTAGGGGAAGATGTGAATGTGCGGTCTTCTTAGCTGAGCCGCGACTACTGCCAGACACTTGAAGACCCTGGGTGCTGTAGTTACTCCGAATGGGAGAACTATGAACTGATAATGTTCTCCGTCCACCACAAACCTGAGGTATTTCCGGTGAGCAGGCGTCCTTTAGGTCCAGAGTGGACAGAAAGTCGCCTTGCTGAAGGAGTGGGAGCACCTGTTGTAATGTGACCATGTGAAAGTGGTCCGACTGAATGTACAGATTTAGTTCTCTGAGGTCTAGTATAGGCCTGAGAGATCTGTCCTTTTTGGGAATTAAAAAATACAGGGAGTATACTCCGTTCCCCTGGTATTGTAATGGGACCGGCTCTATAGCATGTTTTTCCAAGAGAGAGCGAGAACCTCTTGTTTTAGGAGGGTGAGATGCTCTGGTGACATTGCATGTGATCTTGGGAGAATATTTGGGGAGAGTCTGTAAGATCCAGGCAGTAACTATATTGGATAATTTGTAGTACCCACTTGTCTGAGGTAATTGAATTCCAGACAGGTAGGAATTGGGAGAGACCTCCCCAGACAGGGGTGGAGTGATCGGGGGATAGTGGAAGGAAGTCACTGTTTGTTTGCGGGGGAAGTGCGTGTGGAGTTACCTCTGCTTCTTCCCTTACCATTGTTTCTTCTAAAACCTCCTCTGAAATAATCTCTTGAAGAGGGGGATTGGCTGTTGCCCTTGTAAGAGGAGGAGGGATTTTCGGTGGACACAGTTTTTGAACCACCACTATAAAAGGAGCGGCGAAAGGAACCCCTATTGGTAGGTAACTGCAAAGCCCCCATGGACTTTGCGACCTCAGTGTCCTTTTTCATCTTTTCCAGCGAGGTATCAACAGCTGGGCCAAAGAGATGCTCCTTGTCGAATGGCTGGTTAAGGATGGAGGTTTGCACCTCTGGCTTGAAGCCTGATATTCTCAGCCAAGCATGCCTGCGTAAGAGTACACTGGTGTTGACTGAACAAGCTGCTGTGTCTGCTGCGTCTAGGGCACACCTAATGGATGTATTGGTGATAAGTTTACCTTCCTGAATAAGGTCATTAGCCTTAGATTTGTATTCATCAGGTAAATGTTGTATGAGTTTCTCTAACTCATCTTAATGAGCCCTATTACAACGAGCCAACAGAGCTTGAGCGTTGGCAATGCGCCAGTGATTTGCTGCCTGTGAAGCCACTCTTTTGCCCGAGGCATCAATAAGTTTAGACTCCTTATCAGGAGGAGGACCCTCACCTGTGGTTTGTGAGTTAGCTCTCTTGCGAGCGTTGGAGACTACAAGAGAGTCTAAGGGCAGCTGACCTTCAATGTAAACCGGGTCGGTGGAAGCGGGTTTATATTTTTTATCCACCCTAGGTGTAATTATCCTTGCCCATACAGGGTCTTTAAATACCTCATCTGTGTGTTTTAACATGCCTTTGAGCATTGATAAGGTATGAGTAGCTCTTTGGGAAGAAGTAAGCCTTTCAAAGAGGAAATCCTCTTCTAAAGGCTCCTTATGGAGCTCCACCCCATGATATTGAGCAGCCCTGTTAAGGAGCTCAATGTACCCAATGTTGTCGTCAGGTGGGGAGGGTCTGGAGGGATACAAATCAGAGTCATTGTCTGTTTGGATCTGTATGTATGACCCTTGGGTCAGTGTCCTGTGGCCTACCCCGATCCTCATCCCCATCCCCTTCATCCTGTGGGTCAGGTGAAAGTGGTGGTGAATTTGATGGTGTGATGAGCAAGGTGGGATCAGTGGGAGAAGGAGGTGGAATATAAGGGGGAGAAGTGTTAGTACCCACAATCTTTCTTTTGAGAGGAATGTGGTAGTCCCCTGATAGTTCAATCTTCCGTTTTTTTGGAAGAGTGTCATGAATATGTCCTGTTTCAGAGTGGATCACCAGTTTTTTCTGCTTCGGATTCGAAGGCGGGGCATCGGGCCAAGGCTCTTTAGAGGGAGTGTCTCTCTTTATGTGCCGGTTTCGGCTCCGAGCCTTTGGGCGTCGAAGGCTTCGGCTCCGAGCCTTTCGGTGTCGAAGGTGGAATCTTGGGCAACGGTGGTATTGTGACCAACACATGCTTGGACTTTTGTTTCGTGCCGAAGGTGTTGGTTCGGCGTCAGAGTGGGGCCGGCCCAAGCCGGAAGGCTTCTCTTTGTGTTTCGGAGCCGGGCCCGAGGGCGGAGCGTCGGAAACTTTTTGTCGGTGCCGACCTTGGCCAGAGGGCAGATGGGGGACCGGAGCCTTGTTTTATGTTGAGGGGCAAAGGGGTATCTTTACTCAAGGTACATTGACCCGGAGTAACCTGCTCCTCTTCTTCCATGTCGGAATCGGCCTCGGACACGGAGATCAGTTCTTCTTCGGCTCCTTGAGCTTGATGTTCAGTGTCGAAATCTTCGCCGAAGATGTCCAGTGTGGAGCCGCTGTGGTGTTGCATCTCATGGCGTTGAGCCAGATGGTCACAAAGTGTCTTTTTCGATCAAAACGATCGACACGCGTCGCAGTTGTTCTCGTCGTGTTCCGGGGACAAGCAGAGGTTGCACATTTCGTGCAAGTCGATGCGTGGAAACTTAGCTTGACACACGGGACAGAACTTGAAGGGAGTCCGTTCCATCGACTGCTAGCGCGGTCGGCGCAGGTAGGCCTGACGGCCTGCCACGAGTTTCCCGATCAAAGGTTTTCCGAGGTGAGACAATGCGTGCAGAATGGGGAACCGCGATCGATAACAATACCGTCAAGGGTAGTGGATTGCGCGTCGAAGGGGTCCGAAAACGGTACCGAACCGGTGCGCAGCAATACATATCCGAACCCGATGGCGGAAAAAAACAATCTAAGGATGGAGTCGATGCCCATGCGCACTATTACCGAAAGGAGAAGTCACCTACCTCGTGACTGGAAAGACTTCTTCGAACAAAAACAAAGTGCAAACATACGGACCCAACACTAGATGGCGATCTATGCATAAGCATATGATCTACAGCTCATATGCCTCGAACAAACCGCTACTAAAATGGAGGAGTTTTTCATTGTAAAGGGACACACCATCAATGATCTAAAGTGGGTTGTGTTCGAACTAAAATATGAAACAAGGAATCCTGAAAAGATATTCTTGAGAAAGCGCAATGATGAATTTATAGGTTATCAACCCACAAGAAAAAGTTAAATGACAATATTCCCTGGGGCAGTGTACTGTCATTTTCATTATAAGTTGGTCTAGCGAGACATTAGACAGCTGACCTTGATATCAACCTGGATACATAGGAGAATGGGTGATGGGGCCAAGGGATAGGATATGCTATGAATACTCGCCCATGGGTCACTGCATAGATGTGCATGGTAATTCATATTGAACAAGTGAAGAATAACACTGAAGTGATACTGACATTGACAGTCATTGTGTCTAAAGTAAAATAAAAATGTCATCTAGGCACATACATCTAGACACTTCATCCTCGTCCACTTTAACAAAAAAATTAACAATAACGTATTCTTAATGGTTATGATCCTCTGTAGTAGTTTTTTTGCTTTTTTTTTTTTTTTTTCATTTTTCCCTCCTTCATTTAGGAATACAAATGGCCCCCTTGTTATATAACAAAGGAAATAAACAACATGAGTAGGCAACAAAACAGCTTATGTGATGAACAAAGACCTTGATAATGAACATAACGGACAGACAGCCCCTTATGTGTGACGTCACAACGTGGGCGTAGGCTGAGACATATTGCATCACATGACCGTATAATCGCATCAAAAACAAAGAAACGCATTCGTTTGGCAATATACAGGGTTTAGAGGACACAGCTAGGTCCTAGGAGGGCCTTGATGAAGTAAGTTGGGCACTAGAGGAGTTGGCCCGGGGCCTATCTCATGTAAAAGCCGAACAAAAAGATGGTTATTACTATGAAACCAGGGAATTGTGGCTTTTTACTTATAACCGGATTTTCTTTAAAGTGTGTGACTACAGGGTCCGCCCACCTCTACGTCCCTATGGGGCACAAGAACATTTCGAAATGAGTATGATTGTATATTTCCAATAGATGCGATGGAGCACAACAAATCCACCATTTCTGTGTAAAGATTACCTTTTCACTCTTTCAGTGGGAGGAACTTGCTTTTATTTGCAAGTAGCTCATGGAGCAGCTGGCCAATGAGTAGAAGCTCAATGCTTGTGGATGAACTTTTGGAGAACCTTCCTGAAATGGGTATGTATCTGGACTACGGGAATGCTCTGTTAACATCAGTAAACAACTCTTTGTTGATGAAGCTGCAGGTGGTACAGAACACCGCCGCTAGACTAATTTGTAATCTTCCTTCCTTCCTTCCTCCCTATGCTTCCGAAGCTCCATTGGCTGCCTCTCAGAAAATGGGTCATTTTTAAACTCTGCTGTCTGACACATAAGGCACTTCACAAATCCCTCCCTGTCTACTTGCCCATGCGTTTAATACCTTATCGACCCGCAAGATGCCTTAGATCCTCGGACAAGGCTCTTTTTACTATCCCTCGCATTCGGACCTCAAATCAGGGGGGTAGATCTTTTACCTACACTGCCCGCTATCATTGGAATAAACTCCTCGCTAATCTTCGCTTATGCTCAGACTCCATCGCCTTCAAGAAGACTTTGAAGACCTGGCTCTTTTTGGAAGTTCCTCCTTCTCAGCAGTGCAGCGCCGAGATGCTCCTTCGGGAGTGATTTATGCGCTATATTAAATGTCTATATTATTATAATTATTATTGTCTCTGCTGTATCAGACTGAATACCCATGTGCCCTTTGTTACACTCATGAGTTATATAGCAATGGGGTAACCCGATAAGCCACTGGACACGGGTACAATGTGATACATAAGTTAGTGTCACAGTGGAGAACAGTCAAAACAACTACAATTACAGAAAAAGATCCTAATTATTTAATCAAAATTAGACATCACCAAGAGATTGTACCACCAATGGTTGTGATTTTATTTAATCACAAAACAGGAGTTAATCAACTTATAAAGCACAATGGTTATCAAGTTTAGACAATTTTAGAAAAAACAGGTGCATCCAGGATGGGGTGGTAAGTGCATGGGAGGGATTTGTGATAGTGATGTGAGGAGGGAAGGTAGTGCATATATATACATCAGTATTCAATATTTACAACCTATCCAGCCAGACGACTGGCCTGCACATATATGACAAATCATAACAAAATAGATGCAGATATCAAATCTCTATCATCCATGTTTGACAATGAAGCAAAAAGACTGTCAACGTTTCGACCCCTATAGAGAACAGGAAACTTTGCGCCTTGGGGGTGGGGTCTTCATCAGGACTGAGGTGAAGGAAAAGGGAGACACCTATGGACAATGGGAGGAGGTTAGTGAGGTGATGTATTCTAGGTAAACATATCGTTAGGTTGTCATTTGTAGGCTTATTTACCAATAAAAAACAGCGTGATCACTTCAGGCTGAAGATATGGATGCTGGGCCTCAAACGCTCCTACATGAGGAAAAGGAGACAGACGAAACGACTAGGATATAAATTACATACTAGTAGAAGGAGGAGTATATAGGCAGAGCCAAAGCTCACACAAACTTACTCAGAATGTTCGCAGGTGTTCGTGGGTTAGATTGCGAGGGCCACGGTTGATTAGTAACCTGTGGCTAAAAGGAAATAAAACCCGAGTCACAAAAACTTCTGAATCAACACACCTACAGGTAAATACACTGCACTAGCCACTAATTACATGCATGACTGGGCTTAGAATGAATATGTAGCGGAAACAATTGGTATTGGTGTGTTTACCGCCATCTTGTTGAGCTAAATTGGATTAAATGCGAGAGAAAAGCTCCGCTTTCACAGATGCCGTGAAGATACCCGAAAACGGGACTTCATGTTCTCAAAATTAAAAGTAAAATTAAAAGTCAGGCTTATGGCATAAAGGGAAAAAAAGCTCAAATGGCACCGCCCGTGACTAATGCCAAAATACAGCTGGCATAATCATAATGCCATGGAACTTAGCAAGCTTAAGATACTCTGCGTGTTTTAAGACAGAGCAGACTGCTTGTAAATGACCAAAATGAAATTAGCCTTTTAAACGCGCGTTACACGAAGCCCCACAATTCACAAAGTCAAAACGCCAGATGAAGATAGAGCGCCCTGCGTGTAATGCCAAAATAATCTTAATGCCGTGGAACTTAGAAAGCTTAAAATTCCTTAGCGTGAACTGCTTATAAATAACCAAAATGTAAAAAGCCTTTTAAACGCGTGTTACACGAAGCTCCACACTTCACAAAGTCTAAACGCCAGATGAGGAGGGGCGCCCTGCGTGGGAACAAACCTGTGGGCTGCTGACAGAGGCCGGTTTGGCAGCTAACAACGCGTCCCTGTCAAAACCATGGGTTAAATACAAGGGAAGCAGTGTGCACGTTCGGCACGTTTATTCTGAAAGGAAAGTTTTACGACTAATCGCCTGGGGGTGATGACTCTGTGAAGTCATAATGAAACACATTGCCCTTTAAATGACGTGAATGTTTTTCTGTCTGCAAAACGCAGCGCACATTATAGTAAGTAATTGCGATAAACCATTACGGCATTATTGGAATATTTTGATGATACCTACAACATTTATGTGCACATTTTACAGAGTCAAAACACACCGAAAAATTGGGTTACATCTCCATATAAAATGAAAAATGATCATGTATCATGCCAAAGTGGTTGTAATGCATGTTCGATAGACACATTATGTGTTCACAGATATATAGAAGCACCCAGGGGATAGTGTCATTTGAAATATACAACAATAGACTATCATTACTACATTGTTGTTCGCAGGTATGTAAAAGCACCCAGGGGTTAGTGTCATTTGAGATATACAACAGTTGACTATCCAGTTCGGAATACTGGCGTACAATCTGGATGAAGAATGGGCGTGTCAATTTAAAAAGGGGGTGTGGTTAGAAAACTTTTAATGGTATGTAATCTCCCTGGTGATATGAGTGTGTAAGAAGGAGTATTATGCATCTTCTAGTCACCATTCAACACAGAGTTGGGCATAAGTTACATCCATTTCGTTAAGGCCATTGTGGACAGAGTTGAACAAGTCCATCCATTTACATTCACGAACATTCAGTATGTAGCCCACGTCACCTCCCCTTATGCCCAGTTTTACTTCTTCAATCACTAGCCATCTGATGGATTCTGGGGGGTGGTCCAATGTTTTAAAATGTTCGACTAGGGGTGCCCCTGCTGTACCGCACCGGATCCTGCTGCAATGTTGCAGTATACGTGCCTTTGCCTTTTGAGACGTTTGACCTACGTAATGTAATGCAAAGTAAGGGCCACTTATATAGCGCAGCTGTCACCCCAAGGGTATCCTGGCGCTTATATTACCAATCATCCACTGCATGTAACTAAACTGAGATAGGCAAGGATCAATCTCTGGGAAACAATCTGGTTTTCAGTTCCTTCCTGAAGCGTGACAAGGTGTTCAGTTGTCTAAGCTCCGGGGGCAGAGCGTTCCAAAGTCTAGATGCTGTAAAGCTAAAGGATCTGCCACCCATTCGAGCTTTATTGACATGGGGAACACAGACCAGATTAGCAGAGGAAGAGCGCAAATGTCTAACAGGGGAATAGCATACAAATTTCCTTTGCAACAGTTTAGGTCCAGTTTTATGTGTTGCCCTGTAGACAATACAGAGTGCCTTAAATTGGACTCTTTGCGCAATGGGCAGGCAATGTAGGTCCTTTAAGGACAATGAGGCCGAGGCTCTACATGGTCGATTTAGCGCCAACTTAGCCGCCATGATCTGTACTCTTTGTAATTTTTTTATCAGGGACGCTGGGGCACCTAGAAGGAGTGCATTGCAATAATCCATTCTGCTTAGAACAATACTCCGCACCACTTGAGGTCTAGCAAGAGTAGGTAAAAACGGGAGAATCTTCCGAAGAGCTCGGAGCAGAGATAGACAAGTGTTCACCGTTTTATTCACCTGGGAATCCAATTGTAGATTGCTATCCAGCATCACTCCTAAATTGCGCACTGTACTAGCAGGCAATAAGGAGTTGTTAGCCGGGCCTGGCCAGAAGTCTACTGGGAGTGGTCGCTGAATTTTACCTGCGGTACAGCACAGGATTTCAGTTTTTTCCCCATTAAATTGCAATGAGTTCTCTTTCAGCCATTCTGCTGTTCTGTGCATACAGTTGTGGAATTTTTCTAAAGGCACTGCTTTATTGCCCTCAACGGAGAAGACAAGCTGAGTGTCGTCCGCATAGTTTATGACATCAATGCCAAATGATTTTATTAAGATAATGAGTGGTCGAAGATAAAGGTTAAACAGAATTGGGCAGATAGCCGAGCCCTGTGGAACCCCATGTTTAACATCTCTATTCTGAGAGGTAAATGGCGACAGGGTCACTGCCTGCTGCCTATTAGAGAGATAAGAGTGCAGCCAGTCCCGAGCCCTACCCACAACACCCATCTCCTCTAATCTCTTGATCAGGATCCGGTGGTTAACCGTATCGAACGCGGCCGACATGTCAAGCAGCACTAAAAAGGCTGTCTGACCGCTGTCAGCCCGCATTCGCAGGTCATGCAAGACTGCCACCAAGGCAGTCTCGGTTCCGTGTGCAGGGCGAAATCCAAATTGGACTTCGTCCAGCAGCTCATTATCCTCAGCGTATTTTGAAAGAGATTTACTCACTACCCTCTCCAAGATCTTAATCGGATACGGTAGCAAGGAGATGGGTCTGTAATTGGAGGGTCATTGGGGATCCAGTGTAGCCTTTTTTAACAGTGGAGAGACAACCGCCTTTTTCCATCAGTCCGGTACTACACCATTGGTTAGGGATTGACAGCAGATTTGATACAGATGCGGAAAGAGTTCACTACCAAACAGTTTCCAGAACTTATGTGGAAGTGGGACCCATAGGGGAACCTGAGGAGATGCCAGCTGCAATTGCATTAAATTCCTCTTGTGAGGGAACCTGGAATTGATCCAAAAGTGTCATATGTTCCCTATCAGTTATACCACAGTTTATTAAAGTGTCATTACCAGTATACTGGCGCGCATCATCATCCGTAGAGGATTTTAGTCCATTTAAAATTTTATTGATTTTTTCCTCAAAAAAGACTGCTAAGTCATCACATAGTTCTTGTGATGCCGGAATTTTAGATTTTGCGCAGTCTGGGTTGGACAAACCTCTTACTAGGCTAAATAAAGTTTGAGATTTATTAGCTGAATGTAAAATGGTCTCCTCGAGATATTTGGCCTTGGCTTTGCCCATCGATTCTTTATAGATGTAATGCAGATTTTTTAAGGCTACTTTATCTGTCTCTAGGTAATTCCTCCTCCATTTCCTTTCTGCTTGTTTACAACTAGTCTTCATCAGCCTTAGCTCTTCATTATACCAGGGGGCGGAGGGCTTTTTACAATTTTTGGCTTTCCTCAGGGGAGCTAACTGATCTAACGAATTGGTGATTTGATGACAGATTAAAGTAGTTCATCTCCACTGAATCATAAATGACAAATCTATCAACAAGCCGGGGAAGATCCACTAGTTTTAGTATTTTAGACCATTCTCTACTAGTTCGAGTAACGGTCATATAAGCAGCTTGTTTTTGGCGATTAGCTACTTTTAAGGAGAAAAGAACCAAAAATGGTCTGTCCATCATAACGGAAGTATGTCCTTTACAACTGTGTCTTTTTCACCAGCAAAGACAAGATCAAGCACATGGCCCTTCTGATGAGTAGGATGTAGTACCAGCTGTTGGAGGTTAACATTCTCACAGGCCTGGCAAAGCTCTTTAAAAGCTGTGTCAAGGGTACCATTCTCCCAGAGATTAAAATCTCCAAGGATCAGTAACTTAGAATGAGAGTGCGATAAATTATATATCGCATCAATCAGTTCTTGATAACCATGGGCAGCTCCACCTGGTGGTCTATAACAAAGTAGGCCTGTACATAGAGCACCACTGGTATCCTTGAGTGAAAACCCCAGTGATTCAATCCCCGGAATATCCTCTACACAGAGTGGGGTGATATTCCAGGTGTCTTTATGAATAAATCCTACTCCTCCTCCCCCATCCAGCCTGGGCTTATGGCAAATTTTATAACCTGGGGGGCAGACTAAGCCCAGCTCGACTTCTCTATCTGCTCGTGTCCAAGTTTCTGTAAGAAACAGGACATCGAGGTTATGATCTTCCAATAATATATAAATCTCCAGGTAATGTTTAGCCAGGGATCTAACATTGATCAATCCACAATTAAGAGTCTCTGATATGGCTTTCTTAAGGAAATTCTTACCGCCAGTGCCACTTTCATTAATCATGGCCCTATCTCTCCGAGTATCAAGTCGGAAAAGCTCATCTCTAGAATAGACCAAACGGGAGGCAGTTGGAGAAACAGTTGGCGCTGAGCGCATCCGGAGCGCAGACGGGCTTGCCTTTGGCACGCCCGCTGCGCGCTTGCATCTCGTCCGTTAAATAGGGAGAGTGCAAAAGAGCAACTAGAACGCTACCCAAGATGGCGGTGCTTCCGGTGACTCGCTCTGACATACGAGTACACCAGCACATCAAGGGAGCGTTAAGGGAAAGTGACTAAGTGCAGCAGGAATGGTAGGTGCAGCAAAAAGTTTCTTTTAAAAGTAATTTTAAAAGTGACAATGCCCAATTAGCAAGATATAAGCAGCAATTATATTTTCACAAGTCACAGCAATTCAATATCTCAACTATCCCTGTGAAACGCGCAGCGGGTAATCTCGTAACTTTGGTCACAAGGACAAAGAATGGCGTAAATTACATTGGTTGTGTTACAGTTAATGTGGGTTTTCAAATCAGTTGAGCAGTTGTTGTAGGTGAACTTTTTCGTCTCGATTGTCATGTCGCAGGCCTTACAGTTACCACATTAGTGATGACCTGTTACCAACGGAAGTTGCCACAGATTGAATAGTAGGTTGGGGCGTGGGCTCAAGGAACGATCGAACCACATGGTCACGGACGTTCTTACCCTTCTTAAAAGAGTGCATAGGAGGGGTTTGTAACTGCAGATCGTCTGCCACCAATTGCCAGTGTTTGTTAACAATATGCCTGATTTCATTACTCCTTGTGTTGAAGGTTGTCACATAAATCAATCTGTCCAGATGGTCATTAGGACGTTCTTTAGGTGTGAGGAGTGATTCCCTCGGGTTGTGCCAGGCCCGTTTTCTGGCTCGCTTGACCATTCGCCTGGGGTAACCTCGTTCTATCAGCCTGTTGATAAGATCATCCGATTCTGCGAAAAAGTCTTCCTTTCGTGTGCAATTCCTTCTGATCCTCAGGAATTGCCCGAAGGGCAGATTGTCACGTAATCCTCGTGGATGGTGACTACCATATCGTAGGAGGGTGTTCCTTTCTGTAGGTTTCCGGTAGAGCGTGGTGTACAGGTAAAAGTTAGCAGCTTTAATGGTTATGTCCAGGAAGTCAATAGTCCATTTATCCATGTGAATGGTGAACTGGATGCCCGGTGATCTACCATTCAGCCAGTCAAAGAAAGATTGGAGTTCACAGTCACTTCCAATCCAGATCATGAAGACGTCATCTATGTAACGCTTCCAGTATGTTACTTGGTGTTTAAAAGGGTTCAAATTGTTGTAAACAAATTCTTCTTCAAAATTATCCATGTACAGGATTGCCAAATCGGGGGCGAAGCTCGCCCCCATCGCAACTCCCTTAGTCTGTACGAAGTGGTCCCCCTGGAAATAATAGAAGTTTTGTGTCATAGCTATTTCCAGCAATTGTAGAATAAACTCCGTCGGGACTAATGCAGGTAACGGTCTTCTATCCAGAGATTTTTTTTATGACTTCAAGGGCATGGCGTTGGGGGATACTCAATGTGACCAAGATTTGGGAGTCGGGATCAAGAGCCATGCCATCAACCAAATTGATCACATGCATGGTGTCACGAAGATAGGACTCGGTCTTCTCCGCTAGTGGCTTCAGGAAAAAGTCTATATACTTGCAGAGTGGTTCAAGTACCGAGCCACAGCCAGATACAATCGGCCAACCCGGGGGTTCCAAATTTTTGTGGACCTTGGGTAGGGTGTAGACAGTGGGCAAACGGGGCTGTTTTTGGTTTAGGTATTGGAACTCCAGATCTGATAGAAAACCTGCCTCCTTGCCTTTTTCAGTAGTCCGTAAGATCATGGTACTGATCATCTTAGTCGGGTTGTGATTCAACTTAGCATAGCTGACTCCATCTCGCAGTTGGGAGTAGATCTCTCTTTTGTAGGCATCAACGTCTTGGACCACAATAGCCCCGCCCTTATCGGCGGGTTTGATCACAATGGTACGGTTATTTTTAAGGCCATTCAAAGCGTCACGTTCCGCAGTCACATTGTGTTTAACATATTTCCTGGTTGAGCATATCTTGAGAGCCTCCTTTAGAACTAAACTTTTGTATGTCAGGATACGATGAGTCACCATCTGGGAAGTCGGAGTAAAACTCGATAGAACCCTCAGCCATGTGTGGGACGTTATTGGCGAAGATGGTGAGTGCCTAAAGTGGTATCTCAACCTGATCTTTCTGAAGAACCGATGAAGTTCAGTCTTGATGTTAAACTTATTAGGATATGTCTTTGGCACAAATGATAGGCCTTTACTCAAGATCGAGTTCTCATCATTGGTCAGCTCATGTGTGGATAGATTGATAATTGGATCCTTCCGGCTGGCTACCATCTGTAGACCAGTCGCCTGGTCTGTATCTCTCCATGTTGTTCCTGGGGGGACCGGACCGGTTTCTGATTCTGGTTCTGACCCCGCTGTCTGCCTCCATCCCAGGTTTGACCTTGTTGAGGTGGGCCTCGTGGTGGACCTCTGCTCCAGTTCGTGTTCCTGCCCCTCGGCGGCCTCCATTGGGCGTCCTCTAAAAAAGAAGGTCCCGGCAGGGGCTGGTACCAACTGTCCTGGTACTGATATCCAGAACTTGTACCTGGTTGGTCTCCCTCACTTCCTGAGGAGACAGATGACTCCGAAAAGGTTGTAAATCTCCGATTACCTCTGTAACCTCCTCTGCCCCGGTTAGTAAAGCGGCCCTGTTGGTCTTGTTTGAAGTAGTCCTCCTGCAAATAGGGATAAGTTTGTTTCTTGTCGTAAAAACGGATGTCCTTAGAGAGTTTATCTAGTTTCTTTGTTTGTGTGTTTACGTCAAATTCCTTGATGGTCTTCTCCAACCTCTCTAATGCCTCCTTGGCATTAGATAATGCGTTATCGTCGGAGATTTCACGCTTCAAATCGGCTATCTCTTTGATCAGTTTCTCCACCTGTTCTAAGGCAGTTTCCACGCCCAGCACCATCCAGTGGCGCGAGCAGTTATTAGCTACATAACTGACGCCCTCTTTGAATTTAGGTACATCGACAAATATTGCCGGCTCGTTCCTGACTTGCAGACCAACTGGTATGGTATTAGCCTGTAGGTATTTAGTCAAAAGGTGTCCATGTAACCTGGTCCTAATTAATTTTTCTCTAGCCTCTCAAGTTTACTGATCTTCTCATTAAGAGAAACATCTATATTGGGGGTGTTGGATGAGAGGAAAAGATTATTAGATGGACCTTGAATTAGTCTGTTGATATACTCCTCAGTATAAGAAAGTGTCTCGTTCTCTGACATAGTGAGAAGGGAAAAGTTAAGAAAACCCTTGCAGGACTCACCTGCACTTGAAAGAGTTATATAGCAATGGGGTAACCCGATAAGCCACTGGACTCTGGTACAATGTGATACATAAGTTAGTGTCACAGTGGAGAACAGTCAAAACCACTACAATTACAGAAAAAGATCCTAATTATTTAATCAAAATTAGACATCACCAAGAGATTGTACCACCAATGGTTGTGATTTTATTTCATCACAAAACAGGAGTTAATCAACTTATAAAGTACAATAATTATCAAGTTTAGACAATTTTAGAAAAAAAAACAGGTGCATCCAGGATGGGGTGGTAAGTGCATGGGAGGGATTTGTGATAGTGATGTGAGGAGGGAAGGTAGTGCATATATATACATCAGTATTCAATATTTACAACCTGTCCAGCCAGACGACTGGCCTGCACATATATGACAAATCATAACAAAATAGATGCAGATATCAAATCTCTATCATCCATGTTTGACAATGAAGCAAAAAGACTGTCAACGTTTCGACCCCTATAGAGAATAGGAAACTTTGCGCCTTGGGGGTGGGGTCTTCATCAGGACTGAGGTGAAGGAAAAGGGAGGCACCTATGGACAATGGGAGGAGGTTAGTGAGGTGATGTATTCTAGGTGAACATATCGTTAGGTTGTCATTTGTAGGCTTATTTACCAATAAAAAACAGCGTGATCACTTCAGGCTGAAGATATGGATGCTGGGCCTCAAACGCTCCTACATGAGGAAAAGGAGACAGAGACGAAACCACTAGGATATAAATTACATACTAGTAGAAGGAGGAGTATATAGGCAGAGCCAAAGCTCACACAAACTTACTCAGAATGTTCGCAGGTGTTCGTGGGTTAGATTGCGAGGGCCACGGTTGATTAGTAACCTGTGGCTAAAAGGAAATAAAACCCGAGTCACAAAAACCTCTGAATCAACACACCTACAGGTAAATACACTGCACTAGCCACTAATTACATGCATGACTGGGCTTAGAATGAATATGTAGCGGAAACAATTGGTATTGGTGTGTTTACCGCCATCTTGTTGAGCTAAATTGGATTAAATGCGAGAGAAAAGCTCCGCTTTCACAGATGCCGTGAAGATATCCGAAAACGGGACTTCATGTTTTCAAAATTAAAAGTCAGGCATATGGCATAAAGGGAAAAAAAAGATCAAATGGCACCGCCCGTGACTAATGCCAAAATACAGCTGGCATAATCATAATGCCATGGAACTTAGCAAGCTTAAGATACTCTGCGTGTTTTAAGACAGAGCAGACTGCTTGTAAATGACCAAAATGAAATTAGCCTTTTAACGCGCGTTACACGAAGCCCCACAATTCACAAAGTCAAACGCCAGATGAAGATAGAGCGCCCTGCGTGTAATGCCAAAATAATCTTAATGCCGTGGAACTTAGAAAGCTTAAAATTCCTTAGCGTGAACTGCTTATAAATAACCAAAATGTAAAAAGCCTTTTAAACGCGTGTTACACGAAGATCCACACTTACCAAAGTCTAAACGCCAGATGAGGAGCGACGCCCTGCGTGGGAACAAACCTGTGGGCTGCTGACAGAGACCGGTTTGGCAGCTAACAACGCGTCCCTGTCAAAACCATTGGTTAAATGCAAGGGAAGCGGCGTGCAAGTTCGGCACGTTTATTCTGAAAGGAAAGTTTTACGACTAATCGCCTGGGGGTGATGACTCTGTGAAGTCATGATGAAACACATTGCCCTTTAAATGACGTGAATGTTTTTCTGTCTGCAAAACGCAGCGCACATTATAGTAAGTAATTACGATAAACCATTACGGCATTATTGGAATATTTTGACGATACCTACAACATTTATGTGCACATTTTACAGAGTCAAAACACATATCGAAAAATTGGGTTAAATCTCCATATAAAATGAAAAATGATCATGTATCATGCCAAAGTGGTTGTAATGCATGTTCGATAGACACATTATGTGTTCACAGATATATAGAAGCACCCAGGGGATAGTGTCATTTGAAATATACAACAATCGACTATCATTACTACATTGTTGTTCCCAGGTATGTAAAAGCTAGTGATTGAAGAAGTAAAACTGGGCATAAGGGGAGGTGACGTGGGCTCCATACTGAATGTTCGTGAATGTAAATGGATGGACTTGTTCAACTCTGTCCACAATGGCCTTAACGAAATGGATGTAACTTATGCCCAACTCTCTGTGTTGAATGGTGACTAGAAGATGCATAATACTCCTTACACACTCATATCACCAGGGAGATTACATACCATTAAAAGTTTTCTAACCACACCCCCTTTTTAAATTGACACGCCCATTCTTCATCCAGATTGTACGCCAGTATTCCGAACTGGATGTACTGTTGTATATCTCAAATGACACTATCCCCTGGGTCCTTTTACATACCTGGGAACAACAATGTAGTAATGATAGTCTATTGTTGTATATTTCAAATGACACTATCCCCTGGGTGCTTCTATATATCTGTGAACACAATGTGTCTATCGAACATGCATTACAACCACTTTGGCATGATACATGATCATTTTTCATTTTATATGGAGATGTAACCCAATTTTCGATATGCGTTTTGACTCTGTAAAATGTGCACATAAATGTTGTAGGTATCGTCAAAATATTCCAATAATGCCGTAATGGTTTATCGCAATTACTTACTATAATGTGGGCTGCATTTTGCAGACAGAAAAACATTCACGTCATTTAAAGGGCAATGTGTTACATCATGACTTCACTGAGTCATCACCCCCAGGCGATTAGTCGTAAAACTTTCCTTTCAGAATAAACGTGCCGAACGTGCACGCCGCTTCCCTTGCATTTAACCAATGGTTTTGACAGGGACGCGTTGTTAGCTGCCAAACCGGTCTCTGTCAGCAGCCCACAGGTTTGTTCCCACGCAGGGCGCCCCTCCTCATCTGGCGTTTAGACTTTGTGAAGTGTGGAGCTTTGTGTAACACGCGTTTACAAGGCTTTTTACATTTTGGTTATTTATAAGCAGTTCACGCTAAGGAATTTTAAGCTTTCTAAGTTCCACGGCATTAATATTATTTTGGCATTACACGCAGGGCGCTCTTTCTTCATCTGGCGTTTTGACTTTGTGAATTGGGGGGCTTCGTGTAAAGCGCGTTTAAAAGGCTAATTTCATTTTGGTCATTTACAAGCAGTCTGCTCTGTCTTAAAACACGCAGAGTATCTTAAGCTTGCTAAGTTCCATGGCATTATGATTATGCCAGCTGTATTTTGGCATTAGTCACGGGTGGTGCCATTTGAGCTTTTTCTCCCTTTATACCATATGCCTAACTTTTAATTTTACTTTTAATTTTGAGAACATGAAGTCCCGTTTTTGGATATCTTCACGGCATCTGTGAAAGCGGAGCTTTTCTCTCGCATTTAATGCAATTTAGCTCAAGACGGCGGTAAACACACCAATACCAATTGTTTCCGCTACATATTCATTCTAAGCCCAGTCATGCATGTAATTAGTGGCTAGTGCAGTATATTTAGCTGTAAGTGTGTTGATTCAGAAGTTTGTGACTCGGGTTTTATTTCCTTTTAGCCACAGGTTACTAATCAACCGTGGCCCTCGCAATCTAACCCACGAACACCTGAGAACATTCTGAGTAAGTTTGTGTGAGTTTTGGCTCTGCCTATATACTCCTCCTTCTACTAGTATGTAATTTATATCCTAGTGGTTTCGTCTGTCTCCTTTTCCTCATGTAGGAGCGTTTGAGGCCCAGCATCCATATCTTCAGCATGAAGTGATCACGCTGTTTTTTATTGGTAAATAAGCCTACAAATGACAACCTAACGATATGTTCACCTAGAATACATCACCTTACTAACCTCATCCCATTGTCCATAGGTGCCTCCCTTTTCCTTCACCTCAGTCCTGATGAAGACCCCACCCCCTAGGCGCAAAGTTTCCTGTTCTCTATAGGGGTCGAAACGTTGACAGTCTTTTTGCTTCATTGTCAAACATGGATGATAGAGATTTGATATCTGCATCTATTTTGTTATGATTTGTCATATATGTGAAGGCCAGTCGTCTGGCTGGATAGGTTGTAAATATTGAATACTGATGTATATATATGCGCTACCTTCCTTCCTCACATCACTATCAGAAATCCCTCCCATGCACTTACCACCCCATCCTGGATGCACCTGTTTTTTCTAAAATTGTCTAAACGTGATAACCATTGAGCTTTATAAGTTGATTAAATCCTGTTTTGTGATGAAATAAAATCACAACCATTGGTGGTACAATCTCTTGGTGATGTCTAATTTTGATTAAATAATTAGGATCTTTTTCTGTAATTGTAGTTGTTTTGACTGTTCTCCACTTTGTTACACTCGGCTATACTGAGCTGGTGAAGGATATTCCTCTCACTGTTGGTAGGGCTGAGAAGGTGAGGATGGTGGAGGCTTGACCATGAGAACATATGACTTAAATCATTGCTTGACGTTTCCTGTAAATATTCTGGCTGCCCTTAGCTGCTAAAGACTGGTTAACCTCTTCCCCTCCCCCTTTTCACTGGTCTCTTCCTGTGCTGAAATAAATCCTTTAGTAAGCAGTTGGGAAAAGTTCCTGTCTAATATATTGCACTGTATTTTCAGAGTGTACTTTACTCTCTTCTAATTCCACACTAATAGAGGAAACTTTGCAGACCTTTTGACCAGAAAAAGACCCAAAATATTAAGGCAAAAAAAAAAAAAATCATAAAAACTTCTGCAGAGCCAAAAAGTGCATCTTGTGGAAACTTCATGGCAAATGTTTGTGAGAGGAACTCCAGATGGGAAAGGGACACAGCATTACTTTAACAGCTAGAGATGGAGAGAGACTCTGGCCGAGAGATCGCATTGGACACAGTGAGACTTGCACAGATGACATTGCAGCGACAAATGTACAAGTCTAGAGACAAATCCGATGTTGGCTTGACCACAGAGAGCCTACTTCCAGGACTGTCTGGGGCATTGAGAGATGTCTCTGGATCACAACAAACAGATGCACCAGAGATCGCAACTGTGTTCACAGAATACTACCAAAATCTTTACAAAGCTCACCCCATATTCTATTGAGAATTAACATGTCCACTAATACAAGATCTCCCCCCTTCCAGAACTCTCGGTTGAGAATAGGACTGATCTCAAATTTCCACTTACTCAGGACAAGAGCTCTCACTAGCAAGTAAGTGAGACACCTGGCCCATATGGTTTCCCGTAGAATTTTTCAAACACTTTACTTCAGTCGTATCACATGCCCAAACCCTAAATGAAGAGGCTAAAAAGGGGCGTTAAGACCTCCAATTAGCCACAATCTCCATGGTGCCTTGTAAGCCCCTTGACCAATGCCACTCCTGTTGTCCAGTCTCACTTATTAAATGGGAAGCCAACGTACTAGAGAATGTTAATCCATCACAACCAAAATGGATTTATGCCAGGCAGGGGTACCAGACACTGCATTAGAAGAGTGTAGACTGCACTGGAATGTATGCAAGAATTACCTGGTCTGTGTGCACAGGTGCGGATTGATTTTAAAAAGGCAATCAATTGAGTGTGCTGGGATTTTCCATGCCAAGTGCTTCATAAACAACTTTAGACCACACCTTATCTCATATATGAATCTATTTTACAGCCACCCACTGGCCTGATTACGATCACTGGAGCCTTCCCCCCCTTCCCTGCCACACTTCAGTGTTTCGATAGGTACCAGGCGGGGATGTCCCCTTTTCGCTTTGTTAATCACTCTTACAACTGAGCCACCAGCAGTATGGATTAGAAGCCATGGACTACTCTTTTTCCTGCGTCACCCAAAATTATGAGGACAGTGACTAATGATAATCTTAGAAACATATGGAAAGGCATCTGGGCTCCAAGCAGATTAGGGCAAATCGTTACTATGCCACTTTCGTGGAGAGACTGCCCAATAAAACTGGTACATTAGAATAATGATGTACCACAACAGGAGAGGGAGAGGTTACCACTTCCTACAGCATAACCTCCACACAAGTCCATAAAAAATACGGTAGGGGAATTTTGCAACTGGCATAATTATCCAGTACTACTGTCCGACAGAAAAGAACAAAGATTTTAGATAGAAAAGCCTCACTCAAATAGTTGTGGCATGCATCATAACTGGATATTCCGCCCCCACCATGTGGGATCCCACATGTATCCAAAACCATTACCCTGATCACCCTCTTTTTTTTAAGGTTCAGACCACCATGGTTTTACCATGGTGGGATGGACTAGCTAATGATGAGACATGCCACGAATATGTGAGTGAGGTTTTTCCGTCTAACACTCAATTAACATTTGACAAGTACACCCACTCATTATACAAAAGTGGTATAGGTATGGCAGACATGTGCCTTTACCACTCAATTGAGCTTCACAAATTACCAGTTGTTTGGTGACAGGGTAGATGCTGCCTTTTGTGTTAAGCAAGACTTATTGGAGGAAACGGGTATAATGAATATTCTTCACGGGGCCCAAGACCAGTTCCTCCTGAACCAGGATTGTGGCAGATTGCTGGAGGACAGCTCTTCGTTGAATGTAGTGGAAGGGCAGGCTTACATAAGAGACACCACTACGACATGGAACCCTATAAGACATACAGTATAGTTAGGATTCAAAATGTGGGATCATGCTGGGATATCCTAGCTAAGTGATGTATTGAATAGAAATTGTATGAAGCCCATCACCACATTACAGGGGGGATTCGAGCTCCACAAATCATTTCTTTTATAATGCCAATTAAATTAAATTAAATTAAATTCCAGGATTTGTAGAGCGCACTACTTACCTGCGAGAGTCTCAAGGCGCTGGGGAAGTGAAGAAGGGAGGGTGAGGGGGGGGGGGGTGCCGCTACTGGTCGAACAGCCAGGTCTTGAGTAGCCTGCTGAAGGTCAGCAGGTCTTTGGTCTGACATAGGCTGAGTGGAAGGGTGTTCCAGGTCTTGGCAGCGAGGTGGGAGAAGGATCTGCCGCCGGTGGTAGTTCTTCGGATGCGAGGGACGGTGGCGAGGGAGAGGTCGGCGGAGAGGAGCTGGCGGTTGGGGACGTAGAAGAAGAGTCGTCTGTTGAGGTAGGCTGGGCCGGTCTTGTGGAGTGCCTTGTGTGCGTGGATGAGGAGTTTGAAGGAGATTCTCCTGTCGACGGGGAGCCAGTGCAGGTTTCTCAGGTGGGGGGTGATGTGGCTGTGGCGTGGTACGTCGAGGATCAGGCATGCAGAGGCGTTTTGAATGCGTTGCAGTCGTTTGATGAGCTTGGCCGGGGCTCCCGCGTAGAGGGCGTTTCCATAGTAGAGTCTGCTACTGACTAGGGCTTGGGTGACTGTTCTTCTTGTATCTGTCGGGATCCACCTGTAGATCTTGCGGAGCATGCGAAGAGTGTTGAAGCAGGAGGAGGAGACTGCGTTGACTTGCTTGGCCATGGAGAGCGTTGAGTCGAGGATGACTCCCAGGTTGCGTGCGTGGTCGGTGGGTGTCGGGGCTGCCCCCAGTGTCGTAGGCCACCAGGAGTCGTCCCAGGCTGAAGGGTTGGAGCTGAGGATGAGGACCTCCGTCTTGTCCGTGTTCAGCTTTAGTCGGCTGCTCTTCATCCAATCGGCGACGGCCTTCATTCCTTCGTGTTGGTTGGATTTAGAGGTGAGGGGGTCCTTGGTGAGGGAGAGGATCAGTTGGGTGTCGTCGGCGTAGGAGATGATGTTGAGGTCGTGCTGTCGGGCGATGCGTGCGAGCGGGGCCATGTAGATGTTGAACAGTGTCGGGCTGAGGGATGATCCCTGGGGTACGCCGCAGATGATCTCGGAGGGTTCGGATCGGAATGGGGGGGGGAGGTGGACTCTCTGGGTTCTGCCGGAGAGGAAGGAGGTGGTCCACTCCAGGGCCTTCTCTCGGATCCCTGCGTCGTTGAGGCGTGCGCGTAGTGTGCGGTGGCAGACAGTGTCGAAGGCGGCGGAGAGGTCCAGCAGGATGAGGGCTGCGGTCTCACCGTTGTCCAGCAGGGTCCTGATGTCGTCGGTGGCGGCGATGAGGGCAGTCTCGGTGCTGTGGTTGCTGCGGAACCCTGACTGGGATCGGTCCAGGATGCGGTTTTCTTCGAGGTATCGGGTTAGCTGTCTCTTGACGATCTTCTCGATGACCTTGGCTGGGAACGGAAGCAGGGAGATGGGCCGGAAGTTCTTGAGGTCTCTCGGGTCCGCCTTGGGTTTTTTGAGTAGGGCGTTGATCTCGGCTTGTTTCCAGCTCTCTGGGAAGGTCGCGGTCTCGAAGGAGAGGTTGATGACGTTGCACAGGTGGGGTGCGATGAAGCTGCTGGCTTTGTTGAAGATGTGGTGCGGAAAAGGGTCTGACGGGGAGCCGGAGTGGATTGTGCTCATGGTCTTGATGGTGTCATCGATGTTCACGTTGGCCCAGGCTATCAAGGGGTCGTGGTCGATGGTGTGCGGCGAGTCTGGTGTGTCGGTGTCTGTTGGGGCAGTCTGGGTGTCGAAGCTGTCGTGGATGTCGGTGATCTTTCGGTGGAAGAAGGTGGCGAGGGAATCGCACAGGGCTTGCGATGGCGGGATGTCGTTGGTGTTGGAGCTGGGGTTGGAGGGTTCCTTCACGATGTTGAAGAGCTCCTTGCTGTTGTGTGCGTTGTTGTCGAGGCGGTCTTTGAAGGATATCCTCTTGGCGGATCTGATGAGGTGATGGTGGTTGCGGATGGCGTCTTTGTGGGCTGCGTGGCTGTCCGGTGTCTTTTCACTGTGCCATTTCTTCTCTAGTTTCCGGCAGGTGCGCTTGGATGCTAGGAGTTCCGGGGTGAACCAGCTGGCTCTTGCTGGTGTCTCTGTAGATGGGTTTTTTCAGCGGGGCGAGGGTGTTGGCGCAGTCGTCTATCCATCGTCTGAGGTTGCGGGCAGCGTCGTTGGTGTTGGAGGGGTAGGCGGGTGGGCTGACAGCGAGGTTTGCTTGTAGTTGGTCTTCGGTGACTTTGCTCCAGCAGCAGCGTGGGATTTGTTGGGTGCGGTGGTGTGTGGTGGATTTCTGGACGGTGAAGTGGATGCAGCAGTGGTCGGTCCAGAGGAGTTCGGTGGTGTGGCTGAAGGAGACGTGGGAGCTTGAGGTGAAGACGGGGTCGAGCGTGTGGCCGGCGGAATGGGTCGGTGTTGTGACTAGCTGTCTCAGTCCGAGGTTGGCGAGGTTGTCGATCAGGGTGGTGGAGTTGCTGTCGTTGTTGTTCTCCAGGTGAAAGTTCAGGTCTCCGAGGAGGATGTAGTCAGTGGAGGTCAGGGCGTGCGTGCTGATTAAGTCAGCGATGGAGTCGCTGAATTGGGGTCCGGGTCCGGGGGGTCTGTAGACTAGGGTGCCTCTTAGGGTGGTGTTGGCGTCCGTGTGGATCTGGAAGTGCATGTGTTCGGCGGTGCAGAGAGTGTCGTCGGTGCTGGTCGAGACCCTGATGGTGTTCTTGTGGACGATGGCGATTCCTCCTCCTACTCCATTGGTGCGGTCTCTGCGGGTGATTTTTTAGCCGTCTGGGATGGCTATGGCAATTTCGGGTGCGGAGTCGTTCATCCAGGTCTCTGTCAGGAAGGCGACGTCCGGTGATGTGTCGAGCAGGTCCCAGAGCTCGACGGCGTGTTTGCGTGCGGAGCGGGTGTTAAGTAGGATGCACCGCAGGTGGTTGAGGTCCTTCTTGGCGGGCGGTTCGGCGGCTCTGAGACTGGTGTAGCTGCAGTTCCGGCAGGAGAAGGGACCATGTGTGCGTTTCGGGGCGGCCTTGAAGCAGGTATGGGTCCGTCCAGGGTTGAGAGCGTGGAGTGTGCTGGCATCGTATCGCCGGCGATCGTCGTGGCGGGCGCGGGGACGTGCGGCCCAGGGGTTCTGGCGCTGGTCGCGGTCCGGGCGCAGACGGGCTTGCCTTAAACGTGCCTTCGGCGCGCCAGCGGCGCAGCGGCCGCCATATATGGGGAGGTGGGAGGGAGCAGTTGGGAGGCGGGAGCAGCGAATGGGCAGAGAGGGGGCGGGGCCGCAGGGGACGCAGCGGCGGGAACGGGATCGGCGAGGGGCGACTGGTGGAACAGAAGGCAAAAGGGCACGCGATTAGGGGCACAGCAAGGAGCAAAAGACAGAACCTGGCACAGAGCGCACAGGGGGCAGCGAGGGGCACAGAATGAAACAAGCATTGGCATAGCCAATAGGTCTCGCCTTTGGGGCCTTATAAGTGTTTAGCCAGAGCTATTGACTTTGCCAATGTCTTCAAGCTGTGCTGTAGAGAAGTGTGGCTGCTGTGCGGCATGCTGAAAAGTTATAATAAAAAGTGTCAGAAGCATTTTTGTTACTTTATATATGACCAAGAAGGCATTATGTAAAACTGAACAACCATATTAAAAAAGTATTTACAATAAAAAAATTCCTCAGTTTTCTTTTGTTCTTGCAATGCTGGCAACTTGTTTCTGCCTATTGCAATGGTTTTTTGTTAAAGCTTTTTTTTTGAGGGGGCATAAACAATCGGAGGGTGAAGGCTGGGAACTAGTACCTGTATTATAACACTAGCAGCGGCCAGACGCTAGGGGAGAATCAACAGATGCCAGATTCCGAGAGCAGGCTGAGGTGGTGCTGTGTGATGCTGAGGTGGTGGTGGTGGTGACTGTTGCGGAGACGATGCTGAGGTGATGCTGAATGATACTCAGGTCTTGCTGAGTGATGCTGTGGCGGCGCTGAGTGATGCTGTGGCGGCGCTGAGTGATGCTGTGGCGGCGCTGAGTGATGCTGTGGCGGCGCTGAGTGATGCTGTGGCGGCGCTGAGTGATGCTGTGGCGGCGCTGAGCGATGCTGTGGCGGCGCTGAGCGATGCTGTGGCGGCGCCCGAGCGATGCTGTGGCGGCGCCGAGCGATGCTGTGGCGGCGCCGAGCGATGCTGTGGCGGCGCCGAGCGATGCTGTGGCGGCGCCGAGCGATGCTGTGGCGGCGCCCGAGCGATGCTGTGGCGGCGCCCGAGCGATGCTGTGGCGGCGCCGAGCGATGCTGTGGCGGCGCCCGAGCGATGCTGTGGCGGCGCCGAGCGATGCTGTGGCGGCGCCGAGCGATGCTGTGGCGGCGCCGAGCGATGCTGTGGCGGCGCCGAGCGATGCTGTGGCGGCGCCGAGCGTGCTGTGGCGGCGCCGAGCGATGCTGTGGCGGCGCCGAGCGATGCTGTGGCGGCGCCGAGCGATGCTGTGGCGGCGCCGAGCGATGCTGTGGCGGCGCCGAGCGATGCTGTGGCGGCGCCGAGCGGCGCTGTGGCGGCGCCGAGCGATGCTGTGGCGGCGCCGGCGATGCTGTGGCGGCGCCGAGCGATGCTGTGGCGGCGCCGAGCGATGCTGTGGCGGCGCCGAGCGATGCTGTGGCGGCGCCGAGCGATGCTGTGGCGGCGCCCGAGCGATGCTGTGGCGGCGCCGAGCGATGCTGTGGCGGCGCCGAGCGATGCTGTGGCGGCGCCGAGCGATGCTGTGGCGGCGCCGGCGATGCTGTAGCGGCGCAGCGTGCTGTGGCGGCGCCGGCGTGCTGTGGCGGCGCCGAGCGATGCTGTGGCGGCGCCGAGCGATGCTGTGGCGGCGCCGAGCGATGCTGTGGCGGCGCCCGAGCGATGCTGTGGCGGCGCCGAGCGATGCTGTGGCGGCGCCGAGCGATGCTGTGGCGGCGCCGAGCGATGCTGTGGCGGCGCCGAGCGATGCTGTGGCGGCGCCGAGCGATGCTGTGGCGGCGCCGAGCGATGCTGTGGCGGCGCCGAGCGATGCTGTGGCGGCGCCGAGCCATCCTGTGGCGGCGCCGAGCCATCCTGTGGCGGCGCCGAGCCATCCTGTGGCGGCGCCGAGCCATCCTGTGGCGGCGCCGAGCCATCCTGTGGCGGCGCCGAGTCATGCTGTGGCGGCGCCGAGTCATGCTGTGGCGGCGCCGAGTCATGCTGTGGCGGCGCCGAGTCATGCTGTGGCGGCGCCGAGTCATGCTGTGGCGGCGCCGAGTGATGCTGTGGCGGCGCCGAGTGATGCTGTGGCGGCGCCGAGTGATGCTGTGGCGGCGCCGAGTGATGCTGTGGTGGCGCCGAGTGATGCTGTGGTGGCACCGAGTGATGCTGTGGTGGCACCGAGTGATGCTGTGGTGGCACCGAGTGATGCTGTGGTAGCACCGAGTGATGCTGTGGTAGCACCGAGTGATGCTGTGGTAGCACCGAGTGATGCTGTGGTTGCACCGAGTGATGCTGTGGTTGCACCGAGTGATGCTGCGGTTGCACTGAGTGATGCTGCGGTTGCACTGAGTGATGCTGCGGTTGCACTGAGTGATGCTGCGGTTTCACTGAGTGATGCTGCGGTTGCACTGAGTGATGCTGCGGTTACACTGAGTGATGCTGCAGTTGCACTGAGTGATGCTGTGATGGCACTGAGTGATGCTGTGATGGCATTGAGTGATGCTGTGATGGCATTGAGTGATGCTGTGATGGCGTTGAGTGATGCTGTGATGGCGTTGAGTGATGTTGTGTTGGTGCTGAGTGATGCTGTGCTGGCTCTGATTGATGCTGTGCTGGCTCTGATTGATGCTGTGCTGGCTCTGATTGATGCTGTGCTGGCTCTGATTGATGCTGTGCTGGCTCTGATTGATGCTGTGCTGGCTCTGATTGATGCTGTGGTGGCTCTGATTGATGCTGTGGTGTTGCCGAGTGAGAGATAGAGTGAAGATATAATGCCCAATTAGAGAGGGTGGTGAGAGAGAGAGAGAGAAAGGGTGTACATAGAATAAAGAGTGGAGCGGGATAGAGAGAGAAAGAAGGGGAGAGAGATTGAATGAAGGAGTTTGAAAGAGAAACAGATAAAGGGGTGAGAGAATGAAAGGCTAAAAAAGATAGAGAGGGGAGAGTTAATTAAGTAGAGAGAGAATTAGAGAGGGGAGAGAGAGAGAGAAGGAGAGAGACAATAAGAGTGGGGGGTTTAAATAGAGTGAAGAAGTGACGCGGAAAAAGTAACCTTAAATATAGCTTTGCGCGAATAAATATTAAAAAAAAAAAACAGTGAGAGACAAAAATACTGGTAATTAGGCTGAGACTCCCAATATAAAATAAATAGCGATATAAGGTGAAATCAACCCACCAAAGCAATATTTCTACCTAGACAAAAAAAAGCTTGCATTTCAATGCTAATCGCTGTTGTTTTTCATGTGACTGTAGTCCAGGGCCCTCAGTTGGTAATGTGAGCTGCTGCTGCGATTGAAACATCAGAGTCCAGAGAGTTAATGAGCCATGACGAGGAAATGAAGAGATAGGAAACCCAGATGGCAGCTGCGCGTGCACGCCATCGTGAACTCAAGCTGGTCGCCAGCCGAAAGCCAGTGTATGCACTTCCAAAACCCGCTTACTAAAACTCTCGGCCAGACCAGCGCAAGCGCTGGTGCAGGCCGAGACCTAAAAACGGGCACAGAACAGTCAGGACAGCGAGGGGCACAGAATGAAAAACGGGCACAGAACAGTCAGGACAGCGAGGGGCACAGAATGAAACAAGCATTTGCAATGCAATAGGTCTCGCATTTACGCGAGTTTAAGCTATTGGCATTGTAAATGACAATGCCTTTTATTTATGTTTTAAAAACAAAAATAAAAGGCATTGTTATTGTGAGAAGTTGGCCTGGCATATGCTGTCCACTAATTATAGTGGGCACCTTGCACCAGTCCAAACAACCCCTTATTGGAGATAGGTTAAAGACAACCTTATTGAAAGCTATCCTAGTGGTAGCTATGGAGAGCAGCCTTCAGGCTAAGTCTTGAAGGAATGTAAAGCAGCTTGTTTTACCAGTCTATAATCTCTTGAGTGATCAAATGAAAGAGCACCACACCAGGTATATATTCAAAATATATGTATTTATTGCTAAACACACCCCTCTAGTCTCTTTATGAGGCTAGAGTTCGAAGTACACAAGTTATAAGTTATTTAAACACAGTAATAGCACAAATACACGTTTGGGCCCTAGGGGCGTACCAAACCATATACCAATAAAGTGGTATAAGAACCACGACTGAACTAGACACTAGGCCTAGAGCCTCTAGAAGTGCTTGGACCACAAGGAACCACCCAAGGTAGTGAGACAGGGGACCCACGGGGGACGCGTGCAGTGTAAATACACAACCGCGATACGCCGTTAACTTCTATGGAGAAAGTCGCGATCAGGAAATTAAAGAAAAGGGACACTTAAAGGAGGACTTGGAGCAAACCCTTTGAGAACTAGGTCGTTCTAGAGTCTCTACCCACGGGAGCACCGGAGTACTCGTGTTACCTCACCCAGGGAAGCCGGGTGCATAGGTGCCTTTCGGGGTCGGGTTTCGTTGTCGATTTGAATGGCGATCTGCTGCAAAGTGCTGCTGACGACCCAGTGGGAAGTGTCCGGGTGGATCCAAGAGTGGATCGGAGATCTGAAGAACCTGAAAGCAGAGGGGACAGAGTCTGGGTCACTAGCCAGTGACCAGGAAGGCGATGAGCGGATGCCCACCGATGTCGAGTGCTTCAGGTAGGTTGACGGTCGTCTTGACTCTTCAGCCACGAGGTCCAGGAGGCGTTGTCGGCGACCAGGAGCAGGATTCGGGCTGGTACACGATGTCTGTCGAGTGCTGAGGCGTCGGCGACCGGATTGGACCCAACAAGCCTTGGCAACGGCAAGTCTCGATGAAAGTAAAGAATGACGATGATGCAGACCAGCAAGGTCTGAGGAACTCACCCAGCGAGGGTAAGTGTGGGCAAGCCTGGAGCAACCAGGGTGCCCAAGAAGAAAAGGATTGGCCTTCGTGAAGGGCTACTAGCCAACGGGCTAGCGACCGCGAAGGAGCCTCGAGACGTCGCACGTGGAGCTGGCTCACAGGAAACTCGTGGAGTGGAGGCCAGTGATCTTCGGTGCAGTTGGTGCTGGAGGCTAGGGCTACTCGGAGCCCAAAGCACGACTTCGTGGGAGACCCAGAAGAGGATGCACTAGCAAATGCGTGCGGTGTCCAGGGGTCACGGTTCCACGTTACCCACGACAGCTACGGGCCTCAGCTTTGCTGGGGACTCAGGGCAGCCTCGGGGAAGTCTGGAAATCCACCTCTGGTGATGCAAAGACTTCGGCGTCCGACGGGAGCTTAGGCAATGCAGACCGGACAATTGCTTCTTTGGTGCCTGCCAAGCAGGGGAGTCACTCCTTGACCCCCAAGGGAGATTCTTCTGTCCTCTAATCTTTAAGTAGAGCGTCGAAGGTCCAGGATTCAGTGTCAGAGTTTCGTCCAGGGATAATCTAAAGTCCTAAGGACTGGGTTCCTATACTTATACCAAGTTTAGGGGTTGGACTACTCTGTGGCCCCACCTATGGGTGGGTCAGGGCAGAGGGGTGGCTACACCCCTTTCCCTTTGTCCAGTTCGCGCCAAAGCAGGGTCTGCAAGCCCCTGATCCGGTTTGAACTGGGGTATGCACAGGGACACCAAGTGTGCCCCCAGTGCAGGACTTCAAAGCACCCGAAAGTGCTCCCGCCCAGCCCCAATACACATTATCCTGTCTGGGGAGGTGGTCACACCTCCCTGGGACAGGAAACCTATTGTCCAGGCCTCCCCTGCCGGAGTTTTGTCCAGCAGCAGGAGGCCAGACTTGTGTCTGTGGCAGCAGCATCCATTTTGTGATGCCAGGCTTTAGAAAGAAGTTACCGGCCAGGCCAGGGTTAACATGTTTCTCCCTCTAGAAGGGTGGAATGCTACCCCCGCCGCCAGAATTGGCGGGGGGGTAGTATTCCAAGATGTTTGACACCAAACACGACATGTTTAGGTGCAGCCATTCCAAAGTTAGCATTTAACGCGAGGTTATAATGCGCTTAAGAGTATATGGTCAGGCTGCACTACAAACAGCATCAGAGAAGGGTCTCCGAACGCTGCAGAGGGGCCCTGCTCATGCAGGGGCACCCTCTCACATAGGAACCACGCACTCTGCCTTCAGGATTGATAAGGCCTGCCATAGGAGTGACTTATAGGTTTATATGTGTGTATGTATTTAGTGATATAGGTAACCTATATCACAGTAAGGGGTGCATGCACCACCTTACCCAGGCTGCAGTAGCAGACCTGTGGTGTCAGTTTGGATGGCCTTCCAGGGGTGGCACAATACATGCTGCAGCCCCTGGTAGGCCTCTGAGGTACCTATGCCCTTGGTACATAGTATACCATATACTAGGGACTTATAAGGGCACTCCAGATTCCAATCAGAGATGTGCCTAAGGCACATGGAAACCATTTTAGAGAGAAGCAGCTAGGCTGGGGTTCTGATTAGCAGGGCCCCAGCCAGACTAAGGTCGAAAAACAGTGAAGCATCAGCAAAAAGTGGGGGTACCCATGTGAAGCAGATCCTACTCTCCTACAGTTATTTGCAATGTCAATAGCTCAAACTCGCTTAAAAACTAGACCTATTGCATTGCAAATGCTTGTTCCTACTGCTTGGGCCAAAAGGCTGACAGAAAGAAAGGACCTGTAAGGGAGTGAAAAAACACTTACGCTGGGTATAGGGGATACATATTCGGTACTTAATCGTTTCTGTTAAGTTGTACCATAACACTGTTTTCTTGAATTGGGAAACTACCTTGACCGTTAATTCATGTAAGTGTCGGATAGATCAGAACTGGCCCCCAGCGCACTTTGACCATCCATGGCAGCACACCGGTGTCCCTTGCCGCGCTCTCAGCGTCTAACCTACCTCCTTGTTGCTGCTGAAGGTCTCTAGGGGAAGAAAGAGGAGGAAAAACTGCAGGAAGCCGAATACTCTTCTTGGAGCCATGTTTATTTTCTCTCCTCCCCCGCCCTCCATCACCCCTCAAATCAGTGGCAGTGCCAGGGTTACAGAAGTACAAGCGCGGAGGCAGTGCAACCTCTAGTCTGCGTAGACCGATTTGTGAATAAGGGCTGGCTCTGCGCGTGGGATAAGCAGCCGCCCTTACACATTGATTTTGAATGCGATAAATCGAAAGAGTGAATTTAAAGTAGTAAATAAAGGAGAGATCGAAGGCTTCAATGGGTGAAAAACAGATAATAAAGTGAAGTAATGAAACTGACCTGACAACTACCGAATTTAGTGTTCAGAACTCAAATACACTCTTATAAGCATTCACGGATGTATGCCATCACAAGCTGTAACCAGTGGTGCGCGCGCACCACAGAGGAGCGGGGGGCGAGGGAGCCTGTCGTCTGTGCCGCGCGCTGATGCGCGTACTAGACACAGAATGGGCGGAGCAAAGGCGGGACATGCGCCCGCCTTTGCCCAATTGCGTGCCGGTATTTAAAAATAAAAAGCACGCTACAGCCAATGTGGGCTTCCGAAAGCAAAACCACACGCACGAGCGTGTGGTTAGCTTTCTGAAGCCCATACAGGAGGTCTCGCGCTGCGCGAGCAGGGCTGCACACTGCAACGCTAGGCGCGAGACCTAAAAACGGGCACAGAACAGTCAGGACAGCGAGGGGCACAGAATGAAAAAACGGGCACAGAACAATCAGGACAGCGAGGGGCACAGAATGAAAAAACGGGCACAGAACAATCAGGACAGCGAGGGGCACAGAATGAAAAAACGGGCACAGAACAATTAGGACACAGACAACCAAAAGAGAAATGGCAGTACAGAAGCGGAAGATACTAACCTACGGCCTGCCACTGGCCACCAGTGGCAGCTGGGGCAGGGACCACACAGGCGGTGCTGTGCGGAGGGGGAGCGACCTACCAACAGGTCAAGGGTCGCTCTCCTGCATTTAAGGCTTACCGATCCCACTGGTTGACACTCTCGGACTACAGCCCCCTTGTAATTCACTAACTCTGCGCAGTGACGCTATAGTCACTAAGAAGGCAGTCTTGAGTGTGAGCATTTGTAATGTTGCCTTATGTAATGGTTCAAAGGGTGTCTTCATTAATTGTGAGCACAATATTTAGGTTCCATGCGGGAGCTGGCATCCTCTTTGGGGTGCAATTCTTGTTGCCTCAGCTAAGAGCCGTTTAATGACTGGTGATGTGAAGGGACTTCTCTCAACGTGACCCCTTGTGTATGCCACTTTTACTGCTAAATGTACCTTTAAAGATCATCAGGTCAGCTTACACTCTAGAAGGTGTGTTAAGTATTTTAGCACTGTCTTCTCCCTGGAAATCCTTTTTAATAATCCTCCTTTCCTGCACCATAGTGAGTATATTTTCCATTTAGCCATTTAACACTTTCTAGTTGTTGCTCTTCTAGCTTCTCTTAAGACCGCCATTGTCTTTTCCGGCAACTACAGATGTTCAAATTCTAAGTCTTCAGGCACCATGCTGCCAGGCTTAAAGACTTTGGTCCTGGGTGGAGCACCCTTCCTTCTTGCATTGAGAGTAAATCGTGGCTTCTTGGTAGTTTGTGAATATTCTCCGGTGAAAGGTTCACTAGCTCTGAGAACCATGTTTGTCTTGCCCAGTGTGGTACAATTAGTATTAGGGTCACACTGCTGATTTTGCATTTGCTGATCACCTTGTGAAGAAGTGGTATCTGGGGAAAGCGTACGCAAATTTCTCTAACCAATCTATCGACAGTGCATTCCCCATTGACTGTTGGCACTGTTGTCTGGAGGTGAAGCTTTGGCATTTCGCGTTCTGGGGTGTTGCATAAAGATTTATCTCCGGTGTTCCCAATCTCTGAAAAATTTGAGAGTACTGTTTTGTTCAGTTCCCCATTGAGACCATGAGGCATTTCTGCTTAGTCCGTCTGCCTCTGTGTAGTCCTTCCTTGGTAGGTGGACTGCTACTATCTCTATTTTACTTTGAATAGCCCATATCCAAATATCTTGTGCTTGTCTCGATAGTGGTAGAGACTGTGACCCCAACCCTGTTTGTATAATACATGGTGGTTGTGTTGTCTGTATTAATATTAATTTCCCTCAGAGCTCTTTCTAAAAGGTTTTTAAGGATAGGAATACCGTTTTTAGCTCTAGGATGTTGATGTATTGCACTGCATCCTAGTTCTTCCAGACTCCACAGACTTTGAGATTGTTCATGTGTGCTCCCCATCCCATCTGGGAGGCATCTGATGTTATGGTCATTGTACGAGTTGGTTGTCTGAACGTTCTTCCTTGAAATAAATTTGCTCTGCTCCTCCATGCTATCTCTTCCTCTATTCTGTGCGTGACAACCACTAGAGCTTCCCAACTGCCTGTTGTCTGTGACCATTGATTCTGCAGCCGTTCCTGAACTGGTCTCATGTGAAGTCGTGTGTTTGGTATCAACGGAATGCAAGAAGCCATCATTCCTAATAGCTTCCCCACCCTTCCTCACCGTCGGAGCTTGCCCCTTCCGGTACAGCTGTGTCTCCTTCAAAAGCACCATTTTTGTCTTCTCGCTTGTAAACACTTTCCCCCGTTTGGAATTTATTCTTACTCCCAGAAAACATTTTTTCATGTTCTGGTGATGATTTCTCTATGTGTACTGAGAACCCCAGCTGAACAAGCAGTGTGATCACCTGTTGTATGAGCTCTTTGCATCTTTTTTATGAATTTGCCCTTACCAGCCAGTCGTCCAGATAGGGGTAAATGTGTATTTCCTGCCTCCGTAGGTGTGCTGCTACTGTCGCTAGGCACTTTTTGAATACTCTTGGTGCTGATTATAGCCAAAAAGTCAGTTCCTCAAACTGGTAGCACTCCTTGTCTACCACAAATCTGAGGAAGGTTTTGTGGCTTGCGTTCATGGGAATGTGTAAATAAGCGTCCTTTAAATCTATTGTGGCCATATAATCCCCCACTTGTATCTGGGGTATAACCTCCTGTAGGGTAGTCATCTTGAATTTTTGAGTTCTTATGAACTTGTTTAAAAACCTAAGATCTTGGAATTGTTCTGAGTGACCAATCTACCTTTGAAATCAAAAAACATGCGGAGTAGTTTCCTTTGTTTCTCTCCAGGCTTGGCACCAATTTTATAGCCTCCTTTGACAGCAACTCCTCTACCTCTTTAGGTAGACGGGTTGTTTCCTCCCTTGAATGTACCTTTTTCCTTGGCCTCTTTTCTGGAGGTGTCCTTTTTAATTCTATGCATTATCCAAATTGCATTAGTTTAAAGACACTTGTCTGATGATATTTTCATTCTTGGAGGAACATTCTTATTCTGCCCCCTACCGGTGTTAAATGTATAAGTTCTTTTGTTTGTACATTTGTTGTTGCACTCTGTTATTTGATGAGTGCTTTGTGTGACCCCTAAGCAGTCACTTACTTGCTGGGAGGGCCCCCCACTTGCTGTGTCTGTCCTCTACCATGTGGTTGTCCGCGAAAGTACGGTCTGCCTTGTTGGTACAGCCAGCTTTGTCTCAGCTGTTGCTGACCTGTTTGATTATCTCCCTGATAAGACTTGTGTTCGATCGGATGATCCTGTATTGAAGGAGCCCCTTCCTGTAGCCTTTTGTGAGGGTACTGTCCACCTCTGCATGTTACCTCTAAACTGTAGGGACCCCATTGACTGTGCAGTTTCATTGTCTTTTCAACTGATTCAGGGTTTTGTCCAGCGCACTTCCGAACAGTTGTTTACCAATGAATGGTGCATTTTGTATGTTAGCTTGCACCTCTGGTTTAAAACCTGAAATTCTTAGCCAGGCATGGCATCTCTGCGAATCCTAATATTATTTGTCTACCTGAAGTTTCTGCTGCATCCAGTGCAGATTTTAAGTAGGTATTGGTGATGTTTTTGCCATCCTCCACCAGGTGTGCTGCCCTCTTTTGGTACTGTTTTGGGAGATGTTTCATTAGTTCTCCTATTTCTTCCCAATGTTGGTAGGCGGGACGATTTAGCAGTGCGTTTGCAATCTGCCACTGATTTGCAGCACTCCTTTCTATCTTTACCCCATAAGCTCCATCCTTTTGCTTTCGTTTTCTGGAGGCGGCCCTGTGGTGCTTGGGACGTTAGCTCTCTTCCTGGCTGTTGATGGTATTATTGAATCTGCTGGGACTGTTCCCTTTATGTAACTTGAATTTTTTGAATAAGGTCTATACTTCTTCTCTGCCCTTGGAGTGACCGCCTTACATGTTGCTGGTTCCTTGAAAACCTTTTTCCCATGATCTAGGATACTGGGGATCATTGGTAAAAATGGATTCCTTAATTGTGTAGGCAGGAGAGTTTCTAATAGGAAACATGATTGTTGCCTCTCCTCTTATAACAGTACCCCTAATCTCTCTGCTGCCTTCTTTGTCACCTGATTGTTCATTCCAATATCATCAGGTGGCGATGGTCTTGAGCGGCATGGGTCTAACCCTTCTTCTGGTGAGTCGGTTTCCAGGTCTTGCCATTGTGAGTCTTGGTACACTGAAGCCTCAGAACCTTGGTAAATTTGTTCCTCCTCGATCTCTTGATCTTGTTCCTCTTGAGGTTCTGGGGTTAAAGGCGGCTCTATTTCCTCGAGGCCTTTGTCCCCTTGCTCCTTCGACATCAAAGACTTACTTGGTTTTTGAAGTTGTTTTAGACTTTTGTTGAAGTCTTTCTTTCTTTGGAAAATGCTGGCCATTTAGGTTTTGAGTAATCTTCTCTCTTTCTCGATCTCAGCCGCTTGTTGTTGGTCATCGAGATGTTCGTACGTATGTTTTGACGACGAATCAGCGTGTTTGTCGACCCGTGGCTTTCGATCTCTCTTGTTTCGACATCAATGCGTCTTTTCTTCAACCGCCCTCTCACGTCTTGGATTTTTCAGTGGTCTTTACCTCTGCAATGTCCTTTTCGAAGGATCCGAGGGTGCTTTACTCTTTGGACTAGCTTGCAGTCACAGAGTGCTTCGACGCCGATGCCGCCTTGGAGGTTTTAGAGTCTGATTTTCTTGAGTAGGTTGAAGTTTTTTTAGGACACAGTCTCTTACCTCTGATCTCAAAGTCTTCTTGCCCCCTCGGTCGGTATTCACTATTTGGAGATCGGCTTCCTCGTCCCCTTCTGGTCCTTCGGCAACATTCTCCTCTTCAGCGCTGGAGAGGCCCAAATCTCAGAGATTGAGTGTGATATTGGCCCTGCGTTGTATGATGGGCTGTTCTCTGTCGCTGTCTTACCCTCAGAGTCTTGGGGGTGAACACCACACAGGCATTGCAATCTTCACTTCGATAATCTATCAGCAGGCAGAGTTTGCAGACCGGGTGCGGATCCTTTTTTGCAAACTTTTGCTGGCAGTTTTTGCTAAATTGGAATGGTGCCTTCTCCATTACCAAGTACAGGAACCCCCTGCAAGCACATTTTTCTGTATCTGTTGCTAAGGGAGGATACCCTGTCCTGCACCCAGAACGTCTCCGGGTATTCTATTGAAGACTTCCTCACTCGGGTGAACTTTAGGAGATTTCATATTGTTGGAGATCCTTCTGTATGCTTTCAGACCCAACGGCGGGAAAAAAAAGAATGTGAAGATGGCGATCAAAGGTGGGAGCTTCCAGAGGAAGCACAATGACGTCACAGGGGACACTAAATGGAGGTATGTCGACGCCCACCAAAACACAAAACTATTAGAAGGATAAAATGTTTTAGAAAGAATTCCGGACCCAGCCACTAGATGGCTGAATAACGCACAGCATATGAATCCAGAAAAGATTCATGCTGCAAAACTATAGCTTTGTAGATAGGATTGCGCTTTATACATTCACATACATTCACATACAACCTCACTAATTCATTTAAAAATACATTTTAATGCTTGGTAACAAAATGTTTCAACTCACCTTAGCCTCCTCCACATAAGGTGAAAACAGTCTAGGCCGGACGTATATCCCAGCATTTTTTTGCCGTAACCAGGCATTTGATTTTCCACCTTCTGCTGTTGGTAACATGTCTGAAGGTGGTGTACTAATTAGACCTCTCTTCATCTGTATTCAGAAATGGAAAAAGATTAGGAATACACAAAGTTAACAGTAGGGCCGCCTTTATATCTGTGAACAGATAGAATTCTGTGGACAAATTTTTTTACTCTTTATCCTAGGTCGTCATCATGGCTATTCTCACTTTTTACAAAAAAGGGATCATCTACTACCCTTTGTACGTTAATCTGCAACAATTTTCATAATTCTCTTTTTATTTGAAACCTATAGCTAAGGAAACAAGCCCACATTAGGTATAATTTTCCTTTTTGGAGTAAAAATAGGTGATTCATGAAAACAGTGGACATTAAAGTGAAAAGGCTATTTTGTAAATGGAATTTAAGCTGGAAAAACAAAGCAGAAAATGAAGCACCAGGCTTGGGCTGTAGCTAAAGTGACAACCTAACACTAAGTTTCTAAACACCAGAACCACCAAGCTCAGCAGGGTGTAAACAGTTTGTTTTTAGAAATCCACATAAATAAGGATCCAATGACATCATCTGATCCATCTTTGTTCATGGTCCACGGAGAGCAGGCCTGGATGTTTCTAAATTCTGAATACCAATAATGGAGCACTGTGAACATGAGCATGCTTTACTGACATTTTCATAGGATTCTAACATAGATAGACAATAGAATAGCAAGCATGACCCAAGCTCAGAGGCAGTAGAAAAGAAGGGCTCAGATGATCATGTAAATACACTGCCCAAAGAAGACGGATGGCAGACTGATTATCTGCTCTGTAACTAGCTTTTGTGTTGTAATGCTTGGTAAGTATATGTCTGAACTAGTCAGAGAAAAGCGACCTGTTGTATATACTTTGTGGGCTTCAGTCCGCTCATCAGCTTGCCATTTGCTGGTTTCCTCGTCATTACATTATTTGTTCTCCACATTTGCCCATGGCATGCATGCGTCATGCCTCTTCCAGTCTTTAGCCCTCCTTGGGAGCAATGGCCAATTACTGCTAAACATATCCAGGGGCCATTTTAAGGCATTGTTAGGGGACCACTATTACTATAGGAGCACTTTTCACAAGCACTACTGTTTTTACTCGCGCCGTTCTTTGTTTGTTGCTTGTGCCGCCTCGTTATTTCTTTTTGCCTCACACAATCCCTCTCTCACTCCCCGTTCTTTCACTGTCTGTTGTTGCATCCTGTCTCCCTCTAGGTTTCTTTTTTTTTGGCAGTTTTCTTTTATAGCGATAACTCAACCCGAAGAGATTGGAGTGCTTTACATTAGCACCTGTTATATTACACAAGGATCCATTCATTTCTTCGTAGCCTTGGGGAGATTAAGTGATTTGCACAGAATTACAGGATGTTGAGCCGATGCAGAGATTCGAAGCTGGTTGCCCAGCTCCAAAGTCGGCAGCTCTGGGCGTTATGCCACATCCTCTCCAGCAGTTGGGCAATGGTCAGTACAGACCCTGTTTTCACAGGGGTCATCACATGCCTTTCCTTTCTGCAGTTACTCACTCATGTTGCACTTATTTTTTTCCCCGTAGGGAAATTATTTGCTATCAAATCTCAACAAAAATGAACACAGGACACATTAGTTTGAACCCATTCTAAACAGGCAACTGCTATCTTTAGAGTTGAACAGCAATTGAGCAGTTCACATGTCATTGTTTTTGAGCATTTTCGCTTTGATCAATAAATATGTATGAACAAAATTTCAAGCTTGGTCCATTTCCCTTTGATATGTGAAAGCGAAAAAACATAACTGACAAGGCAATAGCATGGTTTTCTGTAAGATCCAATGTACAACATGAAATAAGTATTTCTAAACACGGACTGCACTCCCTCTCATTCTCTGCCTTTGCCTGAACCGGGCTGCGTGGATTCTTTGCGCCCAAGGCGTGCACATCGAAGAAGCAGCAGCACCACCTAGGGAAGGATGGAGCTTGACAGAGAAACGCCCAGGATCCCGTTTTATCGGTGTACATCTCGGTTCCACTACAATGCAAATGTCTTGATTGATTATGTGGTAGTCGTTCCGTATATAAAATAAGTGCATTGTCGGAAATTCAAGTAGGCGGGAGCCCCGTTGCTTCAAACATCAGTTTTATGTCAGGTAATGCTAGACATATGTACTCAGCCTTTATTTTGGAGGGAGGCGTTGTGGAAGCTTATTTTACATTGAATTTGACAATCGCAGCTTTATATACATATAGCGCTGAATAAAAAAAAGTATTTTAGCTATCTAACTTTTAGCTGGCTGTCTTTCACCTAGCTGTCTTTTACCTAGCTAGCTCTTTCACCTAGCTGTCTTTTACCTAGCTAGCTATCTTATCTATCTTCCTATCATCTACCTATCATCTATTAGCCGAGGTCTGGTGGCTTAGTGGACTAATGCATCCACTGCAGGGGCCTGTGTTCGACCTCATGGTCACAGGTTCAAATCCACGCGGGTCCACTCAGCCTTTCATCCACCTGTCGATAAAATGAGTACCATTGAGTTGGGTAACAAACATCTGTTATTCAGCGCCTTGAGACCCTTGGGTGAGAAGTGCGCTTTACAAATACACGTGTTATGTTACCCATCATCTACCCTCTAGCTATCCGTTACCTATCTATAAGTTACCTATCTAGCTATCTTTTACCTACCTTTCTCTTTCACCTACCCACCTGCGACTTACCCACCTGCGACTTACCCACCTGCGACTTACCCACCTGCGACTTACCCACCTGCGACTTACCCACCTGCGACCCACCCATCTATTATGTAGCTATTAATTTTTAAGTCACCAGTTTTAAGTGCTTACCAGTTACATTACACAATGATACATGCATTGTCGTAGGCTGGGAGAAGTGTGAGTGATTTGCCCAGAATCACAAACTGTTCAGCCAACCCAGAGATTCGAACCTGGTTACCCAGTTCTCCCGTCGGCAGCTCTGGCCGTTACACACATCCGCGCTTCACTTCAAAGCTCCTCAACTGTTTCTCACTGTCATTTCCACATTTGTTCAGCAAAAACTCTGTCAACACCAAACAAGCATTGGCAAAGCCAACAGATCTTGGAACTGCCCGAGCTATAGGCCTTGTCAATTTGAATACCTTTTAGCCATGTTGTCTAGCAGCCTATCTGCTGTTCAGCATGGCTAAACGTCACTGAGAAAGTGCTATGATGCAGCCAGCGCAGGCCACGTCATAACGCTTTTTGGTGTAAGGAGGGGCAGGACAAACTCAACATGGGGGGGCGAAGAGACTCTGCGTCGGCTCAACATCCTGTGATTCTGGGCTTTCAGTTACTTTCAGCCATGCTGATCTGCAGATGTGCTGCTAGACAACATGGCTAAAAGACATTCACATTGACAAGGCCAATAGCTCGGGCATTGCCGAGACCTATTGGCTTTGCCAATGCTTGTTAATGGGAGGAGTGAAGTGACGCGTTAAGCTTCCCTGCAAAGTCCTATTGCTGCTCCGATAGCTGAAAGAAAGAAAGAATGGCTACAAAGACAGCAACTTCACTGTCAAATTTTGCAGGCCCACTGGGGACACCCCGTCCTTGGCAAAATAAACTGAAGTCAACAGAGTTCCTAAGGAACTAAAAATGTTCCTAATGTCAAGTAATCAAGAACTTGTGCTGAACTTTTCAGAGAATTGGTTGATTACAACATGAAGCTCTCCAAAGACTTAATGGAAAATACACATTAAATACGTGCAACAAGATCTACAGATAGTCCAGAAAAATCATGAGATGACATGTGCTGTACTTTTATGGTAGGAAAAAAGACAATAAAAATCAAGGGAACTGGACATAACACACAAAAACATGAAACTCAAACAAAAGACAATCTAACGAAAAAAGACAGCAAAAGTCTCTAAGCAACCTGCAAAAGATGTATAGAAATCAAAATGCAGACAAAGGAGGAAGCATTGTTGTAATGAATATGTAAGATTATATCAAAGAAGCACTGCAGCACTAAATGAAACAGTAGAAACTAGAGACAAATTACTGATAAAATATATGGAAGAATATGAAGTAACAAGCATTGGCATTGCCAATAGGTCTCGCCTTTGGGACCTTATAAGGGTTTAGCCATGCAGCACATTATTCTGGGTGCTACAACATCTATTGTTGTGTCACGTGCCACCGGTGAACGGCCACACACATCCAAGGTCAGGCTTTCCTGCTATTTAATGAACACTGGAAATGCAATTCATGCCCAGATAGGGCAAGGCTGCAACCTAAAGGATTGTAAACAATGAATAAAAATAATCCAAGAAAAAGCTGAGGAAATGCAGAGCTTGAACGAAAGAACTCTGGTCTCTCCTTGTAAGTTGTAAACTTCCTGGCTTCTAACTCCTCATCACCCCGTCTGTCCTGGTTTGGCCATGCAACCATCCTGAAACTTCTTGGATGACCTGTTTAGAATGTAAAACTTTCCCAAAACAAGCAACATTCCCATACTGTGCTCTTCATGCGGAGGGGGGGGATCAGGAGCGCAGTGTTGTTGAGGCAGGCAATGGCAGGCAGTGTCGGGGTCCCGGGGGGAGGAGACGGGCCTTCTGGGTGGAGCTGTTGACTTTGGGGCACTGGGAGTGGCGTTCGGATTGCGGTGTGGATCGAGGTCCGGTGATCCTGGGCAAATTGTTTGGTGTCCTCGGAATAGCACGGACAGAGGAGGGGGGGAGGTGGGGGGACGACTTTATCCGGGTGTGATGCAGGGGGTTTCTCATGAAGGCAGATGCAACCACACTGATTGGGGTTTGGGTGGAGACGGAAGCGCGCCAGGGGGAGCGGTGGGGGGCAGGGGGCACTGGTTTGGGCAGCTGGAGAGGAAGCAGCGACGGGTCTGGTTACAGGGTTAATGGGGGGTGGGGGGTGGGGAGACGAGGCCGTTCAAATGAGGGAATTTTACAAATAAGGAGAACGGGGTGGGGGCTGGCTGTGATCCATTGGGCGGTCCTTCACATCTGGTCTGTGCGGGGTTGGCGCCGTTCCGACAATGGACGGAGTCCTTTAATGTTGTGGACAGGTATAGCACAAGTAGAGTACAGTTTTGGGATGTGGACATGGCGGCCGAGGTTTCGGATTGCTGTGTGTGACATTTTCATGGTTTCGGTGTAATTGTGAGTGACATTTCGGCCACTGTGGGTGACACTATCTGCGAGCGGAGGTCGGGCAGTGGAGACGAGGAGAGCATGGATGTCAGAGTTTGCGCCCATTTGAGCAACGAGAGGCCTTATGTGAATCTTGGGACTGCTGCAGGTCACCAGAGATGGAGGGGCACTGGCCTGGTGCTTTTGTGGACGGATTGTGGTTTTGGGAGTATGCGGTGCATCATTGGACAGTCAAGTGCTTTCAACAGGGATGTTTGGCCCCTCCTCGGTAAAAATAAATAAATAAATAAATTTAAAAAAAAAAAAAATAAAAAAAAAATCGCTGGGGTGGTGGTCATTTGGTGTTACCTTGTCTCTGGTGGAGTCATAGCGCAACACTGTTGCACCTGGGTGGGGAAAGATGCACACAGGTGCAGCTGACGATGTCTTTGGGAGGTGTCTCTGTGGGTTTGTCTGTCTCACACTCACTGGTTCAGTCCACTGCATGCGCTCAGCTGCTGTACAGTGGCGGGGTTGGGTCTGTCCCCAGTCGCGACTGTGGTGGGAAGCCCCCAAGAGCTCTCGGTTCTTGACGGCTACTGCTCGGCTGATGTGAGGGGCGTGTCTGCCCTGGACACCACCTGCTCGGCCTCTCCCGGACTACTGACGCGTGTTCATGGGGCGTTGTGGTGTTGCCAGGCCATGGCACCGGTTGCTGGGGGCCCGGGCTGGGGCACGGGCTGAGGGTGGCAGATATGCTCTGCATTTTCATGTCGGCGCAGAGTGCCGCGAGTGGTGTGTGGTGGGGGATAGCGAAAGTCAAATTGCCGGCATTGTGAAAAAGAAATAAAAGTGAAAGCGCGCAGAAAATAAACATGAGAAGTGCCCGCCATTGCTGCAAGTGGTGTGTGTGGCGCCCACCGCTGCTATTGCACTGACGTGGGAGGGCGAGAGTCAAATTGCTGCCATTGTGACAATTAAAAGTGAAAGCGCGCATGGGGCGCAGAAAATAAACACAAGAAGCGCCCGCCATTGCCCCGAGTGGTATGTGTGGTGCGGGATAGCAAAAGTCAAATTGCCGGCATTGTGAAAAAGAAATAAAAGTGAAAGAGCACATGGCGCGCAGAAATAAACATGAGAATCGCCTGCCATTGGCGCAAGTGGTGTGTGTTTGTGGCGCCTACCGCTGCCATTGCACTGACAAGGAGGGCGAGAGTCAAATTGCCGCCATTGTGACAATTAAAAGTGAAAGTGCGCATTGTGTGCAGAAAATAAACACAAAAAGCGCCCGCTATTGCTGCGAGTGGTGTGTGTGGTGCGGGACAGCAAAAGTCACATTGCCGCCATTGTGACAAAAATCAAAGTAATGCACGTTGAAGGATCGCACTGAAGAGGGACGGCGTAAGTCAACATTTTTAAAGAAGCAAAAGCTAAAGCACGGCGCGTTGCGTGTAACCTGATCCACCAGGAATGCAGCTGCCGCCCTGCGGCCGCTGCTCGCTCCCGAGAGCAAAACGCCGTGGGAGTGACACATTGGAAAGGAGGTGGGACATGCACCCGCCTTTGGCCATTTGCATGCTTTCATTATTGAAAGACACACGCAAGGCCAATCCAATGTGTGGGAGGAGTCAGACCCACACAGAGAAGTTTTGAGTGCTCACAAGAAGCCTCCCATAGAGCAACACATGCGCGCTGCGCTAGGCTCGACCTAAAAAGGAACAAGCGAAAAGAGCTATGGGTAACTGAAGAGGATGAAAGAAGTTTCTCAGATGTTGATTCACCTGTACAATATATCGTTAGATAGTTAGAACCTGATCACAATGAATGTGATCTTGCTATATACCTGAGAAGAACATCAAACAAGAATGAACAAATACTTTTTAAACTAGAGAAACACTGGTCTTTTCGAACACACAATGGTATTCGAGATTATGAGCATGTGTTTGAATAACATATTTTTTCTGAAGATCAGTTATATAGAGAAATTGCAGAACAGCCTTGAGAATATCCTTCTCCCCCATAAACGCGAATCTCATGATGGGCTGGTGCGAGGAATTAGCATGAGAGAAAAGAATGTAAAATACATGAAAAAAATAGATCACAGAGTTATTGGCGATCTTGTACTAGTCTGGGATGGAACAAATGACAAATTCAAAGAATATTTTCAATAAACTGACCAGTAATAACTAAAGCCAATGCTTCACATATGAGCTCAGAGAGGAATAAGTAATATAACTTGACAAAAATACATATAACAACCTGTCAATTACAAACACTACTACATAGGATAAAAACCGCTACAAAATAACAGCGTATTAGATGCGGACATTTTCCATCAGACGACCTAATATGGAGTATTTCATATGGGGAATAGTGGGGCGTCGACGCCCACCTGGGCCACACAAAAAAAAAAAAAGAAAAAAAAGAGACTACGATTCCGGACCCAACCACTAGACCGCGGAATAATGCACAGCATAGTGAATCCAGAAAGATTCACGCTGCAAAACTTTGGATTAGAATAAATTGCTCTGAAAAAAGTTGCATTTCACAGGCAGAGAGATGAAAAGAAAAGTAAACTCAAAGAAATGAAATACATTTAAGAGTGAGTGAACTGATTTCTTTAAAGCAGAAAATCCCCAAAAAGGAGAAAATTAAAGATGGAAAGACTCAATAGAATGTTCAAATTAGGATGATAAGAGAGCAGTCGAAGAATCTCAGAAATATACTGCAAAATACTTCACCATCTTAAGATCTGATCCACCCTTGTACAAATTAATTGAGATTAATCCAGTAATAACACATCAAAAGGCTTCTTCAATTAAAGAAAAAAAGTGCAAGAAGTATTTACCAGGCAGCAGGAATCAAAAATTGTGGCTAACAAAAAAACAATTGGGATTAAAGAAATATCAACATCAATGATGGAAAAGAATGAAATCAAGATAATAAGATGCAACAGCTGCGTGTTCATGTGGCCTAAGTTATATGAGTAACATGGTTTGCTTATTACGTAAAATAACACAGAAAAACTGCAACAAACAATAACCATGCATTAGTAAAACATTGTGAAACACCAGGGAACTGATTGGAAAACATTACATTTTTTTTTTTTTTTAATTGATACAAATCAGGAGGCGGCAAAAGAGAAAAGAAATTGAGACGAATTGAGTCAAGATATGTAACAGGATTAATATATCCCAAGGGACTAGCTCAGGATGAAGAGATTCAGGTATAACTAAAATAGTAAATAAATTGGTAGTGGATAAATATGATGCCTGTAACAAAATGCAAAGTATGACTGGTGTTCTGGAGTGGAAATTACTATAAATAAATTAAAGCGTGAAATGATTTATTAGGACATAGAGCAAGCCAACAATGACAAAAATGATCACTTCTGAACACTGTAGGTCAAAAATAAGATTTCAGCTAATTTATAGGTAGGGCTACCGGTTTTATGGTATTACTTTTGTTTGCCATTTCCGTCTGTATTTATCCATATTTATTTTTTGCTAATTCTATCTGTATTTATCCATATTTATTTTGGGTTTTGTGAAAAATTAAGCTGAAATTAGTATATTTCCACATTTTTTTAACCGATAAATATGCACTCCTGCTTGAATGTCCGCCAGGTTTCAGTGCTGTGAACACCTGCAGAAGATAAATCAGTGCACTTATATGAAAATATGCAAATTTCAGTATCAACCTTGTGCATATCTACTGCTGTTAAAGCCTCTTTACTAAAATTCCTTTCTTTTTCAACCCCCTTATCAAGCCACACATCTATTGGCCTGGCAGACAGTATTTAGAATTACTCAAAACGCAACCCAATTTCCATTTTTATCCACATTTAAAAATAAATACAGACAAGAAAATTAATGTTTTCTGCATGTATTTATCTATAAAAATAAGTAAAAACGGAAAACAGGGAGCCTTATTTATAGGTCACCAAGTTTTTTCTCTGTTGGCGGAACCATTCAAAATTTTAACAGCATAGTTCACCTATTCAGCTGGCACTGTTGCTCGGATATGAATTTACCTTAATTAAATGAAAAGGCGAGAGGCGTTTGGCAAAACAGGAATAAGTTAGTTTAATTAAATCCTGCAGCCGGGAGAGCCTGGACAGAATGGGTCTGCTCAAAATCTCCCGATATACAAAGTTTTGGTCATCCATTTATACAGTTCATGAGATACAATACAACACTTTGCTACATTCCAAAAACGCATCTCCGGTGTAAATCAACAAATGCGGGCATCTGATAAGGACAAAGATGGCTCTCGACCTCGGGGAGAGCGTGATCACTACGTGTGGTGTGCCTGTCGTGTCCTGATTGGTTGCGTGTGCCTATCTACATGTCGTATCTAGCTATGTTGTATTTCTGGGGAACGCAAGCCTTTGGCCAAATGAGTTTCATTAGGGCCAATGATCTCGGACTTGTTATTGGTGCAACCATCTGTGGAATCGAACAGGGTTTTCCCGGAGTGTGTCTCTTTGGTTTAAGGGGGACCCCAGCTGTGACCGGTTACTAGAAAGGGATGGGCATGGGTCGCAGGATCTCCCTGACCACATCTGACTCTGGGTTGATGGAGGTCACCTTGTGTGAATCAGACAGCAATGATGTGAGTTTATCGGAACTCCCAAAAGTAATATGGCAGCCACTGGTATCATTTTTATCGGCATGATCATCATTACGCATACAGTTGTCATTTTGTACATTAATATCATTTGCACTGGTATTAAAGAGTTTGTTTGCACTGGTCTGAACGCATGTTGACATTGTTCTTATTTGCAACAATATCGTATGAGCATGGATCACAGAATACCTTGGTATCATTATTGCTGATGTCGGTGCTGCTGTGCGGGCACAAGTTATGGTATACGTTGACACTGCATTGACGGGCATTGTGCAGGTACAAGCGGTGGCACACGTTCACACTGTATTTAATGGTATTGCCGTTGTCAGGCCTGCACATATCATGACATTCATTGACATCACATTCACCCCTCCCAACAGCACCAATAAAACAGATGCGCACACCAATAGATACTGAAGTACAATGTGAAAGAAGGTCCATCTTCTGTATAGGCTCAGAAAGGGATTCTGTTGACTTTGAAAGAACACATTTCAATTCTTATGAAGGGGTATTTTCGAACAGAATGAAGTGTTTAAGGCCACCCAGGAAAACTCAAATGCCTGGAAATGGTGTCTAAAATATACGGTTAATACAAAGTAAAAGCAGACGCAAGTACATCAATAGAAAAAAAATGGTTAAAGGAAAGATAGTACATGATTGGATGGTAAGTTCTCACATTAGCCTTCCTCTTAAAAATTAGAATTCAGAACCTTTCAACTTGAAAAACAAGTAGTTAATGGAAATACTGTAAAAAGTCACTTGGCATCTTTCCTGCTTTCACCTAAGTTTCAAGTGGCTCTAATGTAGGCACTCAGGAGCCAAGGACTCAACTTCAGCTATGAAAGGCTGGATGGGTCATCTAGATACCACCACTTGCTAGAGCTAGAACAACCATCTTTGATTTGCACTACTTCAACTTGCTGTTCACTTTGGAGAGCAGCAATATCAGCGAAAAGATGTATCAAAATATTCTTCACGAATCTATCTGAAGGGCATTTACCTTGGATAAGGCTCAGGTAACCTTGCGGTCTAATTTAACAATTTAATTTTGTTCTTTGGGTAACTGATCTTTTCCTACAAATGTCCCCAATAAAAAGGTCGCAAAGGTTTCTTGAGGAGGACTGAACCCTAAAGCTCAAACATGGAGTAGTGTATGATGCAAGGAGATGTTCATCAACGTGTGAAATTCATGTAATGAACACTTTTTATTTCCTTAATGTCACCATGTTTTAATCATAATTGTTAGGCCATTTTTGTTACAACAGTCACAGTCCATATGATTGTGACCAGTAAGTAAGCATTTAACATTGATGTATTGAGTATGTTCCCGATTTATCAGACACTACCATATTATAAACTGCTACTTTAAGAAGCAACCAGCAGCATGAAAAAATAATAGAGGAGTTCTTCATGGTTGAAGCCTAAAAGCTAAAAGGCGCCCAAATTGGTAGTTTTATCGAGGTTGTTCTTATACATCCTCAGTCTTTGCAGTTAAAACACTGTCAGCAAAGGAAATATCTCTGTTCTTCGGATTCTGTTAAGTACCCTTTGGTCATTTCCACATAACTATCACACATGCACCTTACCCAAAAAGGATAACCAACTTGAATGCAACTGTGAAGCCTTGTAGATGAATCACAGTAAGAGTTTCTGAACAAGTCTAACTGATGCCTTTTTTTATTTCAATAACAAAACTCAATTCACAAGCCTAAACCCACAGATTATGGAATTGTTATATATATGCCCCTAAACATCCACTATTGTGAACAAACTTTTTTAAATGCTGCTATTCACTGCAATAATGACACAAAAGTGAAAAACAAAACTTCTATCCATCAATATGAAGTAACACTGATCAGTTTACTCTGCCATTGTACTAATTGTTTTATGAGTTGGACGGGTATGGGGCCCATTTAGAAGATAAAACTGTATTTAGTTAACTGAGAATAAAGTGAAGCATTTCACCTCTGGATTGTGACTGACCAACAATTTGAGCTTTGCTCTTTTCTATTTGAAATCCTTTAAAGCCACTCCGTGAACAAATTCCCATTTTTCACAGTAAATCATTAAGTCCATGTTAGTGAAGCATTTGAATATAGAAGAGATTCACAGTGTTCCACGTGATGCTCTGTTTGGAGTTAAAAAGAAAAAGAACAAGTTACTTACCTTCGGGAAAGCCTTATCTTGTAGAGGCTATCTAGCCACAGATTCCTTACCTTAGAATAATCCCCAGGCGTGAGACTGGATCCAGAATTGTTTTGTGAATAGTGCCCCTGGACGCCGGTAGGTGGCGTGCTTTGGCTTCACAGGGCATTGTTTGTTTCGGAAGTGACGTGCGCATTGTGGGCACCACCACAGCGCGCTGAAGTTTCTTTTCACAACTTTCCACACCAAAAGCGCGGCATGACGAAGAACACCGACCATGGTGCGTGAACCTAGGGGCCTTAAAAAGGGGAAATAACAGTAGGGGTAGTTTTGTAGCTTGAAGAATTTTCTGGATTCACATGCTGTGCATTTTTCCGCCATCTAGTGGTTGGGTCCGGAATAGTCTTTTTTCTTTTTTCTCTTGTTTTGGGCGTTGTCGACCACCATTTGGTGCCAGGTACGTCCCCTGTGTCACGTCAGATGGCGCCCTGGAGGTCGTTGTGTGTGGTAGCCATCTTCAGATTCTTTTTTCTCTCTGTGTCTTTAGTCTATAGTCTTTAGATGGTTCCTTAGATAATTATTATAACTTGCTTCCCCACCTGTTTGTATTCCTTGTAGGGGAGGCCGGGTGGGTCGTATGTGAATCCAGAAAATTCTTCAAGCTGTAAAACTACTCCTACTGGTAGGTAACCATTTCATTTTGCAGCGTGAATCCTTTTATGGATTCACATGCTGTGCATCAGATTACGTAGCGGTTTCTCCCATCTTGGGGAGGCTGTGGTGAGAGGAAGACTTTGCGAACAGGTGTTGAAGTACTTTCGGTCCTATTTGTGCTTCCTTAGTCATTTGTATGTCCACACAATGTTTGGTGAAGGTGTGTGGTGATGCCCATGTAGCTGCTGCACATAGTGTCTATGGGCACATCGGCCATAAATGCCAGAGTCACTCCCTTTTTCCTAGTGGAGTGAGCTGTTGGTCGTACAGTTAATTCCTTGTTAGAGATGGTATACCTTAGTTGGATGCTTTGGACTATCCATCGTGAGGTGGACGCCCAAGTGACCGGCGTTCCTGTGTTAGTAAGTGCATAGGCAACAAACAACTGTTTGGTCTTGCGGGTTTGTTCCGTTTTTTGTAGGTAATACAGTAGTGCTCTCCTTACATCCTGGGTATAGAGGCCTTTTTCCCCTTTTGTTTTTGGGTTTTTGAAGAAAATCGGAAGGAGAACACTGATTTAAGTGATATTTGGATACCACTCTTGGTAGGAACTGTGGCTTTGTCTTTAAAATAACTTTGTTCTTGTGGATTTGTATGTATGGTTCTTGTATGGTTAACGCTTGTATCTCACTTACTCTTCGTAAGGATGTAATGGCAATGAGAAAAGCTGTTTTTAAAGTGATGTGTTTGAGTTCTGCCTTAAGCATGGGCTCAAAAGGTTTTGTCGTAAGTTGCGTGAGCACTGTATTTAGACTCCACATGGGAACTGGAGCTGTTCTAGGGGGAGCAATTCTTTTAGATCCTTCTAGGAACCGTTTTACGACAGGTCTTGTGAAGAAACTTTTGCATGTTTTTCCCCTGATGTACACTACGATGGCAGCGAGATGTACCTTTATGCTTGAGTAGTTGATGTGACTGTCTAGGAGATGAGTTATATATATGATCACTGTTTGTGGTTTGATGGTGTTCATTTGATTGTTAGCTGTGCACCAAGTGGTGTATCGTTTCTATTTTGCAGCATAGCAATTTCTTGTAGTTTGTTTTCTTGCTTCCTTTAAAATTTCCATTGTTGGTTGAGGCAGGTTGAGGTGACCAAACTCTACGTATTCAGGTGCCAAGCCGCTAAGTGTAGCGTTGTTGGTTCCGGGTGAAAGATTTGGCCCTGTTGCTTTGTCAACAGGTCCTGGTCTGCTCTGATTGATTATTTGTCCCCTGGACAGTTCTAGCAGACTTGAATACCAGGTCTGTCTCGTCCATTGTGGGGCAATGAGAATTAGGTTTGTCCCCGGTTGTCTTGCTTTTTCTAGTACTCTTTGGATTAGGGGTATTGGTGGAAAAGCGTATGCAAATGTCCCTGACCAATTTAGTGACAGGGCATTCCCCTCTGACAGGTAGTGAGTAAACCTCGAGACAAAGAACTGGCATTTCTTGTTCTGTATTGTCGCAAACAGGTCTATCACTGGTGTTCCCCAGAGTTTGAACATGTATTGTACGGTTTTGCGCTACAATTCCCACTCGTGGGAGCAGCTGTTCTGCCTGCTCAGAAGATCTGCTGTTGTGTTGTATACTCCGGGTAGATGTATTGTTTGCAGATTGATTCCTTGAGGGACTGCCCATTGCCAGATCTGTTGTGCCAGCTTGCTTAGTGGAAATTATTTTGTACCTCCCGGTTTGTTGAGGTAGAACATTGTGGTGGTGTTGTCCGTTTGATTCAAGACAGTCCTTTTTTGTAATGTGTTTTTGGAACGCTTTCAATGCTAGGGATACTGTATATTTCCAAGTAATTGATGTGTTTTATGGAATCTTGGTCGTTCCACTGACCTCGTACTTTCAGTTGATTGAAGTGTGCTCCCCATCCGTTGAGGGATGCGTCTGTAGTGATTGTCACAGAAGGAGTTGAGTTTTTGAAAGGTCTGCCCTGTGTTATATTGTTGGATGCCCACCATTGTATCTCTGCTTGCAGCTTGTGCGCAACAACCACTAGATCCTCCCAACTCCCTGTGGCTTGAGACCAGTTGTTGGTAAGCCGTTCCTGGAAGGGGCGCATATGTAGGCAGGCATGAGGGATGAGTGGGATGCATGACGCCATCATGCCCATAAGTTTCATGACTCTCCTCACTGTCACTGATTGACCCTTCCGGTAGAGGGAGGTTTCTTGTTTGATAGCGTGTATCCTTTTTTGCGTCGGGTAAGCCTGCACGTTCTTTGAGTCTAGCCTTGCACCTAGGAAAATCTTTTCTTTCTGGCTTTGTGGAGGATTTCTTGTGATTTATTGAGAAGCCTAGTCTTTGTAGCATGCGGATTTCTGTTTGAATGTGGCTGAGACATTTTTGTTTTGTGCTTGCCTTTATGAGCCAGTCGTCCAGCTAGGGGTAGACGTGCATTCCGTCCTTTCGCAGGTGTGCCGCAACTGCTGCTAGGCACTTGGTAAAGACACGTGGTGCTGATTTATTTCCGAAAGGCAGTACTTTGAACTGGTAGTGTGTTCCCTTGTGTAGAATCCCGAGAAATTTTCGGTGGTTTTTGTTCGTAGGTATGTGTAAATAGGAGTCCTTGAGGTCTATTGTTGCCATGTAATCTCCTTTTTGAATTTGTGGAATTATCTCTTGAGTAGTCATTTTGAAATGTTGTGTTAAAATGAATTAGTTTATGAACCTTAGGTCCAGGATTGGTCTTAGCGATAAGTCCTGTTTGGGAACCAGGAAATACAGTGAGTAGTTTCCTTTGAAAAATTCTTGTCTTGGTACCAATTCCATTACTTGTTTTTGGAGAAGGTCTCTGATTTCTGCATTTAGCTGTATGACTTCTGATTTGAGGAACTTCCTTATTTTTGGTGGATTTGCGGGTGGTGTTTGTTAGTTCTATGCAATACCCGTACTTTACCAAATTTAAAATCCAATTGTCTGTGGTGATTTTTCGCCACTGGTGTAGGTATTGTGATATTCTGGCCACCACTGGTGTTGGGTGTGGGTCTTTGTCTGTGTAGGAGTCAATTAGATATATTTCCTCTTCCTCTTGAGGGCTGGCCTTTGCCTCTGCCTCTTCCTCGAAAGGACTGCTTCGGCTGTTGCTGCCAATCTTGGTATCCTGTTTGTTGGCTTGTTTGTTGGCCATTCCCTTGGCCTTGTTGTTGGTGTGTCATTTGCTGCCCATGAACAAATGTTCCTCTTCCTGTGGGCTTTCTGCTGTTAAACCCACCTCTTTTGAAGGTACCTCTTTGCTGCAGGGCTCCCATTGCTCTTGCAGTCTAGTTATCTTTTTTGATTTGTTGGAGAGATTCGTCCACCTCCTTTCCAAATAGTGCCTCCCCTGTGAAAGGCCTGTTAATGATGGAGGTTTGAACCTCCTGCTTAAAACCTGAAATTCTAAGCCAGGCATGCCTTCTTAGGGTGGTGCCCGTGCACATTTGTCTGTCAGTGTCTGCTGCATCCAGTGCAGATGATTTTAGGCATGTGCTTGCTATGTTTTTGCCTTCCTGGACAATAGATTTAGCTATTTTCTTGTCCTCCTCGGGGGAGCTTGTTGATGAGCTCCTCGATGTCATCCCATTGCTGGTGTCCGTACCTGTTTAGCAGGGCATTAGAGTTTGCGATGCACCACTGTGTCGCTGCCTCCTTTTTCCATCTTCCTGCCCACCATATCCATTTGTTTCTTTCTCTGGGGGTGGTCCACTGTTAGAGAGATAGCGTTTGCTCTTCTCCTGGCCGTGGTGACGATGGAGTCAGGCACAGTGTTCCCCTGAATATACTTGGGGTCCTTGGAGGAGGCTTTGTACTTCTTCTCGACCTTTGGTGATGCTTGAGGCAGGTTCCTTAAAGGCTTCTTTGCCTTGGTCTAGGATGCTTGGCAGCATTGGCGGGTGTTGTGTCCCCTTGTTGGCTGGGGCTAATGTTTCTAAAAGGAAACATGTGTCTCCCTTCGAGGGGGACTCCGAAAGTGTCTGCTGCCCTTTTAACTAGGCCGTTGTAGTAGGCTATATCATCTGGTGGTGATGCCTTCGAGGGATAGCAGCATATCTCCTCTTCTGGACTTTTGGTGTCGAGGTCATTCCATGTGTCCTCGAAATTTTCAGAGGCTTCCTCCTCTTCAGGAGCGTCTATGTACTCCTCAAGATCTTCCTCGCGAGGTTCGGGGGGGGGGGGGGTGAAGAGGGGGAGATTCGAGAATCTACCCTTCTTCCCCTTCGGCGTCTTCTGCCCCTTCGGCGTTGACGTTATCCGCTTCGGTGGCTGGGACCTTTGGAATTCGGAAGTCCTTTAGCAAAGCGTCGAACTCCTTTTTCTTCTGGAGGAGCGTCACCATTTCGGCTTCGAGCCGTTTTATCTTTTTCTCAACTTCGAGGGCTCTCTTGGCATTGGAGACTGGAGACTTTCTTTTCTTGTTTGCGCTAGCCTCTGGTTTCGATGGCGTTGTGCTTCCCTTCGAGGGTTTGTGTTCGACTCTCTTCTTTGGTGTCTTGTGCGATTTTCCGTCGGAGTCCCTTGGTAGGGTTCCGTGGGGTTCTTTGGATCACGGATGGCCTTCGATCGCCTTTTTCTTCGGCGTCGGGGCTGCCTTATGCTGCGCCTTGCTCTCGTGGCCCTTCAATGCCGACGGATGTGTATGGTGTAATACCTTATCCATCTTCTTCCCTGTATCGCCCGTCTTCTTGTGGGCGTGTAGTTTTTTTGGAGTCTCCTTCCAGAATTTCAACGTCTGATCCTTCGTGCGTCGATTCTGCCGGAACTCCCTGGTCCTCTTCATCACTGGAAAGGCCTAGATCCTTCAGGGAAGTTTTCTTCAAGTCTGACATCGTTGCGTAGGGGGCCTCGCTCTGCTTTCGGCGTGTCCTGAGTGTTTTCGGCTGGAACACCGCGCCGGCCTCACAGTCCTTGTCCTTATTGTCCTTGGGCAGGCAGAGGTTGCACACGTCGTGTGAGTCGCGTTGTGCGAACTTGTGGTGGCACTCGGGCAGAATTTGAAGCATTTTCCATGGCCCCTACCTTGCCATTTGTCGACCCTTGATATCTTTGATGTCGATATCGGAGTTCTGTTCTTCTCTCCAGTTGCGATGTCCATGGACGGTGGAGTCGACTCGAATTCTCGAATTTATCTTCTTTTCTGGGTTTTTCCTGAAAAGTTTTCAGAGCGTCCCGTCTTGCTTCCAGACCCAACAGCGGAAAACAGAATCTGAAGATGGCTACCACGCACAACAACATCCAGGGCACCGTCTGACGCCACACAGGGGACGTACCTGGCACCAAATGGTGGTCGACAATGCCCAAAAAAAAGAGAAAAGAAAAGAAAAAAACAAGACTATTCCGGACCCAACCACTAGATGGCGGAATAATGCACAGCATGTGAATTCAGAAAATGATTCACGCTGCAAATCCCTTCACTCTGAAATCTGATTGCAAAGCAGGAGGATGGGTGGGAGGGTAAGGAATCTGCGGCTATACAGTCTACCAGATAAGGAGTTACCGAAGTTAGGTAACGTTCATCTGATAGAGACTTCTAGCCACAGATTCATTACTTTCGAATAGATCCCCAAGCAAAACCTCCCGGAGGTGGGACAGCGACACAGATACTAGAAAATCGTGTAGGACCGAAAAGGCAAAGTGCCCGTCTCACCAGACCTGAACTGTCCAGGCAGTAGTGCTTCATAAAAATGTGCAGAGAAGCTCTTGCTGCTGCTTTCAGATATCCAGGACATGCACTCAGTGAGCCAACACAGTGGTCGCAGCCTTGGCTCTGGTGGAGTGAGCACGGAAACCTTCAGGAGGTTGCTTTTTGGCTAATACGTAGCAGATTTTGATGCAGAGCACTATCAATCTGTGATGGTCTGCTTCTGTCCCGGCTTCCCTTTTTTGATCCTACAAAGAATTGATCATCCTCCCGGAACTCTTGAGCTGTCAAGGTAGAACAACGGTCTTTTTGGAGCCAGCCGATGGAGTCTTCTTTTCTTTAGAGGGGTGAGGTGGAGCAGAAAAGGCAGGCAGGGTAACAGACTGGCCTACATGAAAGGGAGTAACCACCTTCAATAGGAAGGATGCTCTAGTCCGAAGTAACAGTTTGTCTGGATAGATATTAAGTTACAGAGGCTGAAATGACAACACCTATTTCACTGATCCTTCGGGCAGATGATATCGCCACGAGGAAGGCCGTTTTGATGGTAAGGAGCCTGATAGTTCAATTGTGTAAAGGCTCGACAGGAGTACACAGTAGAAATGTGAGGGCTACATTAAAGTCCCATTGTGGCATAATAAAGGGTGCATGGGGAACATGTGTTGGAGACCTTTCAACAATCTATGTAAAATCGGGGACTTGAAGAGAGACGGCTGGTCTGGCAACCACAGAAATGCCGAGATGGCAGAAAGATAGCCTTTCAAGGTGCGCAAAGCCCTGCTGGGCCAACGTACGAATAAACAAAAGAAATTGGGAAAGGGATGCAGAAAGGATTAATTTGTTTGTCTGTACACCATGCCATGAACTTGCTCCAGCAGCAGTCACATACTGTTTTGGTGGATGGATGCCTGGCTTCCAAGATAACCTTACAGACTTCGGACAGAACGTCAAAAGCTGTCAACTGTCACCGCTCAAGTTTTCAGTTTCGGGTGCAAAACCCTGCTCTGTTGCTGCAACAGAACAGCTTCCCAAAGAGGCAGCCTGAGCGGAGAATCCCTGCTTATGTGCCCAATCTGGAGCCACAAGAATGACTTCGACAGAGTTGTTCCTGATCATCTTGTGAATTCTGGGCAGGAGAGGTACTGGCGGAAAGGCGTACAGGGGGCTTGAGCTCCACTTGATACGAAAAGCGTCTCAGAGCGTCGCCTTGGAAACTTGAGCACGTAAAACTGCTTACATTGACAACGGAGGCGAACTCATTCTTGGAAGAGACCTTGCGCCACCTCCAGACGGAAACGCCATTCATGATCCGCTAGGTATCAACAGTTGAGTTTGTCCGCCCTGGCATTCAGAGAGCCTGCAAGGTGTGGAACCAGAAGGAATATGCCCTGATGTTCCAGTCATGTCCAAAGGCAGAGTGCCTCTTGACAAAGGGTCAAAAACCCCACCCAGCATGTTTGCTGAAATATTACATGGCAGTGGTGTTGTTCGTGAACACCAGTACCAGCCTTCCCCGGATAGAGGGAAGAAAGGGCTTTAATGCCAGCTTGATTGCTCAGAGCTCAAACAGGTTGATGTGGAGTCTGGATTCTGCTCCACCTCTCCCAGATGGCCGCCTGATCCCAGAAGTGGCGCATCTGTCACTACAGTGAAGTCTGGTTGGGAAGGGAGAGGGGTCTGTCACTGGCAGAATCGCGGCTCGTTAGCCACCACTGCAGGTCTTTCGCATTTCCTTCTGAGATTTGGACCATGTTGGACAGATTCCCTGATGCTCTGCAGACTGGATCGTCAGGTCCCACTGCACAGCCCTCATATGCCAATGGGGATGTGTCACCAGAAGGATGCCGGAGGCCATGAGGCGCTACAGCCTCAGAGTCAGTCTCACTGAAATCCAGGATAGAAGCCAAAATATCGGTGGTATAGTCTGAATATCCTGGACTTGCCGTTCAGGAGGATAGGCCTGAAACTGCACTGTGTCCAGAATAGCTCAGATGAAAGGGAGCGCCTGAGAAGGAGTGAGGTGTGACTTTGGCATGTTGATAGTGAATCCCAGCGAGTGTAGACTGTGGGCCATAGTCTGAAGGTGGGTAATGACTGCCTGGGGCGAGCCCGCCTTTAACAGCCAATCGTTGAGACAGGGAAAGACTAATCCCAACCTCCTCACAAGAGCTGCAACCATCGCCATCACTTTCATGAACACCTGAGGGGCACCGGTAAGGCTGAAGGGGAGCACGGCAAACTGAAAGTGCTCTTGGCCAGCCCTGAACACAGCACAACGCCGGTGGGCAGGCAGGATGGGGATGAGAAAATAAAGGTCCTTTAAGTCCAGCAATATCATCCAGTCTCCTGGGTCCAGGGCAGATGGACTTGCGCAAGAATTTTGAATTTCTCTTATTTCAGGAAGAGATTGGGATGATGCAGGTCTGGAATAGGACAAAGGCCGCCATCCTTCTAGGGAACCGGAAAGTAGCAGGAATAGCAACCACAACCTACTTATAATGCCGGCACCTTCTCTACAGCCCCGTTGGCCAAGAGAGCCAACACCACTTGACGAAGCAAGGAAAGGTGGTCCTCCGTCAGCTTGTCAAAAGTAGGGGGCATGGGTGGTGGGTTGGTCACAAAGGGGAGGGAGTAGCTGCAAAATCTAGCAGTCGGGCAGGTGACCTCCAGTGGGGCAGGTGATGGGGTACCCTGACCGCCACGGGATACCCATGATGGTCAGAGGGCATACTAAAGGGGTTTGGAGGCTGCGCTGCCAGGGAGTGTGGTGGACTAGCTCGACCTGTGGCGGTCTGCCCCCCACCCCGTGGTCTGTAGGAACCACGTCCTTGGCCACAAAAAAATTGTGGTTGGTGGCTGGGCATGTCAGACGTGGTTGGAAGCCCCTCCCGTGGCCACAAAAGGGGCAGAAGGCAGACTGGGGTTGACGAGGAGTCATGGAAAGGCGCAAGCTCCTGTCTGTAGTTCTGAGGTCCTTTAAGCACTCAAACACAGAGTCTGCCTCTCTCCCAACAACCTAGAGCCATTAAAAGGCATGTCCATGAATGAGGTCTGGGTATCCCCTGAAAAGCCACTGGTTCTCAGTCAGGTGTAGCGCCAAAGGGCCACAGATGATAAAATCACTCTGCCCAGCAAGTCACTCATATCCAGCCCACATCATATGCTGAACTTGGCTGCATCCCTCCTATCAGCAATTGCTTGAAAGAGTTTGGCTCGGAACTCCTCCGAGACCATGGGCAGCACTTGTGCAACCGAGTGCCAGATGGTGTGGGATTATCTGCCCAAGAGGCACACACTGTTCACTGACCACAATGTCAGGCTGGAGGAAGAAAACATCCTTTTCCTGAAGGTATCCAGCCTTTAGGATTCCCTGTCCGGTGGAAGGAAGGGAATGTACTAACTTTGCAGGTGGTGGCCTGGACCAACAAGCTATCCGGGGTGGGGTGCTGGATGAAGAACATGGGGTATCCTGGGGCGGACGATGGCAGTGGGCAATTGTCCAATGCACAGGAGCCCCTGAGCAGGGCTTGGACCAGGCCCAGAGTACGACGTCGGTAAGGGCTTCATTGAATGGGAGTAACGGTTTGGTGGGGTCAACTCTCAGCTGAAGCACCACCGTCAAGACGTTTCTCTTGACTGCCACTGAAGGAGGACTAAGGTCCAGGACCTCAGCCACCCTCTGTCCCACCACTGCGAATGAGGCACCCTCATCCGGTTGGGGTAAAGACCAGGCCAGTGTCTGGGGGAGGTGTCCAGTCAACTGGCACTCGTCAGATCCTCGTACCAATTGTCTTTGGTTTCCTCTAACTGGTAACCATAAGTGTCCGCAGAACCCTCCCATTCGTCCCCCAATCCAGGCCTCTCATACAAAAAAGGTACTGGCTCCGTTATGGGGAGTCTGCTCCCCGTTGGCACCGGACGATGCCCATCAGACTCCGACAGAGTCGGGTATGGCGATGGCGTCACTGTGGGGCGGCGCCGCCAGGGGTGTCAGCACAGCAGCAGGAAGCGGAGAAGGTCGAGGTGGCTAAACTGACACTGCTTTGGTTCCATCAACGGATCCGAGGGGCCTGACTGGCACCAGGGAGAACCTGCCAGCAGGAGACAAGTAGGGGCCCCGCCCGAGCCCATGTTGCTCAAAGGCAGGGAGGAACAGCCCAAATATGAGGTGAATGGCGTCATAAAAATCTCAACAAAAAGCTCTTCTTCGGATCTGCGCAGACTGGTGTGAAAAAAAAACCTGAAGTCCGTGAGCTGGGGTGGCATCCATATAGGCACCGCGCATGTGACTTCAGACGCAGACGATGCCACATGGATCTCAATGGCGTCAACTACCAGCGCACAGGGGTATTGCTCATGAAAAATTGTCGGATCCAGTCTCATGCCTGGGGATTATTCTAAGGTAAGGATTAGGAGTCTCCATCAGATGAAAGGGCACAGGAGGGAATAAAAATGTGAGTTGTCTGAAGAAAGGCATCAAAATCGGTGACTTTAATAACAAGGGTTGATCAGGCAAACAAGAAAAGGCCAAACAAGCTGAAAGATTATCATTAGCGGTGTCCAAAGAAAAGCCTTGTCGGGCCAGTGATGAAAACATTAGAACATTAGACGCCTTCGCCTGAAGATGATCAACCAGACTGTCTGCGAACCACTAACTTTTACCAAAGACTGGAAAAAATAGATTTGGTGCAGAGTGGCAAGGATAACAGCCACTACTTCGGCAAACAGGTCAAAGCCACTCAGTTAGTTCTGCTCAATCTCCAGCCTTGAGGTGTAGTTTGTTGAGTTTCAGGTGCAGAACCTTGTCTACTGAAGAGGCACATGGACCAGAAGGCAAATGATCAGGCACAGCATGTTGGAGTACAACACTCTCCTGGCCCAATTAAAGGCTATCAGGATGAGCTGGGCTCAGGCTCTCCTAGCCTTCTTCAGAACTAGGAGGGTTAGAGGTGTGAAAGCAAACAGAAGTCCCAATGCAGGATAACTGAGTCTTCAAGGGAGGCTAGAAGAGGAAACTCCAGCGTACAATAGTCATAACACTGCACATTCCCGACAAAAGATCCACTCAAGGCATGCCCCACAAGGCGAAGACGCCATAAACTCTGGATGAAGACTCCATTCGTCGTTCTATTGTCTGTCTGGAATTGGACCGGCTTCCCCTTGACGGATTGGAGAAACGTCTTCAGGGCCAACTGAATGGCAAGAAGCTCCAAAAGATTGCTACTTCTGCTCCTCCAGTGATCAAAGGCTCCCGAGTTCCACCTGCCCCAGATGACCAGACAAAAGAAAAAGCATCCGTCACTACTGCAAGCTGTGGATGAGGTTGGCATAACAGCCTTCTGCAAGTGAGGCTGTCTTGAGGCTGTCTTCTATCAGCAACTACTGGAGGTTCCCGGCTGCCTCGTCTTAAACACTGATGTAGTCCAAAAGGCAACTGTAGGAAGCTGGCTCTGTATATACTATACCAAAGTAAGGTATAGTGTGCACAGAGTCCAGTGGAACCCCAAAGGTAGGCAGAGATAAAAGTGGATAATACCTTACTCTTTATTTGTGGTAGTGTGGGCGAGCAGTAAGGCTTCATCAGAGGGTAGTGTTAAGCATTTATTGTACACACTCAGGCAAGAAATTATGTCACACACGCGAAGACTGAACTCAGACCAATTTATCTGTATAAAATTATATTTTAGTTGCATTTTATTTTCTAGAACCAAGCCGGGCCTTTTACAGGTAAGTATAATAACACTTTGCAAGAATAATGCAGTTAAGTACAGTTTGAATGCAGTTGAATGCAATTGGATTGGTTGCAGGTAAGTAATTTGTTTATAAAGCAGTTTGAATTACTTTTCAGGGACTTTTCAGATTACTTTTAAAGTTGCTTTTCAGTTACTTTCTCTACTCAGTGTGATATGCCTAGATATCACACTGGGACATTTCCTTGAGGAAAGGTAAGTAAATCAGTTTTTGTACATATGCAGTTTAAGGTTTCATACAAACCAACTCCACACTTCGAACAATTTTCACAAGAAAGCAGTCAATGCAGTCCTATGGGAGAAAACGTTATTGACTCAACGGTAAGTATTTAGGTTTGGGAGTTGGTTTTCTGGGGTTAGAACCAGGGTTCCCCCAGGGTCAAGGATGCACTCTCAAAGCACCCTCAGCGGCACTAAGGCGGCCGGGTGCAGAGTGCTGAGGCCCAATGTTATCCAATGGGGATAGAGTCTCTCCGGTTGTCGGCTGCTCATGAGCAGGTCACATGGTTGTGAGAGCAAAGCTCCTAGACTTAGGCTCAGGGCAAAGGGGATTCGATTTAGCACTCAAGGTGCACCCAAAGCGGCGTAGGGGCGGCAGGGTTCAGGGTGCTGTTTTAGCGTCAGGTGCCCTGTTTTTAATTGGGATTCTCCGGTTGCAACAAACACTGCAGGCTCAGGGGCGAAGATCTTCTGGAGGTGACCACCGGTTGGAGAGCTAAGTTGGGATGTCGGGACACCGTCGGTTGGGCCACCCTAGGCCGTGGGACGTCTGGTGCAGGTGTGTCTTTTGGCGTCTGTTTTCTTACCGCCTCCAGGAAGGGGCTGCAGGCGTCTGTTGGAGACTTGAGGTAGGTCAGGGATCACCAAATCCCAGGTCAGGATCGCCGGGGAGACCTCCTCGTTTTGTTGAGCAACTCAAACTCGGGCCGTGGGCGTTGGGTGCAGAGTGGTGCAGACTCGCGGATTTGGCCGGAGCCAGAATCTGTGGATGAGCAAATCCAGTGCTCACGAGAGACAAAGTCTGGTTTGGGAAGGCAGGGCAGGTCCTCTGGGTTCTTGGGGGCTGCTGGCTGCAGGACACACTGGTATTTCGCTGTAGCAGGTCGAGATCGGGACAGGCCGGTAAGGCTGCGGCCAAGTCAGTTGGTGTCCTCTTCTTCGGCATGGCTTCTTGTTTCTTCTGGTCTGAGGCAAGGTTGAGGGTTGCCCCTAAATACTAAATTTAGGGGTGTTACAGGTAGGTTAAGGTCAGGACCAATGGGCCCCTTCCTTGGGGTGGGTACACCCCCTATTATGCCACCCTCCAGTGGGAGGGGGGCATAAGCCTCACTCTAGTTAGCAGAGTCCCCCATCTTCAAGATGGCGGGGACTGAGTTGTGCTTCACCTCACCTTCCCCCACCTAAGGGGTGGGGTTGGCAAAGGTGGGCACACCTCTCATCCTAACTCGGTTTTCCCGCCGATTCTCCCACCCAAAGTGGGAGTCAGAACCGGTGCGGGCCAGTTGCTGGGAGAAGCAAATAGCTGGGATAGCTCACAAAGGCGGCAGGCCTTTGAAGTTTCCCCTTCGTGGACCCAGCCCATCCTGGGGGAGGAGGCTTGCCACCTCGTCCCTGGGTGTGCTTTGTTTCAGGACCCGGAGAGTGGCAGCCTCTCGACCCAGGGGTCCAGAAACATGTCTGGTGGTGGTAGCCGGCGAGCAGCCACTCAGCCAGGATACTAGAATTAGGTCGTTTTCAGGGGGCATCTCCAAGATGCCCTCCGAGTGCATTTTTCATTAAATCCCACACGGACATCAGTGTGGGTTTAATGTGCTGAGAAGTTTGATACCGAACTTCCCAGTTTTCAGAAAAGCAAAATCCCATACCATATACTTTTTATGGTATTACTGCACTTACAATGTCTAAAAATTGATTTAGACATTGTAGGGTTACATGGCTCATGCACCTGTACCCTCACCACTGGTATAGTGCACCCAGCTAGAGGGGTGGTTTACCTATGCCAGGGCAGTAGATTGTAGGCATGGCACACAGGGATGTGTGCCATGTCGACAATCCCCTTTGTTCTGCACCACAACACGCAGCCTGCAATGGGGGGATGGGGGGGGGGTGTGTGTGTGTGTGTGTGTGTGTGTGTGTGTAGGTGTAGGTACAGGGCCTCTGAGGGTGGCACAATAAGTGCTGCAGTCCTTAGAGGACTTCCCTGGTCAAAGTGCCCTCGGTACCAGTCGTACCTTTTACAAAGGACTTACATGTGGCCAGAGAGTTGCCAATGGGGTTTTCCAACAGTACAGTTTAGGGAAAGAACATAGGCCCCGAGTACCTGGTTGGCAGGAACCCAGGGCACACTCAGTCAAAGTGCATCAACATTAGGCAAAAATTGGGGAGCAACCATGCAAAAAGGGGCACTTTCTTACCGCAACCCCAATGCTAGGCCCACTGCAGGTGGAGGCAATGCGGAGCAAGCATGTGCCAATAGGCACAAGAGACCAGGAGGATTCACAAGGCCAAGACGCAAGAAGCCTCAGAACAGTCTGTGCCACAACCCAGGAGAGACAAACATCCAGCTCATAACTTAAGTATCCGCTTCATCGTCATCATCATACAAAATGTTTCTGAAGGCCTTTGTGTTCAAATCTGATCCAATTTTTAGTACTGGCGTGAAGGGATTGGTACTGTCTGGGAACTGCACCTTGGTTATCTCATAACAGGATATCATCCCGGCAGTGGCCCATGATGGCTTCAGATCCGAAAACACTCATCAGGTTTGTCTCTGCAGCAGGTGACACTGGAGAGGACACCTGCAGCGGAGAGGGTATGTCTGATTAAGCCTTCCGCATAGGTGTGGAGGAATACATTGCTGCCAGTTGGGGACAAAGCAGGTACTTAATGGGGGTCAGATGACACTGGATCAAGCTTTGTAGATAGAAATCCGACTGGGAACCGCTGCAATTCCATGGGGGCCTGAAAGTGCTCCAGAGAGCTGGCATCTTCCAGAAAAATTGCAGCATGGCCTCCTTGAAGGCCTCTACTTTGTTTGGTGGGGGGGCAGGGGGGTGATGGGAATGAGAAGAGTCCTGCTTGAGTTTGGGGTCAGGCTGGTCTTTCAACCGCACCTTTGACTTATTCGAGGACGATGACATGAAGCGTGACTAAAACCTGGTACCGGAGGGGACCCATGAGTAGAACTGGAAGTGAGTCAATGGCTTGGGGCAGACTTGTGTATTTCTTTTGCTGGACAGCATACATTTTGCCGTCCCTCTCCCTAGTGGCCTTTGGGTACATCAGAGATAAACTGTGGACACAGGAAACGGGCAGTGCCTACAAAACCTGATTGCAAGTAGTTTCTAACTACAGGTGTGAGACCGAACAAGCTCAGCAGCTCACTAAAACTAGGACTACTGTCTCATTCCTTCAAATAGCAGTAATTTTGACACTTTTGATGCACTTGAACTGTTTCACTAACTTATGTTTTGTGTCCTAAATTATTTGTACCATCGCTTCTTCATGACTGTAGCCTAGTATAACCTAAGGATGTGGTGTTTTAGTCCTTTAAAACAAGTACATGGATTTGTGAGAGCAAAAGGATTATGTTACTTACCCTGTAAGCATCTGTTCGTGGCATGTAGTGCTGTAGATTCACATGCTCTGCATACTCCAGGCAGCTGATGTTGGGTGGGAGTTGGTCAACTTTTTCTTCGAAGAAGTCTTTCGAGTCACGAGGTAATGACTCCTCTCTGTGATATTGCACATAGGCATAGACTCCTTTGGTAGATTGTTTTCCCGCAGGCAGGTGAGAAAGGAGTGTAAGGAAAATGTGAGAATAAAGATGTCCATGCTAATAGTGATGTATTAGAAAAAAATGTAAAAACAACTGCAATGGCCACAGGCGTCTGGGGAGGAGGAAGGGTGCATGTCAATCTACAGCACTACATGCCACAGATGCGTACAGGGCAAGTTACATAATCCGTTCGATGGCATGTTTGTCTGTAGATACACATGCTCTGCATATACTGTAAAGCAGTCCCTCCTTAGACGCGGTGGCTAGTGTGTGGGAGTCGCAGTAGTTTGAAACAGGGTCCTTAGCACTGCCCGACCTACATTAGCTTGTTGGCGTCCTAAAACATCCACACAATGGTGTTCAGTAAATGTATGTGGGGTAGACCATGTAGCTGCCTTACAAATGTCAGCAATGGGAATGTTCCCTTAAAAAGCCATAATCGCTTTTATTTTTAAGAGGGGAGTGTGTTCTAGGAATAAAAGGTAAAGGTCTTTTGGCTATAATATAGCAAGCTTGAATGCATTTAACTATCCATCTGGCTATGCCCGATTTGGATATAGGGTTGCCTTTCTGAGGTGGAGAAAAGACTATAAAAAGTTTTGTTTTTTGAAAGTTTTAGTTCCATGTACAAAGTACAATGTAGAACATGAGTGCTCTTTTTACATCTAGGGTATGAAGAGCTCTTTCTGCTACAGAATCAGGGTTAGGAAAAAAAAAAACAGGTAGTTCAATGGATTGAGATGAAACTGGGAGACTATCTTAGGTAGGAATTTGGGATTGGTGCGAAGAACCAGTTTGTCTTTATTTATTTCAAAGAAAGGTTCTTCTAACGTTAGTGCCTGGTACTCACTAACACGCCTGAGTGAGGTTATGGCAACTAGAAATGCCACTTTCTATGATAGAAATTGAAGGAGGCATGAGTATAGAGGCTCAATAGGAGGATCCATGAGCATAGTAAGTGCAATGTTTAGATTCCAAGAGGGTGCTGGAAGTACACGAGGCAGAATGACTAGTTTTAGTCCTTCCATAAATGTTTTAATGACTGGGATTTTGAAGAGCATCTATGCTGTCTTTTTTGGGAGATAGGCAGCTATTGCAGCAAGATGCAACCTAATGGAAGTGTATGCTAAATTGGACTTTTGCAAATGAAGCAAGTAACAAAATATCTTCCACTGTAGCTCTGATGGGATTAATTTGTTTTGGTTGGCAGTAGCAAACAAAATGTTTACATTTTGCAGCATAACAGGTTCTAGTTGTGGGTTTGCGTGCTTGCTTAAGAATGTTCATACATTGTGCTGGTAAGTTTAAATAATCAAATTCTAACACCTCAGGAGCCAATTTGCTAGGTTAAGCATCTTGAGGTCTGGGTGACAGATTTGTCCCTGATCCTGAGTGAGAAGGTCCAGCCTGTTGGGGAGCTTCTCGTGTGGGACTATTGAGAGATGTAGTGGCGTGCCCAGCTGGGAGCTACCAGGATCATGGTGAGATGTTTGTGCCTTAGTTTCTGAACCAGAAATGGGATGAGAGGGAGAAGTGGAAAAGCATAGGCAAATCTCTCTGATCAACTCATCCATAGTGTGTTGCCCTTGGATAGTGGGAACCTGGAGGCAAAGTTTGGGCATTTTGCATTTTCGGCTGTGGTGAACAAGTCTATCTGGGGGAATCCCCACTTTTCAAAGTGGAGAAGGAGGACTTGTGGGTCAAGTTCCCATTTGTGGGTTTGTTGGTGCGTCCTGCTGAGCAGGTCTGCAAGATCGTTGTCCGTCCCCGGTAGATATTCAGCCAACAAATGAATGTGACGGTGAAGAGCCCAGATCCATATGGTCTGAGAGGTGCGACATCTGAGAAGACCGTGCGCCCCCCAACCCCATCCCCCCCTGTTTTTGTAGATAATACATGACAGTCATAGTGCCCATTCTGACTAGGACAACCTTGTGGGATAGATGAGGAAGGA